>KB205944.1:7773-613535 GCA_000328965.1 Ascocoryne sarcoides NRRL 50072
AGTAGCTATGCCCTTTATATACACGATTCGCTTCCCTTCTGAAACCCTTCCGTATCTATTCCTAGCCCTTGATTGTAAGTCCATATCACGGGAATACGCTATCACGTGGAATGCGCCCTTGCGCATTGACCAGGCTAAGCGATCCTTGGCGATCGCGATCCCGATCGTTATATAATATATAATTCTTAATTATTTTTATAGTAACTTTTATACTAATATTAATATAATTATATAAAAGATATAAAAACACGTTAAAACACGTGAAAACACGTGAAAACATAAGTATATTAATATTTATATTAATATTTATATTAATCTTATATACAATATTATATATATATTATTTCACGGGTACCTATAGGGCTATGGGTACCCATAAGAAATTAGGACCTGACCCACGGGTAACCCACCCCATGGGTTTTGGACCCATGGGACGGGTTACCCGTGGGTTTTCGTGGGTACCCGCCCCGTTTGAGCAGCGTACGTCACAGTCCCAAGCACAGGAATTTCGTAGCTTACCACATTTGAAATACACCAAGGAAATTCTATACCCGGCATATTCAGAAGACTTAAGGTATATTAGAGGGCATTAAAAATGCTCGGCATCCGACATGACCAAAAGATGAAACGGAGTCCGGAAGTCGAAAAGCATCACTCTCAGCCCAAAGCCTTGAACAAGACTTTAAGCACCTCCTTAATCGAGCCGTGGCCCTTCACAACCGGACAACCGAAGCTATCACCGTTTTAATGTCTAGTAGTGTCAGTGCCGGTAATGTTGGGAGCTCTCTCCATGCTCTACTTAGATATTGTAGGATTTGTGAAGCGGGTTTGGATCGCTTTAAAGGGGTGATGTAATAAGAATATCAGGTGAACGAAGATTTATTTGAACAATGGCTGAGGGCGGTACTGGTAACATCTATGACAGAAAGGTTGCATGGATGCAAATATACAGCGTAGGGTATTGTAAAGGGGTTTCCTCTGTTTAATCACAACTTTATCTGATTTTTCTGTTCCCCATTTTGGCTATTTTGCCCTCGTCCGACACGGGGATTCAGTCATGATATTTAGGTTAATCCTAGGGTTTGTCTTGAAGGAACAGTTAACATTTACAAGAAGTGGTTTAAAGTATTCATAGTATATTAACTCTACGAAGATTCCACGTGTATAAAAAAGACTATTTGATTCTCAAGCTGAATGCTGACGGCGTACATTGGTCGTAGCTCAAGGAGAAGGGATTGGGTCAGAAGGAGTGGGAGGGGGTTGGGGAAGTGAGGAAGCACTGGGATTTTTGAGGAAGTATCAGTCGCAAGTCGATATGAGGGGTCTCTTCAGTGAATAACGAAGCTGATAATCTGGGAGAATAATAGAAGTCAAAAGCTTTTATCAATTATATAGTTCAAGTTTACATAGTATTATATGTTTGAGGTTAGCCATGGACCTTTTATAAACCAATGAGAATTTAAACAATGAAAAAGACGGCGACTATAAGCGGTAACTAGTGTAGTTCTATAATAACATAATTAACTTAGAGGTCACAGATATAAAGAGACAAAGTGGTACATGCCGCTTTCAGGAAGTACAGAAGCCAAATCTCAATTAAAATAATAAAATAGTAAAAAGCGCCTATATAGTTATTATACTATAAAGGTTAGTAATTAAAGTAATAAAGAAACAACATGGGAAGACTTTATTCACTGCGTATTGGAAAGTTTCAAAAGTATTCATATGTTAAACTAGCTACGATCTTAACAACAATTTAAGGCTCTAATAGCTCTTGGCATTGTTAAATGCTATTGAAAATAAATTAGCCAGTGATGGAGCTCTAGCAATTTTAACATGTTAGCAGAGTTATACTTGTACTTATAAGGAGAGGGCATTGGTAGTCCACTGAGGCGCCGAGGGGGGGGGGGTATTATAGATTTATTCTATATATAATAATAGAGTTGCTGCGCACAAGGTCAGCTCCTCGCGATATTATATGGAAGAAACTAAGCGACTGACACTGTAGCCATTCTCTCTTATTCTAAAAGGCGTGGCAAGTGACTTTCTATATTCTGTGTGCGGTGCTGTGTCGTCGTAAGTCTGTGATCTAGTTGTCACTGGCTTGAAGATTGTAAGGGATTTGAATGTTAATAAGGTTTTATATCTCTAATGAAACGCTTTTAAATTCCCTTTATTGTGAATAGCACCTCTGCTTTAGATTCCTTCGTTGCTGCTGAGTACAGAGCCGATCCTGTTTGTACCACGTGATCGACTCCAAAAGACGCACTTTTTAAAACTTCATTATATGTGTTACCGCTACCGCAAAGCTAATATTTGATAGAAATCACAGATATAAATTCGCATCAATGAGAACAAGGATTTACTAAGCTAATAAGAGAAACCTTTGTTTTTCTTAATCACGTGTAAAAATTTCATCGTTTGTACGTACAGTGAGTGAACAAAGCGCCACCTTGAGATTGTGGCAAAGAGGACAGAGACGTTATAAAAGAGCACGGAAACAGAATTTCACGCTTGCATTCTGATATTCCCTCAAGCGATTCTAAAATAAAAGCAAAGCTGACAGAAATTCCCTGAAGGATTTGATGTTACGTTACAGAAATACTTGGAAGTGTTGGTGTGTACGTGTACGTGGCTGGGGGTTGCTCCAGCACGGGAAAGTCACTTAACAAAGGGCTAGAAAAATAATGTCGGGAGGCGAGGGAGAGTCGATATTATTCTGGAAATCAAATCGGGGTAGACTTCCCCTTACAGTGGGTAGTACACAATCCCTTTATCGAGTAAGAGAAAAAGAAAAGGGAGAACACGTGATGAAAGTAAGGGGTGAGGGGAATATTCAAACACGACTTTTTCAACCATGATTTTGTCTCTTAGGAACCAAGTTGATTTGCACATCTCCGCAGACGCGCATAGAATGTCAAGCCAACAGAAGCCGTAAATACTCGAGTAAGCCTAACGATTACCTGACAGGTGCTGAGGATGGGTCTCGGATCCTCAAATCTCGAGCCTCCAGCCGCTCGCTCCCATCCCATCTTCAATTCTCTCCACATTATCTAACAACCTTCCAGACCCACGAGAGGGCTGATTTAGCAAAAACTCCGGCATTTCTGTCTCACAATCTTTGCTCGGCTATTAAAATAATAGTCCTATTGGTAAATATCAGTCCGCCCCTCGGATACCAGTGGATAATAAGGCTTAGCGGGGAAATCCCTAGGGCCCGCTTCGTTTCATCCTCTACCGCGCCACAAGAGAAGTGATGAACGACCGCCAGGAACAGAGTCACTATTGGCCACACGTCAGAGGCGTCAGTCGAGGTCTTGAAATGTGGCTAAGAAAAGCTTTCGACTCAGGGGTTCAGCCGCAGGTACAGAGTTGACCCTCCAATTAAGTTGCTGCTATAGGCTCTATTTGCTACCGCCGTCCCCGCTAAATAGGGATTAAAAGGTGACCCCTGATCTTACGATTCTCGAAGGGGGCCAAGGTGGGGATATAAGGTCTGGTTCTTCGGGCCAATTTGTTTTAAATCAGTAAGTTATACTTTTGTTCTTTACCAGACATTCCTTTCAGTTCAAGCAATTATGTTGTCCTTCATTCCTTTGGTAAGTGCAGCCACATCCCTGTATTCGGATACTAAGTATTTGAAAAGTACTAACTGAGGGTTGATCTAGATCTTAGCTGCCGGCAGCTTTCCAACACTCATTTCTGGGGCTCCGGTCCCGTCCTTTCTCTCAGGACTTGTTACTAGATTAACATCCTCACCTTCTTTGGAAAAAAGAGACACATATACCGTTTACGGAGGTACTGGAGATGTGTCAGATGGATGGCCTGCTCAGAGCTCCTGGGTGAGCTTTGATACTATGTATGCAATCCCAAATCTCTATGACAAATTAGTCTTACTAACTTGATCAGGTTTGAAGCGAACAAAGCTATTATGGCAGACTCGTGCACACAATGGAACGTTGCCAACAATTCTGATGACGAAACCGACGAGATCTCCACCGCTATCCAGTCAGTAGCTTCCTCCACAGGCATCGATGCCCGCTTCATCCTCGCCATCGTTATGCAAGAGTCAAATGGATGCGTCCGAGCTCCCACCACAAACTATGGCGTTGTCAACCCGGGACTGATGCAATCGCACAACGGTGCCGGATCTTGCAACAATGGTGGCGTCCAAAACCCTTGCCCCTCCAGCGAGATCACTCAAATGATTACCGATGGCACAGCGGGGACGAGTTCAGGAGATGGATTGAAGCAATGTATAGCGGAAACTGGTGCCTCTGATGTCAGCATGTATTACAAGGCTGCGCGAATTTACAATTCTGGCTCCATCGACAGCACTAAAAACCTGGGGGCTGGAATTGCAACTCATTGTTATGCCTCCGATATTGCGAATCGTTTGACAGGATGGACGACAGCTGCTAGTACTTGCAATGCTAATACCGTGGGAACCTTGACTGGTACAACCGGTGGGAGTGGCGATAGCTCAGTCTCATCAGTTCCAGCTGCCACAAGTTCGACTGCGGTGACCTCCGTTGCACCTACAACTACTGTCATACAATCAACCACTATTGTAACGTCTACAACAACATCTGCTAGCAAACCAAGCACAACGTCTGAGGCTGGCATATTTATAGCTACTAGCGTGGCAACCGTTATCCCTCTCCCAGCTTCCACCACTACGAGCACACCTTCTGCCACAAGTGCTCCGTCTTCTACATCGGCACCAGCTGCGAGCTCAGCCGTAGCCACAGCCGTACCATCGTCGTCGTCGTCACCAATCTACCCCTATGCTATCGCTTCTTGCCTGGAGTACTACACCGTTGTAACAGGCGATTACTGTCTTCTCGTTGAAGCGAAATACAGCATCTCAGCAGCAGACTTCGAGAGCTGGAACACTGGTCTTGATGATGCATGCACAGATTTATGGCTAGGATATCAGTACTGCGTTAAGGCGTAAAGGAATTTAGAGTTGAGGATATTTTTATTGTATATACTTAGGGAAAATAGAAGTCATGGAGCTACCAGATAGCGCAAACCTTTCGCCGTATTAACGATCCGTATGTTCCGTGACTCTTGAGTTTTAACAAGCAAATGAAAGCACAATTTGTTTAAGAGAGACAGGTATGTGAAAATAAAGGCGAGGTTACAAATCTCAGGAAGTTTAGTACGGGCCTTTGTAAATAGTACTAGAAATATGAGTAAAATCCCGTTAAGATTTTAAAGCACATTACAATGTCTTGATGTCCATACACCTCCGTCACTGCCTCCGAAAATGGCTAGTCAGTGTTATCTACTAACTCAACTATCGTCAAGTTGTATGAGGAGAGTACTGACTTATACGAAACTGCGAGAGCAAAACCAAGTGATCTATTTGCTACTCTCTTGACCTACCTTAACAAAAGCCCAGGAGAGGAAGGGGGGTTAGAATTGCTATAAGCCTCTTTACAAGGGCCTATAAGAGATGTCAGGATATACCCAAGAAAATTCGTGATACAGAAAAGGCCTTAGGAGGAACAGGGGAGGAGGCTAGAAAAATGTAAATTGGGCTTAGACATTAATATTTCGAACCAGAAGGAGCTCGTGAAGAAAGGAAGGAGAGACTATAACATCTAACATGAAATAAAAATAAAATGACTGTTTTAATCTTAGATTCGGGGATGAAGAACGGAAGGGAGTTTGTTCCTTGGTAAGAGGCCTATAAAGCTTTGTCTCCTTGGGCTTATATGCGCATGTCTTTAATTTATCTTCTTACTTTGTCCATTTATAGCAGTCTATAGAATAGTGATCAGCTTCTAACTCGATTAATGAACCTGCTGCAATGCTATTTCTGCCTTTAAAATTAAAGATTACATACCATTGATTGTAATCAGGATTCCAACGAGATTCGGAATAAGAAGAACCATAGCAGCAATTTGCCCAAACCCCCACTCCTGTTCAGTTTTCCCATTTGTCAAATGCCACTCGTTGTTACGCCGGAGGGTGACGATAGAGTATACATGCAGTGGAAATTGTAAGGTGCTGATAGCCAAGACAATGGAATGTTCTCTGAACTGACCAGGTAAGCCTCCTAGCTGCTGATACCATCGGATTAAGAGGCTGAAGGTGTTAGGTAGTAAGGCTAGCTTCTGAGGCCATTGAGTTAAAAGGGCAATGATTTTAGGTAGTAAGGCTAGCTTCTGAGACCATTGGGTTAAAGGGGCAATGGTGTTGAATCTTTTGACAATTCCAGTAGCCCACCCCACCACTGCAAGTACGTAAAGAGTGGTGATAGATATATAGACATAATCAACGAAAGGATGAGAGCTATTTGGACGAGCAAGTTTGTCAGTTTCGTAGCATTGCCCTGGGATTTCGTAATCCCATGCTTTCATGCGGATGCCAAGGAGGATAACGAAGGCAAGATAAAGGAGAGACCAAATGAAGACGAGAGCATATCGTATCTCCCCTTGAAACTGTCTGGAATCAACAGAACAAACTGCTGCAGCGCACGTAGATATTCTAATATGGTCAGCCAGTTGATCTGTGACCTAAAACTTAACGATCAACTCACCCCACAAAGGAAACTGTATCATAGACCAGGTGCAGATGATAGAATGAAAGAGTATGGATTTGTACAAGAGCGCTGATAAGCAGTGACAAACCTAGTGTATTTAGGATGCTGCTCGCAGTCTGAATGAGTAACCTGGCTTACCTGTCATAGTCTGAACATCATTGCAAGTCAGCAGGAGCAGTTTTGAATTCCGCTGCAACTCCAAAAAGAGAGCTTTCTTAGATTCTTGAAACTCTTGGCCAGTATTATCTAGAGACTTGCGACGTGCCAGCTCCTTCAGCTGCTCCTCAAGGGAGTTGAGATTCTCGTCGGTCCCTGGCCAGAATTCTCTGATGGCTACTTGAAGCCCCTGGGAACAGAAAGAAATAAGTATTGCAAACAAGGCCTGGAGTCCAAATGAAAGGAGGATCTAGGTAATAGGTCCTCTCAGCATGACAAGTTGGTTATGTCAGGGGTTAGGGAAAAAAAGCTGATACTTACCCCAAGCCCCGCGATATCTGGATTGGCATCACCAACTTCTTTACAATGCGGCATTGCGAAGGTTTAACAACAAGGAAGGCTATCAACTGAAGTAAACAAAAGGGCTAATGTTAATTTTATAAATCTGCCTTGCTATGATATCACAGAGTTCTCGGCTAATAGCTTGAAAAGTACTGCTGAAATGTTACAGGGGGTGTAGTGTATATGCAAGGTGTGACCTCCGGGAAAATACCCTTGCACTACGCTTTACCGAAAGTGGCAAGGCCACATACAGTGATTAGCTCACAAAGTGAGGCCTACATTTTATAAAAGAGTGTGTGGAGCGAAGCCGGTTTCGAAGGCTTACTGTACCGAACAGGCGCGAATTTCTATTTACAAACAGGCAGCTGTTTCTGGATGAGGCTGAGATGCCTGCCCATGGGAAGACGTTAGATGCCGTTTGTGGATGGTTCGGAGCAGCCCGAAGAGGACTTCAGGGCAAATAGTGCAGAATTGGAGGCGCCTCGATTGAATTACAAAAATGGCTCGCCCGATTTTAGGCTGCAGTCGCTTGCAAAATCGGCTTCGCCCCCTTTCGCCTAAAAGAATTGTGAGCATAGACTACCTCATCTATTTTTGGCGCTGGCGCATAGCTCTAAGGTTGCTATATAACACCCAGCGACTGCGTTCTGTGTATTGAGAACCTGGGGGGCTGACCGCGCAGCAACACTTCTCTGACCTCTCGTATCTTATATTGCTCGTTCTATTATTGCTGACCGTTTGATCTAAGATTAATTACTGTAGGAATTGTTCATAAACGTCAGGGGTTCGCACGCCATGAAAGTTTAGAAGCCCACGAGTGTCTCCTTCATGACTGGAGCCATGCTGTGATACAGTAGAATTCGAAATCGACTTCAGTTCCGAATAATCAATAATTTTCTTTTGAGTTGAACCACGTTTTTGAGCAGACCAGTACTATTATAGTTAGCTAGCTTCCGACCTTCACATTGGCATAGCCATGAGTTCCTGCGATGACCCCTAGCGAATTGCGCAGGTCTTGCGCGCTTGTGGTGATGCACAATAATGCCTCACCATTGCTGCGAGGCTGCGAGCTAAGTGCGCCCGCCCCAGACCCAACGTCCTCCCCTAGCTCAACGAACAACTTCACATGTATACTAACTCAGCAGCTCAATATTGAACGAGAAACGCTTCGCTGCACACCTTCAAATCTAGTTGAATGATGCGTCTGCTAGAATACAACAACGACGGCGAGTTCAGCCTAGCCACCTTCTTTGGCGATGACATTCCCCGGTACGCTATACTTTCACACATATGGGAAGCGGAGGAGGTCACCTTCAAAGCCTTAGTAGATGGCACGGGCAAGAGCAGGGCTGGCTATCGCAAGCTACATTTCTGCGGAGAACAGGCTAGGTGTGACAGCTTGCAATACTTTTGGGTAGACACCTGTTGTATCAACAAATCGAATTCGACTGAACTCGCAGAGGCTATCAACTCAATGTTTCACTGGTATCGCAATGCGGCCAAATGCTACGTCTATTTGTCAGATATTTCGAGACCTCCTTTCGATTTAGCCGACAAGCCCAACGAGCCCTGGGAATCCACATTTTCGAAGAGCAGATGGTTCACTCGAGGCTGGACCCTTCAAGAGCTTCTCGCGCCGGCTTCAGTCGAATTCTTCTCAAAAGAAGGGGAGCTGCTAGGCAATAAGAAATCCTTAGAACGACTCCTCTGCGATATAACGGGAATTCCCGGCCAAGCCCTTCGAGGAAGCCCGTTGACTGATTTCAGTATCACTGAGCGAATGTCATGGGCAGAAAATCGTGAGACAACTCACGAGGAAGACAAGGCATACTCGCTACTAGGCATTTTCGAAGTTCATATGCCGCTTATCTACGGCGAAGGGAAAGAGAGGGCATTGAAGCGACTCCGAAAGAAGATCGACAACGCTCTAAAGGGTAAGCCCTTCTTTTTATCACTAGTACTTATCTAGAGTAAAGGCGAATCTGGGGTTTAGAAAGCTACTAACTAGAATAGGAGCTAACAGCGAGGACTTCTCGGTCACCTTCAATTACTCTAATATTTCTAATATCGAACACTTCGTTGCAAGAGAGGAGGAGCTTGCAGAAATGCACATGAAACTCAGGGGCGACGGCTCCCGCCGAACAGTTGTTCTTCTTGGTCTGGGCGGAATCGGTAAGACGCAACTTAGTATTGCGTATGCAAAGCGGCACACGGACAGCTACTCGGCAATATTCTGGCTAAATATTGCTGATGAGGATTCTCTAAAGCAGAGCTTTGCTAAGGTGGCCCGGCAAATACTACGAGAGCACCCCTCCACTAGCTGGCTTAGTAACGTGGATACGAAAGAAAACCTCGACGAGGTAGTAGTTGCTGTTAAGGCATGGCTGAGTCGGCCTAATAATACGCGATGGCTAATGATCTACGACAATTACGAGACCTTCAAACCGCCAGATATCCAAAAATATCTCCCCGAAGCATATCAAGGGTCAATTATTATAACGACGCGGTCGGCGCAAGTCAAATTGGGCCATACTATCCATATTGATAAGCTAAGGGATATGCGTGATAGTCTCGAAATTTTGTCAAACGCGTCGAGACAGGAAGGACTAAGAAGTGGTAAGGACGCCCTAGGTCTTTCTATTATAATTCTGATTTTATTACTAGATCCTGATGCTATTAAGCTTGCTAAAGAATTGGACGGACATCCTCTTGCACTAGCTACTGCTGGAGCATATCTTAGTCAAGTGGCAATAAGTCTTTCTGATTATCTTCGCCTATATAAGGAGTCATGGGTGAAACTCCAGAAGTTGAGTGATCTACCGAGAACGCTCTACTCTACATGGCAGATTTCATTTCAACATGTTAAACAACAAAATCACCTCTCGGCCAAACTTCTCCAATTATGGGCGTACTTTGATAGCGAGGATCTTTGGTTTGAACTCCTTCAACATAGCGATTCTGAGGACCCGGATTGGCTAAGAGAGCTTACTCAAGACGAGCCGACCTTCTATAAGGCAATACGAGTACTAAGGGACCACGGGCTAGTTGAGGCAAATATGTCTTCGCAGGAATTGATAGAGTCAAGAGGGTATAGTATTCATAGAGTAATTCACGGGTGGACAATTAACGTTCTAAACCAAGAGTGGGACGACGAACTAGCGAAGATAGCAGTGAAGTTTGTAGGATTACACGTTCTAGGAAAGCAGGCTGTTCGGCCATGGCTAGTAAAACGACGGCTTCTCCAACATGCAGCAAGATGCTCGTATATGGTGTTGAACGGCTTAGTTACCGATGATGGTATAGAATTGGCATGCAACAACTTGGGAGATCTCTTCGTGGACCAGGGCAAGCTCGTCGAGGCCGAGGAGATGTACCAGCGAGCGCTTCAAGGCAAGGAGAAGGCCTTAGGACCGGAGCATACGTCGACGCTTGACACGGTCAACAACCTAGGGCTCCTTTATGTTAATCAGGGCAAGCTCGCCGAAGCCGAGCAGATGTACCAGCGAGCGCTGTGGGCATATGAAAATGCACTTGGTGCAGATAATACTACGACTTATATCCCGGCGCTAAACATAATCTGGGCCCTCGGTTCTCTCTTCGAACGTCAAACCGATTTAGCAAAGGCAAGGGTAATGTATTCAAAGGCTCTAATAGGATATGAGAAAGTCGTGGGACCTGATCATCCAAGGTCTCGAAGTTTACGACATAAACTTCAAGCTATAAATACCATGACGGAAAACGATGACTTGGAAGACGTAACAGGGAATAGTCAGGAGGCTGTCGTAGAGCTGCTTTTCGACGAGAGAGCTGAGAGTGGGATAAAGGATAGACAAAGTGAGTGCATTAGACGTTAAAATAAGTATGAAGTGCTCATATAAGTTCAGCATCCAGTGGTTCCCGCAGAGGTTCTGGCCGTTTTGATTCTAGAGAATCTGATTCATCAATTGATAATGGCTCAGTCTTCTCTATTCCTAATTCACTTCCTAGCACTACGACCGTAGGATCTCGGACGGAACGAATCAACCCATTGCTCATCCAGGAGTTTGCAGCTCTGCTCTATCGAGACAGGGCCTTGGTATCTCTTATTTCGACATCTGTATCAAAAAGGAGGATCGGGCTGGTCAGGATGCGAGATAACTTTCGGAAACTGCTCAAACTCTATGCTGGGGATCTGAAGGCAGAAATTTCCAATGATTATCATCGGGCTTTTGTGGGGTTTGTGAGCTCCTATTCAATCGATATCACGCGGGAACTTTTCTCAAAATCTCCTATGGGTGACGGGGAGGTAGAAATCCGAATTACAGAGGCCGTGGAAGATCCCCATGATGTCATGAACCGTCGGGACATAGTGGAAGAATATCTTCGTATGACAGTTGGTCATGCAGAGTCTACCGACTCTCTTGAGTACGAGTCCAATGACCCCAGTAAGCGTAGCGATGACAGCGACCAAGATTCTGTAGCTGAAGACGCCGGCGAAGAGGAGCCATATGATGGCTCCTTAAGGCATTTGAAGCAAATGGAGTGCTTCATTCTCGAAAGCGTCGCGTATCAGACTCTTTGTCGACGACTCCACGAGTTCATTTACCCCACGATGCAATCTAGACTCCGAGACCTGGTAGCAATATGGTCAAGGCCTGATCATAGGTATCATGCCTATGTTACTCACTACAAGCTTTCTAATACAGTCGCGGAGCTACAGAACATTCATCCGAGTAAAATTCGATTCGAGCGAAGCCAGAAGGCCGCCCATCATCTATGGAAGATTATGAGCTCCTGCCAGAATGGGATAGAGTGTTGGACCGGAGAGCATTGGGATTGGTGGCCGTTGCCCGCGTGTTCGAGACCCTTGGATGAAGAGGAGACACGAGTCCGATGGGAATGCGTGAGTCATCCCTGTATTGTAGTTTCTAGAATAATCATTCGAGATAATGCTAAACACCATTGAAATAGACATGCGGCGAGGACAGATGGGCAGAAGTGCCTCTACTTTTTGCCAAACGCCTGAAGTCAATCATTCGCAATCTTCCCGAGTCCAGTATCGCCATGCAGGACTTACAGGCCCCTCCTACCTCACATCTACAAAATTCGAGCGGCCAGGGTGCTGACGGAAGCAATCGTGCTCCCGGCCAGTTTTTCAAGAATAAACAGGGAAATCTGCAGCCAGCCGGCTCATCGTCAGCCAATTCGCTTCAATTTAGACCGCCTGGGCTTAAAGCTGAGGTTATCGACATCAACATCCCCAATCATCGGGTCCTATTCATGGTCAAACAAGGTGCGGAGTATAAGCTAGCGCAAATCTGTGTCAAGGGGCTCAGTTGTCACATTTTCTTTAGCACATTGAGACAGAAGTATTTCCAGCTTCGATGGTTTCACCGTAGCTGGTTCAGCGTCTGGCGGTATTCTCATTGCGACTTCTATATGGCGAGTACTTCGGGATTTACTCATCCCCGGCACTTGGCTGCTTCCCTAATAACGTGAAACGAGGCTAATTATATTCTAAACATAGTGTGAGAAGTTTGAAGATCACGAGTTTGCCCCCAAACAAAGAGACGCCTTCCCCAAGGTGTCAAATACCGACTACGAATACCAGCCGAAGCCGATGGGAAACATCCCACCAGTCAGCGAGCACGAGTTCAAAAAGCGCTTCTATGCATGTCATCAACCAAAACCTTTCCTGCATTGGTACCACACTTGTATAAAGTTGGGACTGCAATATTCTGATCTCTTAGAGCTTCTCCCGAAGAAGAAGACTGAATTCGAAGAGGGGGGTAACAAAAGAGAAGACTTCTGGGGAATTTACGCGCGGGAGATCATCAGCCTTCGATGGGTGTTGTTCTATAATTTCATATGTATGTTGCCGATGTTGGCCTTTTTCATAGTCTGGGTTGTCCCCCGGGGATATAGCACTGATTTGCAGAACCCATCAGTCCCGTTTTCGATGATGATTGGGATGTTGTCTCTCTTCTGGAGTGCATTTCTTAGTAGTTTGCAGTTTGGGAAATCACATTGAAGGCCCTAATTCACCAGTTTCAGCTCTGGCGGTCACTTCTTTTGAAATGATCTGAATTTCCGATGATTGCTTCTGCGCTCTCGTCCTGTGCTCGAGTGGTTTTTCCTTCTTGTGGCACTTGTATCTGTTTTAACTAATGATAGGATGGCCATTCAATAGTAGCGTTACACTCTAGAAGTATACTCTATTTGGTGATTTTAACTCCCTCAATTGTCTCATCGGTTGAGCCCCATAGTCGTGATAGAATAAGAAATACAAGATTTAGAGGTGAAAGAAGTGTTGCCGCCCCGGGGTGCCTATACCATAGCAACCTTTAACGCAGGTATTGCAGAGTATATAAATAACATAGGAAGTACGGTGTCAGCCAAAAATAGACGAGGTAGTCTATGCTCAACCTTTTTTTTAAGCGAAAGGGGGCGAAGCCGATTTTGGATGCGACTGTAACTCTAATACCTTACTAAGATGAAAATTTGCCATTTACCGTGTCGTTGGTTTGTTTAATCCATGTAGAAGCGCGTTACGTGTAGATGTTTTGTTACATCTTTGCAACCTTCATAGTTCTTTGTTGGACAACCGAGACTGCTACTGGTGATTGGCCCAACCACCGTGTCTCGAACATAAATAGCGTAACATGAGTATGAGTTTCTTATAACTGATCGCGCCAGTCGAGCTCTCATAGAGAGCAATCTGCCAGGAGAGCCTCGAACATACGATGCTATATCGAAATGTAGCAATGTCCCCATCTCTACACCGAATTATCGTGCACCGGGCGACCTTCGAGGGAAGAGAAGGCCCAAGGCCAACAGTGGTTTCCGTCGGGTTACCCCAAGTCGTTGACCGTCAAAAGTGTCGATGTGTGCTCCGGTTTGAGGGCCTTCTCGTATAGCTTCGGCGCCCGCTCGTACATCGCTTTAAACTCGTGTAGCTTTGTGAAATGCGAATTGCTCCTCGGTGATAGATGTAGCTCAAAAATAGTATAAACTTTTAATATACTTTAAAAGAAAGCTTTTTATATAATTATAAGTGCCTTGTGCGTGCACACATGGTCAAATATTAAATGCATGTCTATCCAATAACAGATTACGTAAAGCTGATCACGATTTTCTGTTTAACATCTGCCTTCGTACATTCGTTTCTTTTCCTTCAAGTTCAAGATTACTCTAATTGATATATATATCCCAACACTCTCCGAACAAGATCTTTGCGTGGCTCGGCCTGATCATCGTTACTCAGAGCGTGCGACGCGCCTGGTATTACTCCACTGTACACATCGTCCCAAATCCGATCTTTGCCCCCATGATCCGCAGCATGTTTCCATCTCCCCAACAGGCCCTTTTTATCAACCGAATCCGGAACCGATTGATCAGCCCCCGAATACAAAACTACCAGCTTACTCTTCAAAAGTCCCCGAGATTTTATCATTCCAAAAGTCTTGGACAATTGCTCGTCACTTAGATCTGAGCTGAATAAGTCATCATCTCCGGGAGCCTGGGGGCTTCCCGGGCTAGCGAGACTCAGAAATCTTCGGCAGCTTATAGGAACGCCTTGGTAGCCAAACTGAGCGGTCAGAGATATCGGTAGGATGATGTCCACGGACTGGTCATCACGGCTGGCTGCTTCCATGGCTATAGCTTCAACTTGGCGATATGTGGCTTGTAACTCCTTCGCTGACTTCCCTAAAAAGCCTTCCTCCAATACCGACTGTATCGCCTGCCTGTCCGACACAGGTGCTTGCATAATAGCGCCATCAAGGGTGGGGCGGGTAATGTGTTGAAGGTCTGGATCAAACACTGAAACACTGCTATGGGGATTCTGTCTATGCAAGTAGTGCAATACCATTTGACTTCCCGTTGAATGGCCCATGAGGACAATTTTGCTGTTCTCGTGTTTGGTTGATTTGTAATTTAAAATGTATTGTACACATTGTGCGATTTCATCAGTGTCTCTGTCAAGGTGGCCAACACCCCATTGTCCGTATGACGACGAGAGAGTTAAAGAGAAAATCGACCATGGCGTCGGCTGCAACGCGTGCACGATATCCGCCATATAAGAGGTGGTCGCAAGGCCATCCCCTAGACCTCCAATGAAGAGAATGCTATGGGGCTTCTCGATGGTGCTCGACGTATATTCAAAGGCGACAAGAGTTTCTGTCTACGTTCTGTCAGATACGCAAATATATGTATGTATAGAAAGATAACGCAACAACAGAATTGGACAACAGAATGGTCTATACGTACATAATGATGCAAAATGCCCGGTAGGCCGCCTTTGGGCCAAAACTCGGTAGCCATAGTAAAATGTTGATAGGAAAGGTAGTAAATATTGCAGGCAATAAGAAATAGACCAAAACTGAGGGACGAAAGGCGATAGAGAGAAACACTAATCATGCCCAACAAATCATATCCGAGGATCTCCTCCAAGTGCCACAAGGTGATCTCCTGTTAGTGCGAGAAATTCATTGCAAAACAAGCTTGGATACGACCAAAGAGGTTCGCTTTCTCTTTAGCTTCTGGACTTCTGGGAAAAAGAAATTTTACAGCTCCTGCCGCCGCGCCAACCAACTAAAAGAACCGTAGGGAGTGGATGGTATTAGCTCAAGCCACAAATAATAGCTAATATTAATATAAGCGCACACCCGAAGAGTACGTAATGCTACGGAGTAGAGTTTCCCAACGCTGCTTCCGGTGTGCAGGATCAGATTAAACAAACAACCTATGGCCTGATATTGGGAGACTGACATCTGATAAGATAAATCCACATTAGCTTATCAGATCCGCATACAATGGGGCATTCTCGGGGAGCTCAACAAGCCGGGGTTGTGGTTGGCGATTTTACGCTGCCCAGACGGAGTCCTTCGAAAAGGAGCTCATACTCCGGCGGAGTTGTGGGGGCGTGCAGAATTTTCATCTGATAAGATAAAAAAGATCCAATCAGTACATAACCAGCAGCTCCACATTTTCGCTTGTATTATGAAATTAAAAGCGTACTGGCCATTCGAGTGACACATGAATGTGCCAAGGAGCAGCGTGGGATTGCGATACCGGAGTGGTAGGTTTGATGAGGAAAGTAGAGTAGTTCTTAGGCGCTTACGGCCGTAGGTCGTCTGGTCACATTGTGAATTTCCTGGATCAACGGAAACGAAGGATATCAATTTTAGAGATGGTAATATTAATTAATCGGGGTTATATGCCGTAACAGACAACTCAAATAATTGCTTGACTCGAGGTTGAGCCACGGGTAATTCATACTGTATTTAAAGCAGACAGGCTTAATAGTCGGCTTTGAAAGGAAGAGGAAAAAGTCCCATGAAAATACCCCTAGAAACTATACAATCATATATCTAGAACACAACGCCCTTCACTTGAGCGATCTTAGTGACATTGATATTCTTGATCATGATAATCCATACAAATGCCAACGACATGAAAGCCAGCCCCGCAATTAGCATCCGCTCCTGTGCATACCCGTATGCTTGTTGGATTGCAATCCGAGTCTCACTTCCAACAGCGTAACTAAGTTGCGTGCTCAGATCGCCATAAATATCGTCGAAATCCGACATAGCATCGGCGGGCAGATAGCGCTCTAAAGCTTGAGGGAAAGTGTTCGTCCAGATAGTCCCACAGATAGTGTTTCCAATGGCACCTCCCACGTTACCAACGACATATAATAAGGCAAGGACGGCAGCAACGTGTTGATGATCCGAGGCGGCAAGGATGGCAAGTTGTTCGCAAATGATAAAAACACTACCACCTATTGAAATGAAGATTTGGCACATGATAATATATCCAATGCTCTGGCCTGGGCGGCGGAAGTATATCATCAGACCTTGAGCAAAGACGTAGAGTGGGACCGCAACAAATAGGAGCCATCTGAAGTAACCCGTCTTGCGGATTAGGAACCCGACCATAATGAGGAGAACCCCTGAGACGACATCGAATGTACTACCGACCCACCCAGCTTGAGTTAAAGTCAAGTTGTTGACGACTTGTAGAAAGGAGGTAAAGTAGCTATTCCAGCAATAGTAAGAGATTTGGTAAGTCATGTCTAGTAGACATGTGCCGATAACAGTTCGGTTTGCGAGGAGGTGGATGTTCAGAAACGGTGCTCTAGCGAGAAAAGTCTCATATAATGCGAAAACAGCGAGAGTTACGAATCCGACAACGATCATGGCGATGATATAACCGGATCTCCAACCTTGAGGTGCCATGTCGGCAAGTGTGAATGGTAATAGAAATACTGTTAATCCGCAGGAAAAGAGCACCACACCGAAGGCTGTTTAAGCGTGAGTACAAAATTGAGTGAGCTAGTGTAGCTAAGAAGGAAGAATGACTTAAGACTTACCATCGAACTCCATAGTGTAAAACCAAATATTCTGTAATAAAGTCCGGCCACTCTTTTCCCTGATCAAGAAGCCTCGATTCGTCGCCTTTCGGAGATTGAGCTTTAGAATGACGAATAAGGGTGCAGCTACGAATGGCAAAATGATAGCAAAAGCACCAAATCCCCATCTCCAGCTAACTTGATAATAAAAATCGTCAGAAACCTTAGGCCCAGCGAATGCTGTGATCATATATGGCGACGAAGTGAAAGCGTATGCGAGAGCTCGGTTCTTTAGCTTTGATACATCGGCTGTGATGACATCAATACTGTAGATCAAACCGCCGAAACCGATGGAATAGAAGACCTAACATTTATTGATTAGCATATGTGAGAGGGAATTACATTTTGCTAGAGCAGGGACGGGATTTACCTGCGCAGCACAGAACGTAGCGAGGCTGTTGCATGCAGCCATCATGATCAAGCCTAAAGTAGCAAAGGCCACCATGAGCAAGAAGCCCTCGGCACGACCCCAAAGATCTAGCATCTTCGCGAGTGGGATGTAGCAAGCAGCCGTCATACTATTGGAAACAATGTAAATGACGGTCAGCAGAGAGTGTGTTTCAAAGGCACTCGTAGCAAATGGCACTAGGTTATATAAAATCGAGGATTGAAACGCATTAACCAAGTACAACATGAACATACTATAATTCGAACCATCCAGTTAACTCTATCTACGTGTAGGAGAGATGGGATCCATATCCGGACTTACAGAAAGAAAACCATGACAAGATACGGTTTCGTCCACGTCAAGGTGACGGCCTCGACCTGTTGAACTCCTCGTTGCGCATCTTCGGTAGGTACTAGGTCTTCTTTGTCAACTGGAGCTGCTCCTTCCTGCCCTCCAAGGCCATTATCAGGAGAAATCGCATCCTGGTTGGCAGCGATTGCAGGATTCTTCTCGTTGCTCGTAGGCAAGCCGGTCATAGCCACCACAGGCGGGGCTTCGTGTTCAGTAGTTGTTGCTCGACGAAATGCCGGTCTGAACCTGGACAATGATACCATGATTGCTGTCTGTCCAAACTCGTGAATTGTATTGAGAGAAAACGCAATGCAAGATGAAGAAAGGGAGTGAGTGGGACGAGACGAAAAGTATGGGAAAGCTGGGTGCTTCACATCTATCAATCGGATTTATTACTACTTGAAAAAGGGTGGGGCCCGGAAGACAGTCAATTAATGGATGTTGACCCATTAAAGATCCCCAAGACGCTAAAGCCCTAATCCCTCCACCCCTCCGCATACACTTTGTAGGGAAGAAGAGTATGTGGATTCCCCCTCCGACGTCGGTATGGGCGAAGTGGAACAACACCAAAATAATAAGTTACTTGAAGAGGGCTAAACAATATCTTAGGTCCGCATGAATGAAAAATGCAAAGAGTTTTAACAAGAAAAAAAAAGAAAATAGAAAACCGGGTTTTGGGGATTTGTTTTTGTGTAACTGCAACGGCAACACGAACACGCCAGGGGATGTATCTTTCGAGTAGCTTCAAAGCACGTGATCGTCAAAACAAAAAGCTATCTTTTGGCTATGAGACGTGCCGGATTGACTAAAAAGAGTGACAGGCGTACAAATCGCAACTGCAATAGATAGATGAGGGAAAAATATAAAGTGAGATTTCCGTCTACTCGTAGTAAGAGTATGACGGCGCTTCACCCGTGCATGCATTTGACTTACTACTTATACTTAAGTAGCTGTCAAAGTCTTTCTTTAGTTTTTATAGCTCTCCGAGGATGGAGGAGAGAAATAGACAATAGAAATCTAAGATATGCTTACAGGTTTCTATTGTTTATTTCTCTCCTTTAAGAGACAAATAGTTCCACCCCGCCTTGACCCCTGCCTTACCCCCGCCTCTTACCCTTACGATCCACCACTCGCTTTATAACAGAGAACCTTAACCTCCAATTCCGTTTTATACCCTTTGTTTTATTCTACTCTACTACTCTACCATTACTATATATAACCTTCCTAGCTGACCAAGCAAAATGCACGTGCCATCACTCTAAAAGTTTAAGCTTTTACGATTGGTTTAAACCTTCTAGTCACATGACTCTCTTACTAGTACATATCGACTTAGGTTAGGCTTTTAAGTCCGCTCGGAAGTTAACTTTTTCTCCGTATACGAGACATGTCATTCGTTTCTCAGTGAAAAGGCGTTTCTAAGGCTCTAAGGCTCTAGCATGCATCGTGTGACTCTAAATTTAGATTCACGTAAGATCCCCGCTGGTGAGGACGTCCGCCAGCGGGGATTTTAGGCGGCGAGGATATACATTTTTCATACCTTAAAGAGCGGGCGATGGCGATGGCGGCATGGCGGTACCGACGTTACACCAGGCGAGCTATTCATGGCCTCGCATGCCTCGGTGCCACCTTCTTCCTGCTGTATTACTTTGGGCTTCTGGATTTCTCTGCACGGCGCTACGACACTTGGACTTGGGCGACGGCCTGCCCAAGCTCATCACCATTCGAACCATCTTGCACAGCTCTGAGGGCTACGATCGCCCAAGATGTACAGATTGTGGTCAAAACAGGGGGCTCAGAGCCCCAAAGCAGACTTCGTCTTCAACTCGCGACAATTCTCTCTAAAATTCCTCGTCAGAACGTCTTAATTTACTCAGACTTGGAAGAACAAGTCGGCTCTTACCACATCCACGATGTTTATGCCGATATATCGAAGCAAGAGCGTGCGGGGTACCCAGAATTCGCCCTGTATGACATTCAGCAGGAGTATAAACAACAAGGAAAGGATACTCGAGAGCTAAAAGGTGGATGGGACTTGGCCAAGTAGTAAGGAATCGGGGAGCACCTACTTTTCGTATTCAGCATAGCTGCCCTTGAGCCATGTTTTAGAAGTAGCGGCTCTTAATATGCAAAAGCGCATGCTAACTCCCCGTTCTTCCATAGCATGAACCTAGCTATGAAGCGCAAGATATGGACAATGCAGCAGGAAATCGGCGGCGGGCATACGACAGGGAAGAAGTGGTTTGTCTTCATAGATACAGACACATACGTTGAATGGGATAATCTGCTCGGGTTGTTGGAGCATCTCGACGCCGCGGAACAGCTTTACATAGGCAGCCCGGTCTGGCTGCCAACACTGCAATTTGCACATGGTGGAAGCGCATATATTCTGTCGTATAGCGCACTAAAAGCACTCAACGAACCCAGCTCGCATGCCCAGAAAGAAGAGCCACTGTATAGTCAGTTCGGCCTGAACGTAACTGCGTTGTGTTGTGGCGATGAAGCCCTGGCAATGGTATTGAAATCAAAAGGAGTTAATCTGAAAGGCTATTGGCCGATGTTCAACGGAGAGGTACTATCTACTATTTCCTTCGGGAGGGGTATTTGGTGTGAGCCGGTGATCTCCCTACATCACGTTAGCGGCGAGGAAATCCAAAGTCTTTGGCAGTGGATCGAGGATTGGAAAGTTAGAACAATGAGCATGGTAATTATATTTATCTTCGATAATTTCTATCCCTGCTCCTTGGGAAAAGAAGATTTCTTGGCGCCATTCCGCTTACAAAAATATAGCGTCCACTCATGTTTAAAGACTTGTTTCACTACCTCGCTCCTCAAATCCCCAGTATCCGTGAGGACTGGGATAATATTGATTACAGCAAGAAGATCTACCCAACGAATAAAATCTCTCACGCAACTTTGGAATATTGCAAGGTAGCTTGTGAAGCAGACAAGTTATGCTTTCAATTCGTCTATGACGGCGCCACCTGCGCGTTGTCACATCATATCCGACTGGGCAAGCAACGTTTACCGGAAGAGAATGCGGCGCGACGGTACATCTCGGGGTGGAATACGGAGAGGATTCGGGACTGGACAATGAAGACCAATTGTCCAAGCGCGCATTGGGTGAGGTCTAACCCATGATTTTGAATTCAATTGGACGCAATAAAAAATTTAACATCTATCGTTATATCTACAGATGGAACCACTGGAAAGGTAGATCTCATTTACATGCGATACCTCTAGCAACTAATACATGACCTATCAACTGCAAAAGCCAGCTGGCTGATCTACGCTTCGATTTTACCCGTGGCTACCCTGAGGATATACAATCTGCCGCATACAATGTAGACTATATTCGATAAGTAGGAAGGTTGGGAGACCAAATGCTTGTCCTTAGTAGGCGCTAAGGTTACTCGCTGAAAAGTGGCACAAGTTCATTCACTATTACACATGCTGCAAATCTGCGAGATTTGACGCTATTCTGGGGAGTGTTGCAGTGAACATAAATCCATATTTGTGCCTTAAATGTCAGACAAAACAGAATTGCACAACATTACAGCTCCACTTATTTGGGCTTGCATTTATAATTGGGTAAATGATACCGAAACGTACCAACGTGAATATTCTAATCTAATATATAATAAAATAACATCAAGGACTATCACATACGACCATAGATTACAGAATACAGAGGATCCCGTCCGCTCTCCTGAACTTAAGCTGTAAATCGGCAGATTAGTAGTTGGGTGGGTGACCACCAGCGAATACCTGCTGTTGTATGTTTTTGTTTTAATTCTTTTTAGAACTCCTTCATTAATCATACATACTGTTAACATTTTTTAGATTTCGAGCAAAGGAAAAGGCTAGATTGTTGACAGTATTTTAGTTGCTGAGCCAATACTATTTTGCCAATAGTTGTAAACGATTAGTATTTATTATAGAGAAAGTTGTAAACAGAGTTACCCTCACGCTCTAGTGCATGTTTAGGGAACTTGAAAAAGCTTTACTAGGGAAAAAACATCTAATTAAACGGGATTTTTATTAATATGGACTAAATCAGATTTACTTTTGAGAATATTACTAGTCATTATCAGGTAGTCATTTACTGACTCACGCTCTTCTCAGTGGGGACGTACTAAACTATGTCATAAAACCAGAGGTATCACAGAGGTATCAGCAGTCCGCATCTATTGTGTGTGAAAATCTCGCTTCATTCAAGTGTGATAACTCATTCCCTAGTTTGCTGTCCATGCATTCTGCTCAAATTTCATCCTCGGGCAATTTAAGCGCCAGCGGTGGAAGCTCCAATTCAACTATCCAAGGTGAGTTTGCAGGATGGCCTTGCAGATTCATGATAGCAGCATTCACCATCAGTGTTTCCTTCCCGAAAATCAAGGGATAACTGCCCGACTCAGGATAGCCATTTGCTAAATCTTTCTGGCTTTCTATTGCCTCCTCTCCCACAGTTGACTTGTCGTCTCTCCAAGTTACCACCTTCGCACCCGATGCTTCATGAATGTGGCCAAAGCAGTGGAGCAGAGGCCGGGCACGACTGACAGCACGCATCAAGGCTCTGCATCCAACATTTTGTCCGTCGAACGTCTTGTCAAGGATACCTTCTGGAGGACCATGCGTCATTATAATATCAATCCCCGGGAAGGAAGGCACCGTAATCTTCGCAATGCATTTTGTACCTAGTGTAACGTGCTCAGCGGGGTTGAATCGGTCTTCATTCCGCTCGTAAGGAAAGGCGAAGTCGCAAAACGAGGGTTGATATGGCGAAGCGAATATCCTAAACATGGCTCCGTTCTTGAGCGGGAAGATGTAAAGCCCTTCCTTGAGATACGTGACACCTGCATCCATTGCCGCTTGCCCGTCAATGGCCCTGATTGCCTTTTTGTACTCGTCAGGGTCGCCATCCTCCTCGTCGAAGTGTAATTTGCAGTACTGTTCGTCGAGGTCGAGATCATGGTTTCCCGCGATGACGATCCTCACGTCGGCATCGATTTGGCTTAGCATTTTGATGGCATTCTTGTATGATGAGACCCCTCCACTCACGGTCAAGTCGCCACAGTGCAGCACGACATCTACTTTCGGCACTGGTAATCGGAATTGACCATTGACTTTCTCCGCGTCTCCGAAGTTGAAATTGTGCGTGTCTGAAATGATGAGGAACTTGGTTGAGACGGTCTCCTCGGATGACATCTTGTAGCCTTTGCAAACCGATGAATGTTTCCTGATTGTATGATGAGAATGTATATCTGGAGATTTGTCTTGCTGGAAGTGGAGGACGAAACATGATCGGGGCTATCAAGGACTCACGACTGGTTTTGATCTGCTTTGGCGATCTCGGTGTACTTGGCCTCCAAGAGGCAAGAAAGGCTATTAAGGTTTGATTTGTTGAAAGCGGGTGAGGTGCTTTTAGAAACGACCCTTTTCCAAATTGATTGTCTATTTAGCTTCAAAGTCATGCAAGGCGAATGACTAGCTGCAATATCAGGCAGTAAATGGTGAGCATTTGACAAGGCACCAACGCTTCAACATTGCTGGAAGATCCCGTGACCATTTCACCCTCCGTAGTGCCTTCTACAGTAAGGAATTTATTTTTCTTGGACGCTTCCAAAATCATAGCTGAATGTTTATTGAAATGCAGGAAATTATAAATTAATAAGGTTAAAGCTGAAAAGAATTCCAGATTAAACATTAAAAAATGTTCCTATTTCCTATTTAGTGTTAGAGGTGCTGTATAACAGCGAGACAAACGAAACGAGCAATCACAACGAATTCGATTTTAGGAAAATAGAAGGAGGTGAATATGCAACGAAAGAAGAATGATTGGACGGCTGCACGAGTCACTCCTCATCAAGGACTTCCGCAGGCTCAAACGTCAACACTCTCCTCATGCTCCACCACTGCGTCGAATCTTCCCAAATCATCCACGCCATCACGCTGCAAATCTACACCTTTACAACTCCTGCATATATATACTCAGCCTGATTTCTACAAGCTAATATCAGCGTAGTGCCCTCCTCCTCTGTTATCCCTCTCAACGACACCAGTCTCCTCTTCGCCAATGCCGGAATGAACCAATACAAATCCATCTTCCTCGAAACCGTAGATCCAAACTCCAACTTCACCCAATTAAAACGGTGCACAAACTCTCAAAAGTGCATCCGTGCATGCGGGAAGCACGGAGATCTCGACGACGTCGGCAAGGATAATTACCACCATACATTTTTCGAGATGTTGGGTAATTGGTCCTTCGGCGACTATTTAAAAAAGGAAGCTATCGAGTACTCCTGGGAGCTGCTAACCAAAATCTATAGTCTCGATGCAGACAGACTATATGTCACTTACTTTGAAGGCTATGCACCGAGTGGGCTTGTCCGGGATGAAGAGGCTAGGCAGCTTTGGCGAGATATGGGTGTCCCTGATGGCCATATACTCCCCGGGGACATGAAAGATAACTTCTGGGAAATAGGAGACCAAGGTCCATGCGGGCCATGTATCGAGCTTCACTACGACCGAATTGGGGGTCGAAATGCAGCTCATCTAGTTAATCCGGATGATCCCGACGTTCTAGAACTCTAGAATGTTGTTTTTGTACAGTTCAATAGGGAAGAGGATAAGTCTTTAAGGCTGCTCCCGAGAAAGCACATCGATACCGGACTGGGATTCGAACGGTTGGTATCGGTGTTGCAGAACAAACCATCTAATCACGACACGGATGTCTTCGCTCCTCTTTTTGAGAAGATTCAAGAGATCACGGGAGTTCGTCCTTACGGAAGGAAGTTTGGTGCTGATGATGTCGACGGTATAGACACCGCTTATCGAGTCGTTGTAGACCACGTCCGTACGTGCACAGTCGCCATCCTAGACGGCGAAGTACCAGATAACGTACCGTGGCCAACGTTATATGCCGAATCTTACGCGGCGGCGCCCAATATGCTAGAAAGTATCTCAAGGTTGATATCGGCTTGTTCTTTTCCAAGATTGTGCCTACAGTCGTCGAGCAGATGGGAGACGTATTTCCAGAGATCCGAAAGAAGGAACACGACGTCAAAGAAATTCTAGATGAGGAAGAGCGAGTTTTTGCACTTAGTCTAGATCGAGGGGAAGCAATGTTTAATAAATGCTCAGGGTTGTCTGTCTAAGGGGTCAAAGGATCTGCCGGGTGCTTATGTCTGGCGTCTATACAATACTTACGGTTTCCCAGTTGATCTTACAAAGTCATATCAATGACGAGGAGGGACTGATTGCTCAGGACAAAGCTCGTGAGGCTAGTAAAGGCGAAAAGATAGGTGCTTCAGGTCTGGCTACTCTCGACGTCCACGACATCGCTGCTTTGGAGAAAATGGATGACGTCCCTAAGACGGATGATGCTGCGAAATACGAGAGGGGCGCCATCAAGGCAACAGTCAAGGCGCTTTACTACAACAAGAATTTTCTCAAGACCACCTCTGGAGTCCCAGAAGACGAGTAGATTGGCGTTCTCCTCAACAAGACTAATTTCTACGCCGAAGCTAGAGGTCAGGAATCCGATGTTGGACGCCTAGGTATTGACGGTTCCATCGAGCTAGATGTGAAGAACGTCCAGTCTCTTGTTTCGTTGGAGAAGCTGCGGTTTGACTTCTCGCATAAGGCTAGCGTGACAGATGATGAAATCAAGAGGATTGAAGGTTGCTCGTACCAGTATATCAAGGACGACAAGGAAGTCTTTGCATCGGATGTACCTTTATCGATTGCACGAGAAATCCACGGTGTACGCGCTGTGTTCGGCGAAACATATCCTGATCCAGTCAGAGTTGTATCGATTGGCATACCGATTGGCATACCGATTGGCATACCGATTGGCAGCTTGCTTTCCGACGTTGCAGAAAAAGATTGGTGGAAATACAGCATTGAATTCTGTGGAGGTACACATGTTGACCGAACCGGTGAGGTCAAGAAGCTTATTATACTCGAAGAATCCGGCATCGCAAGAAGGCATTCGACGAATCGTCGCCGTCACAGGCCAAGATGCCATCAACTCCCAACGAGTCGCTAACGACTTCGAATCCCAGCTCCTCATCAAACTCGAGCAAATGAGCTCCTCCCCCGAGAAGGAAAAATCCATCAAGAAAGCTCAAGCCGAGTTCAGCAAGCTCGCCATTCCGTTGCTAACAAAGAAATCATTCGCCAAGAGATTAGAAAGAATAGCCAAGGACATACTCAAACAGCAAAAGGAGAACCAAAAGGCCCACCTCGACGCCGTCATGCACCTTGTAGAAACCCATTTCCAGCAAAACAAGACCAGCTCCTCCTTCGTTGCTAAACCCCCCCCGGACTCGTGCTCCAAAACCGTCTCTGAGGCGGTCAAGCACATCTCGCGCAAGAACCTAGATAAGAGCGTGTATCTCATCGGCATTGACGATGTAGCAGGTAGGGTATCCCACGGCTGCTTCGTGGCACCGGTAAGTTCTCTCTTGGCTCTGTGAACAGCACCATTCTAATGAATGATACAGGAACACATGGCGAAAGCTTGGTAGCCCGCGAGTGGACATTGCAGGTGGCTGGGGCTGTGGGTGGGAAGGTAGATGAGTCTGGAGGACAAACGAGTACGGGGAGTGGAACGGAGGTGACGACGGTGGAAGAGGGGTTTGAGATTGCGGTTAAGTATCTGGAGTTTCGAATTTGAGGCGGGGGGGAATATGTAAAGTAGGCTTTGTGGGAATTGTGCAGTGTTGGTATACTGCAGAACTGGAGAGAAGTAGCGGTTCAGAGGTCTCGCTTGGCTGCAGGATGGATATGTTTAACTTTGTATATATCACCGTTATTGGCATACTTTTTCAATTCAGATAGACCAGTGACCAAATGGACTGTGACGTAATAAACCTGATTATACTACAGTGAGTTTGTGTTTTGAGCGACATTCTCAAAACCTTTAGCTCGTATATAGATACACCTTTTATTCTGTTTATCTTTTCAACAACTGTAAACGTTGATATCTCACCAAATTCCAACTCAAATTTCATAGTATTAAAACATGATCCTTTTAACTAAACTCTTAAAAAATAACTTCTCAACATAAAATTAAAGCTTACTCAACTACAACTCTAATCATTCTACTTTTCTTAACTTTCAAATAAGGCTTATCAAGATATAAGCGTATTTAAGTATAAAATGAGTGCGTGTAAGAAGGTGTACAGTACGCGTAGGGCTAAGTTTCAGAAAATATCACTAGAAACAGGAAGTCACAATCACCATCGAACATCTATCTACCCATCCGAGTCTCAAGAGAAACAATTCTTTCGTAATTTAAGGCTTTGATTATAACATGATCTCTTCCGTAGCTCGTCATTTCACACTCAACTCTCTCAAACTAAAAGCGGATCTCAACAGACCATGCCTTTAAGAGGCTATTGAATTTTGAGCTGAGAAGGAAGTTGGTTCTGACAACATAAACATCAAGCTACATGACCCAAATGTGATTTGCGCCAGGATACCACTCTACAACATGTCTACGCAATCGAACAACCATATCCACCTTCCAACCCCTCCAACCCCCTCACCTACCTCACAAAGAATACCTAAACTCCAGATTCTGACGATCCGTAAGATCCAAAAACTCATGATTCTTCCCCACCACATAATCGCTTCCCAGCTCCGCCTTCCTCTCATCCCTCCTCCTATTCTCCCTCACCGCAACCCACCGAATTACATACAGATCCACCGTGACCAGGAAATAGATAATCACGATGGAGATCTTGGCCGGGAGATACCGGGGCGCATCCTTGGCTTGGAAGGTTTGCGGCGAGATGATGTTCCCCACCGTGTAGGCGATGGTTCCGATACAGCTCACCGTGATCTTCTTCGTCGATCCAGCAACGTTCGTACTCGTGAGTCCCAGGATGGTCGTCCACCCGATGGGGATACCCCCACTAAGATAATATCCCACGAGGGCGGGCGCCTTATTGGTCGTCGCCATGAGGATAGCGCCGATGATGGAGGGGATATGCGCTGCAATACAACACCAGAGTCTTTGATCCGTTTTCATCGCTATCCAAGTGACTCCGATCAGGATTACTACTTCATACGCTCCCAGAGGAGTGACGAGGAGTAAACTTTGTGTCGCAGAATACCCCATTCCCGTTACGAGAATGTTGCCGAAGCTGGTAGCGATCGAGTTGGGAATGTTGGCTGCAAAGACCCAAAAGGCGTATAGCCAAGTATTGATATCCGTCAATGCCTCGATCACTTGTTCTTTCTTGAAAGTGTTCGATCCGATGCCTTGCTCGTTCCCTCGTAAATGCTCCGCATGCAACGCCTTCTCCTCATGCGTCAGAAATTTAGCCGTGAGAGGCGAATCCGGCAGCACAAAAAAGAACACAATCCCCACGAGCACCGTGAGAAGTCCTAGAAACAGGAAGATAATTTGCCAGCCTCGAAGAGCAGCGTGCGGATCTTGCCCAACATGGACATCAATCCCATAAGCGACGTAACCCCCGAACATCTGTGCAAATCCACACATGGAGAACCAGATCCCGACACGAAAAGCCTGATCTTCTTTCCGATACCACTGACTCGTAAAAACCACCCAAGCAGGCACAATCGTCGCTTCCGCGCATCCAAGCAAGAATCGGCAAGCCATCAAAGATGAAAAACTCTTGCAGGCTGCCAGACAAGCAAGCAAAGCTCCCCAGATAACAACGTTGACGGAAACGTATTTTGAAAGTGGAAAGAATTGCAAGAGGCGAATGGTAGGGAACTCGAAGACGAGTTGGCCAAAGAAGAAGATGCTGGCTACCCAATTGTAGTCATTTTTGGTGAGGTTGGCATCAGTCCGGAGACCAGTCACACTTCCATAGCCGATTGCGCTTTTGTCTATATATTGGAGAAAATATACTCTGCTGAAGGTCAGTTTGAAGAGGGGGGACTAGAGAAAGAAAGCTATAACGTACATGCAGATCAGAGGCATGATATAGAAATCAATACGGCGTAATAAATGCTTGTTTTGCACGGAGCTTATATTACCTAGCACGAGCCCCTCTTCGAGCATTTGCAGAGCGCCATCTGCATTTCTCAGGTTCGGTCGACTCTCGGGTGCAGTCTCGTGGATGGATGATGGTTTGAGGCCTAAATCAACCTTCTCGGCAGTGTCAATTTGCGACATTATGATTAAAATGCAAGAAATCAACAAAAACCAAGCTTGGTCGTCGTGCAAGCCAACTATCATTCATACTTATATTCAGCGAAACCGCATTTCACTCCATTTTGCATCTATTCCGATACACAATTCTTGGCAAAGCAAGGAGCACGCAATATTCCCATATAATTTGATGTTGATAGGCGCAGTGAATGATGAGGACAATTGGTTGAAACCCGAAGAGTGTATGCAAGATCGAGCGAGATGGCAAAGGGGGAAATAAAAATGGGATGTTTGAAGAGTGGATAGGAAATGGGCAACAAATGGGATTTTGGCTTGTCATACCTGCTTCCAGCACGCAATTTTAGGAGCCAATGGCTACAACTTCGTGATACTCGCCCACGTGTGATCATAGCTAGGGTTGTTGTTCGGTACATACTTTGTATGGACGCACCAGAAGCTGAGGGATCGGGAGTCCAAGGGCAATTAAAGAAATAGTGCAAGATAGTGAAAGAATAAAAATGAGACAAAAACCAACGAGACAGCTCTTCCTGCAGAATACTTCAAGCTGGGGCACTTGACCATGGCCATATTTCATCACAAACCTCAAATTCCACCCAGCTATTCCAAACGCCCAGCCGCGGATGCGCTACCCTTCTTTCCTGGGCAGATGTCCTCCTCGGGAGGCAAAGGAAATGCCATCCTGCCACGAAGATCGAATGCCGACTCCACCAAAGCATGTCTTCTCGATCTCGGGGTTTTGACAGTTTCGAAGTCCGTGTGTTTTGCCCTCCTACCACCAGGAATCCACGGCAGAGGCTCTTCGGAAGAGAGAGGAGTAGGGGTTTTTTTTAGATCTAGGTCATGATGTTTTTGATGAGGATCTGGTTGATGATATCTGACATCCTTCCCTCGATGTCCAGCTCCCGACCAAACAGCAGGAGTACCATCCATACGATAGTCCCAACTTTGTTCTTAATCCGAGGCCCGACCCCAATACAACTGTCGGTGACGACCGGGAGAAGGTGTGGGCTTCGGCTTGGGATTTTTGAAAGTGTCGAATATATCGTGAATTCGGAGCGACGGAACGCCTGCAAGCGTAGTCGGAATAGCGAGGGAATAGCCAACACTTCTCCTATCAATCCTCAGCCACTTCTTATCAATTGTACACCATCTGCCAGCTCCCATTCAAGTGAATCCAGCTAGCGTACGGACTGTTCTGACATCAGCAAATCGATTGCGTCCTTGCGCAGGGCGAGACAGCAGCATTAAGATCGAGTTCAAGCTGGCCGAGAAGGTAGTCGAATGGAAGGCTTATAAAAGGAGGTATTTCGTGTGCAAGTAAGTAGATTCAGGATGCCTGTGGGAGTTTAGGGCATCGGTGCAGATCAACGCAGAATCGGTGTGATGGCTGTGGCGGAAGCCGAATTGGCTCAAGTTCTATGCCCGTAGTGATGTGATTGTGCTTGCCAGTGGTCTGCCGAGATGTTTTGGAGGTCTGCAAAGGCGACATTCAAGCTCTGCGGCTGCTACTGCTTCTGCTGTTATTTAGTTAGTCTCGTCTCTCCTGGCTGTGGTCTGAGTAGCAAAGCATGGACATTCGACCTCCATCACGATCACCTAAAGCTCCGCCATCCCGTACTGTACTGTACCATACGGACGTATTGCCTTCACCCCGTAACGTCACCCCCCACCCTCGTGCCGGATACAGCGGAGGCCGATGACGATAGCGCACAAGGGAGTATAGAAGAGTGACAAATCTCTCTAGAGTTGAGGAAGAAAGAGTCCTGGGTTCCGGTGCCTGATATAAATCCTTCGCAGCTGAAACGGTCTGCACTGGGCCGATGCCGGTCGCAGGAAGGCCGCATCGGCCTTGACTGTCCTAACTGAAGGATGGCGGAGAAGACCAGACAGGAAGAGAAGCATTCGACGTTACATGTGAGGACGATGCAATGCAGCAGACCCAAGACGAGGATGTTGTTGATAGCCGGTTGATTGGGTGAAGGGGCGCTCATCCCTGTGCTGATCTCGCCACCCCACCACCAACTTCATCCTTCGAACTGCACGGCATCAGGAGCTTGAGTTGAGACCCGAGTGAGCAGAAGTTGCTTTTCCCTCGACGACGGGGACGTGGAAAGGAAAGGAGAGGAGGGATAGAGAAGTGTGAGGTTGAAAAGAGATTAGCGAGCGGGTTGGCAGATGATCGCTCGACGGGCCACAGAAAGAACAAGAAAGATCTCGTCGTAAACGATATATCAGTGTCTATCTTCATATCCTGCAAAGTGCCAATGGTGGAGCTTAGCCAATTCTCCAAACGCCTCTAAGCGCCTCTCTTTGGCTGGGCAGGGGCCATTGGCAAAGTAACGCAACGGATCCCAACCTCCACCTGGCTCTTGGCTCTTCAACCTCCTCTTCAAGCTCTCGTCAACCTCCCCATTTATCAATTCTGTCGATCTTCGATCCCGACGGTGGTTGAAGGAAGGGATGCCCTCATGTGTCAGTGTCTTACTCCATCCAGCCCCCCCCCTCGGCTAATCCCTTTCAGACGCCCTCTTCGTATTACTCTCAAAGAGGCGTAGGATTCGATATTCAGACACTCACTCGGGACTGTACATGCGGCCGGATCTGTGCTCACTCGGTCGGCTCCAAGCGCTCTCGTCATCACTAGTTGCGTTGCCAGCCAGAGCGTGCCCCGCTGCGTCGTAGTCGGATCTGACTTCTCGAGCGCCCCTTCAACACTTGATCGTGTATCCACAATACGACCCCTCACTAGTCCCGCCACCAAACTCTTATTACTATAGCGACCATCACATTGATTGCCCTGGTTTTGCCATGGTTCGGGCTCAACGACCGGCAAGACAACGACAGGTCCGCTCTGGAGGCTCGAGACGGAGATGGAGCGGTCTTGGTGGGAACCTTGGAGCCACAATACCACTTGCTGGGAACTGTATCAAGGGTTGCCCATGGCCCCATTTCCATTGTCTCTTCTTGCTTTTCTCGCGTCGATTCAAGGTGGCTGAAAGGACGAATGCTTCCCCACAATATGGTCATCGTATCTATGGCGAGCACCGAGAGTTCCCATCTATTGGCCGAAGCGCTTCTCTCCATCGCCCTCTTGCGTAGAGAATGCTGGAGATGCTCTGGCTGGACCGTAGTTGGTCGGCATCTTACTTAACCTCCTGGCCTCCCCCGTTTCTGACTTTCTCTTAAATCCTCACGGAAGCATCTCACTTTGCTCCCTCTTGTCTTGCTTTTTACTTCTGCATCCCGCTTCCTTTCTTCTGCGCATCACACTCGCTCGTTCGATCAACATGCAGACCGCACTCACACTCGCTGCCCTGGCCGCCGTGGCCTACGCTGCTCCCCAAGGAGCTGTGACCGCTGCTATCTCTCCTCCGGGTAGTACCCCTTCAGATGCCGTCACAACTTTTACCGGTCAATTCGAGCTCACTGTCGTCAATGCTTCTGTTGCCGTTACCAAGCGTGATGTCAAGCCGGTAAGCTCCGACGGCCCTTCTGATTGACATGAACTTGCTAACTTATCATCAGCGTCAATCCACCACATGTGGTCAACCAGGTGTTCTCACGCTTACTCTCAACGACGGCATCCTCAAGGACTCCAAAAACCGAACCGGATACATTGCCTCCAACTACCAGTTCCAATTTGATGACCCTCCGCAAGCGGGCGCCATCTACACTGCAGGCTTCTCTATCCTCACAAACTCGTCCCTTGCTCTCGGTCCCTCGGCCATATTCTACCAATGCCTCAGCGGCAACTTTTACAACCTCTACAACACTAAATACGCCTCGTACTGTGAAGCCGTCTACCTCGATACCATCCCTTGTGATGCTACCGCGGCTGTGACCCAAGGATCCGATGGGCAACCTGCAGCTACCACGATCCTCCCCGTGACTCAAATCTCAGATGGCCAGCCCCAAGCCAGCACTGCGGTGGCAGCCCCCGTTTCTGAGATCTCAGACGGCCAACCTCAAGTCGCGACCGCAGTCCCTATACCCGTCTCTGAGATCTCAGACGGCCAGCCTCAAGCTGCCTCTGCCGTCGCTCCCATCATCGTCGCCACTACCGCCGCGCCTGTTCCCGTCTCGCAAATCTCAGATGGTCAGATCCAAGCCAAGACCACCACGACGGTAGCTCCAGTCGTGAGTCAGATCTCGGACGGACAGATCCAAGCCCAGACCACTACCGCTGCAGCCCCAGTTCCGGTGGTTAGCCAGCTCTCCGATGGACAGATTCTAGGCACAGCTCCGGTCGCCAACGCCACGGTTGCGAGAGCCTCCGTCGCCAGCGCGAGTGCAACTGCGGTGCCCAGCTCTCCTAGCTCTCCTCCCATCAATTCCGGCAGCACGCTCAGCGTTGCCGGATCCCTTGTTGGCGTTGCAGCCGGCGTGATTGCGCTGATGATGATGTGAGACCTCCACCTCATCTATTCTACCTTTTCTTCTCTTCTGTTGCGCTGGTTAGGTTTCGGATATATAATACGGTTTCATTGGTTGGGGGGAGGGGATTGGGCATGGCTTGCATTGCTAGTATGGGTGGCATCGGTGGATTGTTATTCTGCACTGGCATGTGCATTATTAATGACGAGAGCTATGGATGAAAAGGGTGGAAAGGGAATCATGGGTTAGGTTATGAATGGATTGATGACGGATGGATGGGTAGGCAGGAATTGCATTGGTTGGAGGGATATGGACATGATGGATGGGCTATATAATGAAGGCATGGTGGTATGTATCGATTGTAGATAGCATAAACCAGAAAATATGAGTAATATAATCTTGATACGGTAGATCCCGAGAACCCCGTCTCTCGCCGTGTCGTTGAAGTCAATCTATCTCCTATGTTGATATATTGCTTAAACCCCCTTTTTCACTCACCGTCGTGCTCGGGTTGAGATCCATCCATTCGAACTCATGAACGGGATTTTCCCTCTATTGCGAGAGCTACCGACTATCTATCTCGGGGATGATGCTAGTATCGCCCGCCATAGGACGATAGTACATCGCATCCCACATTCCTGCGGTCGCATGGGCAACAGCCATCAAGAACATCAATAACATCAATAACAGCAATAATAACGATCCATTTAGGTATCTAGAGTCACATGATTTTGTAAAGCGTTGGAATTCGGGGTGGGGTGTAGGGGTGGATATAGATATACATGATTCTATGTGGTATATTCTAGTTCTGAGTTTATATGCGTGTTTTAGGTGGGCTTGGATTGTGGGTGAAGGGGTGTGAAGTTGTGAAGTTGTGAGATGGGGGGGGGGTGGTGAGGTGCTAAGGGGGAGTGGTGGATGTGATGTGGATGGATGGATGGATGGATGGGAAATGAAGGAAAGGGAAGGGAAGAAAGGGAGAAAGGTGGAAAGGTGGAAAGGGAGAAGGTGGAAGGAAGTGTTACTAGATTTTTTAAAAGGAGATATATAGCAAGTGGGATATGCGAGTATGACTGCTCTAGTCCGGTTCAGTTGGATTAAGTTCTGTTTAGTAGGCCTGGTTTAATTTTGGTTTGGTTTGGTATGGTTTGGTATGGTTTGGTCTGGTCTAGTCTAGTTTAAGGGAGATGGAATAACAACACGGGAGGTAGAGTATACTATACGTCTGTAGGTGCTGAATAAGGAATAGAATAGAAAGGGAAAGGTAAGGGGTGTAAGGGATAGATGGATAGATGGATGGTTTGTTTATGCGTGAGGTGAAATGTAGCTACTTGTTATCTTGTCATATATCCAGTAACCCAAGCGTTTATGATATGTGATGGGTCAGGGGGGATTGGAGTTTTGTTTTGTTTTGTTTTACTTGTGTTTTGTTTGTTTTGTTTTGTTTATTAATGAGATGGTATAAGTTATCAGCTAACTAGTTAGTTGGTTCAGTTGAATCGAAATCGAAAATCAAAAGGGGAATGAATATACGACTACACATCATCCTGCTCAAGTGGAAGACGATAGGTAGGAATCCGGCGTTTTATATTAGCTAAAATGAATTCCAGATAGCAAACATGGCTGGCCGAGTTTACTAATCCCAGGTCGAGGGTTCTGTATTATTTACCTATCAGAGAAAAGCAGGAAGGGAAGAGGACAACATAACGGAGACTTGAGGGCTATAGTGGACGCTAGAAAGGGCAACATAACTGAATAGAGATTTCTACCCGTGTTTCTAGAGGAGGAAGAAGCATGTTGCGTTGCATAGCCAAGAAAATTCCGACGGTAGGTCCGTAATAGTCACATGATGCCTCCCTCCTCCCCTCCGCCAGCTTGGCAAATGTGCAAATTAGCGCACCTTCCACGCCCCGCCCCGCCCCGCCACGCCAATTCAACCAACATATCAAATCCCAGCCTTCCCAAAGATCGAAATTGAACGTGATTGAATGTCCACAGCCACTGAGACAAGGCGATGAGACATGATTAGGAATATATGTGCAGTCGGGTTTGATGTCTTTCAAAAGTGATATGTCGAATGTGTTAATGCGGGAGGCAGAAAGGAGAACATGGAAGAGAGATGGTTGAATTGATAGCTCTGTGGGTTGAGTTGGGAGAGGTGAACTGGGAAAGATATACTTCGAGCTTGGGGGAGAGGGAGATGAGGTTTGTATCAAACGGCTGGAACCAGCCTCTCCCTCCTTTATATATTAAGTAATATGCTTTAATTACTAACTAACTTGTCCGATTTTTTGCTCCGTATAATCATATTTACTAACAATTAGTACCGCTAAATCCAAACGCAGTGTCCCAACCATTCGTCCCAGTCAGGAACGACAGAAATTGTTATTTTATTTCTGAGCACTAGGCCCCGAAGTCGCTTCAATATTCGGTAGCAGCGATTGACCAAGGCAATTAATTGAATGATCATGAAGAAAAGATGAGCACTTGGTGGAGGGAAGTTGCCAGACCGAGAGGGCAGATGAGCTGTCCGGATTCCGACTTCGGCCGACGAAGAAAATATCTCGGAACCCGAATATCCTCCTCCATGCTGGATGTCAATGCATGTCTCGAAGGCCGTATTCACATGGTGCAATGGGAAGAAATAAGCGATCTTAAACATGTACTCACTTCTTAACCCTTTGGCTAATTCTCTAGCCGCATAAATAAATAATGGCAACGCCCTTGTGTCCTGAAATCATCCCCTGCATCAGTAGACTTCTCCCTTTCTGATATGCGACTCGGTTCCGCAGGCGCGCAGGCGGTCGTTTTGCTAGGTTTGGTATCAGCATCGGATGGAGAGACGAGATTTAAGTGTCGCCTCTTCACCAGCTCGACATTGTGAGGTGGTCTTGTGTCCATGAGTGCCTTCATTGGCGTGTAGGGTCAATTAGGCTCTATAAAGCCCTGATCGAAGCATCCTCGTATGGGGGAGACAGCGGAGCATCCTCTTTGTACGGGGTTGGCTTTCCAACTGTATGATCTGGTGTATGAGAGTCCGGAAGTATAGAAACCAGGAAGGTGCCGAGGAGTATCGCACGTGCCTCCGAGCCAAAGAGGCAGCCTGACAGAAGCTCTGGGTATAGTATCTGGATACTACTTCTGTGCTGCTGTGTGAGGATGGAGTAATTCTCTCCGCCTGCGCAGAGAACTCATGGTGAAACGCGGGGTTATCGTTGTTGGATATCTCGGAATGGGGTGGAGAGTGGTCCGATGCTGCAGAGAGTAAGGCGAGGATCAGATGTTTGTGAAAAGTCGGGATTTCATGCGGGAATTTGTTGGAGACCACACCATGGCGGTGGTAATTCCAACCGTGGATATGCGCAATGCAAGGGGAGAGAGAGAAAAGATGAGACTCGAGAGGAGGTTTGAAGGAGGGAATTGGAAAGATGAGAACAGCTCGGGACTCGGGACTCGGGACTCGGGAGACGGGGTTCTCCCGTGGAGATTTACCATTACCACCGACGGTTCGGCTCCGTTTACCCGTAGATTTGGACCGAAGATCGTACCGAGAATTCACCATCCCAACCTCGGTGGACTCCGTAACTCGCACCTCCATCGTCACGAGACACGAGATGTTCAGACTCAACAGCTTTTCGTTGAGGTAAACCCGACAATTGCCGACCTGCTTGGCTGGAGTTATTCGGTCAGTAGCAGAGGATATCCGTATCATGATAGAAGATGAATGGAAAGACCCGGGTGTATATAATTAGCTTTATTACCTTCTCCACTGGGCGATCCCGTTATCTCTCTACAGTAGAACGAGAGTAGCTCCTCTTTACCAGAGAACTAGTAGGTAGGAGGTCCGTGCAGCCATTAGCCTTACTCGAGTAGCGTCTTTTACGCCTCTAGTAGTTTACGGAATGTAGCGTCGATAATGGTCCATGTTACCACTCGCAGTTCTGGATCCAACTGCTTTCTACCTCCACCAAGTCCTCCCTCTTCAGTGTTTGCATAGCACTATACGTGTATCATGCAGGCAAACGCGGGGGTGTGGGGTAAAGAAAGAAAGCCATGTGAACAACGTGAAGACATGACTAGCACCGTAGTTAGTTCCCCCGTAAACCGTCGTTCGTGGGTTTACGCTCTCGCTTCCCACGGAAAATTCAAGCTCCAGCTGAATTCCCCCTCGACCCCGGCCATCTGAGATTCCGAGTCCGGCCTTCTATATAACGACCTCGGCGCTCTGCTATCTGGTTACCCACTGTTATCCACTAGCACTCTATGTGTTTTATTGCTGGCCGTTTCCTCTCCGTTTTACCTTTCCCAAAAAACTTAAAAAATCTAGCACCTCTGTACTGTACCACTCGGTCGGTTGAGAAAGGCAGTGACCGAACAGCCTCCTCCATCTTCACATCGTCCCCATCATGTCGGCAGTAAAAGTGCTCACCCGGTCTGGGACCGTGACCGGTCTCCTCCGGCCCGTGCAAGCTACGGTTCGAAGCCGTGGTTTGGTGTGCCGTACAACTCCAATCGCCACACGGTCCTTCACCACATCCCCGAGGTCTTTATGTTCGGCACATCATCCACCGTCCTCGAGCGCGAAGCCTCTCGGATCTCAGCTGGGGCGCAGAGCAGCATCTCAAACCGCGGCGGCTCCCAATGTCCCAACCGAACAATGGGCACAGGTCGTAGAAAAACTGGGTGGCCGTAAGTTCCTATCTTCCTGGATCAGCTACCGAGCAGCTCGAGGGCTTCCTCCTCTCGTAGCTCGGTGGTCGTTTCTCTGCAGACGCTGACATTTCTGTAGAGGTCAGGTACATGAAAGTGCCCGTCCCAACCCCGGGCCCCGACGAAGTCCTCATCAATATCAAGTATAGCGGTGTCTGTCATACCGACCTCCATGCCATGAATGGCGACTGGCCCCTCCCGACAAAGTCCATGCCTCTGATTGGGGGCCACGAGGGCGCCGGTGTGGTCGTTGCGAAGGGCTCGCTCGTCCACGACATCGAGATCGGAGACCACGCGGGTATCAAATGGTTGGCCGGATCTTGTATGAGCTGCGTATATTGTCGCCAAGCCGACGAGAGTCTCTGTCACTCGGCAGAACTGTCTGGCTACACTGTTGACGGAAGTTTCCAGCAATATGCCATCGGGAAGGCATCACAAGTAGCGCGGATCCCGAAGGATTGCGACTTGGCGGCCGTCGCGCCAATTTTGTGTGCTGGCCTAACGGTCTACAAGGCGCTTAAGTCGTCCGGTGCAAAGCCCGGACAGTCCGTTGCGATCGTGGGTGCTGGTGGTGGACTTGGTTGCTATGCGCTGCAATACGCAAAGGCGATGGGACTGCGTCCGATTGCCATTGACGGAGGTGCGGACAAGAAGAAGGCGTGTCTTGATCTAGGGGCGGATGCCTACGTCGACTTCCTGACTTCCAAAGATATAGTGCAGGACGTGAAGAAGGCATCTGGCGATGGCCTCGGGCCCCAGGCTGTAGTCTTGTTAGCAGTAAGCGAAAAGCCCTTCCAACAGGCCAGCCAGTACGTGCGAAGCAAAGGCACGATTGTTTGCGTCGGGCTCCCCGCAGATGCCTTCATCAAGGCGCCTGTTTTCGACACAGTTGTTCGGTATGTGATCCCCCTCCCAGCTTCTATCAGATGAGATCATTCCCTGACGTTAAACCCCACAGAGAAATCAACATCAAGGGCAGCTACGTTGGCAACCGTCAAGATACTGCCGAAGCCATCGAGTTCTTCAGAAGGGGACTGATCAAAGCGCCGTACAAGTATGTGCCTTTCCTCTTCCTAGGGCCCATCATCTTTCTATGACCCTCGCTAACATATGCATCGTAGGGTAACCGGTCTTTCGAACTTGCAGGAGGTATATGATCTCATGAAGGCCGGCAAGGTTCTTGGCCGGTATGTCGTCGACACTAGCAAATGAGCGTGTTGTGTTTGACCTGGATTTTCCCGCCGTGAAGGAGTCGTCTGTATCTAATCGAGTCGTGACGAGACTTTCAGCGATGATGTATATATAACTGGCATGGGCTTTGTAGCAATTTGATCTGATACCCCGAGAATCTCTTGTTAGTACAAAGACGACTGGGAAGATGTAGTTGAGTTGGCTTTGATCCTTAGGCCCTCCTTATCTCAACTCATTCGAGCCCAAAGGACAAGAACGATAGCCTCCGTCGGTACTGGCCATGGAATGGATGACAGGGGGTCATGTTGATAACTTTTAGTTAGATAGAGAGAGTTGAATAGAACCGAGTACAAATCCACCCACATACAGTAGGATCTTTCCAAGTTTATATACATCTGATGCAGAGCCCGGGGAACCACAGATCTCTCCCCGCATCCAATATCACAGAGCATTGAAAATCAGCATACCAACAAGCTGTCAGTAGCGTACGAATAGGATGTTGGAGGAAAGGTGCTACACCGTTGTCTTGCGGTATACTGTATGGGGTAATCCTGGATGGAATACCGAACGAAGCTCGTGAGCTAGGCTGGGTTGGGACGGAGCCGTGGGTCAGGTGCCTGGGGTTGGACATCCAACCCCAGCTTTGAGCTTCATGCCCTTATAAACTACCGGTCCGGTATATGATTGCCGGCGGGTGGCATCTATACGGAGTAATAAGCTTGCTTTTGAATTCCCCTGCAGCGGGGCAGGGAGTAGCGGCGGGTGATATGCTGCATGGTCAACGGGTGCTTTTGCTTTACCTCGATTATCAAGTTCTCTTTACAATAACTCCCTTGTTTAAAAACAAGATAATAAGTACCCACAGCAGCGTCCTGAGGTCTCCTTGTCTTGATTCAGGGCAAGAAGAGAGAGAGGAAAATATATTCAAGGTCGGTACATACTTTCGAGCATGATATAATTTTCCTCATGTTCATGGGGGCAAGCCCCCAAACCCCCGGGCTCGCTACGCTCGAGATGAGGATTGAAGGGCAATTAAGAGAGCCCGGCCCGACAAGGATGGCCTCAATGGCAGTACCTCCTAAAAGAGAGGGGCTTTGTGCGTGCGTGCGGGGAAGCATGTGATGAAGCATTGGGGGTAGGGGAAGAGAAGTTGGGATATAAGTACCAATAGCTTAGAAACTTGGGGTACAAGAATGTCTTCTAAGCCAGGGAAGAAGGGCATGACAGTTCTACTTCTAGTCCATGTAACCTTACTCAGATCTTCCTGGGCCGAATTAGACTATTTATAACCTATCTATCATAAGTATCAAGTCCGTCCCGATATTTTCGATACTTAACCTTATTGGGGCTTTCAAACCCGTCGCTCTTACTAACACTTCAAAGTTTGAAATAGCAAATAGTAATAATAACCTAAATAATCTTGATTTAAAATCGAGCTCCGGAAGTCGACTTCTCCATTCAATCTCTTTGATTAACGGAGACTTAGAGATCTTTAAGTAGCTGGTTTGTACGGCATTGTGAGTGTGGGATTTGTTCGGTAGGTTGCAACGATTGAGAGTTGCATTTGTTTTTATCAAATCGAAAGGACAAAGGGTCTTGAGACTTTTGATTTCTCTACATATAGTAACATATAACATTGATCAATGAAACCATTAATTCTAATAATCTACAAGCTTTGAGTGGGCGCTGGAGATGATCACGGCTATGAAGCTCTGCTTTCACATGACAGCTCATGCATTCGCGAGGCTTTTTCTTTGGCGGAATGGCAGAAGCCTCGCTGATAAACATCTGCTAAGAAAGCCTGGCCTTGAACCTGAATTGGTACACCGAGTAACTCTGCATTTACGATTGGACAAGCGATCTCGGTTTAAAAATTATAGTCAAGTTTATGAGGCTGTGAAATGATCACTTTTAGTAACGACACTCTCGTATGCGTCTCATCTCAAACCCAGCTAGGAAGTAACAAAAAGAGGTAAAGTATATAGCCCATAGTTCACCCAGAGAAGGTATCCATATGGTTTTATTCGAAACTGTGTGTTTGTTATTTATCTCAATTCAAACTACTGCCTATACAATGTCCGCTGATAATACGCACGACGTGGAAGCACAAACGGGAGTGCAAGATAATCTAATAAAAAGACTACGAAGCTTTTTAGGAGGTAGAAATTCACAAGATTCGGCTTAATCTGACGAGGCTCAGCTTGAAAAGAATCGGTTTGAAGTTGCCCTTCTATCGTGTTCAGAGAATTGTACGAGGCTTGCAGATCGAGCGGGACAGTGCTGCTTCCTTTGTTTACGGGGAAGGAAGACTGGCTAGTATGCCGTACAGGTTCCCTGTTTGCCACCTACCTTTTTTCTAGGTAGAGTGCGCCATCAACGTTTATTTAAAGTGTCTCAAAATGAAACAGATTCCAGCGTGAGCGTTTCGATAGACGAAACGGCCACCCCCGAGAAGAAAGTCTCTCAAAGCGACGCTCCAACACATTGAATAATTAGTCAATCTTTTGGACGGGGCTTATGAAAGCGATGCCACCATTTCTCGGAGACTGCATGAGACATGTTTTCAATATCAGGGCAATTGGAAAGGATTTCTTTCTCGCTACGGAATTATAGACGCCAGAGAAGTTAGGGTGAGACACTTACGCTCCTCAAACTTTGTATGTTTTCCTAATTGTGAAGATCATAGTTCCAATTTGCTAGGGTGGTAGAGAGAGATGGCCGGTTCCCAATCCATATGACGCCCGTTGACGGCAACGAAGTTCGCGAAGAGCTAGATCGCGCAATTGCACAAACTCGCACCGGTACCGAATTGTGTGTGAGGGCGACTGGTACGGAGAAAATGGGTATGAAATAAAAAACGCGCATCAGCGCAGAAAAGGCTTGCCATAGCTCCTCTAATAAGAAACTGCGCACGAGACCCAGAGAGTGCCAACGGATGGCGTATTCTGGAAGGCGGTGTAGCGCAGGGAGCTGTATTCTCGATATAAGGTAAGAGTATCATATTCATTACGCAGCAATCGTAATAATTTAATAGTAGACATAGTGATTATGCTATACCCAAGCGCCACGAGCTGTACACCGAGACTGACGTAATATCCGGGTTGGAGTTTGTTTTGGGATGGCAACTTGATCGTATAGCTTACAAGCTGCCATTCACTATGGCATGGGCCTGGTTTAGCGTGGCGATGGTCTGGCTCTGTGTAGCTATCTGGGCTGGCTCAACAGGAGACTGGGGTACTGCAATGGCTTTTGGACAGCTTCTTGCGGCTTCACTCTCCCTTCTGATTCTTTATGCGAGGGACTGAAAGATTAGAACTTTCTGTGCTGCGCTATATGTAAAGGGGACATTAGACAACTTCTATTCTTGCTTACTATCCCTCTCTACATCACACTCCTTTACACACCTTTCTATATCTCGCTTAAAGATGTGCCGCCTCTTCTTCACCACCTCACTTGCCTTCCACTCAACCATCTTCGCATACATCAGGATCATTTCAAATGTTGCCATTTATCGATTTTCCTTAAGCTGGTTATTGGATAAAACAATGGTTTCTTACCCCTCATGAATATGCGGTATGTAAATGATATAACTATTCTCTTACTCCAAACACATACGCCTTCCTAGCTCTCAAGATCAAATTATTCAACTAATACAAGTTTAAGGCCTCAATTGCCTACGTTTATGTTCTATATGGCTGTTTTTTTTCTACTAGATTCAATGTCCTCTTTTCTTTACTGTGGAGTTCTAGAATCAAACTGTGCTCTCAAGACATCTCTTCATCATCATTGCTTCTGCGTTCATACCGCCTGGTATATGCCTCAATCCAAACTTCAGTGAGTTTTTATCGTTTCTCGGCATGGCATTTTTGATTCTGCTCCCCCGGTATCATGGAAAGTGTCACATTGAATTTACAATCGTAGTGAGTCCTCCCTCTCTACGATAAAGAGGTTCAGATGGGCAGCAACGGAACCATAGAAGCCCGCCTCTTGCTAATTTTGGGAGCTCTTGCTCGCACTCTTGCTTCTCCCTTCATCATCAAGAACTCTACCGAGCGATCATATCTATAGCGGTTGCGTACTGTACAATTTTGATGTGATGTGTATATCATATCTTCGAGATAGCCTGCAGATAGAGGAAATATACCATGTAAGAACATGCTCTGGCAGTACAAGAAGAGAGGAGTCTTTCCACATACAAAGGGAAAGGAGAAACAATACTGATGACCCCTCTCACTTTGAGCATTGTAGAAAGCTCGGCGTTCATAGTTGAAATTTGTCATGCGACATGTTAATCACGGAAAACACCAAAGATGCAGAAACCAGTGGAAGATAGAGTCCATGGCCTTATTTAATGGCGGAAGTGTCAGAGTTAGTTTGAAACTAATGTTCCACAGTAAGAAACGATCAAACCTACCAAGATCCTATCCAGGGAGCACTGAAAAGAACAGGTTGAGCCCCAGTCGGCGAAATATATCCAAATATATAAAACTCCAATTCATGTGCCAACGGCGTGGCCAGTATTTAGTACCTAGATGCAATATCAAAGCAGACGTAAAAAATGGGCGATGAAGAGAAAGAACGCATGGAAAGATAGACTGGGGAAGACTGTGACCAAATAGAACCAAGCAACGGACTTTGAATCAAAGCGCAAAGACATATCCACCGTCATGGCGAGAGAATACCTTCCGTGGGGGTTAGTTCTGTTGGTTGGGACTCGACGACGTCGAAAGTGGTTTCACCGCCGAGCTGGTTTGCCGCCTAATTTCTGGAGAGCGATGGCCCAGCAACATCACTCTCATCTACCTCGTCATGACAACCATCAAGCCAACCTCGACGACAACAGATTCTACATACCCATAATTCGCAGGAGTATATCCTCGCTGTTAATTTCTCGCCGTCGCCAGGGGCGGATCTGGCTGGCGTGAGTTGCATGACTGAAAAAACTGGTAACCTCATTGGCGCTTTTCAGTTCATTATTCTAACTTCTTCACTAGCAGCCCACAAAATGGATCGGCAGGCTTGGAATGGTGCATTTGGGCTCTTCGCCTCCGGGAAAAATGCGACCGAGCAGCATCTCAAGATCAGTTCAATCTGTTTGCGATACAATCCTGATCTATCAATCGGAATTCCCAAATCCCACGACAGAGTCCGCCTCCCGATGCTGCCGCCAGCAAGGTGCATCCCTCATGCTCTTGGAGATACTCCGAACCTTGCAAAGCTCCACCTCCATGCTCCAAATTCCCTCATCGTCGTATACTCCGAGCAGTCCGCAGGGCGGTGGTGTTGTGGGAAAGGAGAAAACCTACGATTATACAAACCCTAAGCAGTTAAGAGGCCTGGCCTGCAATTGGCGGATTCGTGCGCATACACCTCTCTTTCGATAGGGCACAGGCCATGAAATATATCCGACCAGGTCAAGGCCATGTTGGGTAGTTCCCTGGAGAAGATGCCGAGACGGCAAATGAAGCTGAGAGCCAGGAACCAATGTCCTTTGTGCGGGTAGTACCAGCAGTTTCTTCCCCCCCGCCTGATGCTCATTGAGGGGTAGGAAGCATATTAGCATATTTCCCTCTTTCACACTAAGCCTGGGGTTTCTCAAGCCTACTCGAGCCAGTGCTCCGCTACAAGATCTTTGCGGCCCAATCGAGACCCCACCGGGTCCCGTATGGTGAGAGCTGAGTTCGCCGTCTGTCCCCGATATGCGTGCCAATACTTGTATTCTCCCCACCGGAGTACCTCGTGGATAGCCGGCACAGTCGTTCTCTCTTGTTCCATGATACTTGGAGTCTCGGATTTTCCAAAAATTCGAAGTGATTTCTGGGCCGTAGTACGAGTTACAGACAGCAAACTTGGGATTCTCCTGCAGAGGGCCAGCTGTCTTAGCGATCTGGGCTCTCTTAAAGTTATCGTGTCATGCGGGGCAATGCCGATAGACCTCCACTCCATCTGCTCATGTCTCACCATTTCTCGTCATCCAGCTCTGGGCTCATCCGGATAATTGCAATATCACGCACGTGACCCCATCCCCTTTTACCCGGACATCCACAACATCTGATCACGATATTCTACTTTACACGGAAGGCAATGAACCCACGACCACCACGCCACCTGGTGGAAGAAATTCTTTATCCACAGAAAATGGGGGAGGATATAAGTTCCAAAGGTCCCTCGTGGGAGAAGCCAAAAAATCCCACATCCCAAATCAAACTCAAACAAACTTCACAATGGCAGCCGCTGGATATACTCTTACCTTGAACAATGGCATCAAGATGCCTCTTGTCGGCCATGGGACCTGGAAGATCCCCAACGACAAGATCGCTGATCACATCTACCAAGCCATCAAGGCTGGTTACCGTCTCTTTGATGGTGCTGCCGGTAAGTCAAGCATCACTCTTTTGGTTGAAATCTTCTAACATATCTAGATTACGGAAACGAGGTCGAGGCCGGTCAAGGTGTAGCTAGAGCCATCAAGGATGGTCTCGTCAAGCGTGAGGAACTCTTCATCGTTTCCAAGTTATGGAACACATACCATGACAAGGAGCGTGTTGAGCCTATGGTCCGAAAGCAATTGAAGGATTGGGGTCTTGATTACTTTGACCTGTACATCATGCATTTCCGTAAGAAGCCCCCCTTTTCCCCCAATATCACCACGTGCTAACATACCTTTCAGCCATCGCTCTCGAGTACGTTGACCCCGCTGTCCGCTACCCCCCCGGATGGTTCCACGATGGTGTTACCCCCACCGACATCCGTCAATCCAAGGCCACCATCCGTGACACCTGGGAAGCCATGGAGCACTGTGTTGATATCGGACTCACCAAGTCCATTGGTATCTCCAACTTCAACACCGTCGCCATCCTAGATCTCCTCAAATACGCTCGTCACCGCCCCGCCACCCTTCAAGTCGAGCATCACCCATATCTCGTCCAGAAGGCACTTACCAACTACGCTCAAGGTGAGGGTATCACCATCACCGCCTACTCTTCCTTCGGTCCCCAAGGTTACGATGAGATGAACCTCACCCACGCCATCAAGACTCCCCATCTCTTCAAGCACCCCGTGATCAACGCCATCGCCAAGGCACACGGCAAATCCGCACCTCAAGTCCTTCTCAGATGGGCAACCCAGAACAACATTGCTGTCATCCCCAAAGCCGATACCGTACCTATGCTTCTCGACAACTTGAACGCTAAGGGTTTCGATCTCACCAAGGAGGAGCTTGAGCAGATCGACGCTCTTGACCAAAACCTGAGATTCAACGACCCTCTTATTTACTTCGGGTGCCTGCCTATCTTCCAATAGAGAATCATCTTCCTTGTGTGGGAATGGGAAAAGTTTAATGTAACTGTGGATTTGAAGGATTGGGGGGTTGCGAGTGAGCGAGCGGACTGGTATTCGCTTGCTGGTACCCTAATGGTCTAGATGGTTCATATTATGGTTCTTCATGGAATAGATTCGGTTTATGAATATTTGCTCTGCTGTTTTGCCTCTGTGACGATGTGATAAAGTGACTTGTTTTGTAAAGTTGCATATTGTGTAGTTATAAACTATGCGCCGCACTTCACCCGCACCCGCTTCGGGAACTGGATTCAACTTTACCCCACAACCGCCTCGGCTCCTCTATCTCCTTAGTGATTGCTATTTGGAGAAATGTTCACTTTCACATATTTCAGTCAGACATATAAAAATCACAACCAACTTTTAAAAGCGACAAAGCTAACAAGGTACTGGAGCTGAAAATAAGCGGCTAGGGGGCACCAGGGGCATACAAAGAGCTGAATAAGCACATAGGCTATTTCCAATAGGGTATAGAAGCACTTGTATGAAAGTATCGGTGCGTGACGAATGTTTGTTCAAAATAATTGTTTTGTTTCCCAACTTGACGACAGAAATAATAAAACCAATTATAAATTTGACAGTAAAACGTGAAGGTTGCGCCGTTTTAATTTGGAATATATGGGAACGAGAAATCTTACCCGAAAGCTGCTTCAGCAACTTATCGGACAGCCAAAAATATTCTAGCAGTAAAAGCACATCCCATCATACATACTTTCCATCAGCGGAAAAGCCTATAAACCCAGAGCGTTGATCCAATACATCCAGCGTAACCAGACCTTTTCTTATTGGTATTGAATCAAATCGCAACTCTTAATCACGAACAAGGTAATAATGTTTAAGTTAGCGTGAGGGTGTTCCATATTCTCTTCATGGTTTCAAAACATAATACTACCATTTTCAAGAAACTCCTAGAACTTTTATACCCCTCGTTAAGCGACCCCGCACTTGTACCCCACATTTCGCAAGCATTCCACCTTTTGATAGTCACCATTGAAAAATTCCATCGACCATCTTCCGCCTAAGTGAAAGAGATAAAATCTCATCTCCCTTACCAGCATCTAGGAGTTCACACTCATTTTGTGGTATTCAAAGCTTGAGAATTTTCGAGTGAAGATTTCAGCACTTTTGCTAGGTACTCTTCAGAAAAAGGTATAAAACTACGCTCATGCCCATCCTCAGAGAAATTAACGGTAAACTCACATCTACCTCCTCGACCATCTTCTACGCTATCGCTTGCGTCACCAAAGTCATTCCATGCGGTTTTAATACTTTCGCCTCGAAGCTTGTGACGAGGCGGGAGGAGCCGAGATACTACGCTCCTATGGAGAAATCAACTGATATATGGGAAATCCTAACACAAGAAGCAATTTAGAAAATCAAGGCGAGTTTGGCAAAAGACAAAAGCAATGCGAAATATCTCACAGCAAACTTTGAGAAGCCGCCAGTAGGCGACGCACGCATCACATGTAATCAGGGAGAAGAATGAAGCATAAAAGAAAACTCTGCAAATATTTGACAACAATAATTTAGTATTAGGTGTGTTGAAAATGGTTTAATGCAAATATCTGTCTGCGAATCAAACAGAAGACAATTATGATACCCTCAACATCCAACTCGAGTTAAACGAATCACTCCGCCTTTTCCTTCACTAAAGCCAGATCACACCCTATTTCTGAGGGTAAGAGTAGGCTCAACCTTCTAACAAATTTACTTGTCAAGTATTTGTAAACCCTTCTCCCCTCCCCCCACTAACCCGGTCCCTGAAAACCCACCCAGCGCCGCAACCTTATCCACTTAATAGCATATTTTCTTATCCTTTTACAACTAAACTATAAAGATTCTTTCCTAAAATTTCAAGTTCGGGAGAGTTGCTCCAATGACTTCTATTCACTTCATGTATAAAAGCCACGGCCCCTATCTAAATGTAGCAATACTCAGGAAAATAGCATGTTCCAAACTAACCAGAACCTTCTTTTTCGTTATTAACACTGCTGTGGATAAGCTCTCATTAGAGAAAGTCTTTAAAGAAAATGTCAAGACAGATGCTAAGAATACAGCTGGTGGTGAATTATTTTAGGGAATAAAACTACGTAAGGGTCAACAGCGATAACTCCAGTTGACAATAAAATAATTCTATAACATATACCTAGCTTCATTCAAGCTTATATAAGCGGGGAAGATTAGGTACGATAAATCGATACGGTCGGTAAATCCCTCGTTCAAGAAGCACCATTTCTTTCGAGAATATCACAGAGAATTAATATCAACGAGCTAAAACAAGGGCACATGGTGAAAATTTGTATTAAAAGCAAAGATTTGCAAGACCAAAAAAAAGACGATAATAACAGCACTTAGGAGAACTTGATAAGAAGTAGAATACGGTACATTGTATAGTACATAACACATGAACATACCTGACACAACTCCACCGCCAATTTCCCAACTGGGGAGAGCTGAAACCATGCTAGCAATTGTCGAGGCGGAATGGATAGAGCGAATGCGACAAGATCCATACTCGTGAATAGTTCACCATAATTTTATACCTATGTCTAATTAATTTATTAAGGATTGATGTAAACCACTTATATAGTCAATAAACCAACGCGGGAGGGGAGTAAGATTCTAGGTAGCCACGTAACTTACCAACATAATTTCTGAGACTGACATGAGCAGCTAATATGTAGTTAATAGGAACTTTGTAGATATCAAGGTTAATGCTGTATTGTAGAGCTAGACCAGTATTCATCCATCCTAACTCTCGCCGTTGCTCGCTGTTCCTCTTTCACCACAAGAAAGAGTGTGGGTAGAGTTGACAGCAATGATTTTGGGACTCTAGAGCTCTCTCGTTGACTGCTAGGATCAAGGGACTTGTAATCCATAGTTGAACTCAATTCACGACATCTACTCCGATTTTTGTGATTATAAACCTAATCAATTAGACTCCATGCTCTCAATTTCAGCTTGCTTAACCTCAATAGCAGCAGTAAGCAACTTACCACCCTAGTTATTTATGCAGTAGTTTTCTTGCATATTCAAAGAATTTCAAGTGTCAATAAGGATTTTAAAATTGTCTACAATCATATTCAACGACGATATTGCAATATTCTCGGAGAGGACGGTAGATAATGCACAAAGCTAATCAAAAGGAAAAGAAGGCATGTGCATATAGAACGTAGTACTAAGAGAATCCGAACTCATCACTGTTATTAAACTTTACAAGATTGATGACTATGAGAAGATACTTTATCTAGATGGGATCTCGAAGTGTGAGTGGATAAAACTAACAGCTTCAAGGACATCTATTGTAAAATCTCGAGGAATAGTAAAACAGGCACTCTTCATCTTTAGCTTTATAAAAACAGGGGATAGCACTGCAGAGCAGCTTATTACAGCGCGATACTTGTCAAAATCTAGTGTGGATAATGAAAAGAAGCAATAGAAAAATGTTATTGAATAAATCTGGATTTGGGTGGTAACTAAACATTGAAAGTATTTGACCCGCTAAATGCATTGATTAGACGATGTGATGTGAATCTCGCTGTCTATGTTGTACATGCTGAGTGTATGCCACAGCCAAATCCCAATCAACTCTTAGTTCACATGTTGCTTCGAACATCTGGGTCTTTTAATCCTGGTTCGCCTTCCACAAACCATAAGATCCTGGACAGTTCTTCCACATCTTGATTGTACCATCCTCGCTTCCGGTTGCGTAGAGCTTGCCATCAGGCGAGAAGCTGATGCTCCAGATGGGTCCGTGATGTCCCTTGTGTACATCTAATTTCTCAGCCAAAATCATTTTCAAGGGATGAGATCAACGTACCTAATTCCTTTTCTGTATCGTAATTGTACACCTTGGCCCATGTATCTTTAATCCCACCAGTGACGAACTTTCTCTGGCTGGGATGCAATGCAACACTGGCAACTTCATATGGCAAGACTATGCTCTTAAGCAACGTCCGAGCATCAAGTCCCCCATAGAAGTAGACGGTCTTGCCCGCAGCAATGGTTAATACTGGCAAGCCAGCCCCAATATCGTTGGCTTCACTCTGAACATTTGTGAATTCGCAAGATCCAATCTCTCCCTGAACAACCTGCTCTTGAACCACAGTGCGGGTTGTCAAGTCCCACCAGCGTATCATCTTGTCATCCGCGGCAGTAACGAGAATATTAGGATCCTGAGTCCAGACAATAGCCTTAATCGTGCCCTTGTGCACACCGGGGCCTATCTCAAATCCATCATCGGCTTGAATGACACTTGGATCTGACGCAATCTCTCCGTTTATGGTGTTTCGAGGGTTATCTAGGTCAAAGATGCGGAGCTTCTTTTCCATCCCGCCAGTAGCGAGAAGGCGACCTTGTTGAGGAGGGAAAGCAACGGCGCGAACGATGTGATTATGTTGGAGAGTAAAAAGAGTTTCGCCAGAATGAGTGTCCCACACCTTGCTGTATAATTGTTAGTTTGGCTAATTTAAGCAGGCAAATGCCCTTACGCAGTAAAATCGGCAGAAGCAGTTGCTGCCGTGTTGGCATCGGGGGAAAGCCGTGCCTGGTAAACTGCACCCTTGTGTCCAAAGAAGGTTCCAATCCTGACCCACATTAGCGTATGTTCTACAGTTGACCCCTCGTACGCACCAATCCCCAGTGACACCATCTCGAAGCATGGGATTATTGTCTGTGTATCCATCAGCTAAGTTTGCAGAGAATCGTACCATAGCCACCATTACCTTTGCAAGCTGAAATCATATAAAAATCCTCCGCATTTTGAAATCCAGAAAAGTTGATATGAGTAACAGGGCGGGAATGTCCATGACACGTCAGAGGGACATAGAGCTTTGAAGCTTCGGGGGCCATGGTGCGAAGTTAAGGCGTAATTATGCTCTGATATTAAGCCGAATGCGGTAGACACCGAATGAATCGATATGCGAAAAGAGTGAGAGTAAGATGCCCGTCCTGGTCTGCGAAGAGGGAAAGGTAGGCGGGGGTTGTTGTTGGCAATGGAAAAGAGATGGTGGTTGTGGAGTAGCTCCTTTTGACGTAGACTGTGGATTGAGTAGACTCTTTAAGATAAGAAGATTCGTTGCACGGGTCGTAAAGGTCGTAATTCGTGGTTGATCGCAAAGATGGTGTGTGAATGTAGTTTTCCTCCTCTCTCTTCCTCTCTCTCTCGTCGCTGAAGCTGCCTTGAATGGTATTTCTACAGTTCAAGGGCTCCGAAGTGAGAAAGAAAGGAGAGCAAGGAAGCCCTGAGCATGGAGTTGAGATGATAGAATTTCGGAGGAAGCTAGGTGTCGAAGCGGATTAGCGCCGGACCCGGATTATCTCACGGGCCGGATAACGATTACACATGCTGATTGTGCCTGGAGGTGGGATCTTGGGAGCTGCTTTCGAAACATCGAGGAATGTCAAAGACGAACATGGAAGACTGAATCGAAGGTCTCTGCTCCGTCTAGATCTGATCCTGCCAACTATACATTACGGAGCCTAGCCAGTCGACTTCTTGCAACAATTCAACATGGCGGAATTCAAACTCTCCGCATCTCTATCCGGCCACGATGATGATGTGAGTGCCCCTCTTTAGCCTCTTGATACTCTGCCCGGTCTTGATTTACCGTTCCCTCGAGCTCCCCCAGCTACTGATATTAGTCTCAAGGTCCGCGGCGTATGCTTTCCCTCTCCTCAAGCGGTCCTTTCGGCTTCACGAGATGGCACAGTTCGGATATGGAAGCTCCTTTCCGACAATCCTCCCGTCTACGATCCTGACATCTCCTCGCATACCGGCGCGTGGATGAATACAGTCGCCTACCTCCCTCCAAACGAACGGTTCAAAGAAGGGCTGATTGCATCGAGTGGAAAAGATGTAGTGATCGATGTGCGAGAACCCTCGAAGAAGCCCGAGGACGACGCCGAGGCTTTGCTACTCGGTCATCAAAGAGATGTCTGTGCTCTTGATATTGACCTGGCTGGGAAATATATTGTCAGCGGGTCCTGGGATCATGATGCGCGGATATGGCCTATTGGTAAATGGGAATGTGAAGTGGTGCTGAAAGGGCACGAAGGCACTGTTTGGGCTGTGTTAGCATACGATGCGGACACTATTATTACTGCTTGTGCAGATCAGAAGATTCGCATCTATAATAGAGCGGGAAAGCTCCTGCGGTCCTTCCAGGCCAGTTCAGGACCCTTGCGGGCTCTATGTCGACTCCCCAAGACACATCCATCTGGGGCAGATTTTGCCTTGGGTGACAACGAGGGTGTAATTACACTGTGGAAAGTGTCTGGGCAGAAGGTTGGAGAGCTGCATGGTCACGAGAGCTTCATATACTCCGTTGCGGCTCTGCCCTCTGGGGAATTGGTAAGTGCCGGGGAGGATAGGACGTTGAGAATATGGAAGGGAAACCAGTGCATACAAACCATTACCCATCCCGCAGTCAGCGTTTGGGCGGTAGCAGTTTGTGCGGAGACCGGAGATATTGTCTCTGGGGCTAGTGATAAAACAGTGAGAGTCTTCACCAGAAATCCAGAGCGGGTTGCAGATGCCGAGACTCTAAAATCATTTGAAGATGCCGTAAAAGGCTCATCGATTCCTCAGCAGACGGTTGGTAACGGGACGATAAACAAGGAGAAGCTCCCAGGTCCAGAGTTCTTAACCCAAAAGGCTGGGACAAAGGATGGCCAGGTTGCAATGATCAAGGAAAACGATGGTTCAGTCACAGCGCATACTTGGTCCACGGGTAAGTCCCCCCTAAAGCCTTTTGAATTACTCTAAGTTCTGGCCAGCTCAACAGCAATGGATAAATGTTGGAACCGTTGTCGATGCAGCAGGCAGTAACGGGAAAAAGGTCGAATATCAAGGTAAAGAATACGACTATGTCTGGGACGTCGATATGGAAGATGGCAAACCAGCCCTCAAGCTCCCTTACAACCTCTCCCAAAACCCTTACGAAGCAGCCACAAAATTCATCAAAGACAACGAAGCTCCTCTCACCTACCTCGACCAAGTCGCCAACTTCATCATACAAAACACCCAAGGAGCTACCATTGGGCAATCCGCTGCACAACCAGCAGGTCATGATCCATGGGGGAGTGACAATCGTTATATCCCCGGGACCACCAGTACACCATCTCTTCCTAGCTCGATACCTAAGGTCCTCCCACAGAAAGAATATCTCAGTATTCTTGTTGCAAGAATTCCAGCCATGCAAAAGAAGATCACCGAGTTGAACCAAGCCTTAATCTCAGGCGGTCACAAAGACCTTTCCCTCAACCCCTCTGAACTTAAAGTCTTGTCCTCCCTCTGTGCTCATCTTGATGCTTCCGGCGCAACATCAACATCACAATCCGTAGCTGGCGGCCTAGACCTGGCAGTTAAACTCGCAACACTCTGGCCCTACGCTGATCGACTCCCCGGTCTCGACCTTCTCCGCCTGCTCGTTGTTGCCCCTGACACCGCAACATACATCCACCCCCGCCACGGTTCCATCGTTGATATCCTCGCCTCTGGCGCCACGGAAACCGAAACTCCTGCTGATAACCACATCATGATGGCCGTTCGCGCGTTCGCCAACCTGCTCACCACGTCCCAAGGCCGCGAATTAGCAGTCAAGGAGTTTGAAAAGATCCAAGCTATCGTTGAGAGTGCGGTTACGAAGATCAGCGGGAATCGGAACCTGATGGTTGCGGTGGGGACGCTGTATATCAACTACGCGGTCTATTTCCGGGAGAGCGGGAGCGCAAATGCAAAGACGTTTGATGAGGCGGCGAGTATTCTCGAGGCCCTGCGGAGGATTCTGGAGAAGGAGAAGGATTCGGAGGCGGTGTTTCGGTCGCTGGTGGCGGTTGGGACGCTGGTGTTGGTGGGGGAGGAGGTGAAGAGCGTTGCGAAGGAGGTGGTTGGGATTTTGGGCAGTGTGGAGGGTGCGGTGAAGAGGGCGAGTGATCCACGGATTAGGAATATTGGAGCGGAGATTAAGGGGTTGCTTGGCTGAGATGGATTGTTGAGGTGGATGGTTGAGGAGATTCATTCAGTCTCGGTTAGAGAGGGTGTTTGAATGAATTCGATGGTGGATGAATAAATGTTGAATTGACTACTTAGCATGAGACTGAGAAATGAACCGTGATGAAATCGAGTCGACCCCAGCGTTTATTTTCCCGTTGTAGTCCCATCGAGGGTTCCTCATTCGGGGGATGATATATGAAGTGCTCTCCGAGACGCAAATGCAATATCGAGAGTATTGAGACGTGACCCTTGAAGTTTAAATAGGTTGGTTTACATGCTGTAACGGTGTTAGTTGAGCGCGTGGGTGAGTGACTAACTAAGAAACTCGGCTTTTTTGAATGAAGGTAGAGGGGAGGGATTGAGAGGGGAGGACCGGTTGGGTTTTATCTATTCTAGTATGGGGTATGGAATTAGTTTGGGGTGGAGAGAGGAGGTGGTGATGGGTAGGGAGGTAGGTAAGTGGTAGATAGGTGGGTGATAGGGAGGTAGATAGGTAAGTAGGGAGGCAGGTAGGGAGGGGTAGGTATATTGCTATTTGTTTTAAGCGAGGGGGAGGTTTGGGTTTTGGTGTGATTTAGCTTTGGGTGTGATTTAGTTTTGGGTCTGATCCAGCTCTGGGTTTGATCTAGCTCTAGGTCCTAGTTTGCTTTTGCTGATCTAGCTTCGGGTAAAGACGGGTTAGTTGTATAGAGATGGGATTTTGGATTGTTATGTTAGGGCATCTTGGGATGGGTTGGATTATAATGTAGGTTGGATTGGATTGGATTGTCTTAGTTGATCTGATCTGATTTGATTTTGATTTGATTTGATTTTGATTTGAGAAGGGCAAATAAATAAAAGGATGAAAAGGACGAAAGGGGGGAGATGAGCGGAATTGGTGAGATGGTTGGAATAAATTAGATGGTTGGAATAGTGAAATGATGAGATGAGTGGAATACATGAAATTAGCCAAATTGGCCAAATAGGTCGCATAGGCGAAGTAGGTAAAACACGTAGAATAAGTAAAACAGGTAAAAACAGGTCGAATAAGTAAAACAGGTAGAATAAGTAAAACATCTCAAATAAAGTCTAAGAGGAGTAACAACCGAAAGAGCGAAAGAGGCAGGGCGGGAAAGATAAAAAAGACAAAAGAGAGAGAGTATCGAAGAGATTTAGCTAGCTAGCTAGCTAGGTTTGCAGGTAGAGCGACTCAGATATCAGATATCAAATTTCAAATTCCAAGTTCCAAATACTGTATCAAATTTCAAAGTTGAAGATTAGTCTTTATTTTGATCTCACGGCAGCTTTTTTTTGTTTCTCCCTCTCTGCTCTCTTTCACGCTACCTAGAACCTAAAACCTCGAGGTTGTCTATGCTTGACGATTGTTTTTGTTAGCTGTAATGATGTGAGGGGAGGGTTGTTGGGTGTTTAAGTGAGAGGTGGTAAGAGAGGTGGGGAGAAAGGTGCGAGAGAGAATAGAGGGGCTAGAGAGGATAGAGAGAATAGAGAGAATAGAGAGAATAGAAATTCAACCTATCTCCATAATTTGAACTCATTGAATCTTGATTTAACGTGAGTTTAATCTGATTTATTCCACAAGAACGCATTTCTGGGTCTGATTGGTGATGAGAAAAAAACATTACAGAAGGATATCGGCGCTCCCTCAAGCCTAGCCTGGTCCGCCCCCCCTAAACGCCAAATATACAATGGAATAGACCCAGGTCTATGACGCGGGGCGTGGCGATCCTATCCTATCCAACATATCTACAATTCTGTGCCTCCTGCTTATCACTACACGGCATTCCCTAACGCCTTACCCCGTCCCACGTAGTCACTAACCCATGATACCCACCGGGGCAAACATATCAATTGGGCTACTATCCATCTGATCTCTTTATCCCAACTACAAAGAATGGCAATCAGAGGAGAAGATATGTCGCCAGTCCGGCTAGCGGTATTAATATCCTCGAGGCGGAGGACATAGTCGGGATAGCGGAACTAGAGGAACCGCCTATGGGGATGGAATAGACGTTGCTGAATGAGATATCGGATGAATTAAAGCAGTTCGATGAGTTGACTTCGGGTACGTCCTTGGGGTCTGCGAAGGTGATATCGACGCACTGTTCCAGTTGATTAGCCCAATTCCCTCTTCCGACCGCTCCACACTCTCACATCCAGTGCCGATATGCACTGGTAACTAGAGGAAAGCTCGGGGAATGCTCACCGAATACAACGCCGCTCCATGAATCGCCGTCTCGACCACCTGGATGGTCGCATTGTCCCCGATATTCACCGTCGCGTTCCACGTGCTGGGCAGCGGGACCTGGGGCAAGCAGAAAGACCCCGGGTATGGATTCTTGGACGGGCCGACGATCTGGAAGACGGGAACCATCGGAAAGGACATGTTTGGGGGACCGCCATCGGGACCGTCGTTCCCGAAACCCATATTCATGTAGAAGAAGGCGGTTGCGTGGCCTTGAAACCAGCCCGGTTGGAGGGCGATAGCACCGCCCGTGACGGGCCAGAGGGTACGGTTTGTGGTTGTGGGCATTCCGCCACCTATGGGGGTTGTTAGGTCGAGATATCGAGGTAGAGGGGGGATGGATAGCTCGAGGGGATTTGAGGAGGGGGATATGCGATTTGAAGGTAGAGTCGGGGAAAGGGAAGATCTCGCAGTTGTGATTCGGGGGATCGCGGCGAACAGAGACGACGGCGAGAAGTGTATACTCACAAGGATACATCCATTGCATGCCATAAGGAAAAGTATCATTCGTGATCAAATTATCTCCCCTCCATCCCGGGTACGTGAGAACGGTATGTGCATGAACCCCCGCCGCCCAACTCGCCAGTACTATCGCTGATAACGTCGAGAAGCGCATGGTGCTTCGTGTGTGTTGTGTCGCCTCGGCGATTCTCTCTTCCTCTTCGATCAACTCGAGAACAAGAACTGGAAATCAGGAACCCGTTGCTGAGAAAGCCAGAGAGGAAGCTCTACACGGGGAAATCGAAGCCAGTTCGTAGGAAAGAGAGTGTCCGCCATCTCGGCCCCCTCTGGGACCTCAACGCCTTTTGTTCGCAGCTCCATAGAGATGGTGGGTGGAAGTGCCATGCAGTGAGCGAGAGTCGCTGACAATTGTGTCCAGGTTAGATGCAAGCTGGGCGGCTGTCAGCAACTCTCGGCCCAATCATGAAGGCCATCGGACATCTCCAGAATCTGGACGGCGGGTGTGCTAATGGGGAAACGGTTAGGAGGGACGAGGAGAGGAAGATGATTTGCCGAGAGCAGGTGTATAGCACGCCAATAGGGGGCACCGCAGGGCAAAGCTGGGTTGTGAAAGGATGCACGGGGAAGCGCTCGGGTAGGGGGGGGATGTAAAAGGGACTGCCGGGTGGGGGGGTTGAGGAGGAAGAGAGGAGGACGAGAGGAGGATGAGAGGGGCGAGAGATCGGAGGGCGCCAAGAGGGAGATAATGGGATGATGGACGATGAGATGAGATGTGATGAGATGTGATGTGAGGAGTTGATGGCAAGGAGGTATATATATGTATATATATAGAATAAATCGAAGAGAAAGGTTGAGATCTGAAGAGACACACAAACATGAAGCGAGAAGGAGGAAAACCTGATATGGGAAAGTGGGGATGGGATGGGATGGGATGGAATAGCAGTCCGTCAGCTTACGGAGGAGAGTGAGGGTGAGTGAATGGGGACGTGTATAGAGATGGGCACGGTATCAAAATCAACTGTGACAATCAATGGGGAAGTGTATAGGAAGTGTATAGAGATGGGAACGGGATCAAAATCAACCGTGACAAGTTTGTTTGATAGACATATTCCGACATATTCGACACTTTCTCGTCACAATCGCAGCGCTTCGATATGGCTCGAGGGACCACCAGGTACGGCCCGAGTCCGAGCAGACCGCCATGTCGGATGGCCGCCGGTGATTGGCTGCCAGGCCGGAAAGGCGGTCAGCGAGAGCACAAATGCATAATTCTATTCTGCCCGCCGCATCCTCTAAAAATAGCCCCCCACAGCGCACAATTTTCGAGAGCTGGATTTCCCGAAATACTTCATCCGGCATTTCGGTGTGGTTGCTCGTTGATTCCCCCGGCTTCCGTGGCATCTGATCTTCTTGCGCCAGACTACCATTGCCCCCCCATTCCGCTGTTCATGGAGTCTGCGAAGGGTTCCCAGACCGGCAAGGAGGCAAGGAGGAAGAGGGCCGAGAACAGGGCGGCTGTGGACAAGGAGAAGAAGGGGAAGGGAGCGGAGAAGGAGAAGGAGAAGAAGACACCCGTGCTGGTCCATACCAAGCGGAAGGAGGTCGTCGATGGGGAGGGCTGGACACATGTTGTCGATGCACCGCAGAAGGGCCCCAAGGCAGTGGGAAAGGGGAAGGGGAAGCCGCCACCTCGATTGGACAAGCTGTTGCACCCGGGGGACTTCGAGGTCGACGGCGTGAGCTATGTCACCAAGACCTTGACCGATATCAAGTCGGATTACGCCTACTGGAAGAAGCAATGGGAGGAGGACGAGGCGTGCACTTCGTTGAAGGAGAGGCTGCAAGAGAAGGAGACGGAGTGGAAACGGATCACGAATGTGGTGTTCTTCGGCATGGGGAGTTTGCAGAGTGCGAGGAGGGAAGGGAGGAGAGCCAGTGCGACCCAATTGGCCGCGTTGCAGACCATTCTTGGGGTTCTGGGAAAGGAGGTGACGGTCGTGGTTCAGGATCCGCAGTTTACCGGGCTGGACAAGGAGTTCTTCAAGAGCTTGGGATACACCGTGGTGGAAGATCCGAAAGCGTTCGGATGCATCACCGACGGGAGTCTGGTGTATGCCATCCATTGCTATTCCGACATCTACAAGTCGGTGAGCGACGGGCCAAGGCCTGCCGCCCTCATCGGAACCGACGCGGGAAACTTTGGAAAGTTCAATTCGTGGGTCTTTTATTCCTGATGATGAATCATACTAATAATTATAGCTCGGTTATAGCGGACGAGGTTGGCAAGGCGCTGGGTGACATGGTCAAAAGCTACGAAGACATCGAGTTTCCCCAGATCCGACATGATTTTTCCGACACCCGGATCTATCTGCGGAAGGATGCCGAAGTTGCCATACCGATTGGCCCTACCAGGCTCTGGGGGATTCTTTCAGATATCGAAAGTCGGGGAGCCCCAAAGCACGACGTCCTTATAAATACGACCGAAGCGCAGAGAACCGCTGAAGTTGAAGCTGGAGTTGAAACCGAAGCTAAAGTTGAAGTTGAAGCCGAAATTGAAGTTGGAGTTGAAGCTAGAGCTGAAGCCAAAATTGCCAGCGAAGATGTACTTGTTATTGCAAACGAGGCTTCTACTAGCCACGGGGCCAGCAATACGGAGAAACTGACAGAAGAAAATAACTCAAATACCACAACGAGTGCGGAACAAGGTACCACTCCAATAGACACACCAAGTACTCTAGGACAAGAGGGCTTAAGGAACACTATTCCGCCAATTGGCCCTACTAGGCTTTGGGGTATCCTTTCAGAGAGCGAGAGTACGGAAATACCGGCGCCTAAAGATGTTACAGGTGCGGTTCGCATGGAGGCAGTTACCGAAATTGCCAAACAGGAGGCCCCCGAAGCGGAAAACGATGTCTCTATTACAGACATAGCCAGCAGTGAAGAATTAGCCGTGGCACAAGATGAGCCATCTGCCGAGCTTGACCTTTCGAAGGAAGTCGTCCAGGAATACCCACCGGAAACCCCATCAGATGTTCCCGAGCAAGTAAGCCAACCCACGGTTCCCACACCCCCCAAACAAGTCACCGTGCCAGTGGAAACCATCTTTAGCGAGATCCATATTGAAGCTCTTCCCGCCAGCATCGAGGAGACTCGAATTGAGTCCCCTCCACAGGAAAGTGCATACATCAAGATTTCCGAGAAGAAAGATACAGTGCCAGAAACGTTAGAGGCAAAAGCAGAATTGCCTGGGCCATTACCCACCGAACCCGAGATACAATCGGCTACGGTTGAAGTTCAGGAACACCTACTCGCCGTAGAAGTACCTGCTTCACCGGTTTCACTTCCTGAAATCGGGACCAAGGAAAACGCCGAAGAGGCAAGAGAAGTTGAATCCTTGCCCTCAGAAGCAGAGACTGAGAATGCCCCCGAGACGCCTGTGCTGGCCGAGGCGTTGAAGATGGACGAGACCGTGAAGAAGGTTGACCTTCCCGTTCTGGTTGAAGTTGAAACCAAGGAAATACTTGTGGAAGAAATCAGCCCTATAGTCAAACCCGAGGAACCATTGAACGAGGTCAAACCTGTAGATGTCATAGAGCATACTACTACTTACGAACCTCCAATCGAAGCCTCCCTGCCCACCATCACCCCCGAGCTCTCCAACGAGGCCCAACCTGTGCCTGCTCTTGAGCATGTAGACATCATCGAACCTCCAATCGAAATTGTAGCGTCTAATATCACGCCCGAAATCCTCAACGAGCCCAAACTTGTCCTCGAAAGCAGTCCCCCAATTCAGTTCGAGCCAGCAAAAGAAGCCAGCAGAGGGAAGATATCAGATGCAAAGATCAGCCCTCAAGTCTTTCAGAACATCGATACCACATGGAGTTTCTACGAGAGTCGGAGTCCATGGGAACCGGGTCTCCGGTCGAGGTCCCCGACCAAGCCGTCGTTTTGATGGGAGTCAAGGAGGAGCCTCGGAGGAAATTATGCCCTGTACAAAATGTCGTTGCTAGCGTTTGTGAATGAAGCGTACTGTACCTGAGATGTGTGTAAAATATACCCTACTGTTGATAGCACTCTCCTCTGGGAATGGGATTACTGTACATATGACAATGATAATTCCTCACTCCTCACCTCACTCTTCTTCTAGTTACATCAATCGATGTCCTCGGCCGTGATCACGGTCCCAAAGGCATCGCCCAGCTCCTTCAACACCATGGCGACCACCTCCTCCCCCTCGGCGCCCGGGATATCTCGATCCCCAATGGCGCCCTCGGCCAGAATCACATCATATCCCTTCTCCGCCGCCTGCCGCGCCGTGGTGCTGACGCAGACGTGGGCCATGTAACCCGTTATCACGACCTTGTTCCTCCCCGACCTCTTGAGGAAATCGTCCAAATCCGTGCCGGTGAACGATCCAGGGTATTGTTTCGTCACGACCTTCTCGCCCTCCTCGGGTTCCAGCTCCGCAAACTCTTCCGCGAGATGGGTGTTCGGGGTGAAGACGGGGGCTCCGTCGGGGGTGCGATGGACGATGTGGACGATGGGGGAGGATGCCGCTCGGTATCTTCCCAGGAGGGAGGAGATGGCTTTGCGTGTCGAGGAGACATTCACGGTCTTGAGGTGGCCGGTTGCATATCTGGATTCACGCAAGGCGTTAGAGCCATCCCATCGTGCCTCGCGACTCCGCTCTCTCAAGGGAAGGGCGAGATAGTCAAGGGAAGGACTTAACTCTCTCTAGGGAAGGGTGAGATAGTCAAGGGCGAGGACTTACTCGTTCTGAGCATCGATGATGATGAGAGTGCTATCCTTTGTCGAGGCTGTGGAGGGTCGGACGCCGACTAACTCTCTAAACGATGTTGCCATTGTTGCAACAGGTAAATAGTTGGTTATATCTAGTTTTAAGTGAAAAGAAACAAAGCACAACTGAAATCCATGTATGGTTATACCTTATTGCGGTCAGGTAAATAGTTGGTGATATCTGGGTTTAAGTGAAAAGAAACAAAGCACAACTGAAGTCTATGTATGCTTATACCTTATTGCGGTCCTTATTCTCAACTCTATTTGCAAGACATCGAGTGCGGGGCGAGGGAGGGGCATTTGGCCTCTTGGCTACGCCACGAGAGTGAGTGACTCGTCTCAGCCTTTCATCCGCAATCATCGTCAACCGCAACATTCACCTCCCTCGCGCGCTGCCTCCCCCGACGCCGTGATGGCCATTCGCGAGTATATCTTCAACGATGGCATCGATGCAACGTCTCTCGGCACCGAGGAGCGCTGTGATACGATGCAGACAGGAGGATTCGGCCCCATGTTCTATAATTAGGCCCTCAGCCCCTGCGGTACTTTACTTCCACCAGCCAACCAGATCTGCGTGGGAACGAGCTTCTTTCATCCTTCAGCCTCCGTTGGAGAAAGCCACCGACGACCTCGTGTTGGAGGACTGAAACGAGACATTGCCTATGTACTTTGGTGCCAGACTTCGACTCGAATCCATGGTCGCACCAGCAGAGGAGCCCCATCAGATCACACTCGCCCTTCCAACAACTCCTCTTGAATATTCTCCCTTCGCTGGAGGGGATCCCTTGCGGCCGTTTGTTTACTTCGCCGTCCCCTGCAGCGCAGATCAACATCAGAACCTGCTTCGGGGGTATATTGGAAACCGTCGGGGATAAACAGTTGGCGGCACCTGGTTCCAGAATACGAAGACGGCCGGTTCTCACCTTTTCCACCTGCGAACACGATACATTCGTTCTCACGTCCGACTCCACTCAAACTCCGGTCTTCTGTGAAGCTCCTGCGCTTCTTCTCCCTTCTCTCCGCCATGTCCCAGCATCGCTACTCCTTCGATGACCCTCCGGCGTACGACAGGATGAACCCCCTTCCACAACAATACCTCGACGACCCAGCAGCACCGCACCTCCCGCCCAATCCTCCTCTCAATCCGGCCGCGCATCCTCAGAGCGAATTCAATCGTCTACGAGCTCAGCATAGATACAGTCAGCAGCGAGAGCCCATATACGCTGCCACGCCCGTTAGTCCATTATCCCCTCCGCAACCACCACCGCATCGCGACTCGGAAGGGCGGTTTTGGGGCCAGGAGTTGGGATATTCGAACGACAACATGATAACGCCCGGCGCAGACAACTTCTCCGAGCACGCCGCCGGGGGCATGACCGGCCTTGCGCTGGGAGTTGCAGATGCGAATGCAAGAGAGAGTGGGTTGAATGCCATACGGAACATGCCTGTCTACGATCCTAATATGCAAAATATGCAAAATCACAACCATCTTCCAGGGCAAGGACCTGGGACCTTTGACTCGAGGGGCGATAGTCCGTACGTCGACCATCGGGATCTTGTCCAAGAGTCACCATCTACGAGACCAAATTTACCACTGCAGCCGTCGGTGACCTCACTTACTCCCCTCGGCCCCGCAGCATTTCCGCCAGGAATCGCGACACCACAATCACGATCTACCGTCTCGAGGTCACCACAGAGTTTCCAGCACGAACCTTATGTAGACAACCCTTACCAACGGCACTCGAGAAACCTCGACCCGAACCTCGTCGATTTCGATCCGAATACCATCGAAGACGACGGTGACGACGGGTTAGAATACCGAGCACACAATGCCAATCGATCTTCGATGTTAAGTCTAGGCTACGACTCCAGTCGAAACGCTTCTGTCGTAGGAGGAGCCGCTGCCGCAGGAGGAGGAGTCCTAGGAGCTCTCGGAGGTTTGGTTGGAAAACGAGTGACTCCTAATTCGAGCAATCCACAATACGATCCCGTCCACGATGTCTATGGAGGGGCAAGTAACTACAACCTTGGTCCGAGTTCCCCATCTGGGCCCGAAAAGGCCGGCTGGCTAGCCCAACAGAAGAAGCACCACAGGAAGTGGAAATTAATCATCATCTTCGTCTTTGGGTTCCTCATCTTGGGAGGAGTGGCTGGCGGAATCGCAGGCGGGGTCGTCAGTTCTCGGAAGGATTCGAATTCAAGCGCCGCGGTACCAGGACAAAGTGCATCTAGTGATACCTCGAGCAATGGAGACCTGAACGCGAAGTCGGCAGAGATCAAAGCACTGATGGATAACCCCGGTCTCCATAAAGTATTCCCCGGAATCGATTATACGCCGATGTATACCCAATACCCCGATTGCCTCAGCTATCCTCCATCTCAAAACAATGTCACTCGAGATCTCGCGGTGTTGAGCCAGTTGACCAACACGATACGGTTGTATGGGACGGATTGTAACCAGACGGAGATGTTGTTACATTCTATTGACCAACTCAACCTCAATGGAACGATCAAAGTGTGGATGGGGGTATGGCTGGACACGAATACCACAACCAACGAAAGACAGCTCGCCCAGATGTACGATATCTTCAACAAGCATGGCGCCGCATCCTTTGTCGGCGTTATCGTTGGCAACGAAGTCCTGTATCGTCAAGATATGAACGCAACTGCACTAGGTGATATAATCACGGGCGTCAGATCAAATCTCACATCTATGGGCATCTTGATTCCAGTTGCAAGCTCCGATCTGGGAGACGACTGGACGTCAGCACTGGCTGATGTGGTGGATATCGTGATGGCGAATATACATCCGTTTTTCGCGGGGGTCACGGCGGATGTTGCAGCCAGTTGGACGTGGGATTTTTGGCAGAATCATGATATCACTCTTCAATCTGATACCAGCAAGAATTATATCTCCGAGACGGGATGGCCGAGTCAAGGTGGGACAGATTGTGGAGGTGCTGCTAGTTGTGTGAATGGTAAGCTTTTCTTATTTGCCTGTGATTCCACTGATACTCGTCCCGCCCTTTATCTTTTAGAAGCATCTACTAATCTAGATTCTCCTTCTATAGGTAGCGTAGCAGGCATCACCGAGATGAACACCTTCATGGACGGCTGGGTCTGTGACGCACTGTCGAACGGCACGAATTACTTCTGGTTCGAGGCGTTTGACGAGCCGTGGAAGATCGAGTACGATACGACGGATCAGAATTGGGAGGATCACTGGGGCTTGATGGATGCCGATCGGAATTTGAAGAGTGGGGTTTCGATTCCGGATTGTGGGGGGAAGACGGTTTCGTGAACTCGGAAGGGGATGGATGGATTTTTTGCTTGAGCTTTCCACGGGTTCGTAGAGCGAATCGAAATGCTGAAGGAGGATGTAATAGATAAATGAATCGGCCGGTAAATAACGAGAGATGGTGGTGAAGGTGGAGAGTGTTAGATACATGATGGGAAGAATTCGAGGGCTATCATGGTTCGAGCGGAACGGAATGTGTAATGAAATTTTCGGCGTTGGGGAAGGGAGGGCCGGCTCGTGGATGATAGGGCTGGTTCGGTCTGGTCTGGTCTGGCATATCATATCATATCATGTCATGTCATGTCAGGGAAAATCATTGTCTTTTAATCTCTTGGATTGTTGTATAGTTTGCGGGGTTAGATGTTGCAGAATTTTTTTGGTTTTTGCGGCCGCTGCTGCTGTTTCGCAGCTATAGCTGGGCGGGGATTTTTGTGCTGGGGAGGGAGTTTATGTGGATGGATGTATGTATGTATGTATTTCTGTATTGGGTGGTTTGGGGGGATGGAAGAGGTGGTGGTGTAGAATAATTATGGGGTGGATGGAGGGATCGAGGGGGAGATGGAAATAGGGATCGAGGGGAGGAGTGAATGAATGAATGGAGAAGGTGTTGATGAATTTCTTTTTGATGACATTTTTTGATGATTTTTGGGTTTGTTGGTTTTGGTGCGAGTGAGTGTCAGTGTGAGTGTTAGTGTGGAGTGGACTGAAGAGAAGGGAAGGGATGTGAAGGGAAAGGAAGTGAAGTAGTGTGAAGAGAAATAAAGTGAAGGTGTATTAACATATCCTTAATACTCAAGTGGGTATAAAACCAGACCAGACTAAACCAGAGTAAACCCGACTCGCGGTGGACAAAACAAGTGGTCGTAAATAGGCCTCTGTACTCCACACCAGCCTTCCAATCTCGCGGCTTTCAAACAGCTTGTACGAGAGGAATATCAAAAACCATCATAGAGACGGTAGATCGTATCCTTGAGACCCTATACGATATCTTCCAATGTGAAAAAAAGAAAAATTTCAATACGGTATTACTGTATGTTTAATAGATTCGGTGTTGAGTATGTATGTTCACCGTCCGTCATATTTACTACTATGCACGTACCTTTTTTTTGTTTACTGCGAGCTAGACTGAGTATACTGAGTTAGATCATTAGATCAGACGGCGTGGTGTTTGTTTGTTTGTTTGTTTGTACTATTTTTGGCTTAAGCAGGTTAGGTTAGGTTAGATGATTGACTTTGATTTGATTTGAGTTGATGTGACTGCTTATTTCATGCTCTTTCTTTGCCCGATTTCTCTCTCGGTTTTCTTTGTTTGTTCTTTTTCTTTCTTTCTTTCTTTTTGGAGGGGATTGGAGGGGTTGTGATGGGTGGTGATTTGATTTTAGTTTATTTTGGTTGATTCTTGCTTTAAGCTTGCTTTCGTCTTACTTCACCCTTGCTTTACTTTTGGGTGTTTTATTTCGTTTTGTTTTGTTTCATTTTATCTCACTTTATTACACAAGTTTCAAGAGGGCTTTTACTTTACTTGGGGTTTATGTTTTTGCTTGTTCGTTTTGGACTTGTTTGTTTGGTGGGGTAGGGATTAAGTTAGATTAGAATGGTTGGTTTGGATTGGTTTGGTTTGGCTTAGTTAGATTGGTGATGGAGTGTTGATTTGGCGTTTGCGTGTGTGGTTTTTAGATATGTGCGATGTGGTGGTAGTGAGAAGTGAGAAGTGTGTGGTAGAGGGTTTGTTGGGGGGTTTATATATATTTTTGGAGGGAGCGGGTAGGGAATAAGGGGTTTCGTCTTCTTTTTGATGCTTGGGATTGGTGAAGGGCTATGTAGATAGGGAGAGGGGGGGGGGAATGAGGTATAGTATTAGTGAGGTATTAAACGATGCTTTGAGTTCTTGGTATATGTTTCGTGGAGTTTAGCTTTGGATTTGGATTTCTTAGTTTTGATTGTTAAAGCAATGAATTAGTGCTGTTTCAATATATGTAGAATTTATTTTGGTGTACTGAGGCTAAACAAGGAATAATAAGGAAAGGAAAAGGTCTTAAAAGTTGAAAGTTGAAAGTTTGTTTGATACTACCCCACCCCCGATTGATATTTTACTATTCTGCCCTGCTAAGTTGACCCCCAATATACGAATTTTACATTACGACAAAGGAATTCGTACAGGAAATTTATCTTTCTTGTAAGAAGTGGTTTATTACATTTTATACCTCCTTCGATGAGGCAAAGTTTGAAATTCAGTTACGTTCTAAAATAAGCGAGGCCTCTCTTTTCGTCCTTAAACTAGAAACCTAAACCTAGGAAACTAGAAGGGCTTGCTGGTTTTATCTAGTTAAAGTACTCATCATCGTAAATGTCAATCAGATCCACTAGAGGATCTGGAACTGTCAGACTCCCACTTAAAACACTCGAGAGTTATTTTTTATATAATCTCCCTGTCGCTCCTTTATTTATACTTCATCCGTCATAATATCATTACCTCATCCCCATTCAAGACACCCCTCAATTAAATGGCATCGGATCCGGCAAAGTAACTGGCGTATCCCTCCTCAAATCATCCGTAATCAGATGTTCAAACGTCGCCGAATACGCAACCCTCTCCGTCAACGCCTCCAAGCCCCAAAGTTCATTCACGAGGCCTAATATACTCGTATGCGTATACTCGCCCCCTTTATTGCATCCCTTGTTTTCAATTATCCCCTTACCAACCCAAGGACTAATCAGGAGAGTAGGAACGCGAACACCTAGACGTTTAAAGTCGAAGGTCATATTTCGTCCATCGGGCGCTAGTTCGGTGTACGTGAGGCTGTCACCGGCGGGGACGTTAACAGGAGGCGGTACGTGATCTCCAAACCCGCCATGTTCGTCAAACGTCAGGATGAACAGCGTCTCTTCCCACTGCGGACTCCCTCTCACCGCTTCGTAGATGCCCTTGATGAATTGCTCGCCGAGCGTGATGGGAGAAGGGGGGTGGAAGGATTGATACGAGCAGCACTCCGGGTTGATGTATGTGAACTGGGGGAGGGTTCCCGCCGCTGCATCAGCGTAGAATTGATCCAGCGGTGCGATGTTGGTTTGGTAAGCTCCCGACTGGAGAGTCCAGTTGTAGAATGCGGCGTCTGGGTTGAAACCTAGCCCAGCTCCCGTGGTTGAGTTTTGATAGTTCATCCAGAATATGCCCGCTTCGCTGAGTTGCTGGAAGACGGAAACTTGGGGGAGACCGTAGACGTTGAAGGCATTGTCGTTTTGGCCATGACCGTGTGATGTTCCAGATGTGATGTATGCTCGGTTTGGGTTTGTCGGGCCGGGGACGGCGGCGAACCACCGGTCGAAGAGGACGAAGTTCTCGGCTAGCGAGTTAAAGACGCGGACTTGGTCCGAGGTGTAGTAGTTTATGGCTTCGGCTGCACGGGTTTTATTGAGGGTGTCGAAGGTGAAGGATTGCTCGGTGACGAAGCCGCGCATGTTTTCCGTTTCTTTCCTCTGGTCGGAGAGCGTTTCGTCGGGGTGCCATGTACTGAAGACTGTGGGATTGTGAGTTGGTGGAGTGAAGTGAAGGGTGTTGAATAGAGATGGGTGGAGATGGGAGGGGAGTATGTACTTTGCATGTTTACACCTGAGATGGAGTGGTTTGGATCATCGGGGGCAACATCATTGGCGCGGGGGCCGGCACATACATCATCATGCTGGGCTGGGTCTGAGGAGTTCCTAACCAGGAGATTAGTTTTGGGGAGGGAGAGAGGAGAGGGAGAGGGGAGCCGACATGGAATTGCAATAATTATGACGCAATAGCCCATCGATTGAAGGATTGTAGCTAAGGCCACCAGCAAAAGTATCAAAAGACCTGTTCTCCTCGACCAGAACAACTACATTCTTGATTTTGGTTTTCCAGTCACCCTTGTAGGCAATAGTGTTTGGGGCTGCAAGGGTAAGACTGGAAAAGATCAGAACGGAGGAAGCAAGCGTAAGGGAGACCATCTTATCGGCTCTTTGCGGTACTGCTTGATGCAAAACCGGCAGCCAACTGAGCTTGGCCAGAGTTATATACCATCTTATGTGCTTGTCGGCACCTGGCGGAAAGTTGCTTTGTAGGTGGGATAAGGTACACGTGTAGCCCATGATAGGATAAGATGTTCATTGCACATGGGTAATTCTTCAAGCAGCAAGGAGAAACTGCAGGAACCTTATGTATCTAACAAGGGCTTCTCCAAATTTACCGAGAGGAACCTTGGAGTTTTTTTGTTCACCTTCCTACTATGTCAAGCTTACAGGCCTTTGAGGGGAGTTGAGCCGACACATGGTCGAGGCAAGGGCACTTGACTGGTTAATGAACTTTCCAAGTAAAGAAGCTCCTTAAGACCTCCGGATACCGGATTCCTATCGGATCTTGTTAGTAAAGGAAGACTTCCGCTACGTATTTTAAGCTTTGTTGTAGTGCAAGAGTGGAAGGGAGTGGGGTAGAAGTAGGGATCTGCAGTCCATTGCCGAACAACTCGGCAGTCCACTGGGAGTTGAGTTCTCACCACGTGTTTATGGTGTAACGGGAAATATTATAAATGGTCGAGTTAGACAGTTAATTTTAAGGGAGGAATCAGGTACCAATGCGAAGTGACAACAGGGCAAAAGAAGTCTTTTGAGAGGTGAAGTTACGCGAGGCACCGCATTTTATTTTTAGGGAGGGGTTTGAAAATGATTAATCCATAGATAGTAGCTAATGAGGAAACATTAATTGTCAGCCAATTGTCTCCAGTGAAGATGTGCTAAAACTCCACATTTGAAAGAGAGAATTACGAACAGAGTCTTTCAACCAATGAAATGACAAAGACAAAGCTCATTATATTGGGGCTTACCTGATGACACGAAGCGAAAACCTTCTCGTCACAATGGGTAATATTCGCAAACTAGAACATCCAACCTAAAGACCGTCATCATGCTGTTTCTACTCAGTCTTTAAGCCTGGTGGGTGCACTTGTCCAAGTCCGTAATTTAAATTATGTCGCATATAGAATAGAAAATTATTAAGGTGCCTCAAAGTTCGCGTCCTTAACACAATTATGTGTTAAAGCCATGATGAGTTAAAAAACGGTCACAACCAAACCATCAGCATACCAACCGTCATTACAATCACCGTCCAGCTGGCCCCCCAAATTCCCAAGTCAATTCCCTTTCTCGTGATGCTCGCAGATGCACTTGACGAACCCCCAGACAGAATAGAACTACTTGATGCTGATGCTGATGCTGCGGAGGTCTTCGATGAACTCGTTTTGCTTGTCGTCTGAGGACTTGAAGTCAATGGAGGCGTAGAGGCCAATGCCGTGGTAGCAGCGTCAGGCGTTGGAGATGAGAAAGTAATAGAATCGGCTTTAAAGCTGGCGTATGCGCTGGCAGAGTCAGAGGCGTAATAGGATGTTATGGCTGAAGTATCAACTGTGGTGAAAGTGCTGATTTGTAAATCGTCGAAAACTGTCCAGTACCAATAGAGATAATACCTATACAATATTAGCTCCGCTGCAAGTTCTCGCCAACACTTGAAGCAGAAATGGATAACTCGGGTTGTGTTCAGCAAGAAGATCGAGGATTGTCAAGCTTACCATGTGATCGTGTAGGTATACCATTCATACACTTCTCGTGTAATTGTGCTTGGCTGAACAGATGTAGTTGGGGTTGAAGTTGGGGAAGGAGAGGCGTCTGGAGTCGACGTAGTTGCCGGTATACTCGCAGGCGAGGTCGGCGTGCTTTGTGTTGCTGTAGGAGCAGCTGTTTGGGTACCAGAATCGATGCCTCCACCGGCGCCGCCAATTGTTGTTCCAGAGCTGATGTACGCAGTGCAATGCGAATCTGTACAGCAGCTTGGAATGCCCAAATATAAGTAACAGTGGTTCCCTTCGGCACAATATCCTCCGTTGGCGCAACAATCTGCATCTTTGGGGGAGCAAGAGTCGAAAGAGCAGCAACGCCAACCAGCAGGGCAAACACCCCAGGTACAGCAACTTTCTTCTGGAGATGAACAGAAGTCTAACCCACAGCAGTAATCACCGGTAGGGCAGCAAGTTAAGTGGTCTGTACTGTCAGCTTTGAATTTCAGACTGAGGTTAACCTTACTTGAACAGAGACCATATCCTGCATCACAGGTAAGCTGCCTTTTTCCAAGCCACGAATCTAGCAGGCCTTTTCCATCAACAGTTTTTGAATCTAGAGAATATTTCTCTGATCCATTGTTCACGGGTCGACGGAGGGGCGCCATTGGAACAAAGTCTTGGCCTGCTAGTGTAGGCGAAAGTTGAGCATATGCGAGAGTGAAAAGAGAGATAAAAGTAGAATAAACGGCTATCAAACCCCGCGCCATATTGAAAAGCTGGATTTAAGAATGCAGAGATCCTCTGCAAGCTCCGAATATCTCTGATGGCTTTAGCAAGAACGCTAACATGATCGCAGGACTCAACGGCAGTTAAATAACTTGGGGAAGCTGCCAATCCAATGCTATCCTTGTAAGTCCCCCGCATTCATGGTTACCTGGGAGCCTTACTGCATGAGAGCAATTGCTTATCTTGCAAAACTATACAAAGCTCTAACGGGGATTAATAAGTGTCCGATCCAGGCACATGAGCTGTTATAAAGAGTTGGGTGTTATCCAACTTGAAAAAAACACAAATATATAGTTGAGCTAGATGTTGGAAAGCGCTTCAAACGCCTTGCACATTTCGAACTTAAAGTTGGTGGTTGTTTAATGTTTAATTCAAGATAGAATTGTGGCCTTATAAGCTTAACCGGATACTTACTCCCCCCCTTGGAGCCGAGCCTGCTGCGGCTGGCTGAAGTTCCGTCCATCAAATCCGAAAAGACCAAAACAAAGTATTTTCATTCAAAGAAAAGCACATCGTGCATCTCTCACTTCAACCTACTACATCGAGGATGCTTTGCATCAGCTTTCTATTTTGATACACAGCGAGAATGTAGCTATAATCGTCACTTTCATCCTGATAACATGCTCGACATGTTGCAGCGGCGAACTCTAGCGGGAAAACTTTACACCGACTTTACATTTGTGAGACACGGCACTGAAAATGAGGCAGCAAAAATAGAAATGGCTAGTCTGGATTTGTAGAAGCAGATCGCAAGCACCCTTGTCAGCTGAATGAGGTTCTACAAATGAAAAGGTACTTTCAACGCCATGAAACGCAGAAGGCTGAGATGGCACTGGAGAGTAAGAATGATAGGTAGAATAGGGTTAGGTTACCCGTATAGCTCAATACTATATATATTATGGCTAAGGAATTTCTAGCCTTCAACCTTCAAGGGTTCCTTTTTTTATGAATGGGGGAGAGGGAAGAGGAAAAGACTTTCTAGATGGAGTAGAGAGTCTGATGGCAATTGAACTCTTTGAAGACCCTGGTTAGATCTGTCGTAAATATGCACGAGGGGCTTGAACAGTGATCTTGAGATTGCATACGGAATGACCACGAGATACTCAATCTCGGATCATACCCCATAGTGATCCTTCTAATTTTAAGTAGCTATATTCTCTGTGACTTAAGCCCTTGCCTAAAGACCCGACTGGGCCATCTGTTTGGTACAATCTCCCCAACATTTTTGCAGCTGAAATGAAATCCGGTATACCTGGACGAAAGTTAGTCGGTATGATTTTCGCCGGTTTAATAAATAACAAATCGTGGGTTTGCCATCTTGCCGAGCACGCTCCTCCCCTACAATTCTTATTGGGTTTTTAGAAGTAGAATTTTGTCTGGAGTGGTGTGTGCTCTATTTGCGTGGTCCATCGCTATGGAGGGAGGTTATAGAGAGTTGAGGAGTGCGGGGTTGATTTGGGTTACGAGTATGTAACACTTTGATGCTTTACCATAATTTCAATCACAATATTAAATTCCATAGACAAAAGAAAGTACAATGAATGTAATAATTGACTGCTCAGGGACCTATAGATGTACAATTGATAACACAATAGTATAAACCCCCAAAGACAACACGCAAGTAGCACCAACCTAGCTCCTCGATACCAAAAATAGGTTACCTCAAGCCTTGTAGATACCTTTCAGCCTAGGGAACAACTTTTCTGCAGCACCATGATAAACTTCCTTCCTCGTCTCCTCGTCCATGTCGTATTCGTCAATAAACTTTGCATAGTGTTTGCTCACGGGGTCTGTCGCATGCGGGTAGTCACTACCGAACAACACATGTCCCTTGTTGGCAAAGCCCAAGATCAGCGGGAGCAACTCTTGACTTCCAGAAAGTGCAAGATCAAAATAGAAGCTCTTCGCCTGATCAAAGATGCTCTTTGCAGTCATAACGGCCCCAAATTCGGGTTGTGCGATCATGGTCGATCGCTGAACCAGTGCTGGGAGCGTCCCGCCGGCGTGTGACAAAATGATCTTGACGTTAGGGAATTGCTCTAGGCGTCTGTTGAGAATGAGGTCCATGGCTGTGCGTCCTGTCTCGTGGGGCCAGTCGAACGCCGGCATAGGCAACTTCTCGTTGAATAGGACGCCGTTTTTATTATTTAAAGGGTGGACGAACACAACCGCACTTCGAGCATTGAGTTCTTTCCACACGGGCACATATTCAGGGTGGCCTAAGTATCCATCACCATTGCCATAGCGAGTGAAGAGGGTCACACCATCAGCGTGTAGAGTATCGAAAGCATAGCGGAGCTCACGGATCACGAGGTCCGTATGCTCCAGCGAAGGGACTGTGGCAAAGAAGCCATACGAATGTGGCTCCTTGTCTCGCAGAGAGGCACAATACTCGTTCATAGAGCGTGCAACAGCAGCGCTTTCTTCAGGGTCAGAGATAAAAGTGACACCTGGCGTGCTGACGGAAAAGATGCTGGTATGGACATTGATGGAATTGCTAAATGTCTTGTCGCTAGAGACGTTCCAGCTTGGAATCGTTATGCCCTTCAAACCATAATCGACACCTTCATACTCCAGAAGATTGGATCAGCCATGTTTCTCGATAGGCTTGGAATTTGATAGTGACTATCCGCCAGACTTACCAGTGAGCTCAGGAGGAATGATGTGGTGATGGACATCGACCTTGGATATAGCCGACATACCTGTAATAGGTTTTGCTGTTTCTGTAGAAGGAATAGAAATGTGTAAGTAGATTGTATTCTTTTGGATTTGGTCGAAGATATTGAATCAATTGACTTCCCTCTTGGACTTGTGAGTGAAGAGGTCCAGCGAAGCGAGGTGACGTATCCATCTTATATACATATACATCATCGTCGGAATCCCCCCGATCCGCCATAATATGGGAGTTTCTAGGCCGGAGACGGATACGATCCCGTGGTATTTATTCATGGCATTCGTTGATACACCGAGAGAGTGGAGTTCGTTGTCTCTAGTCCTATGCGAGACTCGGGGAACAATCCGATCTCGCGAAACATCCCGAGCCGATGAATAAGCGCGACACGTGATACATCATTTATGCTTCGGACTTTGGGATGCAACAGCTCGAAATCCTCCCTAGTCTTCTCTATTCTCTATCGACGGCAATTGATTTGTCAAGTTAATGCCACAATTGACATACTTGATTCTGCAACTTTCGTGGCTTTTTTCAGGGTCAGGTCTGGGAAACAAGTCACGCCCTAGCGCATCTCGGAATGGCACCCGACAATGAAGTGCCTCATCAACCATCCAAACGTCGGAAGGTACAGGAGTCTTGTAAGGTATGCAGGGCTAAAAAGACTCGCTGCGATGGCCAGCGCCCGATTTGCTCTCCATGTACTGCAAAAGGTATCACGTGTGAATACAGCGACGTTACAGTCTCGGTATCGGTTGGAGTTTTGGCAGATATCGAAGCACGTTTGCGAAAGCTAGAACGGCAAGCAACTCCCTCTCAGTCACAAAGCCCCGCTCAGACCACTGTGTCAAACACTCTAGGTATGTTGTCCTGCTTCGTAGACTAATGTGTATGTATCTGAGCCAAATTTGAGCTTACTCGACTAGCCATTCCAGTTACTCCGGTAGAGCAGTCTTCTCGTCCGCAAGATGGAGGCCCTCGTGAAGTATCCCTTCAAGCCAGCTCCGGACAACCAGATTATGAAAGTAGGCTGCAATTTACTGATCATCCGACGACACAATTCATTCAGGACATTACCCAAATAGCAGATATAACTGATGTTCAATCTACCGCACAGCTTCAAGCATCACTTTTGGGAAAGAATGACGCGATGCCTATCGAAACCGACACATCATCTATGGTAGTTCCCAAAAGGGCCATAGCGGACGATTTGCTCGACTGCTATGAAACGTTTATCTATCCTCTGTTTCCCGTCCTACATATGCCAACTTTCCGAAAGAGCTATGAGCGTCTTTGGGAGCCACAGAGAGAAGGGAATTTCGAGACCTTGGCTGCAGAAGTGGCTTTTTATGCAACTCTGAATGCTGTATTTGCCTTGGGTTGTCTCAATAACTCAAAGGTCGAGCCACGACTCAAACTGCGAACGGCCGAGAACTTCTACCGCCGAACCCGAGCACTCCTGCCTCTGGACGCCTTAGATATTCCCAGCTTGGGAGTAGTACAATGCCTTCTGCTAACTACGAACTATCTCAGTTTTACCAAGTACTCTAATAGGTGCTGTAACACATTAGCTGTAGCGATCCGAATTGCTCAGACACTAGGGTTACACAAGGCTGTTGAACCGTCGTCGGGGAGTCAGTTGACGCGAGAAATGAACAAGCGAGTTTGGCATCATTGTCTAACACTAGAGAGGTATGTATTGGTCTGATAATATCTGGATTTAATATAACTGAGCTTACTTTAATGTGATTTTCAGACTCCTTTCTAGTCTTTTCGGGAGAAAGACTATGATAGAACCCGACGACACCGTGCCTCCTCCCGAAAAGATTGATGACGAATATCTTCTCGAGCATGGAACTGGAATCCAACCAGCGGGGATGCCCTCCATTCTTGACGCTTTTATCGTGACGATTAACATATTCGAAGTAATTGAAGGGGCGCGCAGAATAAATTATGGTTCATTTACCAATGGCCTTCGTCTCCCTGAGCTCACCGAAGTTCTCCAGCTCAACGAAAGGATTGATCAAATCGAAAAGAGCTTGCCATCCCATTTGAAATGTGACAACCCTGTTAAAGAATCTACCCCACGAGACCGGCTGTTAAATCTTCAGGCCGAAGCGGTGATAACCAGGTATACATTCCCTCTTATTCTTTTACGTCCAGTTCCTGCAGAAGAAATTTAACTTTATGTAGAATCCTCCACCTTCGCCTTGTTCTCCTCCGGCCTAGTGTATTAGTCGCCGCTCGCCAAACAATCATGTTACCTACCCCAGGCCCAATCCCCTCACACACTGAAATCGCTCTACGGACCGAGGTATCAACGATCTGTGTGCAAGCTGCTATTTCAGCTATCGAGATGCTGCACAAAAACTTACGCTCCGCTCTGCAGATTTTTAGCTCAACCGCTGTTTTTGTGACGCTTTCGGCCGCGACGATACTTGCTGCTGGATCGTTGGTACCAGAACTAAACATCAGCCTAGATGACAGCAGTAAGCCCTATGGGAATTTAATAGCAAAAGCGCTTCAAGTGCTAGACGAGCATCAATGGCAGATCGAGGGTGCACCGGGAGCGAAATACCAACTTGAAAAGTTCTTAATCACAGCGAATGAGGCAAGAAGGCGAAGAAACGTTGGTGAGTCCATTCCAAACTGGGAATTGGCGGCCTCAGGGAGAATGGAGCGACGTAAATGTTCTGACAAGTTCTTTGCATAAGCCACGAACCAGGCATTTACAGCATCGTTCCAAAATGAGGGTGGACAGTTGCCTTCTGAAATAGAGGATGCTACCTGGGAGCTCGATTTCAGCGATCCTCTCTTGGATTTTCAATGGGGTGGTTCTGCACCAGTGTTTTAACGCCAATTACAATCCCGACCCAATTGGGAAAAGCTAACAAGGAACTCGTTAGCCTTCTACTGGACAAAGGAGGTGGCTTATGCTGACTAGCTTTTTAACTTGTATCTATAAATGTGTTTCTGATAAGCCTTCTTAAAATGCCCTTAGCTATGCTTGACAGATTCCACGCAATCTGGCTGGGGAGTTAAGTGTACCGTATCGCCAGGGATCAAGATCAGGACTTGGAAGCGGAGAAAGAGTCACATGGACAAATATGTACATTTAATAAAATACAACAGGCAATTTGAATTTGGAAGTAAGGAAGCTCCTACCGAGAGAGTCTCCGAGAACGTGACGGCATAACTTATATTGATATGCCATCACATATAGTAGTCTCATATACATATGCCTTAGCGCCCCTCCAACCCTTTACACTCCCACTAGTCCTCTTCGCCTCTGTGTAAGAGTTCTCCTTCCACGCGATCTAGCCAATCCTCGTTGTCGTCCATGGAGAAAGGGCCATCGCAATTCTCTACCGCAGACGCGAATTCTGCTCTGATGCTCGTGGCATGATATTCCTCGCCCAAGCCGGATTATTCGCTTCCATGAAATCGATGAAAACCTTCCGCAATTTAGTAAGTTCGTAATCTTGGAGATGCTCGTAGTATAGCGTATCCACGTCGTTCAGATCGTACTCTGTTGTATCTGGTATATCCAGGCACTCGCGACTCCAGAGGAAGCTCGGCAGCTGGCAGTAGATGAAAAGCGGCATTGTGCTTGTGCATCTTTAATTAACTATAACCTCGATAGTACTTGTATGATTGAATAAGATGTTTCGGTCGGATAAGTCATCGTGATGAGGAGCAAAGGTTTCTTGTTCGGTAGAAAATATTGCGGGGAGGACTCTGAGCAAGCGGTGGATCACAGGTAGGACCCTAAGAGAATCTTCTTTTGCGCACTCTCAACTAGGAGGGGTTGCCAACACGGTGGTGCAATCGTGTAGCAAAAGTTGAAGCCGAGCATGTACCCAGTCCCTGGTGCTAGCGAATGGTCCCCGGGGAATATGATCCACGGTGGATATGATCTCCCAAAAGGAAGGGTATCGAAACGATTCTACCAACGCCGAACGAGGAACCCTTTTTATTTTTGCAAGAAACCGGGTCCATTTGGTAAATGCTTCCAATAACATCGACTCTCACATTAAAGAGTTGACCTAGAATTCTAGCTACATCTTCAACCAATTATATATGAGGGAAGCGAGTAGGAGGGAACCGGCTCTTATACAACACAGACGGTGCTGTGCTTCCTGTCTGAAGATCTACCAGGGTTGGCCAACCATCAAACCTAGGGTCTTTAGGCCTTATGAGTTTCCATCTCCAAGGGCTTATAGATAAAAGAATTATAATTGAAAGAGATTTGGAATGATCATCGATACCCTCGACACCAAGGCACCAAGACAGCAAAACATGAAACCTTCGCGCCAACTCCTAAATTTTGCGATTTTAGAATGTAACTCTGTTGAAGTCTCTATGGAGTCACTCCTTAACTTCGATATCCCATACCTTGATATCACTTCGCTTCAGCCACAACTTTTGCAGCCGTTCGCTCAATATGGAACCGATTGAGACCCAGGTTGCAGCATTGAAGGTTCAGCTTCAGGCCCAGGCTGCTCAAATCTCACCACTATATACCGAACTTGACAAGTTCTAGGCCAGGTTGCCATGGCTGCCGCTCGAGACGTTCGACCTCTTCCCAAAGCTCTCGCCTGAACTACGTAATCGAATTTGGAAACATTCATTGCCTGCCCGCCTTGTCACAATTGGCTCCCCCCCTGCTCCATGCGCATATGTAAATGTTAAACGTGGCAGCGGTTTCAAGAGTCGTTCCAGCTTACTGGTTAATGGTAACTCTACGATAGCTTTCACTAAGCTACATGAGATGCTTACATCAAAGAACCCAGTGCTACTTCATGTCTGTAAGGAATCTCGTCAACTGGCTCTTTCGGAATTCGATTTCTGCCTCTCCATTTCACTCGATCCGTCGGCTGTAGTAACTCGAGAAGGCTGGCTTCCGGTTCCAAGTCCAGTCAGTTGTGAGAACCAGCAGACATTGTGTGGAATACTTGAAACCTCGCAACCTATTTCTCACCACGAATTCACGTCTTCCGGTTTTCGCTTTCGCCCAGCTTTCGATGTGATATTCCTCAGATTAGAGGGCACTAGGTGGTAGACTTTCTTTGCCGAGGCAGAACCTTCTGAGCTGAGAACCGACAATATTCAAGCCCTCGCAATTGATATTTATTATTTGCAAATGCCGCTTCAGCTTCTCAAGCAGGAATATCGGCACTTCAGAGGCCTGAAAGAGTTGATTCTTATAGTAGAAGAGGATCAGGGAGATGAGCTATTAGAAATCCAGAGGGAATTGGAACTCCAATTAGGAGACGATCCAGCAGTTTAGAGAAGTATTGAAGACCAAGTACGAAGTTATCAAGCAAGAAGTCCGGAAATTCGGTTTCCAGCTGTTAAAGTGATGACAGAAGAGATGTTAATCGAGTATGTAGAGAGATCCGCAGGTAGATGTGGTGACCGGAATGGGGATGAATATAAAGGAGTGATAACATTAGTATAGTAATAGGTGAATATAGAAGAACGTAAAAGAGTAAATTTGAGTGTCAAATTTAACTTCAAAAGCCATTTCTTTTAACTTGTAATAAAGTGATGTGCAAGTATAACTGTATTGGTTATACCTAATATAAAAGCAGGTCGCTAGAATTTAGAGCGAATAGGAGGTACAAAATCGTCGTCAACTACATTCAAACTATATGTTGTAAAGAGAAAGAATTTACAATAATAAAGTTCTACAGTTAAACTATAGTTTATTTGTAATCTAACAAGGTCTAATTTCGAATTGGTATAGAATACAAGAAGCTGAAGACCGCTGGTGGTGCGTCTTGAATTTGGCAACTCCCGTACATTCGCGTTCAAGAGAAACATAACCTCTTGTAATCTTTCCCTTCCCGCTTTCCAGCATAGACAGCAGCACCAAAGAGCGAGACCGCTTTTCCCGGGCCATAGTACATATGTCCACCGACAACTCCCTTACTCATTTTCATCAAGCTCAACCACAGTTGACTTGAACTTCCGAGCAGAGACCTTGCGGTTGAACAGGATGTCGGCCTCACGATACGAGCAATGCTTCATCTCGGGGAGGCAGAAATAGGCATAAACCCAGAAGAATATAGCAGTGCCGCACCAGATGTAGCCACACTTTCCTGCGAGATTCCACCCAGTTGTATTAAGCATCCTCGAATTTAGATAAATCATAGGGATCTCAGTGGCGTAGTAGGCGGCACGACCAACGGCGGTACTTAGCGCACGAAGGCGAACTGATGATGTCTCTGCGATAATGGAGTATGCGACAGGTCCTTGGGCTAGGGCAAAGACGAAGCATATTATGATACCTAGGCAGGCCTGGGCGTAGCTGGTTGAATGAGTCTGCGTTACTGTCGCGCAGATACCGAGGATCAGAAGTAAAAGAGCATTGAATCCGGTACCGCCGAGGTAGATAGTTCTACGGCCGAGCACACTGGCAAGAGGCCAGAAGATGATATTGGCGACGAACTGAAGACAGGTATTAATCAAACCGAGCTGGAATGAGAAGTTCGAGTTGATGCCAGCCTCTGAATAGATATCTCGTTAGCTGACCATATTCTATATTAAACATCGGAAGTGGATATACTTACGCTCAAAGAAGTAGGTGGCCTGGTTAGCAATCAAGTTACCAGCAAAATTCTGTGACGTGTAAATCATACAGGTGATGACTGTTCGCCGAAGGTCGGAGCCTTTGAAAAGGTCGAGAAGGGTAGCCTCTCCGCCTGACTGTGCTTCGATAGTGACGGTTCTTTCTATCATAGCAAGTGTTGCTTGGGCCTCTTCGGGTGTGTGACCAATTCGAGCGAGGCGCTTTACGGAGACGAGCGCCTCCTTGCTGCGTCCGCGGCGAACAAGCCACCATGGGGATTCAGGAGCGAAAAAGAGGAGAAGCATGAGTGGAGTCTAGGCAAGTTAGCTAGGAATAGCGGGAAGGAAGGAGTAGAGTCATCACTCACGGGGAAAATCCATTGTAGGGCAAGGGGAAGTCGCCACGCCCACTCATCACTTCGCTGGTTGGTGGCATAGGTGGCGGCAGACACGATGATCTGACCGATAGACCAACTCATTTGGAGAGTACCCGTGACAACACCTCGAAGGGGGATGGGCACGATCTCGCTAGCGTAGGCGGGGGAGTTTGCAATGAAAAGTCCCCAAGGAATACCTTCAAACGCTTGTCCGATGGTAAGCACAGCGAGGGAGTCGGACTAAGTCGGGTTAGCGAGGAGATCGACTGAGTTAGACTTTGATATAGGCACTTACAAAAAAGGCGATAAAGATCGTAGCATTCATTAGGACTAGAGATAACATAGTACACCACCGGTAGCCGATGCGAGTAGTGATTGGCCCAGCGAGAAATACGCCGACAAAGGCACCGCATTGGCCGGCTTGGAAGAGGGCACTTTGCCATTTTGTGGGAATCTGGAAGTCCCCATCGCCTGTTGAGACGCCATATCGAGCCCTGAACGCAGTAAGAGCGACGAAGTTGGTGTTGAGAAACATATCGAAGGCTTCCATAACCTAAATGATGGGAATTAGCCGTGGTGTCAATCTCCGTGGTTAAGTAGCCACGCTAGATGGGGGTTTATTGAAGACTTACAATGGTAAAGCACATGAAGAATGCCCAGAAGCAAGCCATGGGATGTGACTTGGCAGCTTCCCAAGCTGTCATAGACTGCTCTTGCGCCTCGCCATTGGCGGCATCGTTTAAAGCTTCTTTCTCAGCGACTACACTATGTTCAATCGTATGGTCATGTGGTTTTTCAACATCGATTGCCTCCACAGTCGTAGTGTGCGACGGTTCCATGGAGTCCGACATTTTGGTTATGCTTGATGTGTCCGAACGAGTGGTACGGGGAAAAAATCAATGTAAGAGTGGCCAAGAGATCTCTATTATACTTTCGTACTTACAGGAGTGCCGGTGAGTCGGGTCCTGATCAATGTAACTTACAAGGTGCTAAGCTACCCCGTCACCCCACACATAACATCCGAACGAACGTACGCGGGGATGAGATCTGGGAATTGAAACGGTGGGTCCTAGGAACGCCATAGGCGCGGGTGTGATCAGCGGCCGATTGGAGGACAAATGGGGCAATTCTAGGACCTATACTGGCATTGCATGAGATAGTAGTCCCAAGAAGGGTAAGTGGGCAGGAGCCGGCCGTAATCGACGTAGGGTAACATGAGGATATTGAGTATCAAGGAGGTGCACGGGGGTCGAAGATAGGAGAGAAAAGGGGCGGGGAAACGAAACACATGCCCCATCTTCCCCGTAGTAATAGACCTACGGCGTATTCAATTCGTGCGCGTATGAACGGGGGTGTTAGAATCGAGAATAATCCTTGGTGGAAGTTGGGGCCCCAGAGTCTCCCCACAGCTGACCTAGCATGCCTTCATGTCTCGCATTCCCTAATGGCTCGATATGACTGATAGCCGCATTCCCTGATGGGCCGATAGTTTTGTAGCCGCACCAATGCACGGCTCGGCGCGTCATAAGTAGTCGCCCTTATTCCCGGAAGATGGTAGCAACGTAGTACTGGCTTATCCGGAGTTAGTGTTAGCTTATTTCTCCAATTTCTCCAGACCAATCCCCGCTTCTCCAGGACTCCAGAAGAGGCCCGAATCAATCTCCGTAACCCCAGAATAGGGCCGGATGGACACAGCCGGGGTGTGTACCAAGAACCGAAGTGTAGTAGCGTGCGGGGAGAGCCTAGAGAGGAGAGCCTAGGCCGTTCTCTTCTCGCTCTATCGATCAGCGACGTCCCAGCAAGGACGAGGTTACAAGGGATGAGCCAGTAAGCCGAGCGCATATATATTGTCTTACGAAGTAAACACGTGAGGACGAGGAAGTGGAAGCTTAAGAACAATAAGGTTAACAAGCGAAGGCGTACAGGAGAACCCCGTGGGGCAGGAGGCGAGATCACGTGGCACCAAACACGCGGGGAATCGCCGAGTACGCTGACAGTGCGCAGCAGTTCTTGAAAACACTGTTTTTCCAATGGATAAATAGTATAACGGGGTCGACTCTACCCTTGAATGGTTGTAACTTACATAAGTTTTGTTATATGTTGTACTTTTAAGCGCTTTCGTCTCCGGCCCCCCCCGCAGCACCATCCCCGCCCCCGAATATCCCCACCCAAGGCCCCACCCCACCAAACGGTTCCCGCCCCCCCCCGCCCCCCCGCCCGCCACGTCACCCCACTCCGCTATGCCCCGCTTTCACAATCGTCGTTTTGGGACACCGTCCGACAATGTCTAGAGTGACGCTGAGCACAAAGTATGTTCAAGCCGTCTTGGAGATCTACTGAATTTTCTTGTACAGCAGACCTCATCTTTCTCATGATGCAAATCTTCTGATGTTGCCACATTGGAGACCTCTCAAGCTTACACACGTCTGGAATACAACCACCCATGAATCAGAGGCATCAGCAAAATATCCCCTCCTCTCAATAACCTCTCGATTGACGACCCATACTGTAGGCGGCAATCAATTGATGTATCATGTCTTTGGTGGGCGAAAGAGTATTGGGGAGCTTTATGATTCATCGCCAAGCAAGATGGAATACAAATACTCGTCGGCAAAGTAGCCTGTGGTTAGTTCATTGCTGACATCGACGCTTGATACGTCGATGGTTGCCTCATTTTTGTTGTAAATAGCTTGGAGGTATGTTTGGTTTCACTAATTTTATCACTTCTGTCAAATGTGAAAGAATGGACGCCGTCCAATTCGATATCGCCACCGCAAGCAGTTGTATGCAAGCGCTAATATCATCGTGTTACAGCGTGTCGCTTATCATTTCCACTACCCAGAGCACAGCATGATGGACGTCAAACGATAGATTGCATTCAATAGCATCTGTATTAGAGAATATCTCTACCCGACCAGCTCAAAAGCTTCCTATCAGCAAGACAAAACATGGAATGAGTTAGTGGAGGTGGCCAAATGACACCAATAGCACCTCGAGATCGCAATTGAAATGCATCACGGAGAAGTCAGGCCGTGCGAGATTGGTGGAGTACGGTTACAGCAGATTACAGCAGAGCAAATGAATACCTTTGTTGCTAAAAGATGTGCGACGTGGGCGCGCATTCTGCAAGCTATCAAGAATACAGTCGGCGCAAAGAAGAGCGTCTTTATACTAATTTTCAATAGTATAACGTTATGATTCCTAGATCGCTAGGGAGAGACACTACCGGAGAGATCTAAAAGCCTAGTTTGGGGCCATATATACTCCTTCAATAAATACTTCCAATCTTGTCACTCATACTTTAATCTGCTTCTCCACGAAACCAGAAGCGCCTCCCATCTCCCATTGCATACTTGAACTCCGATGGTTTCATCACAGGAACTATCCCGGAAGACGGATTACTCCTGGCTCTTTCTTCCTAGGAGTGACAACACTGCCATGATTCTATAGGCTTCGAGGAGTGAAGCTCCTAGAATCAGTCATGCCTAGGTAGCTCATTTTGCACTCTTCCCAAATGTACCCGACGTTCCCCAAATCCCACATGTCAAGCAAGTGAGTTGAACAATCTGACTGTGATCCACAAAAAGATTAACATCAATGTCAAATTCCCTAATATACCAATTGAACACTGTAGGGTCAGCGGCTTCGAACATGACCTTCTCCATCGGCAAGCCCTTTAATATGGATTGGATGACATCCGTCCGCCACGCCTTCACATTTTCGGTGATGCCTTCAGACTCAATCGTCATCCGCTTAACCCCAGCATCAATAAACTGTTTGCCAGATTTACAATCTTAGAGGGGTCACTAGTTCCAGTTTCTTCGAGTGCAGAAGCTTCGGTGTCGCCACCAGCTCCGAATTGGATTCCGAGCTCGGGCTTTGCTTTGAGTCCGTAGCTATGCACCCGTTCACAAGCCGAAGCCAGTCATCGGGCGGGAATGAGAGGAAGCCGCTGGAAAGCTCCACGGCGTCGAACCTGGCATTTTACTCCATTTCTAGCGCCCAAAGTGATAGAACCAATACTAACCCGACATCTTTGCATTTTTGAAGATACTCATCAACCATAGTTATCACCTCAAGCTGTGTCAACAAATGCTCCATGAAGCCCCCCTATTAAATCGCGTCAGCTGTCCTTAGCATACTCTTAGCTAAAATCCCTCACGTACAGTTGACACATAAACATCGTTAGCATGAGCGATATCAATCAGCTCTATCAACGACTTCTCAGGCATTAGCGAGAACGAGCCGCTTGCAAATTCTAGACCGTCGACATGGTGACCCATGATATCCATCACGTCCTACAAATGTCTCTTGCCGTAGGCTGAGTAATATGGCCCTCTTATTTCAGTCACGCCATGTTTTCTGGGCTTGGGAGTCCGGGGATTGGAGCGGATGAAGCCGAGTCCGTGATCTTTGTCTTGCAGAAGATATGGCGTCTGCGATACTTTAGTGGAGAGAAGACGGGACGATGTTCCTAACAGCTTGGCTCTAGGAAACCTTGCCAATTTTGTAACAGAAACGCAGGCAACGGATCTGAGGTTATTCATGTTGGCTGAACTTTCTAACGCAGATACGTTTTTATAATGTTGGAATTCGAGCCACCGACTGGAGACAGATTTCACAACATTTAATACGAAAGTATGCCTCCGGACAGCCGATTTCCCGTCCAGACATGAAAACAAGAATTTATGATGATTTGTTTCTATATTCATTTTGAGCTGGGTCATATTAGATAAGAGGTCCTAGTTTCCGACGAGAGAATTTGTTGGGCTCGGTTAAGAATTGTTCCAACATCGGTCACAACCCCACAAGCACGCGTCCCTGAACCTCGCAACCTACAAAAATGTCTCAGGCCGGCATCAACATGCGGCGCTGATTAGGGTCTTGGGAATGTCTTCCATCAGCGCCTAATGCTTAATATTTTCCAAGGAATCTTGAATACTGCATTGTGTGCATAAATATAATATCTAGTTTGCTCGATGTTGGTTGTCAGGCTTTCAGCTACCCTTCTTTCGCAGGCCAGAATACAGCGAAACTTCACCAGGCTTTGCATATACTCCTGATCTAAATAAGGCGGTCATGTCTATGATCTGAAGATGAAAGGGCTATAAAAGAAAGGGCGTACAAGTCTTGTAAAGGTATGAGTAGCGGTACTTCTACTAAAATACTTATAGGCATTTGATAGAAGAATACTGGTCTTTCTTTCACATCCGGCTGCTAACTGAAATTTACAGAAATTGTACAGTGCGCCGTTCCTTAACCTAGAAACTCTCTTAGGTAAACTCGGATCTCAAGTGTCATCACATCGGGTTGAACCACCCATGCACCATTCTTTATTCCTTCACGACAACCACATATACAACCTTGGAAGGGAACTTGTCTTCAAGAGATATGATGGGTACAAAAGGTTTGTCAACGATGAAGTGGCTTGATGAAGATTACCTCCAACTTTAGTCTGCTACAATATATCAATCCAGCGCGGACCTTTGATCCCCCAAATCAACGAGCCGATCCTCTCTTCCTCCCAGCCTCAGAGGAGCCACTTGAGGCCTTTCCACCTTTGCTTGCAATCTCCTAGACTTCCTCCTTCGTTCTGTTTGCAAAATTTCCGGGATTCGTGTTCCCAGTGGATGAAGTCGTCTCGGTTGTACCACCAGAGCTCCCAACGCCACGAGATTATCCCCCTTTACTCGCGATCTCCTACACCTTTTCTCTCGGTCTGTTGGCAAGTTGCCCGGGTTTGTGCTCCCTATCGAAGGGTTTGTTCTTGGATCAAGATCGGTCAAGCGAGGCAGTTTTTGTACAACAGGTAAGATTGACTTTGGAGTACAAAGTTTATGCTGAGGCTGGGGTTGATTTTTTAGATATCGTTGCTGAGAGTAACCGGATTTCTCTATCTAGATAACGTTCCTCTTCATTATGACGATAGTAACGACAAGGCTAACAAATACAGGAGTAGTAATCTTGTGACATTCCTGCCATCAGGCTTGCCCATATTTTCTATCACGGCGAATCTCTAGAAGAGCTACTTGCTAATCGTGATGGGATTAACAGAACATGACGAAAAAGAGGCCATTGGAAACTCGAATGTTTTGAAGGGGGATCGAACTTGCCACGCCAAACCGACTGGTACTTACCAGGAGCCGAGAGACGAGCAAGACTCACCGAAGACGGTACTTGATAGCATAGAGGGGGTATCTTCTACACGTTGATTGACCCCTAGACAGAACGGCGTTTGGGAGAAGATCCATTTAAGGGGACTTGTGTAATTTTGTATGAGAGAAAAAGAAAATCTAATGAGCATGCAACATTCGTTAACAATTCTATTGTTCTTGGACCATTTATGCCCCAAGCTGCCTGTCCAAGCGTTCGTTGGAGGCCGCCTGACGTGCAACCAAACTGCATAACTGAACTCTATCGCCTTGTTCTCTCTGCTATTCAGCAAGATAAGTAAAACTTGCGAGAGCGAAGCTGGTTAACAGAAAGGTTAAAAAGTCTGTTGGAATCAAGCCCCAGCGAGAAATAATGAGGTCGACATGTCGAGATAGCGGTATTCGCTAATGAGGTACTATCCACATCCTACACTAAAAAGCTTGATTGCACATTATGTTATTATTTTTCAATTATGATCAACGTGCTTCACACTAATATTAGTTCTAAATCTGTATTATAATCAAAAGAGAGCACTGAGCTCCTGGACTGGCAACGAGCCCCGCCTCTTTGGTAATCCCGCTTTAATATAGATCGCATCAATCGTCTCCATCTGTGCAATGCTGCTCTCCGGTGTGATCCAATGAACCGGCTCATTCCCTTGCAACTTGTCAATGAACGCCTCAAGTTAGTACCTGATCTATATGTCAGTTTCAATAGGGTCGATATGCCAACTGAAGACTGGGTGCCAAACCGGTATGTGCTCCAGTAGGGCTCGGATCGGGTACCCCACTTTGGACCAAAGCTATAGTGTTTTTGCGAGTGCTTAGCACCTGTGGTCTTCTCGGTGATCTCAATTTAGTGGTATAGGTGGGACATCATGAAGCTAAAAAATGTGAGAAATCCTGCCACTCGTTGACAAAGGTCGCCATCACGTACTTGTAATAGTAGATCGTAGCCTTCTCCAGTTCAATCTTTATTGACGGTGCGTCTGCCAAACGGGGAATAATGTGCCCGATGTTTCCCAAATTCATGTCGGTGAAGACTTCTGTTGTGATGGTCTTCCCATGGGATGCAAAGTTCAGCGTAGCCTCCATCGACTCGTCTACTCGCTTGTCTTTCTTCATCGGCCGTACTTTGGCAGTTGTAATTTCATTTGGCACACCAGCATCCAGGAAGTAGCGTGTCGCGGAAACCACATAAGTCATATCCATCAAGCTTCCGCCAGCGAGGTCAAATTGCCACCGTATATCCGAAGACGGAATTGTGCCAGTGGGGGTGGTCATTCGCGCATATGTGGAAAGAACTTCTCCGTATTTGCCAGAGCTGATCAAAGCTTGCACAACATGGGCCGCAGGATGGAACTGCCAGTGAAACGCCTCCATTGCAATTTTGTTGTGCTTCTTCGCGCATTCGAAAATGAGCCTCGCCTCCTCCACATTGGCTGATACTGGCTTCTCGATGAGGACATGCTTGCCCGCTACCATGGACTTAATGGCCCATTCTGTCAGTGGGTATCGTGTTAGCTGCCGGACATTTTGTGAAACGTATGTTTGCAAAGTAGGGCCATACCAGCGTGAAGGCCGTTCGGCAGCGAGATATAGACAGCATCAATTTCTTTGTCTGCTAGGAGCTCCTCATATGAGCCGTACGATTTCTCAATCGAGTATTTCTTTGCGAACTTTTGTGCAGTAGACAGGTCTCGAGATCCGACCGCAGTGATTTTAGCGCCTGTGTGTGTCTCGACTGGATGAATGATAGCTGCCGAATTGATCATAGCAGTAGACAAAATCCCCAGTTTGATGGCGTCTCGTTCTTTTGGCTGCTTGGATGGAGCCCGGGAGTATAGGTATTGTTGGACAAAAGTCGACACCTGGCAACTCAATGGCTTAGAAATGGCACTGAAAATCCCTCAGGAATGGACGGCTTACCTGCAATACCATAGCCATCTTGCGAGGTTCTGTTGACAGTCGCTTGCTGGTGTTGGAATTTCGCAATAGATTAGTTTACTGGCGAACCGACCGAGTTGATCAAAGGAGAAAACTACATAGGTTTAGTGTGTTAAGTAGTTTAGGTTGTGTTATATCATAGTTGACGATGATATTGACATCACCATGATGAAGCTTTGGCTAATTCTGCTGCTTGTATTGTTATGAACATTTTGCTTGGGATGCACTTATGGTTTGCCACCCGGTCATACCTCCGGAGCGTAACGTCAGACGCAGTTCATGATTCACACTAGATGCAAGCCTCTCACATCAATTCTCTTCTTTTGTGGTGCAGTAAAACCAATGAGATTTCAGTTGAAAAACCTTGGTAGTATCATTGGGAGTGTCAGACCTGGTAGCGGGGTCAATGTCATCATTGGAGAGCGGGGAATCTGTCAGATGAGAATCACGTGCGTCGATGTTAAACATACAGAGGTATATCAACGTAAGGATTGGCAGAAGATATCTACTTTTCCTAATTCGAAGAATCGCTTATGCCACTCCTGGGATCTCCTGCAGATTACGGAAAGCGTAAGAAGTGGTGTTGGTGCCACAGATATGATTCGGTACCCCCTGACGTACTCTACCCAGCATATACTCCGTAAGCATATAGTTCTTGATGTCATCTTGCAAAGGAAGTGTGTGATGTCAAATGGCAATTGAAATTGTCGATGAAAGACGTAATAAGGGATACCGTCATCCCGTCAAAAGATGGCAACGTCAACGCCATAGGGCCAGCAGAAATGTTAATTCAAAAGGGATTTAAGCTCAATATTAGGAGCTGATCAAGCGCTCTCTCCTTTCATCTCTCACGGCAGTTTATCCAGGCCAATTTCAAATCTTCTGTTTTTCACAACACTCGTCATTTTACTCGGAGCTCCATCAACATGAGCCACCCATCCAACAAAGATGTCATCAGTAACGCCCTCTTTAATCTAAAGGGTCGGGTTGCTCTTGTTACTGGTGAGTGAAGGCCTTGCTCTTCTGGATACAATTTAACACTATTAATCAGGTGGCGCGTCTGGAATCGGGTTGATGATTACTCAAGCTCTCGCGGTCAACGGTGCCAAAGTATACATAGTCGGCAGGGCAGGAGAAAAGCTCGACACTGTAGCAAATCAATACAACGGCGATGATATTGATGGCGAAATTATCCCACTTCAAGCCGATGTCACCAAGAAGGAAGATATCGCCCGTCTCTATGACGAAATTTCCAAACGCGAGAAGTGCCTTTGCATTCTTGTCAATAATGCCGGTATCGACGGTTCTACCTTCCAGCAGGAAGCGCAAACCCCAGAAGAAGCAAGAAAGAATCTGTTCGAGCCGGACGACGCCAATTTCGAAGAATGGGAGAAGATTTACCGAACAAATGTTGCACAGATCTACTTCACAACCACGGCATTTTTGCCTTTGTTAGCTCACGTCACGGAACAGCACAAGGATTACTCGGGCACTGTCATCAACATCGCTTCCGTCTCCGGTCTTATCAAGGACACTCAGCATCATCCTGCCTACAATGCCAGCAAAGCCGCCGCAATCTACCTGAGTCGCGCGCTTGCCAACATCGTTGCTCAGAACCGTTTCAAGATCCGCATAAATTCTATTTCCCCTGGCGTATTCCCAAGCGAGATGACCACAGAAGGCAGCGGTCAGGATCAAAAGAGCTACATTCCAAAGGAGAAGTACGACAAGGTTCCGGCCCGCCGACCGGGCAAGGAAGTGGACATTGCTCGCGCCGTGATTCATCTTGTGGTTAATCAGTATATTAATGGACATAACGAGCTTGTCCACGGAGGATACAACCTCATTGAAGGGTATTGAGTGAGGGGCTTGAATCTTTAGCGAGGGATTTCGTTGCTATGACCGTTAGGGACTGTGCTTGGCATAAACAGGAAGGACCGGGCGTAACAAAACAAAGCCATCTCAAAAGCCCACTGCACACAGGCTACTACTCCATTAGTTTGGATTTTGCAAACAGAGAAATAATAACATTTTGCTATATTTTATAAAACGACAGCTTCCTATATAAGTAGTATGAGCAATATATAAAACATTAATTTTAATAGTCATGTCTTCATATACTACGAAGTTCTATACATTTATAAAACTATGACCCAATACACCCATTACCTCTTATATCAACTTGCCTCCGTAGAAACAAACTCTGAAATAGACTTATTAAACATATTCACAGTCATGAGCACCATCTCATACTCTTCCATATTCCCCAAATCAACCAATTGATCAGGCCCCGACCTTTTCAAACTTAACAAGTCCATCAACCTTGAGGCGTTAGTCCCTAACATGACATAAGCTGTCATGTCCCCCACATTCCAAGCAAATAAGGACATCGCAAGCAACGCTTGCACCGAGAGCAGGTTCGGCTCTCGTAGCATGAGCTCCGGAAGCACTTTAGTCGCATTTTGGTAGAACGCCTGCACGACATTAGCGAGTGCGGCTTCCGCGCCGGGAGCGATCTTGAATCGCACAGCGAGAGCGATGATGGTGTTTACGAGTGCCCAGCGGGCGGGATTGTCGGCTGGAGAGAGAGGACTGGTGGCATATTGGGCTTCGAGAAAGGACAGGAAGTGAGATTGAGATAAGAGCTGTTGCGAGACTTTGATGTCGGCGAAAGAGTTTTCTATGAGACGGCGAGAGATGTGGAGGGGCATTAATGGTGCGAAGGTTTGGGCGGGAATGGATGAGGTTATGATTTGTTTGAAGTCTTGGAGGTTGGCATTGAATTGGCCTGGGAGAAGGAAGTCGGGGAAGTGGAGGGTGGGATGACAGACGCAGACTTGTTGAGACGACGCCAGCGAAGTGGTAGATTCTGAAATCGACTTGTGTGCATTGCCTCCATCATATAACCGCCGTTGATCTGTTAGCCTTTCTGTCGGAGGGTTGGTCGACATAATGGAATCATCCCTCGTGTCTGAGCTGGTACTAGGTTTGCCCGGTACCCCACCTGAGGGCAATAACTGTTGTATTGCATTTAGCCCTTCTTCTAGATCCCTATTTTGATTTTTCCTTGGAGGCAGCTTGTCAGCAAGCTCACTCTCAGAAATCCAAAAGAAGTTGCGCTCGCCTTTTCCCTGGCCCTCGGGTTTTCCGAATGGCTGCATAGTTGCATTCTACGCCCCGTGCAATGCAGTTTGAGCACTCTGGTGTACCGCCATCGCATCGTCTTTTGCGAGTTTTACAGAGTGTACAGGCCTATGACATACGACATATATCAGGGTCAGGCTCCGAGATTGAGTAAATTGCACTCACTAGAAAGATCCTGGTACGCTCTGCTTTTGCCGTCTCTGTGGTTTCCATGATGCCTAAAAAACCAATGTTCCATAGCCCTCCACAAAGGCCGAATCCTAACTCCTTCCGTGCGCCATCCAACTTAGACCAGAATTGCTTCCACTTGATAACAACACGGCGGAAGTAAATTATATCATAAGTGCTCTGCTTAAATTCTAGAGAAACGTGGGCGTGGGTCGCACCGGAGGATAACCTGACTCGTAAGCGCTAACCTTAATTACTAAGGCGCATTTATATTTGCTGCCACTAGTAGCATTTGCTTCCGCTCAGTCTTCACGGAACATCACCATGAGGTCAAGTGGCTCTGGTCGAGTTCAGCGTCAAAATCATCCCAAGACTCTTGAACATCTACACGGCGACTAACTATAATATAAAATTCAATCACACTGAGTTATTTCTTTTCCTAACCCGCGCAAAGTTTAGCCCGTATCAACGCCTTGATTACTTTCCCACACATCATTTACGTCCGCAATCTCTGCATTTGCTTCCACCCGTCTCCTTCTCCTTATTTACTTCCACGTATCTGCTTCCGCTGCGCTGTGGCGATTACTAACAGTAAGATCTCTGTGATATAAAGCAATGTTCATCCTAGGTGTACTATATAAAACAAAACTCGACATCCTTCTATCAACCCTCTTTTTACTTAAAATCCACTCACGGCAGACACATCTCTCCCTTCTTTTGCCTTCTTCTTCACAACAATATATATTTCGACAATCGAGCTCTATATAGACATCTACCTATCCTGCTATCAGCAGCTACAATGGCTTTCCTACCACGAGGGAATGACGCTCTAAATATCAATCCCGCAGTAGGCGCTGATATAGCCCTCTCAGACCATGGGTCAGACTGGCTCTAAGCTGTCACGGCTGTCTATATACTCTCTTTTGTGAGATCCACCCATCTCATATGACTGCCGATCTCAACACTACTCTTCCCACGCATTTACTAATGTCATTCTTTTTTTTTGCAGTTCGGCTGCTTAGTTCCCTCGTTCACCGCCGACGAGAGCAAGAGAGTGTTCAACTACACCCTTTCCATCTCCCTCCTCGTCGGCGCTGTGACCTACTTCGCCCAGGCTGCGGATCTAGGCTGGAGCGCCGTGGAGCAGACCGACCACCTCACGCGACAAATATTCTATACACGCTACATCAACTGGGTGGTCTCCTTCCCAGCACTTGCCTTGTCACTTGGTCTTCTCTCGGGTATCTCGTGGACTACCATCATCCTCAACATCTTTATCTCCTGGTTCTGGATCCTTAGCTACCTTGCTGCTGCTTATACCACCACTAGCTATAAGTGGGGTTTCTTCGCCTTCGGCACCCTCGCATATATCATTCTGGCAATGAGCACTATCAACGAGAGCCGCGAATCGGCGGAAGTGATTGGAATTAGTCGCGACTACATCAACCTCTCTGGCTGGGTGAACCTGCTGTGGCTGTTATACCCCATTGCGTTTGGCCTGAGCGATGGCGGGAACATCATCGGCGTCACTGGCAGCGCCATCTTCTTTGGTGTTCTCGATGTGCTATTATTGCTAGTCGCAAGTGTTGGGTTCTTGATCCTATCTCGTAAGTGGGATTTCGGCAAACTACAGCTCGATTTCAGTGAGTATCGTGGCGTCCGACATGGAGGAGACTTGCAGGCGAAGGAGAATCTCCCGGCAACCGGTGGTATCAGCTAAAGATCTCTAAGAAGTTAAGACTGGGATGATGTAGGCCACTTGGTTTGATTTCCAATTCCCTATGTTCATTAAGAGTAGTGCTAGAAAGCGGTTGCGAGGAACATAGATGAGATAAAGTAGTGGGTGTGGACGTTGGGCAGATGGCAGGGTGTGACGTGAAACCAACAGCTGGTCGTTACAGTTAATTTTCTTTTTGAATACCGTTGCTGTTATGACTTTGGGACGGATGCTTGTGATTGTGTACTTAGAGTTGATCCAGTCGTTTATTCAATTCATATAATAATTTAAATTGTTGTAGATGTCTTTCACGCACCCACGTGATACAACGGAGTAATCTCACTGGCCTCTTCCAGCCTGCGTCTCAATCAACCAATCTATCGCCTCTTTCCTGAAAGTATCTTCTTCCGCCCAAGATCCAGTGTCCTTGAACACAAAATTAACTCCATTCGCACTCTCGTTATATGCAGGCCAGTACGTGTAGTTCTTCCCATGCTTATTGGGATCCAGAGTCGCAACGAAAGCCACGGTCGTAGAGGAGGTCATTTCTCTTAGCTTAGCTCGCGCTTCGCCGGGACCACACCAAGGCAGGCTGAAGTTAACTGGAAGATTAAAGCTGAATGGTTGATTGGTGACATGACCTGCACCAAGGTATGCTGCTGGAGCCTCGTCGGCACTGGTCCAGGACGGGGTTGCAAACTGGTATTTGTAAACTGGCATACCGGCAGCAGACATCAGTCGAGCGTCCTGGCGGCTGTTGCTGTTGAAGACAACGTCACCTGATATCACGTTCTGGCGCTTGAACATGTAGCCTTGAGAGGCGAAGCGTTCCCAACCCGTCGAAGTGGGAATACCTGCTGGAGGATAGTTTTAAACCCGGTCCAGACATTGAGTCTCGGTTTTAAGACTTACGATGATTGTCCCATAATTGTGACTGCCTCTGGATCTCCCCCAAAACCAGCGATGTTCTCCTGCACCCAATCAAGTGCCGTGCGAACATCACGGATCCCAGCGTTGAGTGAGCCATCATTCTGTATGCCATTAGCATAGGCCTTTTAACGAGATAACCTAACATACTGCAACATCTCGACTTGCTAGAAATCCGAAAGCAGCTTTCCGGAAGTTGACAGACACGGCGATTATTGTCTGACCGATCTCCTGTGACCTTTGCACAAGGAAAGTAACATTGTTCTGTGGAGAATTTGCGGACCCCGTTTGCCCAGCACCACCAAAAAGCTGTACCAGGACTGGAAGTCTCTTGCAAGAATAATCTCCTTCTGGTTGGACGACATTCAGATTCAAGCAATCCTCGTTCAGGGAGTAGGGCAAGTGTATCCGATCTGAGTTGCATTCTTGAGGCCTCCGAATGTATTGTTCAAAGATCGAGGATATCGGAAGCGATAATCCCCAATTGGAGGTTTGGCATAGGGAATTACAAGGAAGAACTCTTGACTGAATTGTGGTATTGAGAGCCCGTAATACGTTCCATTCTTTTATGAAACCGAGAGGAGGCGACGCAGCAACTAATGTGAATTGACATAGGGCCAAAACCAAAAGGGCAAGAAATGGCTCATGCATCGTGATTGATGAACTGATGTCAATTCGGTTGTATCAGATTAGCTACTTCTGGAGATAGGTGCTCCTTCTATGGGATTCTATATCTTGGATGCGGAACCCGTAATGAAACAGATAGGCATAGAACTAGCTTCCCAGAGCCTATCTTTCGATAGCAGCAGAGTATCTTTGTTGTCATGTACCAAGGCATTGGGTCCAGCTAGGGTCTCCACCCGGTGATCTGGGGGAGACCCACGAATTTGGGATGAGATGTATACTCCCGACTCATAACTTTGTTAATACATGAAGGTTTCTCGATGCGCAGTATTCTGTTGCAAGGCCCACTATCTGAATTATCGGCTAATAATCGAATGCGCCTCTGGGGCAGTCTGATAGCATCTCGGCATCTAAAGTGGGATATGCCGGTTCGTTCTATAACGTCGTCTAATAGCTTGCCGCAGCGAGTTTCCAATATCAGGAAAAGACGACCCACTTTCACCCCGTGACAATTCTTACTCCCCTGGATGGCTATCTACACAGAGGAGATATGGAGGGCACAGCTCTTGATCCGTACTGAAGGATGGTTTATATCCATCCTGATATCGCTCTTAGCAGACTCGTATCTTGGTCAGAAGTCTGTAATGTCATGCCCAAGCTCGTAGTCGAATTGGAAGCCTCCTGCTGCCAACGTACCAGATTGCTGTTCTCCCCAAAGTGGCCAGACATGATTCCACTGATTGAAATCCGACAGTTCATCTGCGAATAACCCCTCAAATACGTATGCGGAATGCTGCGAGATGCCATTTGGAGCAGAGAGCTGTTGCAAGCCAAGTGCAGCTTCAGTTTCATGAGCTATTGTATCGTTGGTTCCAGCAGCATCTGCTTCCCTGATCCGAGTGTCATCCTCTTGAATAGAAGAAACGCCAGAAGAGTTGTGGATGGATGCTTCCAAAGCTTCAAAATCGGCTCGTGTCTTGCCTTGGAAGCGTCGACGATCTCTACTGGCTTTTATGTAGAGTTTCCCAGTATGTAAGATAGTCTTGAACTAATTGAGGGTTAGCAATACCATTTAACCCCGCTAGCATGACTTACCCAGCCGTTGCCCATTGGCCAAATCTTCTTATAGCGTGTCAACCATTGGATATTTGAGTCAAGCAAGTCTGCTGCAGACGACGTGCTCTTTCCATAGTTCATTTGTGGAAAGTACGAAACGTAGGCGTTCATCGTCGCAGCGGAGAAGGAACAAAACCCAGGGAAAGGTGTTAGAAAGGGTGTGTCTAGGATATCTAGCTCCTGAAGCAATCTTGTAATTTGTGCTGCAGCGTCGAAAAGTTGATCTGCTCTTTCTGCCCACCATCCCTCTGGAGCAGTTGCTTCCAGCAATGGTGGATCGACCGGGCCTTGTGGCTCGGACTCTGGTGTGGGAAGGAAGGGAATATATTCTCGACTGAGAAACAAAATACTACATAAATTAGTATTTTATGCATACACGTCTCGCAGCACTTACCTGACATAGTAAATCAAGTTTATGTAGGCAAACCGTTCTCCGAGACCAAGTGACACGTGCCCTGCAGCATGAACAGCTGGATACTTCAATCGTGGTTGTTGCATTTCCCTCCAGCTTTGAAGCTCAGCAGACAGGCACCCCCAGGGAGATCCAGGTGACCAGGGACAATTAGTTATGTTGGTCATGCCTGGTTGCCGCCTTCCGCCCTTGATGACCCATTTCAGAATCCGAGCCCAGATATCAAAACCTCTTACCAATATGCTATAGCTATGATCGATGCTATTATGAGTATTTCCGCTAATGTTGCCAATATAACTCGGTGAATCTGATGGTTGGCCAAAAGTAAAATCTTGTTCTCCAATTGGCAAGTGAATATGCATTTGCTTGAGAGGTAGCGTGAACGATTGACTTTGACCGCAAAGGACAAGACGATCCATAATAAAGCAGCTCCAAAAGGTACGGTTGTAGATTTCTTGGTTCAATTCACTGAGTTTCTTCTGATTATTCATGGCTTCTAGCGATTGCATCATTCGTATAGCGGTCCCTAGCACTGTCAGCTTCAAGGTCATCGTCGAGTAGTATTTTGAGGTGAATGCACCTGTTGCCATCCATGCACTGTATCCCTTTCCATGCCCCCACTCATACATTGCCAGGATCAAGAGGCTCTGGACCGTGATCAACTTTGGTGTTTCTAATAGCACACCAGAAAGCCCGTTTTTAACATAAGTCACGTATTCCTCCTGGTCGGTATCTGTGGAACAAAGAGCCATTATCGATGCGCTGAGGATGAGATCCGCTCTCCCATTAGCATCAGTGTCAGATCTCCTAATGTGCAGAAAGCTCAACTCGGGAAATTTCCGACGAAAGTTGGTAGCAGCTTGGAGCATCTCAGCTCGCGGTGTAGCTTTCACGACATCATGTATTCTGACGTCTGCGACGATGGCTGACGGTTCTTTCGACACGCATGAGACCTCTTCGGTACCATTGCTTTCTCCCCTTGGGGCAATTCCAATGTCATCTTGCCCTTGTAGATGTGGGGGGATCCTATGCTTCTTTTTTTTAGTTGAGTGTAGGTCTGGACCTGATAAGATGCAATCTGTTTGAGAAGTGCGTCCGTTTTTCAGGCAATTTCGACACGGGGGTTCTCCTTGGTGTATACATTTGATCTTGGATCTCCTGTAAGACATTAGTGTCAGACTCCTCTCGCTCTCTAAATCCAGGACGAGATATTATATCACGTGATTATTTAACGTCACGTGCCTGATATATCTCGTCCTCGACTCTCCAACACCGGCTTTCACGTACCTGCACCAGACACATGCGATCGTCGTGCGTGCCATCGTATCTCATTTTGGTCGTAAGAGTGATTAGGCCGAGTTTGCTTCTGGCTATCGCCTGTCGCATTTGATTGCGACGCTTCGATGCTTGTCGGGTTTGAAAGTGGGTGATCGCAAACGTTTTGTTTCCGGCGCTTGGGAAGATTAGGGAAACTAGCTAACTCTCCGCAGATAGGCGCTGGCAAATGCTATCTAAGTGCATTGAGAGTGGGATAAGTCCTATGACCGGCTTGACCCGGCCATCTCTAGATAGGGAAACTCGGGACTAGAGCGATAAGCTTTGTATAAAATATTTCTATACTTTTTTTTGGGGCCCGAGAGCGGTATTCGGTGCCTATATCAAAAGGTTGTTCGGCCATTCATATTCTTCCATATTGAAACCTTGCAGCCATGAAGTCGGATGAAATACCGCAAGTCGGAGAAGTCGAGCTCCAGGTCCCAGACCTAGGGAAGATCAAAGGTCTCTCGTTCAATAACGAGACTTGCCAGTATCTTGGAATACCATATGCAACTATCCCTGGGCGCTTCCGGCAATCAGTTCCATCGCCGCCTTGGAAGGATGGCGAACATGATGGCACAAAATTGGGGTATGGTGGAACCCCATTACAGTTCAGACCAAAGCTTACATACAATAGTCCATTTTGTCCTCAGCCGCCTCGCGATTTTTACCCAATTCCTGCTGCTGCAAGACCGTGGCTTGAGATGCCAGGAGCGGATGAGTTCAACTGTCTAAATCTCAACATATCTATCCCAAGGCTCCCTTCTCAGAATGGGAAACCACTCCCAGTCATGGTATTTCTACATGGAGGGGCGTTCGCATATGCTATGGGTTCATCGCCAATATACGACGGTCGATTTCTAGCCCATTCCTCGGCAAATACCTTGTCGAGACCAACGATCGTCATTACCCTAAATTACCGTCTCGGTGTTTATGGATTCCTTGCTGGCAGAGATCTGGAAGAATATGGCAATAGTAACGGTGAAACTGGAGTTGGGAATTATGGTATTTGGGACCAAGTACTAGCATTGCGGTGGATTCAAATACACATTGCTGGATTTGGTGGTGACCCCAAACAAGTCACGCTCTTTGGACAAAGTGCTGGAGGCGTATCCGTTCACTGCCATCTTCTACGAGACGAGCCACTATTCTCCTCCGCGATCCTACAGTCTGGATTGATACGGCTCTGTGGCGTCATGTCAATCGATGAATATCAGATTATTTATGAGAAAATGCTTCTTGAGCTTGGAATCAGCCTTGACCATCCACCGGCTGAAAGAATCAAGCGGCTTCTTGCTGTTGACACCGCAAAGGTTACGGCTGCGATGGTCCCTGTATTCGTTGTGCCAGTCATCACCATGGCTTTATGCGACGATAAAGTCGTCATCCCTGGTGGAATTCCTACTTCTGCAGAGTACAGCCAGTTTAAGGTCCCAAAGTGGTGCCCCAGAATCATGATGGGAGACTGTATCAATGAGTGTATCATTTGGAATAAGAGCTGGGACAATCTTTCTCCAGTTCCGATGGGAAAGAATGATCTCTCTGCACCAACGGCGCCGCTTCTTCTCCGAAAGATGACGTCTTTCCTTGGGGCTGAGAAGTCAAAAGCAATTGCAGACTTATATGGTCTTACTGAGGACTCTTCGCCCTCTGAGACTTTCGTGGCTTTGGAGCGATTTACGTCTCATGGAATGTACTCAATACCGCACTACTTCGCTGAAAAGGCAACCCCGTCAGTGTACACGTGGCACTTCGATGTTCCTTCGCCATACGACAATGCATGGGGTGGCATGGCCCATCATTCATTCGACAACGTGCTTATATGGTCTGTGCTGAAGCACACGGTACCGGAGGAGCATCAAAGAGTTGGTGAGTTCATGGTCGCCGCATGGGTCAAATTTAGCAACGGCGAGGAACCGTGGGAGAAGTTCGGCCAAGATAATAGATGGATGGTCTTCAAGAAGAGCGGTGCAAAGATGATCAGCCGGGAAGAAGACCAGGGGCGCGGATACGAGATATGGGATAAGTTACATGAGATGAATCTCATTGGAGATCTGTCGAACCTGAGCGATGAGCTATGCTTGAGGAAGAGTGATGTGTTGAGTCGAGACATAAGCCCGTCGGGGGATGTGTCGAGTAGAGATTTTAAAGCAGTAGATTCCGAGACAGCTATGAAAGTTATGTAAATTACTGATTTAGCGGATGCAGGGGAATTTCGAAATTTCTCGCTTACTGTAATATAAATTCAAAAGTAGTTATAATAGAATATTTAACTAATCTGACCATCTATCCTACAAGGCACTATACAAAGTAATACGTAGTAACTTTGTACGACTCTAGTGAAATCACCGACTTCGCATCAGCGAAACTTGAAATTATTACTTGACCTCATAACAGCCCTCAACGACGGAACGTAGACTTACGAGGACTTATACAAACCGGCTCGTAAGTTTAGTTACCGGTATTAAACAAGCACAAGTCAAAAGTTGGTTCAAGCTGAATATATTTTCTACGAGAGAGGAAAAGCGATTTATTCAGTTTTCATTAAATTGATATATCACATTACTTCCAAGTACTGAAATTAGCTTTGCGATTCCTTGTTTGGTAAGCGCCCTAAATTTCGCCAACTTATACCACTCAGCTTAGACCAGGCTCATTAGGAATTGAAGTTTCTACGCATTAGCGAATTTCTGTCTCTAATGTTCCGGCGGCTTTAGAGGTCTAACTTGAAGAAGAATGTAGCAGGAAAATTAATATCTATTATATCTATACGAATATTGTACCCAATTAGAATTGAACTCCAGGATTACCACCTATATCGAAACTTCAACGAATCTTCAATATCCGTTCTATCCAAGAACTCTTCATTATCTGTCGAAACAGCATCAAAGACCTCAATTGGTGTAGCAGCCAAAATCCTATCCCTCCTCTTATTCTCGAACCAATAATAGCACCCAAGTCCCGCTGATAAGACCTGGACAAGAGCGATAGCTACAAGCATTGCTCTGCATCCAGTTCCGTAGTGCGGCGCTTCTGAAGCCAAAAAGAGTTGTGGACTAACAATATTTCCAACACAGAAAGAGACGAATACCAGAAAGGTTGTCGTAATCTTCTTCGAAAAGCCCGCGACATTGGACGAAATGAGACTCAAAAGGATGGCGTATGATGCGGGAACGCATAGTAAAAACCAAACGCCCACACATCGTCCCCAGATTGCCGACTGGGGCAGAACTTGGAGCAATATCGTGCCGATGAGAGTAGGGAGCGAAACGACAAACATAATAATTGTTCTACCGTTTGTAAAGTACCAAGACAAGCCCCCGGCTACGACCATCGCAACGCACTCTGTGCCTCCAACAGGCAAAGTCAAGAGCGTGGTTGTGATACCAGAGAAGCCCATCTCCTGAATGATGAGAGGGAGGAATGATCCTCCAATATTGAGTATGTTGCCAATACCAGCCCAAAGCGTAATCATCCAGACTTGAGGATCTTGGAGAGCTTCTCTGACTTGATACCATTTGAACAGTGACGTTTTGATACCGGTACGGTTTTCTCGCAGACGTTCGATTGCGATGGATCGTTGGCGCTCATTGAGGAACTTGGCGTTGAGTGGAGAGTCTGGAAGAAACAGGAAGACGACGACGGACCATGCAACGGTAAATCCCCCACAGATGAGGAACTAAAGAATTGTTAGGATTAATTGCAGAAATAGCGAGTAATTCGACTGACCACAAGCTGCCACTGTTCGACACCAATGTTTTTTACGTGCCCGATACCATACGACAGAAGTCCACCCACGATAGCAGCAACTCCAACCATAAAATACCATGCCGTACACCTCGTCCCCTGCTCCTGTCCCTTGTAAAACATGGCTGTTACGGTGACCCAGCAAGGGCCAATACAAGATTCAAATACCCCCATCAGGAACCGGACTGTAGCGAGACCAGCAAAGTTTTTGCAAACAGCGCAGAGCATGACCAACACTCCCCAGATCAGGAGGTTAACAGAGGCAAACTTGCCAATTGGCAGCTTCTGCATAAGATAGTTGGATGGAATCTCTCCAATCAGGTAGCCAAAATAGAATATCGAATTAGTCCATGAGTATTGAGTCCCGACTAGATGGAGATCTGTACGCATGCCATATACGGCAGCATAGCTGATTGTGACTTTGTCAAGGTACTGAAGTCCGAACGTGATGGCTAACTTCGTACTGTAAGCATGCGTGGGTCCTGCATTCTAGGAAAGGACTTACAATAGGCATTAAACAAAGGTCAATTCTCCATCTCACGGCATTTTCTTCCTCGATGGAGTACTCCACGCGACCATGTTTAGCCAGATGTTGGAGGCCCAAGTCGGCAAAGGGATCAACTAAGTCTCCTTTCTCTTTGTCGATTGTAGTGTCTCGTATCATAGAACTTGCTTTTTCAATTGGAAAAGACATTTTGAAAGACAGATTGAGGTCAATGTTGCGATGGCTTTCCTCGCGACCTTTGCCGACCTTTATATCAACAAGATATCATATACAATATAATTGCGGCGCTTTATCAACATTGAACGCCTGATTTACAACGACACAGAGCCTACATAAAAACTTAGGAGAACTGATAACACTAACTCAATGGAACTAACTGATAGTGCTAAACTTTTAGATCAGGGTTGGAGATAGGGTAGCCAAGAATGGGGGAGGCAATTCAAAGCCCGGCCAGAAGCGAAAGTCCGGTCAAACCCGAGGCTATAGTAAAAGCTAATCCGCCATTTACAAACAGAAATGAGTCTTCAGATACCATAACAGATTTAATCATCTCATAGTCGGAGCACATGACGAATAGAGTAGGTCTCGAGAATCCTTTATCAACAGCTCAAACTTCTTCATAGAATTGCCAAGATCAAGTCCGCACCATGGCGCCTGTTATCCTCCTCGACGATGGCCTCCCAAACAATAATATACCCAACTCCATGATGAAATTCCCAACTTTACACGCAATACCGGACCCCACAAATGGGAATATCTCAGGCCTGATGCATCGCTCTCTCACCGAACTCCCATATGAAGTAGTTAGCGCTTCAGGAAGTTACCTTCGCCTGTCAACCGGTGCCTCGATACTTGACGGCTGCGGCGGAGCAGCAGTAGCAGTCATTGGACATGGAAACGAAGAAGTCGCTGCAGCAACACTTGAGCAGATGCAAAAGGTGTCCTACGTCCACACAGCCTCTTATACCACTTCTTCAGCTGAAGACCTCGCCAATTTCATCCTAGAAGTCCCACCTGGAGGTTTCCAACACGGACTGCAAAAGGCATATTTCTGTGGAAGTGGAAGTGAAGCCAACGATGCTGCTCTGAAACTCTGTAGGCAATATTTCTTTGAGAAAGGGGAGCCGCAGAGGAAGTGGTATGTTTCGAGGAAGCAGGCCTATCACGGCAATTCAATTGGCAGCATGTCTGTTTCGAGCAACTTGGCGAGAAGGGTCCCATACCAGCATATATTATTGCCGAACGTGTCGTTCGTTTCTCCTGCGTATGCTTACCAGTACCAACACGCTACAGAGACGGAGGAAGAGTACGTTGAGCGCTTGATCGCCGAGCTAGAATCCGAGTTTCAGCGGCTTGGGCCTGAGAATGTCATATCGTTTATTGCGGAGCCGGTGGTGGGTGCCACGAGTGGATGCGTCGCCGCACCCAAGGGATACTTTACGGGGGTTCGCAGACTTTGCGATAAATACGGGATTCTGCTTCATCTGGATGAGATCATGTGCGGAATGGGGAGAACTGGGACCTTCTTTGCTTTTGAGCAAGAAAACATCAAACCTGATATTGTCACTGTTGGAAAAGGATTAGGGGGCGGGTATGCACCGGTAGCTGGAGTGTTGATGTCGGGGAAGATCATAGACGTTCTGAAGGCTGGCTCGGCCGCATTCAATCACGGCCACACCTATCAGGCTCATCCAGTTACATGTGCTACTGCACTTGCAGTCCAGAAGATAGTGCGGAGGGACAATCTAGTTCAAAGCTGCGCCCTGATGGGCATGCTATTGGAGAAGTTGCTTCTTGATGCATTTAGCAACTGTAGATTTGTGGGAGATATCCGAGGGAGAGGTTTGTTTTGGGGCATCGAGTTCGTGGAAGACAAGGCCACGAAAAGGACATTTGCTCCATCTCGACGTTTTGGATACAATGTCCAGCAGAGAGCGTTTATGCTGGGATTGGCAGTATATCCTGGGGCGGCAACGGTTGATGGAGTGCGAGGAGATCATGTCATCATTGCACCACCTTTTAATGTATCAATCTTAGATTTGGGAAAGGTAGTGAGAATCCTCAAAGAGGCATATACTCAAGAAGAGAGTAAAATAAGTATAGTGTAGAAATAGATAGGGAAGAACAATTAGCCGTTTGCATGCGTGGTTCACTACCTTGTATCACCCTTTACCAGCAGATGAAAAGAGGAGGATCGAAAGAATAGACATCAAAACATGAAACTATTTGCCTACAAGTCATTATGATTGTACTGGTGGACTAGTGCGTAGCTTTTGTTGCTAAAAACGAAATGGCAACCCTTAAATCGAACATCGCAACTTCTTTTAATACTTACATTTCCCAAACCTGATATCTCTCCTCTCAATTTGCTTGTTTCATCTTACATACTTTTATTGACGCTGAGGTCTCCTTTTTCCTTGCCTCCAAGTATATATCACCGCTAGAAGAGTAAAATCCATTATATTTGCGCTGCCTGCAATTTTAGCCCATACCTGTCCGACACTAGCACTAGTCGCAAGCAGACTTAGAAGATATGAAAACATACTGCACGATACACCTCGCGCCAGAAAGATAGGTCATGGGTATATATTCCTCAATTCTGTGAAAATACAAACTAGAGGAACTAAATCCGTTAAACCTTCAGCGGAGGCTAGAACTCTAACTACATCTAGTTCTATGTTCTGTCTCTGTCACTCTGCGTGCCCGAGATATAATTTCTCGTCATAACTAACAACAAGCTCTAGATTGTGCAGCCTAGTACCGTCTCAAACAATACGCTTCTAGTACTCTAAGTATTCATGTGCCCTTGTTCCAAACCTCTCTCCAAACCCTTCTGCAAGCCTCTTTCCAGAACCATTTCCAACCCTCTCTGAATCCCCAGTCCATATCCCACTCCAAACACTTTCCCAAATCCCTTTCCAACCCCTATTTCCAAATCTCTCTACAAACCTCTCTCAACATTCAATCCCAGAACCTCAGAAAGCACTATAATGCGACATTAAAAGAGCCATCTCAACCACAACCATACCCTCCATCCGCCAATATAGTACACACTTCATTACAGTAAATACTCTTGCAAAATCATAAAATCAGCCAGCGTCACCGGCTCGTCGGTCTGCTTGAACTCCAGCTCCGGCACCGAATACCCCGCATGCCTAGCGTGTAAAACCTCAAAGAATTCAACAAACCTCTGCAGAAGAGCTGCCCTGTCTTGCTCCGAGACAGTTCTCAATGATCTGCGAACAGGACCGACGCCCTCCTCAACCTGCTCTCCAGCCATATTCAAGACCCTACTAGTATACTTCTTCGGCACACCCACAATATCGACGGTCTTCAAACCACGAAAGAGCTCCAGGGGATTCCACTTGCCCCTATCTTGTGTCATCTTCCGCCTGAATTCCTTGGTCATGACGGAACTAGCCATCTCGATGGTGATATGCTCGATTTCGCTCAAAGGACCAGTCTTAGCGAAGTAAATCAGCTTTTCCGCGAGCTCAGGACTGGTCGTAAAGTACAACGGGACGATGTTCATGGTAATCGTATCTCGGGTGGGATCGATACAACGGGCGAAGCGGCGCTGATTGTAGTAGCCATGACGCATGTGGTCCGACATGATGATATAGTGCTTGCGTGCGACCTCACGGGCCTCGTGGTTGACATGAAGACCAACGGGAACGAGTTTGTTATCCGGATGGTCCTCTTTCTCGTCGCGATGGAGCTTGATCTTGCGGGGCTCTGGCAAGGCGTGCTTCCAGATCATAAGCCGAATTTCGATAGCGAGTTCACCAAACCTCCCAAATGCATAATCGTGAGATTGTGGATCAGTGTTGACTCCAGTTGAGGCCAATGGATCTAAAGAGGCGTGTTGAGAGCCCTCTATAGGAATAAGAGGAGCCGGCATAGTCTCAGATGTCTTTGCGGAGGAATCAACCGTGGAAAGGGAAGTATATTTATTAGCCTCTACTGAGCTGCATGGTGACTGTTTGGCAGCAGAGGTCGATACATCCTCCATATCTGCTAAGTTAGATGAAGCTGGCTTGCGCACTTTAGCAGAAGCTGCCTTTTGGTCTTTATTTTCCATCGCAAGTCGATTTGCTTCGACTCTGAAGGGCGAGGAGGCAGATGAGAAGATAGCTTCATCGGAGTAACCAGAGGAAACCTGGCTTGAGACATATTGCTCGGTAGAGGTAAATGGTATCATAGAAGGTGCGAGGGCCTGTTTGATTTCGCATGACGACTTATCCTCCTTTCTCCTCTTGGAGTCTGGCATCATTGCATTCTCTCCAGCTAGTCTCTTGCGGGCATTAGAAGATTTGTGTGATAAGGACGAGGTTGCTGCTGCTTCCACGTCCTTCTTTCGCTTTGAATCTGACATCAATCGATTATCTTCAGCTGATCTCTTCAGGCTCTTCTTTGAGCGCTCGATAGATGATGGCGTGGCTCCAAATACTTGTCCGTTTGATGGCTCGAGGTTCTTTTGGCGTTTTGGATCAGGCATATCTGGAAGGTCCTCGGCAGATCTCTTATGGTTATATTGTGAAATAGTCGACGAAGCATCGGTCGGTGTTTGGTTTGCTGAATGATCGTGCTTACTGCGCTTGGTGTTCGGCATCATCGAATCTCGCTCCTCTGCTTGTCGTTTCTTCGGGATATTCTTCGAGGAATCTATGACCTTCGGAGCTTGGTCTGGGCTTGGATTCAATGCGGCTGGAAATTGACGAGGGGTGAATGCCTTCATCGTTGCTGGCGTCGAAGGCAGAGCTCTTCCAAAATGACCTTCTGGACCTACAGCAAAATTGTCAACGTCTATATCTTAGAGTAGAGGACGCGTCACACATACCTAACAGCTCCAACGGAACGTGCCTTAAGCAGTTGACGCGACCTCTATATCCTGGTGCAAAGTGAGTGATCCTTATTTTGGTGTAACTATCCTTCTGATCAAGTTTACAAGAGCGCTCGGAGTTGCAGAATGAGAAGGCAATGGAGATGGCTTTTCGAGAGGATTCGAAGTTTGTGTGATGAGGTGTAAATTCAGTTTGTTGTTTTCGTGTTGAACCCGAATGTACTGTGAATCAAATCATCAATTAGACGGTGGTGACAATAGGAACCAACCACCCGCGCTAGTGCTTTAGCGAGTGAGGTGTAAACGCACGGTAATGACTTTTCTCGGAAATCTTGAGACGGAATAGCCAATAACATACCTCGACGGGTTGGGCATGTCGTCTTTTTTCTTTCAGTGATACCTTCTACGTAACTTTATACTGAAATGTAGATATAGCCAGTCAAAATATTCCCTTGGAGCCTGAATACGTTGTTACAACTCAAATAAAACATCGCGAGTACAGTTCTAGTCTACTGCTCATACTTACATACAAACTAAGACAAAACCCCAATATATCGTCGGATATATTGGGGCTAATTAGGAGTCTTGGTATCAAGAAATTATTTGCTCTTGATAGTGGCTGTTGCCGAAAACACTATTGTATAAACCTAGCCCTTGATATAGTAGTATATTTCTATTGTAGGATAATAACCTTCTATCGAATTTCCATTTTCTAGACTTTCCATTCTTTACAGCATTTATTACAGAGACGCGATGAAAAAAAAACGAAGGCTGCGTTTCTATGGGCCGCCTATTCTGGCTATGCCTGCCGCAACTGTTTGGTTTTCAATAACTTTGAAACACGGACGAAACACGGACGGCTCTTTGGGAATTTACCCTTATCGCGGGTCAGATTCTCTCTGGGCTTGGATACAAAGCAACCGTATAATTACTGTCTGTGTCGTAGAGCTTTCGCTTCTTCTTAAGACCGGCGAATAGCCATGTCCGAGATAAGCTGAATAATTATGGATAATAAGGTGAATCTGAATGTGGTGCTTGATGAAAAGATGGCCATGAAGTGGAAATTGGGAGGGATACACGTGATAAATAACGCCGGCCAAATATATGGGGCTCCACATTCCTCTCTGTCTTATCTGTCCCGAGAGCCCAAGCATTCATCCTCTCAACTTCAGTTCTGTGAACGTTTATGTGGCCTCTAGGCATGCCAAACATTGACTCATAACGTATACTTGTGTTCAGGCTCAGATAGAACGTACGAACTGCGCTTAAAATCCGCTTGGTGTAGGGTATGCTGGATATGTATGCTGTGGGATTTGTGATTTAGGTCAACACAGATACATGAATAGAACTAACCTGGATTTATTGAAAAAAATGCGGCCTTGTACTCCCATCCTGCACCAGTACATCAGGGCTCCCAAATCTTCTTGGCTTCTTCACACTCTTTAAAGTGAGCCAAAAAGCCCTTCTCCGACCAAGCTCTGTGCGCCCGCATCTCTAGGGGCTTTAATTCATCCCAGGATCCGACAAAATTTACGTCGACTTCTTCTTGATGATCTTCTTCTTCCTCTAGCCAGCTTTCATAAATATTCTGGCAACCAATGCACAAGAGACCAGTTTCCACCTCGTTTTCTGCTTCATTACTATGCAAATTTAAGACGGGGAGCCTTGTAGCGCCGTATCTGCCAAGGCCATCCAGAGAGTTGAGAAAAAAGCGCTGCTCTCTGTTCTTATCATAATGCGGTTTAAGCGACGGGTCTCGCAGATATAGAGGATTGTTTAGGGGCCCAGTGGACACATTCTGGCGGCTATTATTCCGCTGGTTGAAATGATGGCGGTATAACGTCATTGTATAATTCTCCATAGCCTCCTGTGTACCATGAATAGAGAGACCCATTTCATGAACCTGGCTAACAAGAAAGTATCGTGCATCCGTAGGTCTTTCTCTCCGCTCCCAACCTCGACATCGGCATGACAAATAATGGCCAAAAGCCTGTGAACAGAAGGGAAACCCGCCCATTGAAATTGAAGGGAGTTTCACTGCCTCGTCTCGCCCCACCCCAAAGAATCGGTAACAGTCTCCTGCGTCCAGTAAAAGGCGAAGGGCGGGATTGCGTTCAAGGCAATTTGCACAGCATCGCTGGAATGTAAGAACAAACAGATAAGGGCCAAAGTCGCCACAAAAAGAGCATGCCGCTGAGATCAGCGTGTGGTATATGGTATCAAGCGTGTGGTAGGAGATAGTTGCGCTGTCGCGAAGAAGCCGATACAAGATGGGTGCATGCTGTCGGGTTCGCGCATATGGGGGGAATTTTTCGATGGTGCTCTTAAAGTAGTAGTTTGCAATACGTAGAGAAGCTAATGTAGCGAGGTCCATAACTAGAAGGACTTCATGTTGTATCTCCAATGGGAAGCGAGAAAGAAGGCCGGGGGAGCTCGGGCGTGAGGAAAGCGGTTTGAATTGAATCAGACTCAGACCATCATAGTCAACTGGGGCATTCAAGAAATAGTAGAAATCGTCATGGACTGCAGACTGTAAGCCGCAGGCCAGCTTTGAGACGATATCGGCAAGATCGGGCGATTTAGAGCCTGGTATTGAGCTTGCCATTTGAAATATCGGAGCTGGAGAAGTGTTAAGATGTTGGTGTCACCTCCTCAAAACCGCTTGGTTGCTTGTCGAAGTGTTGGAAGTTGTTGATGAAATGTGAAAGTGGAAGTTGGAATTAAAGTTAAAGTTGAAGTTAAGCCCAAAAGGCTTAGCCCGGTTTTGGTTGTGGGGAATGCATCTGGTTCTCATGGGTTTAGTATAATTCGTCATGCTCAGCCGGCGCGGGGTATTCCATGATCGGGGATCAATGTTGCTTGAGGTGTAAAGTAAAATAATTTCAAGGGGAGGTAATGACAGCGATAATTCTTGGTAAATTATTTCGTTTCAGAGTTCTCTTTCCAGGCAACATACGACCATATGACATATGACATACGGTACGGTATACGGTATACGATATACGATATACGATCATACGAGGGGGCTTCAGGCGAGACATGTGACTGGCTCGCTTAGCCACCATAGCCCCTAGCCCCCTTCCATCCTCCTCCATATCTATATTTAAACGGAACATAAATAAGGAGTACGAGGTAAGGCGACATTCAATCGACAGCCATAGGTAATCTAGGTCAACGAAAGAAGCAAAATTTGATAGCCTAGTTGTCGAGCTACTATCTACGCCGGGCTACATTGAGGATCCAGATTTGAATCTTGCTGACCTCGAACTGCTCCATAACTACAGCACATCAACATCGTACACGCTCACAAATGTCCCCAGCCTCCAGGTCTTCCATCGAATCAATATCCCTCAGTTTGCTTTCTCTAACTCGTTTGTCTTACGAATTCTCCTTAGGCTGTCTGCTCTCCATCTCGCACATTTCCGCACAGGGGATTCCCGCGCTCGTTATCTATCCCAGGCCTACCACCATTACAACCTTGCAGTTCACACCGCTTCCTCTCTACTCCCATCCATCAACGACGAAAACTGCACCGCTCTCTACTTATTTTCAAGCATCTGCTGCATCTTTACCATGGCATTAGGTCCACAACCAGGAGACTACCTCCTCTTTGGTAACCAAGGAATAGCAGAATGGCTAGCTCTATTCCGAGGCATGAGATCAATTCTTGAATGTAACTACGAAACTCTTCGGCACGGTAGCCTCTCCCCTCTATTTGAAATCTCCATTGAAATGATGCAACAAGAAAGAGCGGATAACGAGCATCTCAATGAACTCCGCCAGACGATATTAGACAACGCGAAGGGAGATCCAGATCTCCAAACTTACCTCAAATGCGTCGATAGTCTCGCTCGTGTCAGCCCTCCACCAGCAACTTTACTTCCAGGTGCGAGGTTGACGCATTCTTCTCCACACTTAGTTTTTGCGTGTCTTTATTTTTTCGGTGACGACGATTTCACCCAATGTTTACAGCAACGGAAGCCAATTGCCCTGATGGTCCTCGCTCATTTTTGCGTCATGCTGAACGATTTGAGCTCGTTCTGGTGGGTTAAGGGATGGCCTGCACATTTGATGTCGGAGATATATGGATCTTTGAATGAGCACTATTGGCTGTAGATTAGGTGGTGTATGGAAAAAATTGGCTGGGTTCCAGAATGAGGCCTAAACCATGTATTCTATTTGCGAGTATAAAAGACTCCGCTTGTGTTGTGTCAATAAAGGTTGAAAATCCGGGCAGAAAGTCCCATCCCATGAATCCAGGTAATCGCAAGCGAGAAAGGTACAAGAGAGTGAGCTCCAAAAGCGTGTCTCGGGGCTTGATCGAGAATCGCCTTTGAGCCGAAGACTTCTCAGAACGATCAGTTTTCTCTTCTGAGAACACTAGGAGCAATAAAGTCTTTCAAGAAAACTCAATAGAAAAGTAAAATTGGCCTTGCTTGAACTAGAGAGGATCTTGTACCGTACCTTAATCATGCCCAGAAGTACAATATTATCCATATCCAAGATCAAAAACAGGAAGGGCTACGGGGATGGCGAGGGAGGCGATACGATAAACGGTCGTATTCACGTATACCGTATTCGTTGCTCGCTTCAGTAGGCAACAAAATAACACAGGACTTCGCTTCTGTATAAGTAAACGCTGAATCTGCTCAGAGCCTTCATTCGAGATCATTTGGAACTTAGGTCAACTATTATTGGATTTGGTGGGGAACATACTGAAGATATCCACTCTATTCACACCCTGTGTGTGACTTCAGCCACTTTCGCCTCATTCCGCTCTATTCTCTCGACGTCAAGCACCTACTTACACAATGCCGGTTCTGCAGCCCTATCGAGGGGGTTAATACCTCTGGAACTATGTTCCTTCTATCGGAGCTGCAATAGTCTTCATTGTCCTATTTGGTATCATGACAGCTGCCCACTGCTGGCGAATCTTCAAAACAAAGGCTCGCTTCCGCTTGCCCTTTGCAATTGGCTGCTTGTGTGAGTATAACCGCCCCCTTTCTCACAAAATAATACATGGCTGAAACTCAAAAGTCGAGTTCGTCGGATATTGCGGGTGAGTAGCGGCGTACAATTCGACCGGTAAGCTTATACCGTCCGTAATTTAAAACCTTTTCATTCTCGTCGCGCCGGCACTCTTTGCAGCATCGATATATATGACACTCGGAAGGATTATTAGGGTGGTAAAAGGGGAGGAGTACTCGGTCATTAGAGTTAGCCGCCTGACGAAAACCTTCGTAACTGGGGATATGGTTTCGTTCTGCATCCAAGGAGGATCTGCTGGTTTAATGGTCGACGCTAGCGCTGCGAACATTGGGAAAGCCATGGTTGTGGCTGGGCTTGTTATGCAAATCCTTATGTTTGGTCTCTTTGCCCTCACGGCTGTCATCTTTCAGGTAAGTCACTCGTCGCAATGTTGAAATCTCCTGCTAAGCATGAACCTTATAGCTCAGGCTCCGTCGCAAGCCCACCTCGGAGTCGGAAATCACGATGGCCCCTTGGAGAGAAAGTCTGCGAATGCTGTATGCTATCAGTGTATTGATTATGATTCGGTCTATATTTCGTGTTGTGGAGTATTTGATGGGGCAATCCGGATATCCATTGCAGCATGAATGGACTCTGTACATCTTCGACAGTATATTGATGCTTGGTGTCACGATCATCTTTTGTTGGAAGTATCCGAGCGACCTGGAAACGAAAGACACATATAGTGGGGAGTTGCTAGCGGTATAACTTGGGAGGCAAACAGGCTGGTTCCGTCTGTTCCTTTGTTATATTTTATCTCAAGACACCTGCCATGTCTACAAGAATCCTACCATTATTTTATCTTGCGTGGCAGCTCACAGGTTTTTAAGCCACAACCCCTTAATAGCTATCATTTGTATATCGCATTTATGAAGCGTTGGATGTTAACCAGAGACATAATTACCGCTACTAAACCAACTATTGGCCTTGACGGTGATTGACAAGCTTCAATCATAAAGTTTCCATCTACCTCGACGTTTGAAATCCGGCCCCAGTGCTATCTGCCACATACTCCAGGGAGTCTTCTACGGCATTCGCTTCATCGTCTATCGACAAACACTAGGTACTGCTCTCCTCGCAAAGCAGTTGGTTCCGTGGCGAGTTGAAGCCCACACGTGGCACTGGTGGTCGAAGAACGGAATAATAGCTATTGTTAAACCTATGTGCATAATAATGAGAGACTAGAGAAAGTAAGATAGACAGCATCAAGAGACAAACGGAACTACAGATCATCTACAAACATTTCAGTCACGGGACAACTATGTTTGTGTTACAGATCACGTGGAATTCGCAATTCGCACGCCATTGCCCTGGTCCCCGCTAAGAGCAAGCTCAGCGAATGAGCGACGACGTGTTTTAACAACGACATCTCTTCTCTTCCTGCTTCTCTTCTCCTCTTCTTCTTTCAATATTATATCCTCAATTGATCTTCCAAATCCTGCTCCAATTTCAGTCGTTTTTCCCCTTGTTTTCGTCGTGTTTCTCTCTCTTTATCTTCATGGTTATGTTATCGCGTTCTTACATGCTTCATATCTGCGACCAATGGGAGAAGCGCCGTGGGTTCTCTGCCGTTATGGTTACAATAAGCCTTCTTCCTTTCAAGTACGGTCCGGCGTGGCTACCAGTGTAGCAGCAGATCTTGAGCGGGGTCAGCGAGTCAATTGATACCGTATATTACACGGCATTGGAACTACAGTTGGTGTCTAAGTATACAAAGCGTCGATCCCTGTCCTGTCTCCATGATATTCTACGATGTCCTGGGGTTCTTGGTTCTGCGGCAGCTTACCATTTCTCTCCCACGCTGCTCGCTCCAGCTTGTTCAGAGGCCAAGGAGGGTTTCTTAGTTCCTCACCTTAAGAGCGGCGACATCATCTTTTGTTGTGCGAGGAAGTCTGCTTCGTTCCACACAGGTCCATCTGATTTATATGCTTGTTTGGCAAATGGGATTCCTTACCATGTAGGGCATGGAAATTTCGGAGCTAATGGATAAGAATCGTGATCCACCCCGCAATCGGCGCCCCGGTGACTCCGCGAGCCACGAATCACAGAAAAAGAGAGAGATGGCTGGCACAGCATATCCGATGAGACGAAAATGAACCGTTAGGAGCTACGATTGGGGATTGCTGGATTGCTGGAGACGGCGGAGAGGAGGCTGGCCAAGAAGGGACTCGAAATATGGGAGAGAGGGGGGAAAAAGAGAGGGGAAAGAAAAAGGAAGAATTGATGCTTGGAATTTCAATTTTGCATTCTCTTTGATCAAGATCGTATCTCTCTAAGGCCCGGTGTGACGGATCAAAGCGGGTCCCATGGGTTCAATCGGTGTGGTACATCTCACCGACCAGAGCAAGCTTTCGTATTTCCGCGCACGCCAGCTACAATTGAGACCAGATGAAAGAAGCGCTCGGGTGTCTTGACAAGCGCCTGACAATATTGGTCCTTATCACTTGAGGGTTTATCAATTTACTACAAGAGCTCTTGCCTTCCCCAACGCACAGCAAAGTAGTTCCCGAGCCCCAGGGTTACACGATTATCTACCATTCTTGCAACGAGTCTATCTATGTTCGAGCGCAATTTCTACCTCCAACCTCGTGAAGTTTTCACCTTTTGCCAACTGACCCAAAGTCACCAATATCCCGTATTCCCTCATTTTCAAAGCCCAGCCGTATCAGATCTCTAGGTTTTCTCTCGGCAGCATTACTATGCCCTCTCTCAAGTCGGGATTTACTCGCGCACTTCGACCCAAGGCGCCAAATCAATCACCACGTCTTTGGAACGGGGTAAGCCGTGGAATCGCAACAACCAAAAATGCCAATTCCCTCACATCAAACACGGACTCAACCATCTCCTTTCCATTCAACACCCAAGGTAATATTCTTTCGTTCCCCTAATTCAATCCACGTTCTAAAATCTCTATCCCGTAGGTTTCCAGCAACGCATCAGCTCTCAAGACCGATTGACTATCCACTCTCAATCGAAATCTACACCGTTCGACAACCTCCGCGAGGCATTAACTAAAACTCTCGTCACAAAAACCACCAGCACTCCCACCGTTCCAACACTGAGCAATCTCATGCGGTCATATACATCCAACCGTACCCACTGGGCTAAATTTGCGTATCCAAACCCATCGAAACAATACACCCGAAATCTTGTCCACGAAGTACCCGATCTTTTCAACCTCTTGATTTTAGTCTGGACACCAGGGAAGAAAAGTCCCATACATGATCATGCCAATGCGCATTGTTTGATGAAGGTATACACTATCATTTACGATGCATCTCATCATATTACGAGTGAGAATCTAGAAGCTGATGTCAGCGCACGATTATAGGTATTGCAAGGTTCATTACAAGAGACGAGATATGCTATTCCTAGCAATCCTGAGTCCCAGGGGCCATTGGTTCAAACTTCACAGAGCTCTTTGGGTTTAAATAAGGTTGGGTATATGGCTGATGCTGTTTGTCTCTCCATCTATGTTGTCGTATTAAATTTATACTGATACATGGTTAGCTTGGGCTGCATTCAATCTCAAACCCTATTCTAAATGAGTATGCGGTTTCATTACATCGTGAGTGGTAACTCCTAGATTACAGGCGAGGTTGTGCTAATGTATGTAGTCTATTTTCCGCCACATGCTGCCACACGAGGAAGTAAAGTTTATGACGAGATGAGTGGACAAGTGAAAAGATGCATGGGGTCTTATGATTCTATTAGAGGGGAAGTTATTTGAATTGGGAAGAGTTTCCTGTTGAGTTACATGTTTGAAATTGTTTTTGATGTTTTGAGCAAGCGGATACTGGCGTTATGATATCGTTCGATTTGTCAACCATATGCTGTAGGGGTTGAAAAGCTGCTGTTTATGTTGAACCAATTTGGAAACTTATGCGCTACATGCATCTGTTTCCCTTTTCTCCATGTGCTTCCATAGGCTGGCAGGATTCCTTTACGCATTGTAGTTTGGAGATCGACTTGACAGGCGGAGTTACCTCCTAACACATAATCTCTTCAAAGCTACTACACAAATACGATCACATGATTCTGCAGCTCAAGAAAAAGTAAAGTAACACAAGGGAACTTTTTAAATCCATCGGAGTCTAACATAGAAAATCTGCCTAAAGCTCAGTCACAGACGAGACACAATTACTCTCATGTCAACCCTCCACATTTTCGCCTACAAGAAGACTCGTCAGCTCAAAGGAAAGCGAGATCCAATGCCTGCTTGTTCTTCTGCTCAGCCGTTTTCGAAGATTTCACTTCTCTCTGGTGCTTCTCCTCCCTCTCTACCCACTCCTTGACATCTGCAACAGCGTCAACGGGTTTCCTCTTCCAATTCATCAAAAATTCCTGTATAGCAGCCAGGCTCAACTTCTTGTCTGGAATTTCCGCCGCGAAAGCAGATGTTAGCACTTTTAGTTTATCGCCGTTCACTGCCCCGGAAGCATGCCTCTTAGATTTAGTAATAGACTCGCTTTCATTAGCTACATCACATTTTTCCTCAGCTCCTGTAACATCGGGCTCTTCGAAGATTCGTAGGAAGAGAGTCTCTGCTTGCTCTTTGGTGGCAAGCTCGAAATTATCCGCATATATGTTCTCCCTGGACGCAAGAGCGCGTGATCGAGTGCTTCGATGTGGTTTGTTGTCATTATCAAGATTCGACCCTCCTGCGCATTTATACCGTCGATGACATTAAGGAGTCCCGAGAGAGAAATTTTACCGCTTTTCTCCTTAGGTGAGAGGATGCCAGTATCTTGGTCGTAGTCGTAGCTATCACCATCATCACTTTCATCGTCGTTAGCCTCATTGGGCTTAGACTTAGCGTCTCGGGCTACCAGCCCAGCACTATCGATGTCCTCGAGCAATACTAGACACCTCTATGGTAAGTTTTCAAATAGTGCTACCAACTCTTCCTCGGTGAGCGAAGGCTCAGCCAGAGAAAGACAATGGACCTGGAGGCCGAAATGACATGCAATTGCGAATGCCAGCGAGGACTTGCCAGTGACAGGCCTTCCGTCCAAGAACTACATTTCAGTTAGCATATTTCCCGTCTGATGTTTAACAAAGTGGAGCCTTAAATCAAGTGAATGAAATATTATGCTTACGTAACCTCGTCGATACGGAATACCTCGCTCTACATACCCGCTTCGGGACTCAAGGAACTCTTCTAGATCAGCAATAAGATTTGCTTTCTGCTCATCGTCGAGAACAACGGATTCTAATTTCCTGTTGAGTTTCATTTTCGGCGGACCCCATAAATTATCCATCCATCTGCGCTTATGCTTACCATATGGGTGTCGAATGGCTATCTTCGATTTAGTTTTCTCATGATTATGCAAATGCATCTGCGATTAGGTTCTTGGTCGGTTCAGGACCGAGACTCAGACAATACAAGCGCCCCTCGATGGTAGCATCTCTGCCAGCAGCAGAACCCTCTGGCCCGACCGCACACTCACATGAACAGCCGCTTTTTGTACCAGAAGTACCGGATTTGGCCCATAGATGCCTCATAGTTGACGGCTGCACGAGCTTGTTGAACAATCTCGGCATCTTCTCGAAATATTACATCCGAGGGACGAGCCTCCAAGCCACACCCATCATTGCCTATGCCTCTGTCCGAGAGCCAGTTCCTAACCCAGTCGTATGGGTCTTTGTCCGAGTCGACCTGTACGGAGCATGATCCATAGCGGATGAGGAGACCCATGAATCGACTCGAGAGGAATTCGAAGGATTTCATGAGCGTGAATGTCACGAAGCATATTGCTACAATAATGCTGATGTCGAAGCCGAATTGGTCTAGAAATAGGGGTGAGATGGTTCCGTAGCCGGGGATGAATTTATCGAGCAAGCTGGCTGGCAGTTGAGCTAGTGCCGGCACGGAGGAGCTGTTTGTCGGCGCATTGGGCCGGTAGAGGGGTTGGGAACCCATTTTTGCCTCTCGAGGCTTCCTTCTTCAGTGCTCTAGATTTCTACTGATTTATATGTGCCAGTGTACCGCAATCTCGATTGCTTCCAAGCTGATGTTTGATTCACTCTGTGTCGTCTTTGAATTGTTGTTCGAGTTGGGACCTCATCGGTATTTCTGTTCTCTTGGGGATGGAAAACATGTAGGGTCCATCATGTCTTATATAGTTGGATGTTGAAAAAGCAACTGAATAACAAAGGAGAGAAAGGAATCAGAATCGGGCACATAGTTATGAGATTATTTGAATGGGATGAGGAAGCTTTAAATTGATGATGATTAACAGTTGCAAGGGAGATCACAGTGACTATTGAGTCAGCCTGTCAGTCGATCGCCAATCAAGCACCTTTCATTAACTACCTAACTTGCTATCCCGATGCCAGATGAATCCACATCTTCTTATCGAATATAAGTATGCTTAACGTCAGCTTTATGATCTTGTAAGACACTTACTATCTCCGGCTGTGCGTAGTCTAATCCACAAGACTTATATCAATCAATAACATGTTCCTAGCTAGGCCCCAACATGGCTTGACGGTTCTCATGTGAGAACGCTTGACTTCTCAAGAAAGTTACCAACTGATGAATGCTAATATTTATAACCTAATACTCACTAGTTCAGATCATTCCAGGATGTTATAAGACAAGATAAAATCTAGGGAACCTTGGAGGAAATCTTTTCATAATGTAAGGATAGATGCAAAGGTAGCAGCTATATCTTTGTCCTTGATGAGTGAAACAAGGATAGTAGAGCGAAACTATGAATCGTCAAACGCTCCAGTTCTCAGAATAGGTGCCACATCCATCCATCCCCACTACCATAAGCAAGCGTAACTTTCGAGCCAACACATGTCGAGCCCATTAACCTCAAATTTGCTGGCCCATAGCGCTAATATCCTTGACGGCGTCGAGATCATTAAGCAGGCCCTCAAACTTAGACTTTGCTAATTTCCACGCCGTCGCACCCAAGGGAAGTCGGAACGGAATGCGCTCGCCACGACTGGCAATGGTAAAAATGGTCTCTGCTACTGCAGAAGGCTCTATCATGCCGACGCCAGACTTGATGCCCATGTTTACATAGAACTCGAGTTTTCGAGAAGGCATGTCAGGCGCTGCATAAGCCGGGTGCGGCTTGATGTGAGCTTTACTGTGGCCCTCGAAGTTGGTCTTGACACCACCAGGCTCTATAACACAGAAGTGGACTGTTGAGAATGGCAGAGAATTAGTCACGAACGTGCCCTTGATCAATATGGTAGTATAAGGTGAAAAGGGAAAACTTACTATTCCAGTCTGGGTGCATCTCCCTGGCCACAGATTCAGAGAAGCCTTCTACGGCAAATTTGCTAGCATGGTAGTAGGCATGGCCGGGAAACGCACACAGCCCAGCAAGAGATGAGATATTGAAGATGAGCCCGCCTCGATGGTCTTTAGACAGACGCATATTCTCAATAGCACGAACGGTAACTCGTGCAGTGCCGAAGAACAAAGTCTCCATCTCCTGGTGGGTTTCTTCCTCGGTTGCAGCCTCCGTGTCACCCGAGAGTGAGTATCCAGCATTATTGACCACGACGTCGAGGTGGAAGTCTTCGCCAAAATGTTTCGCAGCCGCAGCAAAGGCTGTTTCGATCGAGCTGACCGAGGTCACATCAAGGGCAAGCTTGATTATGTTGGGGTTACCATCAGGGAGGTAAGAGAGGCTGGATGGGTTACGAGCCGTGGCGATCAGGCGCTGGTTTGGCTTGCTCGCAACTAAGCTGGCTATCTCGCGACCGATGCCGGAAGAGCAACCAGTAACTTGTCATGATTAGTAGTTTTCTTTTAAGGAAAGCTTCGAAATTTTATGAGGAACTTACTCAACCAGACCGCATCGGAAGGTAGGTTGTATGGCTTAGTGTTGATTGGATTCATATTCATAGAGTGTTTTGCAATTCAGTGGTTCTTGGTAACCGAGATGAAGACAAACAATGTCTGCCGAATTGAAATTGCCATTCATCATGAACAAGCTTAGGAATTTTATATGATTTTGTGATTTTACTCCTTGCTTCGTCTAATTTAGTCGAATGAGGTGTATGCGATCGTTTTAGAGCTGCGTGATTGACGTATGCGGCGTGAGTCATCCGGGGTGGGGTTAGCGGGTGTAACCAGCAATTCGAGCATTATAATAGGGAAAAAATACGGCGTATCGTACATGGAAATAATAGCACTTCAACCCCCGGAAATGTCGAGATACCAATATTATGTTTGCTAGTATAGGCTTAAAACATATAATGTAAGAAATATCACTTAGGTAAAATGTTCAAAGTGATACGATTATTTAATGAATAATAGATTTGGAGAGGGCCATTAAGTTTTAAAGAGCTTCTTTCCTATCGTTAGCAATAGTCTGCCTGCATCTGGAACTCATACCCCCCTAATAGTATTACATCAAAGACATGTGAAATATAGATCTGATATGAAAGAAATGAAAAGAAATAAGAGTATAATTTCACTAGCATTAATCGCCCCCACAGCCATCGAATAATTGACCTCTGCCCACCTCGCTCTCCTCGCTTGACCAATTACATTGAATTGAAGGAGCAATGCACTTAGAAAGACAATATTACTTTCCATCTATCTACCAGGCTATAGAATCAAATGAACATTATTACAGGTTCTTTGACTAGCTCCTTTAATTTCATTTTTACTGTCTCCCAAGACTTCCATTCTGATATAACGATCTCTCCCTACAATTACCTTCTACAAAGACAACAACAAATCAATTTCTACCCAAGCATTACCAAGTATGCATCAACCACAGGCAAGCTCTCTACCTTCCTTACAAACTGGCTGAAGTCCTCTTCCTCTTTCCCTTTCCCTTCCAGATCGGCCAGATGCGTTACCCCACCAAGTCTAAGCGAGTGGAAAAAAACAATTATCGAAACCAAACATAAATGCCTCGAGGAAGAAAAGCATGAACTTGCGATAGTAAAAGAGAAGAAAGAGCATGAAATAGAGATAGTAAAAAGGAAGAAAAGGCAAAAATAGTCGCGCTGAGGATCGAACTCAGAACCATCTCGGAACATGTTCAGTTGTGAACGAGATATCATAACCATTAGACCACGCGACTCGAGCTTTGATTGGTTAGGAAATATGCCGCTATCTCAATCGATAACCCAAGTGTCCAAGAACGGTATCCCCGATATCACCAGAAATGTCTAAGTCTCGACTGACACTTGTGACATATATGGTTTATTGGTATTCGATCGATGCACTCTTACACTCTTTCTATAACTACAAAATCACCTCCCTGATAAAAACACGTCAATCCCACCTCCTCCATATCCACCCACCTCTCTCTCATAGCATTTATATAGAGCCCAAAAGGACCCATGCAAGAGCCGAGATTCTACTTGCACTCGTACACACAGGAGAAACCAAGCACCCAGGCGTATTTTGCGCCATTGAATTTGGCGCAGTGAAAGAAACAGTTTCTTCCACTGGTAGGGTCGTGCTCTGGCTTGCTTGCGGTTCATCGGGGAGAGCCTTGTACAATGGGTACCACTTGGTGAAAAAGTCGTGGTACTCGCCCAGGACATTATTCTCGAAGTTGTAGTTGGCGGGCTTAATCCTAGCCCGCCGAGAGCCCTTCATGGCCTGAGAGATGCTGGACGTCGAAATGTCCCAGGCATCAGGCACTCGGCGAGCAACCCATGAACCTCATCGGCCTGCTCTCGAAGCTTTGGCGGTATAGAAGCGCACATACGATTTCGAGGCGCCCACAGTTGTTGCACTTCTATACGGCCCACGTTTGGGGCACCGCAGCTTCTGCCGTCGTGGAGGAAGGCAATTGTCTCGCTCTGCGGATTCTAATCCACGAGCAGCCCTGGGAGACAATTGCCTTCCTCTATAGGCAGATTAGTAGGGTGCTTATTTTCAACTCCGGTGCCTTGTTTGCGTTCTCAATTGGAGAACTCGACCTAGCCAAACCGTCAATCATTTGAGGATCGACGGTTGGCGAAGTGGCACTTGCTAACTGGCAGGAGGATATTGTGCGCGCTAGCCACGTCTTGTCCTCCTGCCAGTTGGTCTAGGGGAAGCGTAGGTTATTTTCAACTCCAGTTTCTTGTTTGCGTTCTCAATTGGAGAACTCGACCCAGCCAAACCGTCAATCGTTTGAGGATCGACGGTTGGCGAAGTGGCACTCGCTGACTGGCAAGAGGATATTGTGCGCGCTAACCACATCTTTGTCCTCTTGGCCCGGGAAGAAGGTAGCTTATTTTCAACTCCAGTTTCTTGTTGTTCTCAATTTGGAGGCTCCAAATTGTTTCCAGAATTTGACTGAGCCAAACCCTCAATCGTTTGAGGATTGACGGTTGGCGAGATGTTACCCGCTAACTAGCAAGAGGACATGATGGACTGCAGCCCTGGTAGGGAGATATTGTGCGCGCTAGCCACATCCTTGTCCTCTTGACCCGGGAAGAAGGTATCTTATTTTCAACTCCAGTTTCTTGTTGTCTAGGGAGGGAGAAGATTTGATAGGCCGTAGACACTTTTGACAACGCTGACAGCCTTCACGATCTCCTCCTCCCCACACCCCATAAGAAATCGCGAAATCCAGGCGTTCCAGTAGATTTCATCTCCCACACCCAAGACAAAGATGTCAAACTGTTCTACCTGTGTAGAAAGTCCAGGTGCGGTTGAGCTATACCCAACTGGAGAGAAGTAAAGTTGTCTCTTGAACTGGTATACGTATGTTCTGTTCTTAGGTTACGGCCTCTATCCCGGGTACTGCAAACCAGGTGTTTTTGGCACCTGGTGCAGCATTCATCGAACCCAGGATAGGCTCGTACCTTTTTCTTTTGCTCATAGCGAAGAGCATAACCGGGTCAGTTCTCCTGAGCCTTCCTATAGTGGAAGTGTTAGTAGTGCTATGTGGAATAGTGACGACAAGAACTTACCTGACACCAGGGGAATTGTCGCTTACGGACTCTTTCCTTCCCTTCTCTCCCTTCTTGCTACCCTTCTTATCATCCATCGTGTTGCCCTTCTGGCACTTCGCCAAAAGAATTCTTTCCATGAAAGCTTCTCTTGAGATGCTTGGGTCTGCTCTTAGGTTGCAGAAAGTGTAGTATACCTGGGAATGTTAGCGTAATAGCCGACAATGTGAAGGATCTACACCCTTACTTTATGCAGATCCCACGGACCTTCCCGCCTTGGGCGGTGCTGATCAAGGTGTCCTGACACCATGAACGGTACTGATTAGGGTGCCCTGGCACCTTGAACAGCGCCCGCCGGGCTGGATCAGCAGCAAAACGCAAAAAACAGAGGATGATAATCGTTGCCGTCTTCCCATAACCAATGCTTCATGCTAGTTTTCCTACCCTAGAGTGGGTTCAACGTCTGCTCTTATGGCACACTTTTGGCTGGGTTGGAGTTCCATCCCCGAAGCCAGGAGACTCCCAATGTCTCTGAAGATCGGCACTTTAGGCCAATTCTATGAATATACGCTTGCTTGTAAGGAAACGCACTCCCAATATCCTTTTTGGTTTGACCAAGTGGTTATTGGAACTCACGGCTCGTCTTCGCAGTTCCTCCCTCCCAGGAGGCAGGAAACAATGCTTCGACTGGTAGCCTGCTCAACCTATGTGATAGTCTATTCCACGGCGAATGCGGTGGAATCGCAATTCACCAAGTGCAAGCCAATATCGTCTAACCCTTTCAGAACGCACTGGTTAGCTTGACGCCTGAGAGTACAAAGAAAGGGTTTCTCATTAACTTACTATATCGTCACCAAATCCGGAGCCCGAGCCAACCAGCCCACGGAATGAAACCGTAAAGCCAGCGCCCAGCAAGGAATGGATATTTGACGGATATATCGGCATGTATCATTGTCCACAAGGACAATGTTGCCCGGAAATATATCCCCCTCTAGCTGGAACGAGCTATGTTCATTCAAACCGTCCGGCTCCGGGCGGGGCGATTTTCAACATTAGAAACGAACTGTTGCAAAGATTGAGCTCAATTCTCGCGTGCTATGGATATAGGCGGCAAAGTTTGCCAGTCTGTTTTATCCTTCTGCATCTGTCCGCTCTTAATAAATGTCGAGAGAGTAGTTGTCCGAGACGACCCAGCTGAGGCCATGGAGGGCAGGAGACAAAACTTCGAGGCCCATCTCCTCCGCTTTCAAGGGTGTATGGCTTTGAGATTCACTCAGAGCTGTATAGAGGAAGGATATTTGCGAAGAGCAACTCACTTAACTGGCTTGATATCAGGTTGACTACCGCCAGGAGAAATGCTGGATAATAAGCCGGCGAAGTTTAAAGACTAGTAAGTCCCATCACTCACCCGCTGTAGATGTAAACCACCATCTTACTCTCGTTCGTATCGCCAGAATTCACAGCCGTAGGATTTGGAGTGCTTGCAACGAAGTTTTCCAATGCGTGCAAAGCATCATCTCTTGGGCTCCATGACGGAAACTTGAAATATCTAACGAGTTTGGAACTTTGGAATAGTGATATTTGATACCACATCCATCAGCCACGCAACAAGTTGAAACTGCGGATATGAAAGCTGGGAATTCCTCTCGATTTGGACCTCTGTGACTGATGGTCTTGGCGATAATCGCTGGGATAAGGACAATATCCTGTGTCTGGGTAAGAGGATAATGGCAGCAGATATGTCAAGTTGACAGAACAAAGAGAACTCGAAGGAAAGGTTTGGTATTTCCGTAGAAAAATCTGCTTTGTGGGTGAATGAGATGAGGAAAAGAGGATAACTGTGAGGAATAAGGGGTAGGCAAAGGACATGTAAATCTCGAATCTAGCGATTGAGATTTTAAGTCCCTCAGTTCTTGAGATTCTGCCATCATATGAGTTTTAGCTCTTTGAGATAAAGGCCTCACATGAATATGATATGGAGTATTGAGATTTACCAGCCTCATCATTTAGCCAGAGTCCCTCAAGACAGGTCTAAAACAGCGAGATGAAGAATCAGGAAAGAACCATATGAAATGCTATTTCCAGATTCAATTCCCATAACTTGCTCGGTTGGAGCGCACCCTCGGCATTTTTGGAGGCTCTGCTACATCCGGGAGACATTTATAAGCCAGTGGTTGTGGGATAGCATCCAAGTATAAATCAGAGTAGTTGTTCGAGTGGAGATTGTGCTCGCACTTTGCGTCAAACCTCCACCAAAATCTCCAGAGCTCTAGCAATCTCTGGCGACAAATATCATACAGAGGAGAGTCATTGGTTCGAGACTTAATTTCCAAGTTGATTGTACTTGATGCAGATATCCTTTGTACAAGGCTAGTGTTTGTCTCCGGCAACAAACACATACTCGAAACAAGCGTTTGGCATGGCTCAAAACTCTTGATGAGGCCCAAGAGATATCCTCATTTCTCTCAATCAGATACAGCAAATGAGATATAGCGAGTTCTCCGCCACATTCAGTAGTATCCGAGTTCCTCGGTCAAGACAGGACAGTTATTGCTGTGCACGTGACGTTGCCGAATAGGTAGAGGGTGCCGGTCATAGTCGCTCTTTCCCTCCAAGAGCGTCACATCTTCCTCAACACCTCTCGGCGTCACTCATGAACGACATCCATCTTAACAACACCAACTACAGCGGTATCATGCACTCTGCAATTGAACTTCTGCGATCTTAATATCTTTAGAGAGATTTGCCAGGTACGTAAAGCTCCAAAGCTGAGCATCAGCACGGCAGCAACAAGCAATGAGCTTTGCATTATCGCAATCCTCTCCAGAGCAAACACATCACCCCGTGCATCTTCATCTCAGCAGTGAATGAATAAAGCTGATGAACAAATAGGTGTTCAAGTTGCTGTGCTGCATTTGAGAGCATTCATCTTATTCATCGAGCCTGCCGAAACTTCACAGCGAAGATTCAATTGCGATTTAGACGTCATCGACCTTAGCCTACGGAGTGAGGCCATCTCCAAAGCAAAGGCAGTGAAGTTACTTGTCGTATGGTTCGGAGCCACAGCCTTGCATTTAAATATCGCGCCAGCGAACGCAGGATATATCCATATTTCGCCACGCTTGTTGCATTGCTCATCGAAGCAATTAACCGCGTGCGCACAAGCTGCTCGCAGCTTCGCTCTCTTGCTCTCCTTGAAAGACATCGACAATTGCACACCAGGCTTCTTGTTCGTTGACGCAGTCTTGTCGTCATTGGTACTTTAAGGTATGCCACAAGCTGAACCCATCGATGCTCACACTCCACGTGCTTGCTCTAATTTCGGTTTAGAACTCAATCATGGCTTCAGAACGGTGGCTACCTGATACGCAGGTGGTGGGCGAACAGGTCAATCGGATTTTCCATGACCACGCAAGAAAGACCTTTCGCAAGATCGACTGGCCAGAAGGATGGCGCAACTTTCCCGAGCTACCGACTAGAGACGAAATCATGCCCAAGGCTATGGCTGAGGAGTTCGAGGATTGGAATGACTATCAACATGAGGCTCGGTATGATGAAAGCTTGCCACATAATATTATTGACGGGCCATGGCCTTCGAAAGAAGAGTATATCTCCGCCCACTATCGGATTCTCCGCGAGGACGCCGTCGCTCCCTTGCGATATTCTGTGCTAGAGTTTTCGAAAGACATTTCCATGGTCGACAGCGATTCCACGTATGTATACACCGACGTTCATATCCAAGGGGTCAGATGTGCTCGAACGGGTCCAGCATGGCGAGCCAACTTCTCCTACCAGCGTGCTGGCAAGCAAGTGAATTGGGAGCAGTCGAAACGTCTGCTGACAGGGAATATCGTCGCTCTCAGCCCTCAGAACGACAATTTCAGCACCCAGTGCCACATTGCAGTGATTGCTGATCGCCCATTTCTCGGTGGCTTAGATCAGAACCCGCCAACAATCGATCTGTTCTGGGCAGACCAGACTGACATTCCCATTGACCCAGCTATCGCATTTGTGATGGTCGAAGCTCGAAGTGGGTATTTCGAGGCTTATAAGGATATGCTCGTTGCTATGCAAAAGCTTCGAACGGAGACATTTCCACTAGCAAAGCACATCGTTTCACTTGACAAAGATGTGAAAGCACCAAACTATGTGGAAGAAGATCCAATGATAACTCTTTCATCTCTCCAAGGGAATGCAGTCGCTCCAAACTTCCTTGGGAGTGAAACACGTCCGCTTGATCCAGTAGACGTTTTGCAACATTTCCCACAGGAACTTAACGCAGAGATGGACAAGTCTCAACTTCGTGCATTTCAAAACTTACTCACGAAGAGCGTTGCGATTGTGCAAGGACCTCCAGGAACAGGCAAGACTTTCGTCTCCGTGAAGGCGCTTCGGGTAATGCTTGACAACCTTCAACCAGGGGATCCTCCAATTGTTGTATCCGCCCAAACAAACCATGCCCTTGATCAGCTTCTTAAGCACGTCCAAGGGTTTTGCAAGGACATCTGTAGAATTGGCGGACGCTACTCGCCGGATGAGAGTGAGGTCCAGGAATGCACACTATATCAATTATCGCTGGCAGTCAAAAACGACCCTCGATTCAACAAAACCATGGGAATGAGCATCAGAGAGCTTGAGAAGTGTTCGGCTCGGCTTACGGATACTATCAATTTTTTCCTAACGGATCGTATCCTTACTTCAGATGAGCTCTGCGAACTTAAACTCATTACGAGAGCTCAGCGATTATCCCTTAGCGAGAATAGCTGGGTGAAAGGCGATATCCAGTCCTCAGATCTCAAGAGATGGCTAAATGATCAGCTGATGCCGATTGAGAGGGCTCCAGATGTTGATAAAGGCCTCCCGATGGAAGAATGCGATATCGATAGCCAGGAATTGAAGGAAATGGAAGCTAGCATGAATGACGGCGACATTGAAGCTACAACCAAAAATCTGACCGGCAGGGGGGAAACTTTGCGCGGAAAGTATATCCCATTCCAGCGGAGCACCTGTGGGAGACATTCAGGCCCAATCAAGGAAAAGGCTCTCAGGTATTTGCTCAAGTCGCAGAGTAATCTTTACGAGATTCCCGAGGCAGACCGTGGCGTTCTATATCGATATTTCGAGCTGCGAGTGCAAAAGGAGATGAGAAAGCGACTGCGAGTCGTGTTGAAAGAATATCAAGACGCTGTTGAGGTATATAACATGAACAGGGGTCAGCGCAATTTTCGATTGCTCAAGCACTTGAATATAAAGCTTGTCGGCTGCACCACAACGGGATTGTCAAAATACCGAGCTCTTCTTTCCGCGCTCAAGCCTCGTACTCTGTTAGTTGAAGAGGCCGCTGAGACTTTAGAGGGAAAGCTCATAGGCGGAATGTTTGAGAGCCTTGAGCAGCTGATTCTGATCGGCGATCATCAACAATTGCAGGCAACCTGCACCATGCAATCTTTAGAGCACGAACCATACCATATGCGCATGTCGATGTTTGAGCGTCTTGTGAACAATGGCATAGGTTATGTGATGCTCAACAAGCAGCGCCGCATGGTACCGGAGATTCGCAAACTCTTGTGCATCAAGGAGAACCCTTTTTACAAGGATCTTGAAGACCACGAATCCGTTCAAGATCGAGAGGTGAATCGCCCGCCAATTCCTGGAATGGGCGGGGTCAGCGTGTATTTCTTCAGCCATACATGGCCAGAGGCTCGAAATGGGGACTTGAGTTGCTACAACCTAGACGAAGCTCAAATGATCGCAGGCTTCTTCAATTACCTCGTGCTAAACGGTGTTGAGCAGGATAAGATCACCGTACTGACTTATTACACCGGACAGCGTCGAATCTTGGTCACCGAGCTCCGCAAGCAAGATGCATTTAAATCCGGAGCGAAGAAATTTAACGTTCGTACCGTTGATAGTTTTCAAGGCGAAGAGAATGATGTGATTATACTTTCGCTGGTACGCTCGAATGCTAATCGGACCATCGGTTTTCTTGAAAACCCACACAGACTTGTTGTTGCCCTCTCTCGTGCAAAGCGAGGCCTCTACATTTTCGGGAATGCCGTCACCCTCTGTCATGGTGAGGCCAGCGATGAAATGTTGGGTCGGAAGCCACTTTGGGATCCCTTGCTCTTGTACATGATGCAACATGGCCAGTTCTATTTTGACGGAGGTCTTCCCATCACTTGCGTTAATCATAACAACACAACTGAAATTTTCGAGCCAGCCCAATGGGATATTCGGCCTGGAGGTTGCGACCAGATGTGTTCAGACAATGCCACTTTAGCGTGCGGTCACCCATGCACTCTCCAATGCCATCCCTTTGAACACTACCGGGTACTGTGCAAGAGTGCATGCACTCGTATTTTGACATGCGGGCACGGGTGCTCAAAATTCTGTCATCAAGATTGCTTTTGCGAGGAATGTCAGCTGCCTGACCAATTATTCTCCCCAGTCCTGAAGTATCTCGATGATTGGTCTGATCCGGAGGCTACAGCTGGGGAGCAAAGCCTCGATAGTCAGCCAGGTTTGCAGCGAGGCACGGATGTCCGACAAAGCGAATCCCAGAGCTGTGGTGGTCAAAGTGATTTCTGCGAGACATCGGACAGAACAAGCGACTCTTTTCCCGAGAGGATCAATAGGTTTGCAAAGCAGCAGAAGTCAATCCAATTTAACTCCAAGTATGACAGGTCCAGCCCGCTCGAAGCTTTTGTGGGGCGAGCAAACAAAGAGGCATACACTGCTTCTCGCCATGTGCATAGCACTAGTGAATCCAGTGAATCTCCATCAAGGAGTGTTATAGTTGGTAGAGCCCGCACTTCTAGGGGTAGGGTGGGAATGTCTGATGGCAGGCCAAAAGCTAACGTGTGGGATGGATGGGATGCAAAGAGAGCAGATGCGGATCTAGCCGGGAAGCGCCGTCAGGATGAGGAAAAGATGCCAAAGAGTACCCAAGTTATTGCTGAGGTTTTTCGACCAGTCCAGGTTGTCAATGGGCTTCGAGTTGGTGGTCGTCGAGGAGATGTTCAGCATCGCCAACTCCAACGAGGTCAAGACGAATCCGATTGTCCTTCTCCAGGAAAGCTTTTCGTTGGAAAGGCTAAAGTTGTCACACCAAAGACATCGGACCTTCTGGCCTTGGGCTCGATTATTTCCCCGAAGAAGTTCACCGGCCGCATGGAAATCAAGCCGCCCATTCAAGGTTCAGCATTTGCAATGGGAGGGTCAAAGCTTGAGGAAAGTGATCTGCTGATTGATCTTATGAGCGATGAGGACGGTATGGCAGTTCAAGAGACACCGGTTTATGATGGTCGACGTTCTGCTGCGATGGATCTTATCAACCTTGAAGTGGGTAATGCCATACAAGATACAACTTTCACATGGGCCCGCGCTCCTGGAGATCGTGGAAGCTTGGGCAATGGAAGTCTCGCTCGTGGTGGAAACTCCATCCGCGGCAGAAACTCACTAGGTCGAGTTACAACCGTTCGGGGATTGGGACGTGCAGGTGTAACGCTGGAAGCCCAACCAGCTCCGATTGCTGGAGGAGTATCCAGCGGAGAGGAATATCGTGCCGATGATGAGATTGAGATTGATGAGATTGGCGACATGGCGACTATAAAGCACAAACAGCGTTCATCTCGTCTAACCTATGGAGGTGGTCTGGGTTCAAAATCTCGCAATCTCAATGAGCTCCATATTCCCCGCATCCGAGCCAGAATTGTCTCTCCGGAATTCGACGCAGATGGCTTCCCGGCCGCGATCACGCCTGCCAACGATCGAATTCAAAATAAGGGGAGACAGTCTGCTTTGATTGCCACTGAGCCTGCAGATTCTCGTTCGGGTTCCACGATTGATCAATCGGCTGGAGGTTCAGCTATAACAGGCACTTCACCCAGTAAGAGCTCTATGTTCAACCAATTCGAAAACTTGATTGATATCTGAGGAGATTGGTATATTGTAGCTCAGCCATGCTGATGGGCTTAGCGGGTATGAGGGATATGCAGGTACGATGTAGATAGTAGCTTAGGCATGGAGAAGGGAGGCATTCTGGCAACTGAACAGCGCACTGTATTATAGCTAGTTAGCGGAGCTCAATCAAACTGATTTGTCCTCAAGGGCGTGCACCCTTGGTAAGATGTGTGTGATTATGATTACTTACAGCAGATATGGAGTACGTCCTAACCAGGTAGATTGGCGCAGCATGGAGTCTTCAGGAAAACCTTTGAAAGAGTTGAGAAGCCGCCCAAAGCCTTAAGAAGCTAGCGATGAATGATTAGAAAGTGGTAAGTAATTGTGCTTGCGTATAGTTTGCAAATCGGGATGGGGGGCTAACCTGATAGATGAGCCACGAGACCCGCGACTGACTGATGAGCTTTAGAAAGCCGCAGCGACAATAGGAATCTTGCATGTAATCCCTGGTTAGATCTGCATCATTGTGTTACGAGGTGCAGAAAGAATGGACGGAGATAAACATAGGAATAGAGATGAGGATATACTGACAGAGCGGGATGAGATTCAGACGCGCCTGAGACAGCTTCAAAGCTCCAAGACGGTGACCATCTCCAATGAAGTCGGATTTGACAGGCACAAGCCTCAAGGCCAATGCCTTGACGGCACAAAGGAGCTGCGAGACATGAGCTGTCAAATGCCGATGATAATCAAGCTAAACTGCGCAGCTTCGGTTGGAAACCAGAACAGACTCAGCTTGGATCCTGAACAACAATCTTGTCTGAGATGATTCGAAAGAACCAGGAGGAGCTAGAGAAGAGCATCAGAGAACTGGTTGTAATCTGCAACGCCAGGAATTGTGAAATTGGTGGTATGAGAGCTGTTGATGTCTCCGTGGCTATCGCGAGAGTTGAGCTCTTAGACAGATGATGGTGGTGGACAGCTTCAGGATCGGATTAACCTTGCTAGCGGGGATTCTCGGATTAACTCTTACTATTGTGGCAGGGATCCTCCGGATAAACCCTAGGCACGGGGCTAGTAGTTGGGGGAATTGCCGGGAATTGTGGGGTAAGGTCGGAGCTTGGATATTCTTTCTCCGATTCACACCTTGATTCACACCTTGATTCACACCTGTGCTGATTCACAAATCATATTCCCTTTCAAATATGTCATTATGCTTATATCGTCATCCTCCCTAGATCAGATAGCCGTCAGTACCACTCCTCCGACCCCGCCCGGAGATTACTAGTCCCAATTTGATGCGAGAAGTCGCAAATAATACTCAAATGAGATACTTAAGGATTGAACTTCAGAGGATGCCAAGTGAATCACAGTCACCAGAGTATAGCAGGAAGCTGAGTCTATCCAAGGATCTGTCTGATAGATGCCGTCAAGATTCCGAGTATGAAGAGAGGCAGTGGTAACAGCTGTCTGCTCTTTGCTTTGAGTGTGAAAGCAGTGCGTATGTTGCCCATAGTAAGTCCATCACTTCAGATCTCTAAGGCCTGCTATTATCCATTATTGGGTAGTGGCTTTAAAGTGAGATGTTTGCAATATTGGTTGTTGACAAGCGTCCTGCTGCTCTACTTGTACTAATTAGTACATTTCAACAGAGATAGAACTTGTTTGGTGACCACCATGATTGAGAATATGTAGGGTGGATGAACGTACCTCTTGAGTCTTTGTAATTTGTTCCTCTTTATCTCACACGTGTAGTGATCCTCCTTTTATCCTCTGTTGTCTTGAATGGTTATTTCTAAATATTATCAACTATTGATCGATGAAGTTAAAGTCTTGAAGAGGGTAACTTAGCAGGATTTCTAGATTGCGCTGTTGGTGAAGAAAATAAGTATTGATGGCTTATTGAATAACACCATTTCTGAACAGCAAGAAGTGCCTGAGGGTGGTAGGATAGAGTGGATGGGTTTATAGAAAGGTGAGGAGATAGCTGTTAAAAAATGTCCCGAAAGGACGTAAGAATCTTTCAAGAGGGTCATGATATGTGAGGTTTCAGCATAACTTTGTTTCAAGAGCAGTCAATCTGCAGTCTAGCAAGAACATCCTTATGTCCTCTAGATATCAGGGAGACCAGCTTCTGCGAGAACTCTGGCTTTGAGGTATCCCTAGGATCATGACCAAAAGTCTAAATATCTATCTCTCAATGATATATGTAGGCCTTCTAGCTTGAATCCAACTCTTAGTCGCTGGCAAATCAAATCTAGTTGTATAAATAGATTACTAGCTGAGATGTTTAAGCATTCAGCAGTAAAGCATTCCATACAGTTCATCCAATTTACAGACTTCAACAGCGTGGCCCTACTTTTCACTTCTGCTTCTCATACTCACACCTTGCACTTTACATTAAGCGATAGAATCATATTCTCTATTCCCGACTCCCCACACTTCAGTACCATCCCTTTCCAGACTTCACAAATTCCAACTAGAAATCCTGAATACAGACACACTGAATCATTCTGCAAAAACAATCACACGAACTCGAAACTTCATTTAAATTTCTAGTTCTTTCTTAATTATCATTATATTCCCTACGACACAAAGTCTTCTCCAAAGTTACGAGAAGCCTATTTCCTCGGCATTCCTATATCCCACGGGAACGATCCAACTACGAGCTCTAGCACGAGTTCGTACCGCACGCCTTTAAAAGGCATTTGTCTCCTTCCAAAGGCTGGTTTTGACGAGAAGATCTAGAATACTCGCTACCGCTATCAACGCTATCATGTCGACGGAAACGAAGACAGCCCAGCCACCACTACCCTGGAGATGCTGTCAAGCCGAGGGGGCGATTTGGCACCCAGTCGCGCCGGGGGAGCAAACCTTTTATCAGCCTGGCTCCCAGACGATTTGTTACTCCTGCACACACGATTCAACCAACTGCGACAAATGCGTGACGGTGGGATATGAGGAGGTCTCCGTCATAGTTGCTGTGAAAGGCTCCAGCGAGTATATTGAGTGTTTTGCTACATGTGGAAGTTATGTACATGTTGAAGATATGGTTGATCTTGGATCTTGGAAGACCGGCTAAAGAGTTGATGGTAGTAAAGAGGCGATGTGACTTTGGGGAAACATTTGTTATTGGGAGATGAGGCTGGGATAGTGAGCGGTTCTCTAAAAAGTTGATGCGAGGATTTCCTTTTGCACGTAGCTCTTATTTGGGAAAGTTTGTGATTTATTCAATAGCCAGATTTATAGCCTGCATGCAATCTCCCTCTTCCAGGACCTACATTGATATTTAGTAGAACAGTAAACACTTATTGTGAGCGTCTATCACTTCTAATTCCCCACGGATTCGCGGTCAATTGTATCATAGAAGTTTTCTTATTAATAATCCTGGCTGAGAGAAACGGTATACGTTACAAAATATATAACAAATCTTCCCTAAACTGTACACTTTAACATCTCACTCACTACTCCCCCCAACCTTCTCAGCCCCCTCCTCAACCCTCCCTCCCTCTCCCTTCTCCCCCCCCCTCAACCCCTCCAAAAATCCTCCCCCTCCCAAACCGCTTCCACAATACTCATCCTACACCCCTCCGGCCTCACCACACCCACAAACCTAAACCCCTCATCCGCCACCCGGAACAACTCCCGAAACTCCCCCTCCTCCCTCTCCCTCGCATTCAGCAAACTCAACATCACCAAATCCATCGTCCTAATGATCTTCTCATCCCACAACGTCTCCCTCCCCGGCTCAGGAAGGCAATGATCATTGATCACGACCCTCGCGCCCTTCTTCAGCGCCGGGATGAGCTGCCGCAGCATATTGACCGCATACTTATCACTATGATTATGCATGATCCAGCGATACAGGTAGACATCCGCGCCGCGGATCGGCTGCCGGGCATGGAAATCATGGACCTGGAACCGCATTCGCGCCGCTAGCTCGCCGTCCAGGGCCGGCGCCGACGCGATCGTCTTGGGGAGGTCCTGGACTACGAATTGCAGGTTGGGGAACCGCCGGGCGAGGTCGATGCACACGAAGCCGTGGGAGCCGCCGATGTCGACCACGGTTCCGGAGCGCGCGTTGATGGAGGCCCAGTCGTAGTTGTCGAGGAGGTAGGAGACTTCGTAGCCTTCGCCTCCGGTGAGGGAGGCCATGCCGCCGCCGAATCGCTTTGCGCGGGTGGGAGACTTGCCTAGGGTGGCGAACATGGGCTCGATGTCTGTGGTGTTGTTGGCGACGCAGAAACCGGCTTGGGTTGGTTCGTCGGCCTTGGGGTGGAGTTCGAGGGCATCGATTGTTCTTGTTGCGGCCTGTAATACAGATAAGCTGAGTTTTGGCTTTTCATCTTTTCTCGGATTTCTTGGCTTTCTGGGGTTTTTATAATCTCGAATGGAGATGTATTCTGACCAAGGCTTCCTGAGCCAAAACTAAGAGTGCTCATAAAAGCTTGGGAGAGGAGGGGTGAAGATAGATGTACGAACCGGCATTATATCCTCAAGGCAAAGTCCCACCCAGTCATCCATAGCTACATTTTCAGCCAGAACCCTGCTCGCTGCAGTATGGGCTACCAGACCGGGCTCTACCTCTTTGAAGATACGATTCGTCATCGCATGTCTCAGGAACCTTTTCACATTCACCTCATCCAGACCAACCTTCTCAGATATCTGAGCAAAGGTGGCGGTCTCATGGAGGGGAAAGGATCGAGCTATTACAGTTAGATTAATACCTGAAAAAAGCAGGGCATAGACATGGCGTACCAATATTGTAATGATAGATTGCTTGAAGGGAGAGAGAATCGTTGTTCTATTTCCGCGTTCATCAGCGCCGATGGAAGCAAAGAGGCGGGGAAAGGAAGGAATGGAAGATCTCACATCCCAAGCCATCCACCTGATACTCTCCTCAGCACCGGTGACCAAATCGCCCAACTCCTTGGTAGCTCTGATGACCTCCTCCCTCGCTCTTTTCGCCTCCTTTGGCAATCCAGGAAAGCCTAATGGGCTATCGACATCAAAGCTAGGGATGGGGAGACCATTTTCGACTAGATACTTGTTCAGCTTCTCCGTTTCCCGTGTGATGGTTGCAGCCAACTCGATGAGAGCCGATGTCGACGGTGGGGCGCCATTGACAGCGGCGGGGAGAGGAGGCAGAGGGCGGGAGGTATCCATTGAAGGCGTGGAAACTGGACTTGTTTTGTTGACGTCTTCTTTTTCCGGAGTAGATGTTCGGTTGAAGAGGCCGCCAAAAGAGCGAAGGCTCAATCTTTTGTTTATAGTCTCCTTTGTCATGATGGCGTTGTTTGCTCAATTCACCCACCCTTCACGTCTATAGCGCGGTTGCAAACTCGAAGTCGTGCTTTAAGATGCTCGGATGAAAACAGATATACGCCCCCTGTTATACCCGGGATTTCTTTTTCACGATCCGGCAACGGTAGGCTTGCTTAGATGCTGATATAAAAACCGCTAGAAATATACAAGGTTGGTGTCGTCGTCGATAAGAGTCGCGCACGTACACGTTTCATGATGGCCAATTGTGGAGGGATTGAGAGTTCTCTCATTCCATTGGTACGTTCACCTTCATTGAGGCTTGTGGAGTCGTATGACACCGGAGATGGCAATTAAAAGAGAGTTTCCGCCGTTTAGCAGTGTGAGTCTTGGTGGGGTTGTTGGAATATTTCCTTCTATTCTTAGAGATGATATTCTGGATATTTTCCTGGTTGATATCGAGACAGCTGACCTCTCTGTAGGATTCGATGACCGACTACTCTTGGCTCAAGGTCATCGACGTTCCGAGGCGATGCTTTGCTTGTGCATTTTGTACGTACCGAAGTAACCCAAATAGAACTTAGGCGGGTGAAACGGACTTGGACTTGGACTTGGAAGTTCTGGAGCTCAAACGAATTCTCCGCTAGCTGTGAGCAGTCAGATTCTAGAACATTGAAGTTCGATAAGGAAAAACGCTTCATTAGCTAATGCTCGCTCCTCGCGCTCTGGTTCTTTTGGTGATAAGTGACAAGTCCCCCAATCATATATATCCCGCAAGCGCCTCTCTGCAGGAATCCCGCATAAGTTGCAAACCACCCCTCTTACTCTTTTCCTCATTTGAGATTAATTTTTACTTTGATTGGCGACCGTTGGAAGCAGCTCTCTTCGCCGCTTCTCGGCCACTCCTTGCCTCCGTCTTCACATTTTCCCGCTGTTGTGGTATTTCTCTTCCAATACGCTGGGACGGCATACTTGACTGTCTTGAGCCAGCCACTGCACTGGCTCGGTAGGATGGATGCCGATCTGCTGTTGTATCCTGTGAGACCGACCGCAAACGAGAATCATGTGTAACGGATGATAGTTGAGGGTGTTATACAACCTGTGTGAAAGAGGGACCTCGGCTTCTGTCCAAGTGCAAGGTCCCAGTTGTGTGAGTTTCAGTTGAGAGGGTGGAAATTGGAAGATCAGAAAGGGGAGAGGATAAAGTATAAAAATTCAGAATCAATAAATATATTCTCTAACATATTTTTTGATATTCAATAGACTGTATATTGACTCTTCAAGACGGCACGTGTTCCACCGCATAAATGCATCAATCCTAACTCCCCGATCGGAATGATCAAGTATATTTCTCCTCTCCGCCATCTGTAGTTCCTTCATCATAATGATGGTAATCTCGTCCCATCTCCCAAACGATACATCTCAACCTGAATTTCAAAACGTTATATACTATTTCCTATCAAGTCTCTGTTGAGACTGCTGTTGATGGCCCAAAGGGCTTCTGCCCAGTTATGATATAACACGGCATATACGCATGCACCTTATCCCTCTTCAATGCATTATATGCTATCCTAACCCGCACCAGGAACACAAAAACCTCCTCCTTACTCCATCCTAAGCCCCTCGTCAGCGGTCCTAATGCAATTGGTTCCAACCCATCCATCAATATCGTCCTCCAAAACAACCCTACTAGTTTTAACACCTCGTTCTTCGCCCACGGCCCAATCGGCGCATTCAAAATTCGCGTTTCGACGTTTATGAAGCCAGCTTCGCGCATCATGTCTGGAAGAACAAGCGTTGCGTGGAAATTCACACCGAGGGCGGAGAGTGCCTCAGCTATGAGCCTCCAGAATTCGGCGACTGGGTGGTCCGGGGACATGGAGTTATCGTCGGTGTATGGGTAGTGAAGCATTTCTTGCAGTTCTAAATAGCCTCCAGGTTTTAGGTGACTGTATATATGAGCACTTGTACGGAATCTCAAAGGAGAGGAAAAGAAGGGAAAGGAAAGAGGGGAGTGTACGTGAGAACCTGCCCCATAAGCCTGGGCCAATTCTTGATGCCCATGACCATATGCCGTGCATGTACATAATCATAATACTCTTGCGGTTTGAGCCAAAGGCTTTCTATATCGTCCACCATGAAATGGACGTTTGGCGGTACTTCTAAAGGTTGTATTGGAGACAGGTCAACGCCCAGTACGTCTGCGCTCGGAAATAGATCTCCCACTGTGCGGTATCAGAACCACAGTTCGAACTCTCACGTCCATCATTGCAGTCCCAGATGATTTGCGTAGGAGAAGAGCACTACTCACTCTCAATGGCCCATATTCCCGTCCCAGTTCCCATATCCAAGATATGTTGCGGATTGTCCCCGATCGGCGCAAAATGTAGCCTCTGCCCGCACAAATGTCGCATCATGGCATGCTTCAGATCCTCTCTATCCTGCTCACTTGGATCGTTTGGAAAACTATACCTCCCCTCCCGAAAACTATGATATCTCCGTCCATTTTCGAAGGCGAAATTGTACACGGACGAGGAGATGGATGTCGAGGTAGACTGGACCGAGTCGGTCTCGTAGCCTGGGTCAGAGTCCGACTCTGCGCTATCGAGCTCGATACCGTGTTCGGCTTGGAGGGCTGCTTCGTTGGACTGGGCATCTGCGACAGCTCGTTCTTCTGGTGAGAGCTCTTCGTAGTGGGCTGTTGCGGGCGCTTCTCGTGGGGAATTGGATTGAGGCTGTTGGTGCGGTGTTTGTGCTGGCGGAGATGGGGGTTTGGGCGGCATCGTCGATGTGGTCGCGGAGGGGTCTGATGATTCTGCTGCCACCGAAATAGCAGAATCGTTTGGTGCAAACATCGGGTTCATTGTGAGAGGAGATCGATTGTTGGGGATGCTGATATACTAGCTAGATCTAAAGCTAAATCAGAGTCGTAAGGAATGTGATTCCTGCCCTAGATATGTTCTCGTAGTCTGTTTTCCGATCAATCATGTCCTCGACCTCTCAAGAAACACTTCAACAGGAATCTTTCTTCGCTCTCTAATTCATGGTTCAAATCACAGGAGAGAACACGTTGGTCGAGCTTTCGTGTTCCTAAGCAAGCATCCGGCCACAAGGACAAATGCATGTAGGAGAAAATGGACCTACTGTTGTGGTGGTGGAGAGAAGGAACTTACCGAACTCGATGTGCAAGAGGGGCTCCATTAGAGTTGGCATTATGCTATCGGTTATTGCACATCTGGTGATGTTATTCGCCGACCTGTGTTCAGTATGGCGTTCTGGCACGAGCCCACAAGCATCAAACAAACTTGCTTGTGAGTTACGAATATGCAGAGTTTGGGGTGTTACCCGTTGAACTTGCCCCTATTCGGCGTCGAGCTCAAGCCCCTACGCGAGCCTAGGCCATGAGCATCCAATGCCGGTGGCTTCGAGGATGGGCTGTGCTGGTTCTAGAAAGCTTCGAAGGTTGTTATTTGACAGGTTCAGCTACCAAACCGATTCTGACTCATGATCCAGCCTATCAAATTCGGCTCGAGAGAAGTGGCTTTGTCGATAAACCTTCTACTGGCTTAAGGGTTACTTGTTAGACAAGCCGAATTAACTATATATCAGCCACGTCTCCACCCGCCTACCTCGTACAGATGACAGACAGCCAATCGAGATTCATATCCACTTCGTTCTTTTAAAAACTAACGCTGGCCGAAGACCCGCCTGGGGTATTGAAGTTCATGTTAAGTGTTGGAGGCCTTCTTCATTGCGAGGGGAGTACCGAAGGACATAATGCAGGAAAGAAACACAGCATACGAACAGCAACAAGGGAGCTGCATACACTGCACATAAAAGATTTTTTTCTGAGGATTGTATTTATAAGACTAATCCTAACCTTCATTGATCGAGAGCTAGGAAATTGCCTTGGATCTAAAGCAACTCGCTTCAACTCTGGATTCTTCCCCCCCCAGGTCTATTTTTCATCTTGAAGTCAGACTTCATCATAGATTCTCATATCATATTTCTTTTTATATTTGTTCTCCATCTATCACCGTCTTTTCAATTCTTGGGTGCCGTCGAATCCATCTTGAAGGACCAGTTTTTTAACCTTGGGGGACGTCGCCCTTCCCACTATATCAGGTCAGCTCCACTCTCGATAACCGAATCCACACTACTCACAGCTCACAGTCACTTCATCTAAATTAAATACCCCATAAAATGCCTTCAAGAACGTACTCCCAAGTACTATATACTTCTCGTCGATATACCCTGGCAACGGATAAAATGCACTGACACATCTCCTCTGGCTCTTTCTCCCCATATCTACCTCAATCGTATACTCCCAAGGATTGATCGTGAAGTCATGCTGTCCAAGGGTAATTGTTAAGTTCTCCAATGTTCCTCTCTTCTCACAATCAATACTGGGAGGCTCCGCCCCATTTTCCCCCTCCTTCATGCCCAGATATCGATTCAACAAATGAACATGGTCCTCCGGAAGCGCCATCAAAGGGAAGTCGGTTTCAAGGCTTGCGACATATCCATCCAACTCCACGTACCCAAAGCCAACACTAATAGAGGTAGCTGGGACGACCCACCTCCCTTTCAGTCTGGGCAACTCCTCTGGTCGTTCAATGATTGGTAAAGTCTTAAGGTCCCCGACGAATAAATCCTGGTTTACATCACCAAAGAGAATCTCACCCGGATCCTCATCACTGCTGGGCAATTTGAGCGAGAAGAGATTTCTATCCAATAGATCCTGCGAAACCGCCTCCTGGAATGGATTCAAGATATTAAAATTAGATTGGAAATTCCATGGTGCAAGTCCGAGCATGCCGTCGAAGTTCCCCCATTTAGGGGCGTGCTTCACCATTCCATATACTTGGCCAAATGTCTGGTTTTTGATAACCTCCCCTCCGATCTCGAGGGAGTCCTGAGCGAGTTGGCCAACGGTATGAAGACGCAGCAAGTAATCTGCCGTTCTCTCCGGATAGCTTACGAAAGTGCTAGATGAGGAGGAATCGTACTTGTTGAAATAGTTACAGCCGTAGTAACATTTCATGGCTGGAACAAATATCTCCGTGTCAGAGATCGAGAGGAGCATATTGAATGGCTGAGGCGGATTGCCGATACTGATTTGTGTTGTGTAAGTTTTGCCAACCCAATCCTATCTCGTCAGCATTGATATTCTTCCTCTCCAGCATATTTCTTACCCATAATGGTACATTCTCAACTTGTTCATCCTCATCGATACTCTCCGCATAGCCGGCATTGTCGACTATCTCGCTACCATCCACATTCAACTTCCGAATTACACTCCAATCCGCCCGGATTGGCTTCTTGCTCCGTCTGCTGTGATCCAAATATCGATGCGAATTCCTCTTCGACACAGCCCCGTCCCTGGCTACGCCACCTTGTCGAGTAAATCCATTCCATGAATCTTTTGAGACGGAAACGACTGGTGCTCTAAATGACGCTGCGTGGACAGCTGCAAGGCAAATTGTGCAGTTGACCGCTGAGATGAACTTCATCTTACTTACTTTAACGTCTCTTCTGCTCAAATCATATAACCAATTATAAAAAGTCCAGTGGCACGCAATAAAAAACACGAATAGATCTAAACTTTCGATATTCTTAAAAAAAAAAGACCGAGCACCTACCTACCTACCCATATACTAACCATCTTAAAGCCAACCTACCTCGCCCCAAAATACAACATAACATGACCCCATCCAAAAAATAGTCGTAAATATGCTAGGCGCGCGGATGGCTTTCAAGAAGGAGATGAAACCCATAACTGCGCCTCCCAACTGCACTTTTAATCAGGGGGATAGGGAACGAGCAGCGAGTGACAACGCGTCTATTCATATCTTTCCAGAATGCCGGGTCGGCGGTATGGGGAAAAATGAAAAGACCGAGAAGTTGTGCGCAGGTACGTGGGCGGCTGGGTAAATTGCTGCAGATGTTGGTGCAGGGGTTTTGGAGGGCCCGAAGAATGATGCGATGCGGTTTCGGTTGTTCACGAACGATATCTTTGAAAGAACCGCGTTGTTTTGTTTGCATGTGCTCTTGCTATTTTTCGGTCTCTGAGTGAAAATTGCGATTTTTTCTTTGTCCTTTCTCTGTAGTGGGTTTAAGCCCATGTTGTTACTTTCTCTGGGGCTTACTCGGGAGTCTGACGTGTACAAGTTTTCGAACTTATTCAAAGACGGAGATGTGTATGAAAGGTTTCCCATTTTGACATTAGGTGTTATGGGTAGTTTAGTTGTCCCTGGCCGCCAGAGCTAGCACTTAAGTGTATGCTCTCCGAAACTCCAACCGGGCAACGTGCTAATCCTTTGTAGCAGAGGCTAGACTGAGACTACAGCTAGATTTGCGACAATATATGTTGAGTCGGGCTTTGCGAATAACTGTAGGGGGTCTTTGACCTTGAATAACACTATGGTTTATGATTTTAAATATACTTCATCGCCGGGGAAATAGTTCCAAAGACTCCACAGCTGAAACTTACTGAATGGAGTAGTATATCTACAGACCCAACAGTTCTATTGGTCAAATTCCCCCTGCTGACAACAAGTCTCTAGAAGGCTTGGCACAACTATTTCCCCGGCGAGGAAGTAGTGCTCGGTCTTGGCTACGGATATATTGTAACTAATTCCACAATTTATTTTCCCTGTTCATCAAAAAACATATTCTCAACGCTCTCTGTACTTGAGATTTTATTTCAAGTTATAAATTTATAATTTTAAGCTGAGAGTTATACTCTTCCTAGGAGAATTACTTATTGGACCGCAAATTTAGGCACTGCTAGTTGTACGTCAAGTGTTGTAACTAATCAAGCGTATAAGCTTCTGCCTAACCCTTAATTTTTGTTGCTCTTCTCGGTAGCTAAGAACCTTATATTAGTCCTCTTTCGTCTCAAAGCTTCTCCCACTTATGCTTTTCACGCCTTTATCTCTTTAACCAGGAAAACTATTGTTATCTGTAATACAAACATAGGAGGCTTATAATTAAATTGGCTCCTGATCTCAAGTACTCTTTCTAGCATTAGTTTCATGCTCTTGTTCTAACAACTTTCTTAACCTTTCTTAAGTCGCAGCCCAGTCCTTGAGCCCTCTCACCCTGCCACTTCCATCACATGACGTCTTCAAGCAGATGATCTCACTCCAACACCATCTTTCGAAACAACAACCACACCCCATCCCACCACACCAGCCATCGCCAACTCACAAAAAGGCACCAGCAGGGCATCCACAAATGAATAGATCACAATTTGCGCCTCGTAAGCCCTCATAAAGCCAATTCCACGTTTGTCGCTTAACGCCCCTAACCAATAGAGGGACACCACGATCTAAACGAAACCCCTGGGCTGATATGGATCGTACAATGTAACCCCACGTTAGCCATGATAAGAGGGACTCTCCTCCCCAGCAGACTACAAGTTTGGAAAAAAGTAATTTAGTTTCTCATCATTCAGTTTTCGGGGTTTGGGGTTTTTTTGCACCTGTTTTGGAGTTGCTTTGGAGTTCGGCAAGCGACTTTGCACTCGTGAAGCAGACGTCGCCTATTTACGTTGCTATATCTAGATATTGTCTAATGTCTAGTTAAGCTTCAGCTTCAATTATTTTTCAGACTTTTTGATTCAAATTGCTCTTCAGAGACTTTCGATTGTCCTCCAACTCTCCATCCCAACTGATTCACGGGACAAAATGGAACGAGTACCAGTCAACTACTCACCACGGACTCAGTCATGTTGACCCCTCTACGCTTCTGATCCTATATATATCTTCGTCAAACCCTCATCTCATCTTAGCTCCCACCACTCGATCTCGACTGGCAGGTCTTGAGCTCACATCGAAAGCTACAACCGACAGTTTTAACTGAAAGGATCATACCCATATCATTATCTTCAGCAATCAAATCCTCATGGCAGAAACCTCTTTGATTGCTACACCTGCTGAGTCCAGCAAACAAATGGTCAAGGGACATAAAGGTGCCCCCGTCAAAAATTTCTGGACTGCATCAGATGGAGGTCCCGGCCCGGCAGCATGGAGGAAGCAAACCAGTACGTTATAATTTTCCCTATCATTCATCTAAATATGCCCTATCCAGCATAAACTAATACAAAAGCAACAGATACGAGAGTCCACGGACTCGCTCGCCGAAAGGGTGAAAAGAACCCGATGAACTGGGGTTACCACATCAACGAAGACCTCCTTAAAGATCCGCTCTGGATTGAAGCTACAGAGAAGGGTTCCAAGCCCAAGAAAAAAGAAAAAGCGAAGGAGAAAAAGGAAAAGAAGCCAGAGCCCAAGCCCAAGCCCAAGCCCAAGCCGAAGGCAAAGGCGAAGGCTAAGGGAGTTGGTGTTGGAATCTTGGACATTTTCAAGTGGGGTGGGGGTAAGAAGAAGGAGAAGAAGGAAGCCAAGGGTGGGGTAACTATTGTGCCTGCACCTACTCCATAGCCTCGACCGGCGAACGGGTGGGAGATACAGCTAAGCTATTAGCGAGATGCGAGAGGGAGATCGTATTTGAAGGCTGATCTGCGAGACTTATTGATCAACCTAGGTTAGTCTATGGTTGAGAACCCAAGCATGTTGTAGGAGATATACCCAATGAAATTCAGTAGAACGAACATGGCGTCTAGCTACAACCCTTCCTTTACTTCTCAATTAATCCATGTCCAACATTCTAAGCATTGAGAGCCCTCGTATATCTCAACCAGCTAGGAAAATCAGACACAAGCCTGTCCTGTCAACATGATTTGGCTTTCCGCTGGTCTTGCTCTATCCACGTGTGTCACTGCATCTAGGCCAAGTAAGAGACCGCTTCTTCCGATGGATAAATGGTGAACAATTGACTACGGCGGTAGTAGTCTTCTAGACTTCCATTTCGCAAGTCTTCTGTCCAAAAAAGGTATTATATGATCCTTCTCGAAGTATAAATAAAGAGAGGGGAACAGGACTGTCGGACCAGCAAAGGAGACTTCAGTGTCCGAATATAGAATACTAGAACATCCTATAATAGAGAGTAATAGCAACGAACTCAAGCGAATAGACCATGGAACTCCCTGATACCAAGACCTGTCCAATACCCAGAGCGTAAAAAGTGTTGTCGGGGCAAAAAGATAAACCCCGGCAGGTAGCGAAGTTGCCAAAGTTGCATTTAGTGCCTCTAGCAACGCAAAGACCATCATTCGGAACAGTCGAGGGTATTTGGTATAAAATAGACTCCAGTCCCACTTTTTAATTGCTTCGGGAGTTATTCTCTCAACCCAGACCAACAGATGGACTTTGCTCATGAAAAACATCGACGGCCATACCCAGAAGATGAATAAATAGAATGGTGGCAAGAAGGCGGTGAGGCCGATGTTTTTGCCGAAGTGTTTGAAAGTTTTAGTATCAAATGCTCCGGATGGGGTCAGATCTATCCCAACGCAGAATGCCAGAAGTGTAGCGTAGCCAATCCATTGTTTCTTATGCTTGTCGGCTAGGTGCATCTTTATAAGTTGGGGTAAGAGCAAAGAGACCTGTAGAGCTCCGAATAGAATGGTAAAATCAAGAGGTGGCAAGAATATATCTAGGCAAATCAAAATACTGAGGAGAGCGACAAACACCACAATGTGCCAGTAGTGCCGGTGATTGTAGCTGAAGCGTAAGACTGCGCGAAAGGTGCCGCCAGCAATAAGAGGTAGTATAATTGTTATCGCAGTGACAGTGATGGCAATATACCAGAATGATTTAAAGGTCCAAACATGGCCTCCACCGCCAGCACTTGTGATCGCGGCAATGATCCTGTCCGTTTGCGATTCCATTTGCGATTGAGAGAAGCTAGCATTGGCAGTTGGTGAGGCTGCAGCAGATGAGATCGTAGAATTGGTCGCCAGCGATGAAAATGCACTTGTAGCTAATTCTTGGTGGATATCAACTATCGTCTGAAATGCTTTTCCTATGGAGGTAGTAGGATCGGAGTTTATTGTGCTTGTATTTATTGATGAAGATGAATTGTTGTGTGGCTTATTCCACAATGGGTCTGAGAGGTTCATGCCGAAAACACTCTAAAAGCAGACTTAGCTGATTTATGTTGTATAGAGGAGGTATGCCTTACCGAGACGAAAGAGAACGGCACATAAATAGCAGCCAGAACAGTCAGAATTGACATCAATCCATTTTGCCGAAGATCAATCTGCTCCTTAATCTAGGCCAATCAGTTTTTGTCTCCCAAATACGGCCAATGCAAGTACTGACCATCTCTTTCAGGTCAGTCAGCTGGTCTCCAATCTCCAAAAATTCCAATTCTAGAGTTTCTATTTGTTGCTTGATGCTCTCTACCCATTTGTGATGAGCAGGAGGATCCGTTTCGTAAAGTTCACCGCCGTCATCGGCTACAGCTAACAGATCTAACAGCATTATTTTAGCGTCGCGAATGCCAATCATGGATCCTTGCCGGATGTCATCTAGGTGAAGCACGAAATTGATCTTTCCTGCTGTTGGATGTTGCCTGCCTTCTACTCTCTAGTAATTATCAGTCTGAATCTTGAACATAAAAAGTTGTTGTACACACCAGAATGGCGATTTGATCCAACAACTCCTTCAAGAAATTTCTCGTATCGGTCAATATTATGTTATAAATGGAAAGGATTGAGTTTGCAACCTCAACCTTACACGATAGCCAGGAAGCCCTCTGCATTCCAGTAGCCTGCTGTCGCTCTTCTTTATATGACTTTGGCAGCATCTCAGCATTTTCAAGAGTTGGTCTAAGTAATATCGCCATATTTATAATCTTTTCAGTTAAGCTCGACAAGATAATCCGAGCAGTTTGTGACGGACAAGCATTGACATCAATTTGCGGTTGCCAGATGTAGATTTTGTAGTCTCTCAGCCAAGGATAAGACTTGTAGTCTCTGACATAATGCGGTGCGTTGGCGAACCACCGCAACTCGATCGATATCCACTTACTATCGTCTACTTTAAATGCCTTTGCACTAGCTATGGATCGCGAATCAGCTTTATCAACAAAAAACTGGGACGGAGGAAAGACTTACTGCTGAGACAAAGCTTGGTGAATGGAATTAGTTTTGGCTCCAATGGCTCACCGATCCGTAAGCAATTTTCAAAAATTGACGTCGGTATCTTCCATTGCTCTGCTATTACATGTAATACACATAGCCAAGGGGCATCATTCTTTTGCCCCAGTCTGGTATTGGAGATGAAGATCTTCACCTTGAAACTGTACAATGTAGACAGTAGCGACGAAGGTGTCTGGCAGCAGACGACACTGGATGAGGTTATGAATAGTTTAAATATTTAAAGTTAGATAACTCACCACGTACGTAAACCGCGTGACTCTTCCTCGTCCTTCAGCTGTGAGCGAAGAGTATCGAGATACTTTCCAAAGGGAAGCTCTTCTTCATCCACAACAGATATTAGTGGATTGCTTGGTGGCTGACTTGCTGCCTGGGTAAATATATTACAGGAGAAGAGACTGTATCTGGCATCGCGTTTTAAGTTGAACCGTTTGATTTGGGAGTAATCATGTGACAAGTTGGTTGTTTTCGTATTTGAACTCTTCCCGTCGAAATATGTTTCAAATCTATCCTTGGATGAAACACGGTTATTCCAAGATTGCCACCATGAGCTGGAACTGTTATTAACCGGCTCCTCTGGTACTGGCTGTGCCGTGTTTGATCTAGAAGGTGGAGGTATGGATTGCCGGGGAATTGAGGGGGGAATTGAGCGAGCCGTGTCTAGCTCTATTTCTTCCAAAGGCACGGACATTTCATGGGGCATGGGTCACTGACACTTCTCAATAACAATTTTTCTGGCTATCTCAAACCTGAGAAGGAACCGTCGGCATGTTATCTACTTTCCCTTGTGCAAGTGGGAGTGCGGCTGAGAAAATAGCACCTTCTCGCCGCTTTACAAGTCATCAAAGCTGTCCAGCCTGCTCGTAGTCCTCGCGCAAGGCTCTTTTCTCACTTCGGTGTCCCTTCAAATTTTGACTAAATGGCGAATTTCAGGTGGCAGTCGCATAGCCAAAAAACCAATGGCATCGCTGTGGACAGAGCCACACCCACACCTCCATCTTCACTTCGAATCCAGGCAGTGCTGTGTGGAGGCAGCCTTAAACACGAGGTGATGTAAGCGCGGGCCCTTCATCGGGTATTGTCGAATCAAATTAACTATAAATTGATGCAGATGCGCCCTAATTCTTCACCGAGCCCTACGGTCCCGAGGATAAGCTACTTGCATTGTCTAATTTGAGGCAAGACCGCCAGTGCCTAGAGGGGGCTTACTTGATGTGGGTTCAGCTTACACAATTTGAAGCGACTGCATTTCCGCGCTTATAGTAGCGCTAGTCTTGCAGAAATCTAAGACGTTGGGTTGAATTTAGTCCCCGAAGTAGGGAGCAGTGTGAAAAGTATTAATTATATTCATAGGATAGGGTTGAGACCTAACCAATAAGAGCTTTCGTACAGTTGCTGTCACTACGCATTCTAACAGGATTAAGTGACCTAGAACAGATTGTGTTGTCTGCTCACAGGCTACTACATGTGCTATGATAAGGTTGTCAGCTGTAATTATTAGCTAAAATATTATGAAATGAAACACAGAACTGTTACAACATTTCTGGAGGTGCTACCCGACATTCAATACCAGTAGAAAATCGCTGAGGTTAGCAATTATAGATTCAATTTCAAGAAACCCTTGAGCGAGTTGTTAGATTTTAATAAGTACTAGTTCCTAAGACCCGCACGTAAAATAAACTTGCACATCGGGCGGTCGGAGGAGGGGGACGGGTAAAGTGCGAATAGGCCGTGGGCTAGTAATGCGAGCTAATTGATAGCCCTACGAGGAACGAGTTGACTTGGGTAGGTAAATAGTTCTTGCGCTATACAACTCGTGCATTCAGCAGAGCAAGGGTTAATCTTTTTAACTTTTGACATTCCAATTAATTCTTTGACAATAAAAGGTAACAGTGATTCAAAATCATGAATAACAGTGGGTTTCAAGTAAACCGAATGGGTCAAAGCCAGTTATTTACTTCTTCTATCCGTTTATAAGCAAGATAGTAAGCAGATAATGTTCGTATCTTACATGTGAGAATATAGTTTTTAAGGTTAATTATCCGGTCCCGGTTCCCGAACGTCGATCCCGAACCCACCCCCAGTCAGAACCGACCCGAAACCTGACCTCAAGATAAGTTCTTGAAGCAAAAACATTCATTTAGAGATTGGCCTAACTTCTAAATGACTAATTAAGTAGTGCTCTCTTTGACGTAAACTACCTGTTCTACGTCATCGAGCCCCTCTCGTAAATAATTTTAAAGTACTCATCGGAACTAATACTACCTCCTCGATAGTGGATCACTTAAAATGAGGGGCCTAAGTTGAAGCAGTCAGATTTGGTTGATTTATATCTAACTAAAAGGGAGTATCCTTTTATATAGCTAAATACATTACTAACTATTAAACTAAGTTCCCCCGGCTTTTCAGCCGCAACACCGAGATCCACTTCCACTGCACTAACGCAGCAAATATTTACATGAAAATGGCTAGTGGAGCTCTAGCATATAGAACTCCGAGTGTTTACTAAACCAGGTGAGGCAATTACGAGAGCAACATGGTTTGTGCCAACGCATAGCTACCAGACCCGCACATGACCAATAGATGCGTAGCATCCACCGTCAACTCCCCAGCCCAATTGCAAGCATCAAGCACTGTGGTCTTTTGCCCCCACGAGCCCCCATTATCAGTGCTCACCACGACCTTGACATTCCACTGCGAAGTAACAGCGGCGGTGTTATCCTCATTCGTCTGGAAACTGACAACCAATTGGCCATTGATATATGCGACCTGCGGCGCCGCTTCGCTTGCGCCTGACACAGAGCTAAGATAGACAAGGCTTCGGTTTCCCCATGATGCACCGTCATTCGAAGATGTAACGGCGTGGATTCCGGCCACTGGGCTCATGGTCTCAAAGACAGCAATGAGGTTTGAGCTTCCGGCACCAAGACGAGCGACACCGACCATGCCGTCACGGCCTGTACTCCCGCTGGAGGAAACAAGCGTACTGCCACCCCAAGTAGATCCACCATCAGTGCTGGTCATCACATAGTTGTTTTGGTTGCTGCCGTCTGTTTTGGTCTCTTGGGAGAAGTACATGCGCACCCCGCCGCTCAAAGAGTTTTGCAAAAATGGCTCCCACAGACCAAGGCCAGGCGTGCCGCTGACGATGGGCGTGCTAAGGTAGCTCCAACTGGAGCCACCATTGTCGGAGTAGCAGACGACAAGACGGTAATAATACCAACTGCTGTTGCCCTCAGCAGTCTGATCGTGGTTGCGGAAGGAGGCGAGAATTCGACCGGAGGGTAGCACTAATACATTGCAGTTGTCAAGGTCGTGGGTTTGGGTGGCTTCAGTGGCAACCGAACCGATGACGGTCCAGTCCCAGCCGCCGTTCGACGACGAAGCCACAGTCAGAACCGTATTGGACCCGCTAAAGGTGGTGAAGCAAGATACAATGGTTCCATCTGCTTGAGTAGCAGCGCGGGGATAAGTACCACTGCCCATAAGGCCGGGATCCGAGTCACGGGAGATACTTCGCTTCTCTACATCCTTTTGTATGCGAGGAGAAGCCAATGCCGAAGGGATGACGATTGACGAGAGGCAGAAGAACTGCACGAGAAGGGATTGAATTGCAACCATTTTGGCACTTTGGGTTTGATATTCCCCAATTGCTGTGGATGAGGAATATCTACGTACTCTGTAGGAGACTTTATATAACAAACATAACTGATGGTTGCATTTAGCTCATCTCTCTTTCTACCCCGCCTTCAACTGCGACGCCGGAATACAAGACCGAAAGAGTGGGCTACATAGGGAATTGCACCGAAATCACACGACGGAAAGACGGCAAGTCAGTCAATGCCATCAGATTTAACTATGTATCATGTTATATTGCCTGAGTTCAGGGTGATTATAATATGCTGTTCCCTGAAAGGCTAGATCCTTGAAGACAACGGTAATATTACTGGGGAATGCATACAAGCAAATAAGAATATTACTTTAAATCTACTCGATCTCACTAATTAGATCTAAGATTTGTGAATTGTGGGGTACGCCGCCTGGGGCTGTCCGGGGCTATCCGAAGCCAACCTTATTTGAACCTAGGTCAGGCTTCAAGACCCGACGTTCTACTGCAGAAAACCACTCTTTCTCAACATTCTCCAGCTCATATAAAAATGGACATTATACCAAGTGAAAATAAGGTAAATGTAAATCACTTAACTCTGCCCACCTAACATATGCTACATGACATGATACTGTAGCGGCCAGATGCCACCTGCCAAGTCCCGCAGGATTGAAAGTTAGAAGAATTCTTTCCTCCAATCCACACGCAACCAGAAAAAATTGATCCTTCAAAGTTCAAACCATCGATTGGAGTTTTGCGGCTTTTTGCTCCACTCGGCAGGGCCCAGAAAGGTAATCGCTTGGAGTTTCGAATCCTTCCAACTCCACTTAGGCAAGGATCAGCAAAATTAAAGTACTAAATCCTTCGAGTCGTAAATACAGCAATGACAATTGGAGAATTTGCCTTACGCGTCCACGGCGTTTTCCTCTTGCGATATGCCTTCGCTTTCAATTGAAAGATGGTGCAGCGCTCTAGACGCAACAGCACACAACGCAACAGAATACACCGCTTCGAACACGCCAGGCCTACATCGAACATCCTCACTAAAAGGCTCAAAGCAAAGCGGACTCGCCGTCGAACGCTTTCCAAGTTGGATTAACTCTTCTTCTCCTCTCGCCTCTCTGCTCTTCGCATCTAGACCTCAGAGTTCGTCCACCAATTAAGCGAGACGTAATTTATGCATCACATGACCATTTAAACATGATCAATTTATTCTCGATGTCTTCTTATGTCCCTTGGATGGGTACCCCAGTGCTGTCTTGATCGTAGGATATGTCTACACCATTCTACTCATATGGTGATTTCCATACTTCAAAGCAACATGCTACCAGTCAGTGCTGCCCGTGGTATCAGCAGCTAGGCCTTATGCGGTCACCGCATGCGATTTGATCACGGTACGTCCTATTGCTAAGCCAATGAGCTATATCTTAAACAAGTAAGTCTACTTCATACGGACTTTAGCTTAATTCAAACTCCGTTTTGCATCTGGGATCCAAAACCTGGCCATAACTTTCCATTTTACTTCCACCTCGATGTGACCGACATGGCATGAGACTTCATAGGAATTGCTTGGGAGTCGGAAGTAATAGCTCTAAGATTTGACGCACGGAAACTATGCCGAAAACTTCAAATGGAGAAAAAGAAGACAACTAGAAAGAGTAGCTGTACTGATGAAAACTCAAGCAATCAGGGAAACTTGGTGTATGAAACAAGAAGTTTCGCATACTCTTTATTACGTGACTTCTCTCTTGTGTATCACATCCAACTCTCTACCCGCCATCGTAAATTCCAAGTCAGACAAGTCAAACAGCCTCGCCATCCCTCTCTCCAACTAATCCTTCTCTCTTCGCCTCCTTGATCGCCTTTCTCTTTGCCGTCCCCACCCCAGCAATGCCACGCTCTTGGTTAAGTCCCAACCAAGGCTTCTTACTATCCCCTAGCATACTCCCCGCCAAAAAGTATAGCACCAACCCCAGAATGATTAACACAAATGCAATCGGGTACAGATAGTAAATCGCGTATCCAAAAACCTTGATCCCAATAATAACACCCCAGAAATTTCCCGTCAACAAACTTATATCAAAGAACGCCGCTGATGCCATTCTCAGAATAAGTGGCGCAAGTGTGTAAAAAATAGCAAGAGCGATTGTATAGCCGACGATATAGCCACCGACTTGTCCGTCCCAAGTCGCAGATTGAAAAGAACTACGATCAAAAATGGCGGCTGTGACACCGTTGATGATGATACCAAAGAGGCCGAGCATGCCGAGAACTTCGTACATGGGTCTTTTACTGACGAACCATTCTTCGAATACGTTACTTAAACCATAGAAGGTGGCTCCCGCAAGCCCAAAAAGATCGCCTTTCAACATTGTAGGTGGATCCCCTCCATTTGAACCAGTTATATGATCGGAAGCGAGCAAGATTCCCATCCCCCCGCAGCAAACGAGGATACCGGCAATCTGCGCCCACTTGTACCTCACGTGCAAGAGCAGGAACGAAACGATAACAACGCAAATAATGCTCCAGAAGTTCAACAATTGCGCAGAGAGAAGATTCGTATACCTGTAGGCGAGAACCGTGAAGTAGTTTCCTTCCACGTCCATAAATGAAAGCAATATATATTTCCAGCCGTCGACGTAGAGGAGCTTGAGGTATTTGCGGGGCCCATATATGTAGATCGTGTAGGTGGTGTAGATGGCACAGAGGACGACGTAGTTGAACAGGGTTTGGAATGCGGGGATGGAGGTCCCTTTGTTAACGAGAAGGGTGGAGAAGGTGTTTGTTGCAGTAATACAGAGGGCGAGGACTTGTCTATTTTCCCCATTGATTAGTAGAGTTCGAAATCGAATGTAGACTGTTAGATTGGACAGGGAAAGGGAACAGAAACCTACCCAAGAAGCAAAACAATCCAGAAGTCCCAAGTAGTCAAGTATGCATACCAAGCCGTCTTCTTCGTCTCTAAGGCCTCAATCGCATGTTGCAGAACCTCGGGATCAACATCGTCGTCTCCCCCACCAAGCCTCCGCTCATTCGCCATTTCTAGACTCCCACTCCCACCACCATCAAGTCCATCGTTATTCTTCCGATATCCCGTCTCGGCAGTATTCCCCATCTGCCTCTCGCCCACCTGAATTGCTTTCGTATCAAAATCGTTGCTCGCCATTCTGCCTGGTTCCGCCTCTTCAATGGTACCAAAACCAATCCCTTCGTCGTCAGAAGTATATACAAGAAGTGGGTTCCTCTGTTCTGAAGCCGTGATGTAAAATAATCGCAAAAAAGAATTAACTCGTCGTTCGTTGGGTATCCTTATCTCGCTGGAAAAACTCGTTCGGTGAAGTCTTTCTTCGTCCCCGAAGACAGCAAGCGCAAAGACTTCAAGTCGCTCACTGTTGTCGTTATATTTGACTCTTGAACATCGACTTCTTCAGTCAATGTCGCATCCGATGAAGAGGAAAAAAAGAGAAAATCACGAACGAAAGACTGAAGTCTTTAAGAGTTCGTAGATAGCGGGGCAAAAGAAAAAAAACCGAGGATCCTGGAGAACATGGGGCTGTGACCAATTAGATGTTCAGAATCAGCCATGTCACGTTCGAGGCTAAGACGTTTTTGGGTTGGTTTTCCGCTGTGGCGGTGCGAAAATCTTCCAGCTTCTTCAACTCCATGAGGAGGAATATATCTCGCAGAGAGCAGTGATTGAGAGGACGGTAGTCTTCGTCCCGAGGAGGAGTAGCTTGGACTCCTTAAAAGGTATAGTTTCTATTGAATCGATTCCGGGCTAGATATCTAATATATTATACAAATCTCTTAATGTACTGTACACTGATTACTCTTTCTGGTTTCCCTAATTTCCATTCTTCCTCTGATGTTTCTGAACCTTTGTCGTCCACTGTATTAGTACTGTATACTTTTGTCTCTTGATTATACCCAAGTAGGGCTACGTAAGCTTTTACAAAAACAATGGCATAACCTCAAACCAACACTATCAACACACCATCTCCAATGGACCCATCCCACGATAAGCCCGTAGTCGGCGCCTTGGTCTCCTCACCAACAGTATATACGGTCGAGGGATGGGCTGTCGACCCTGCAACGGACCAGCTCGTCCCCTGTTCTGAAGACAACTACATAATTCAATCGATCATCTAGTGGAAGAAGATTTTTGTTATCCTCGAGCGGTTGGGACTGACTTATAAAGATGTTGCCAGTTGCACAGTGAATTATAGGTAACTCAATGCGTCTCTATCTTGCCCTTGTCATAATGTAGAATTGGAGAAAAGCACTTGTTGAACAACTACCATAATTTTGAATTAGTGGTCGGGGAGTAGTTTATAAGATGCGATATATAGGAGGCGTATACTAACTTACGTGAATACTAGAGAATTCAACGAGGAGAATGCGAATGATGTTTATACGGGTATGATAAATGTGATGCCCCATCAGTGGAGGGAGGATGTGGACAATCGTGGGTTTAAGATTAACCCAGATGTCGACTTCAAGCGAGAGGGGGTTGTCTACAGTGTTAAAATTGTCACTACCAATCAAATATGAAGTTAACAATGGAGTTTGAGGAGATGCGTCAAATATAAAAGTTACCCAATTCAAGGATTTATAATGCGAAATGTGTCAATTTATAAGAACTATGCTGTGCGCTTCTTTCTTTACATTTACATTCGCTACATGCTGCCTTTGATTTGTATGCTTCTATTAAAAGATCTACTTAGCAATTTAAACCCGATGCAAAGGTCTTCTTTCAAGGGGTTTCAAGCAGTCAATACACCTAAAGTTTTATCCACTGCTTTAGAATTTATTTTCAAGACTCTATACTACATAATAGGCTTTGAGGAATTGAATCATTCTCCTGCCTGACTCTGTATACCCCCCGTATTTGACTGTAGGTTGAATCATAACTAATGTGTTCTACAAATGAAAAGGAGAAAATATTAAGCTTAAAAAATAACTCTATATGCCATTTGAACATCCTCAAAAGAGCACCCGCAGAATATTTTTAGGTTTTCTTGGAATTTTAGCGATTTTCAACTAGCGCTCACAAAACACTTACCTTTAGCAATTTACCCTAATGTTATTTCATAAAATAATATATAAAAGGTTTAGAACTATCCTCTAGGCTTTAACTAATATATTTTCTTCTCTATTTCACTTAAATATTGATGGTAATCCGGGCTGCGAACAGTTGTATGCTGCCCCTCGAAAATCTGCCGGCTTTTTCTCGGTATCACATGTGTAATAAACCAGTGCACCATATCACGTTTCCACGCGCCTCGCTCGTTTCTATTTGTGTCTCACATCCCTTATCAGCTCAAGACAAAAACATCTTCTGATATCCTTTCACACTCAAGTCCTATTCATCCCATCTATAATTTTTTCTCTCTATTATTTTTCCTTAGTAAATTTGTCTATCTAACTCTGACTCGGCTCCTCCTGGTCTACTCGAGTGCCCCTCATTTTAATCCATCTAACACTAGACAAAATGACCGAACCAGAGATAAACCCCAAAGAGATATCTTTCTCCAGATTCAACGACCTCCCCTTCGAAATCCGATCTATGATTTGGATCGACGCCCTCCCCGGCCCCCGCATCATCCACCTCGATCTCCATCCCTTGAAACCCACCCTATCTATCTTCTCCCATCCACTCTTGCACTCCTCCCCCCCAAGATTCGGCTGCAGACAGCTACCCCACGGGCGTCAGATACCATCCCTATTGCTTGCGTGCTATGAAAGCCATCAGGTCGCAGCAAAGGTATATACCAGAGCTTTTCTTACAACTGGTTGTGGGGGTGGAACGTGGATTGATTTTGAAAGAGATACGGTTTATTTGGATGGGAAGACAATTGCTTTCCTATCAAAGAAACTTAGATTGTTGGAATGTTTCGGCGAGGATGTGCATAAAGTCAAGAGAGTAATGATGGGTGACAAAGAGGGGCCGTGGGTGCGGTTTGAGGAGACGTGTTTTGCTGTCCTTGGCTTTTTTGCCGCATTGGAGAACGTGGTGTTGGCGGGGGTAGAGCAGGAGGTTATTAGGGAGGAAGAGCAATTGGCACTTATCGATCCGATGCTTAAACTGGGAGTTTCGAGGATGTATCATACGGGGTATGACCCAAAGGCCGATCGGATTTTGAGAACGAGGAACCTGATTATCGAGAGGAATAATGCTAAGGAAGTCGAGTATGCAAAGAGAAGATTTGGGAAGTGGTGTAGCAAGATGAGGAAGGAAAATAGTATGCTGAGGGGAAAGGAAGAGAGGATTAGGTTTCAGTGTCCGAATTTTGGGAAGAAGATATTGGTGGCGAGATGCGTGAAGGGCGTTTTAGAGGAGGCGAGAATGAAGTATGAGAGGATAGCGCAGGCGTATAGCGTACTCATTACGGTTAAGGCGGAAGCAGGGAGGATGAAGCCCTTTTTGTCTAAGGTTGGTCGGTGTACGACTGCAAAAGAGGTTTGCGAGGCGGTGAGGATTGAGAGGGAGCTAGGAGCTAAAACGGAGCTGGGGCTTTACTCGGTGGTGGGAGGGGTGTTGGAGGAGGATGCGAGGGTTTGTGAGGTGGCAGCGGACAGTGGATTTGTTTTTCATCTTACAGTGAAGAGGTGATGATTTGGGAGTTTCGGCTGGGTATTTATGACTTTCTTTTTTGCGTAGCGTTGATATACGATAGAGCATTTGTTATTATTGGTTGTTTGTGTAGAGGCGTTATGTTCTGTGTTAATGGGGTTGACGAATTTTGGTTTCTCAAGATAGAATTATCTGCATTTCAAAATTTCATGTTTGATTGTGTGTATGTCTTTATACAGTTCTCGTCATTTTGATTTAAACCTACTAGAGTACAGGGTCTCGAAGTTTGATTTTAGACTAAATACTTTGGGTGTTCTTTTCAAGATTATATATTCTCAAGTCTTAAGTGCCAAGTGCCAACGGATGGAGCGGAAAGCTCGGATTCAGGCTTAATAAGCTAAACTGTTACGGAAACCTTCCATGTAGGAAACGACTACTTCGTACAATGTGAGCGGAGGCAATGTGGGGACCCCTCTTCCATCTAAGGTACGCGGCTAAAGTTCATGCAAAACATCGGGTCTCGGATTGGGTCTCGGCTGTGTTTTCTTCCATGAACACTAAGAAGCCGCCACCATCCCATTGGGGATTGGAATTCCAACACCTAACCAACACCTCCTTTAATCCGCATGTTAGGCCTTCTGCATCTGTATCTACTCCGACAAGTTCCCCTGTCCGGCTATGCCGAAGCTGAGAAGACTATCCTAGTAGCTGCGCGGGGAACTTGAATCGCGCATCCGCGATCGCTTACTTTACATTTTCGATGTTGCTGAGTAGTGTTTTGACAATGTTCTCTCTCCCTTGTAAAAAGTGAATTTAGCGTATGCTGTATGGGCTCCTAACCCACCAAGTATCAAGAGAGGCGAGAAATTCGTTGTGCTAGACGTGCAAATGTTGAGCCAAACGTCAGATCCGTTATAAATTCCCAGAATAACAAAACTACAGAGTGGGTACATCTAATCACTCTTGCTGTCAAGCCACACAACCCCCTTTGCCCATACTCGTCTTTGGTCATAGTTGATTGCTTCATCGGTGCCATATACTTTGAGGAGAGGATGTACCATCACGGTGACCTTTTTGCCTTTCAGGTGGTCTTCGTAGTCATCATATCTCACCAGAGTATCTGGATCGAAATAGGGGCTTTCAGCGTTGAATGGTGCCTGCTTGATTTCTTGAAAAGTGAAGCATCTCATTTCCGTCCTCCTTGTCCATAGCATGTACGAAATCATCGCAGCCTCGCTGTATTTCTTTTTAAGTTTATTAGTCAAGTCGACTCTAGCCTTTTCCTCCACCAGAAAGCTTGCTGGACTAGCCAAAAATCTTGAGGCTTCCCTCTCTGCGGCGTAGTCAATCGAGTCTTCTGTTGTGAGACGCAGCTGCTTTTCAGAAGCTGATGTATCATTTCGTAGGGGAGGCATGAGCAGCCGCAATGTTTGAGAACGCCATATATGGGCGTCTTGCTAATTCGCTAAAAATCAATTAGTGGAAGAAGATTTTAGATGGAAGGTTCAACTTACACTGTAGTCTCCTTTCATAGATGTCTTCTAGTATACCCTCTGGTTTAACATTAGACTGGCTATCGCCATCGTTGTTACCGAGGAAGAAAGGGACTCCGGAAAAAGCTTGTGTAGACACTGTGTGCAAGGAGTGCATTCAAGAGAAGCATTGGTGATTTTGCTGTCGCGGAGAGCCCCTCGGGGAGTTGAACATTTTCAATCAAGGCCACACTTCCCAGATCTTCCATTAAAGTTGCATACTCCACCTCTTTGAGTGACGAAAGCAGTGATAGGTCTTTGATAGATGCTGCTTTCGCCCACGCTCTCATGCTTCTCTTCAAACTGTCAAGGTCCCCCACGACTTTGCCTTCATCCATTGGAAGCCAGCGAGCAGACTCCATTTGTCTAAAGGATGCTTCTTGCTGTTTCCGAATGAAGTAGTTGTGCTGTTCTTGTATAAGAAGCTTTTCCGGGTTGGTCTCCGTGAGTCTGGATTGTAACATGTGGATATTCTTATCTAAGTCGTGGTTGACTTGGCTGATTTGTCCAATATGGCGTTGGAGCATACGTTCCTTTGCCTCCCACTCGCGTTCCCTGCCTTCAATGATGTCTTGAAATTCCTGCTGTAACTTGATAATATCATTCTGGGGTATCGAAATAGATTCACTTGTACCACCACCGTCGTGGATTTCTTTGGGCGGATGCTCCTCATCGTTCTGCGTCTCATATCTTTCCTGTCTATGTTGTTCCACGGCGCCCCTCGGAGAAGATCGTTTCGGACTAGCAGTCCACGTCATGAAGTTGCTGACGGCATGCGGAAAACCCCGACCAGAATCGCCTACGCTCGCGAAAATCCTCAGATCCAGAGAAATAAATGGGGTTTCGAGGTTTCTTCAAAACTGATTTCTTACTCGTGGACGAAGCTTCTACTTGATAAAAATGCAGCAGCAGGAGAATATGACGATCCTGCCCTTTCCAAGATGGCAGGTTCTGGAATGTTGCAGCTGCCGGCCTTCCGCAATGCTGCGGGCGTGTGTGAAGACTTCCTCCACGAGGTTTACCTCCATTTATCCACGAAAATGCGTCTGCAGATGACCGACTTAACCTTTGACAATACCGCCATGGAGTGCTGGATCACATTACCGGCCATATGGTCAGACGAGGCAAAGAATGCGACTCTCACGGCTGCAAGGAACGCTGGTTTTGGGAACCGGTCTGGGGATGAGGTTTTCACGATTGCAGAACCGGAGGCGGCAGCAATAGCAACTTTGAAGAGATTCTCAAACCCAGACGCTTTGGACCCCATCAAGGTATGCGTATATTTTGGATCCAGTTTATGAGACGTCGCTGAGAAGCTTAGGCAAACGAGAAGGTCCTCATCTGTGATTGTGGTGGAGGAACTGTTGATTTAACAGCATACGTGATCGTTAAGGTTTTACCAAACTTGGAATTTAATGAACTCAATATTGGCGGGGGTAAGGTTTTCTGACTCCCACAAACACCTTTTTAGAAATGCTAGCTACCTGCTTTATAGGTGGTAAATGCGGTTCAACATACATAGACCGCAATCTGCATACACTCCTCTCTACTCGATTTGGCTCCAGCTTTGACGATCTCGAATTTGAACAAAAGGGGCCAGGAAGCAAATTGATGATGTCCTTCGAGCAATGCAAGCGAGATTTTGGAATGAGTGACGATAGAGATATAGGTGAGATCGGCCCAATCAAATTAGATGTTCCAGACTCAGAACACGACGACGAAGAAGAACGCATGGTGAAACTCTCATAGTAAGTCCTGTAGATCTAAAACTAATATAAACTCTGACCATTTTTCAGCGAAGATATGAAGTCGCTTTTAGATCCCGTCGTCTCTGAAATCAAGAATTTCTTGAATCAACAAGTGAGGCAGGCAAGAGAGAAGAAAAATGCCTACATAGATGTACTAAGTATATTCTATTTCACCGACCAAACACCCCCTCACACGAATGAGCCTCACTCTGAGTGACTAAACTCCCTATGCTGATATAGTCGCTGATTTTACGGCAATTCCTGAGACATTGCTCCTTTTCTTAACAAAGCTCACGGAACTCAGATTCAAAATCCATCTCCCGGATGAAGGAAGGACAACGCTAAACATATTTTGCAAATCAGCCAACGAAGATGGGACTACCTCTATACTGAAGGAAGTAAATCACAATCCTTTAGAGGAATTGCGATATGATGTTGTTAGACAATTGGTAGAAGCCCTACCAAATGACCCTGCTCGACCCGAAATTAACGAATGCGATATACTTTTAGCATTCCCAATTGATGAACATGGCTCTCAACGCAGACATACTGGATACGATGTCTATGCATTTCTTCCAGTTTGTACTGTTGGCTTCAACCTAAGTTCACTCGAGAATTGCTAAATGGATCCATTAACACTGGCGTTAGTTCCTGCTTCAAGCAGATTTTCTTCTACAAGCAAGTAGACAAGAAGTTATCGTCGACTCGGACTGGAACAAGGCCATTATCAATCATGCCGCAGAGGCCTTTTGCAGTGCCGTTATTGGCTTTTGTGCCAACCCCTCGCTTCGATTCCACTGGATGAGATTTTTGCCAGTTGGGAGAGCGTTTGACATGACTCCACTCTGGAGGAATCTGTCGTCCAAAGTGATAGATCTGCTGAAGAAGAAACTAATACTTTATCCTCACGACTCTAGTCAGCTTTACCTCGAAGCGCAACTTTTCAAGCCACGAAATCTACGAACACTTCCCGCAAACTACCCCATAAACGGATCGCCATTGTTTGCAGACCGACCTGGAATGAACAGAAAATACCTCTCCCTCTCCTATGAGCAGAACGATGTCAAAATCCTTATTACATGATATCGAGGACATATATATGTTTCATCGAATCAAGCGAGACTTGGAGAGTCCTGGCTCGATAATGCAGAATACTGAAACCCCTGATGGCTGGCATAGCCTTGCAGCTGATCTTATTACAACCATCTGCGAACGATCCCCTGAGGTCGGAGATATGATCAAACAGGAGTTAAATATTATTCCATTGAGCGATGGACGCTGGGTGACTGGGTCGACCGAAGACTTGCATTTCCCCGCTCGTGAGGGGCCAGCCATGCCTCCAGATTTAGTCACAACCATCCATCACCAAGCTGACAGAAATCTCTCACGAAGAAATTTATTTGTCCATCTCGGGGTTACATGCCTTTCCCCTGAAATGATTATTGATCGGCTGTGGACATCTTATCTACAACACAATGGAGCTTCCAATTTGATTGCCTCGAAGGCACATTTCAAGTATTTGTATTGGCATCATGCTGATATCCATGATGCTAGGTTCTCACGTCTGTGGATTTATGATCTTTTTTTAAACAAGGTCACATGTCAGCACGGTGTAATATATATGTCTTCCTGGCGAATTTACTCCACTAGAGCTCTTTAGAGCAGTTACCGATCCAGGAAACCCCAGAGAAAATATACCTGAGTGTCGCGTGCAATTTGTCAATTCCGAGTATATGACTTTATTTCCTTCAACTACTCGCAGGTATGACTTGTCCTGGCTGGGCTGGTTGGAAAGGGCTCTTGGGGTGCGTCACATTCCTCGACTGAAGTATCCAGCAGGGTCATTATCTGCTGAATTCCGACATATTCTCCGGTATAGACCAGAGAAAATCGTCAGGCTTTTAAAAATGCATTGGACAACCTACAGGAGAGAGATGACCAATCGTATCGAGGAGGAGATATCTCAAGCAGTAGTCACATGTGAAGATGGCTTGCCATGCGTATTATCCCGCACATACTTTCCTACCCACAAGTTGAAACAAAAAGCCGGGGAACTTAGAATTCCACAAAGTTTTCCGTTCTTAGCAATTCCAGGCCTCTCTGAAGAAGACAGAGCATTCGAAGAATGGAGGTTCCTCGAGAGATTTCACGTCAAGTTCGAAGCAAACCGTGAGTTTTATCTAGATTCTTTGCTTGCACACGCAACGAGGATCCATCAAGTTTGGGACAGCGATACTAGAAGTTGCATCCTAAAAATGTAAGAATTGATTGCAGACCACTGTAATGGGATAAACAAGGACTTGGTAGTGTAAGTCCCCCTCCCTCCCTCCGCTGAAAGCAAACATTAGGTTAAGCAATGATAGGGACGATTTTTATCATCCTAACAGGTTGATACTGCACCCACAGGCATTTCAATCAGATTCTAGGACAGCTAGTTGGCTTGACGCCGAAAGCTGTGTATGGATAGGACCCGAGAACCTCTTGGATAAAACGCCTTTAGCTACGATCGCTTTATATCGAACTAACCGAAAAGTGGAACGCCTTTTCCAGAAGACCCTAGGCATCAGAAATGCAAATTGGTGTGATTATCGAGATAAGCTCTTGCAGTTCAGGAGAAGTCAGACAACCCCCCCTGATCTATGGGACAAAATAATTAAGCTATATAAACTTCTTTTAGAAAGCAATCTATGCGAGGAAAACTTCAGCTCACTTCAGTAAGTCACACTATATCATGTTGCTAAGCAAGACTCTAATAAAGAATTTTCAGAAATACATTCCAGAATGCTCACTTGGTTTATATCCGGTCTGATAACTTGTGGTTTGCCCCTTCTCAGTGTCTCCTCGAAAGTCCTGTTCCGATCACAGGCAAGGCCATCATAGGTGACTCATATCCAGAGAAATTGGCGCCCTTCTTTAGAGACTGTTTGAGAATATCACCGGCTGCGCTCGATACTCTTGTAGAAGGACTTTGTTCTCTATCCCACCAACAGCCTTCAATAAGTGATGTCACAGATATGATATTCGCGATTAATTGACAGGAGCCAAAGGAAAATGACCTTGCCCTCTCTTGCCTTGCAAAATCCTTCCTGTTAGAAGGGAAAGGCATGGCTTAACCGAGATTGCCCTCCAAAACTGTAGCAATAACTTTACTGTGGTCGATCGAACGAAGCTGGCGGAAATCTTTAGGGAACATACTGGATTCTTGGATTTCTCTTTGGAACAAGCAAGACAGCTAGATCCCTTCTTGCAAGCTCTGGGCCTGGGAAAAAAGTACTTGTCCCATATTTGTACAGAAGAGACAGCCTGTAGCGACGAGGGATTGTTGGACGTGAGTTTAACTGAAGCATTCAAAGATAGAGCTTACCATCTTCTCCGGTATGTAATCAAAGCATTCTAGTATTAGTATACTAACAAAAGATTGCAGCTGTGCCGTCTCTAATCGTAGTCCCCTTGTTCGTGCAGGCCCTCTACTACTATACAATCGACTTTTGGCCAGTACAGTCCTAGAGAGCGATGGTCTAATAACAAAGTACACGATAGAACACGAAAATGGAGATATCATCGGTCCAATAACTCAGAACACCGGGCTTGCGCATAACCAGGAGCAAGACAGCGGTTGGGAAATATTCGTTCCCCGAGACAGAGGTGCCAGGGAAGTCTGCTATATGAGAGAACTCCCGCACGCTTTGACAAAGCTGTTCAAAATCGCTGAGTCCACCTGCGAGAATATCAGCCACGTCCTGAATTCGAGCATTGCGGTGATAAACGAACTTCTAGAGCAGGGGGGAATTGGTATGGTACCGGACATCGAGCCTCCACCACCGAGGAGAATCGTTGAAGAGCTCGACGAACATAATTTCAACCTCGATGAAGGTGTAGCACCTTCTGAAGAAAGCCGAGCAACCCTGAACTTGTTTGGGCGTCTGGACACCCCATCATCAAGCATTTTTGAAGAAGGCCAAGTTGAGATCTCCCCTAGGCAAGCCACTGTTCTTCCGAGGAGCCCCAGCCCGGCATCCCCTAATAGAAATGAGCTTTTCACACATAATGCATATATAGAACTTCTCAGCAATGTTATTCGCATTGCGCGGCAAGCAATTCTACCACACCGCGATGCACTACCAGAACCTATAAATGGACAACTTCATCCAGGCTTTGATCATGACGCTACATTTGGCATCCGATTAGACGGCCAAATGAGACACGATGTCAAAATCGGAGCCGCAGGGGAACTCTTCGTAAGTTATCTCGAACCCCGTTTCTGACTAACATGCTCACAGTGGCATATCACAGGTATATAGGTATCTTATAAATCTGGGGCTCTCGGGGTTTGGCCCGCCTAACTGGACAAGCACGATACGCAAGGAAGTCCAAGTTCATCCGGAATACCACAGAATGGGCCCATGGCCAGGCAGACGAGAGATATCTGATATTTCCTACAATGATCAAAGTGGTATGCTCACCGCACACCTCGTCAACGTAGGATATCTAGATAGACATGTCTGGACAGGCGCCACCCCAAGGTACTTGATCGAAGTCAAGACCACGACTGGAAACTATGATGACCGTTTCTTTATGAGTAGCAACCAATTCCGTCTGGTAGGCAAACCCTTCCACTTGTCGCATTTCAGACTATTTCTAACTCCCACGGATTCAAGAATCAGCATTGGTACAAGGGCGGGTTTCCGCAGTGATATATGTGATTTTTAGGGTTTATAATTTGGGGAGAGATAGTTTGAGCATGCGGGTGTATGTTGATCCTGAAGCTCATCGTGGGAGGAACTTGGCATTTGCCGAACACACGTGGGCAGTGACTCCAATACAACAGTAAAATCAACAGACTTAAGATCTAGACGACCGGAGGTGAGGGTTGGATTCGTGTCGTTAGGTTTGTTTTTATCATACTTACTGCTGCGGGTTAGGAATATGGCTATAGTCTCCTTCGTAGATATATGAAAACCAGTCACTTACGAGAGTTTTACCCATCACTCTCGGAAGAAATGCAAGCAAATCATAGTTACAAAGCGTATAAACAACACGAAAGGAAACAAATCTCTCAAATATCTCTAGTAACACATAAATCTACGAGGATGCACACCAAAATATAAAGCCCTGGTCGTCGCATTCCGCATGGCAAGGATTGTGAACGTAGGCACAAAGAGTACCTTCCTCATAGCTATCTCTATTCTCGTCATTGTCTCCAACTACGCCCACCGTGTATCCCAAATCGAACAATTCGGTGCATCTACCATACCCAGAGTCCATTCCAAATCAGGGGTTGCATTGTGACTTCTGCAGACCTGGGCCCATTACCAACAAGATCTCGAGGCTAGAAAGCGGTGTGAATATCAACACCGAAGACCGACGAATTCAGAGAGGGGCGACATATTATATTGTATATTGCAATGAGGATATGGCGTTGTTGTCGATGAATAATGGCTTCTTCCCTTCTTTGTCATGATGTTCCAAGTCTTAATATGGGGGCAAGCCCCCAAACCCCCAACCTCGCTCCGCTCGAGTGTTCACTAATCTATAGTGTATTTATACACACTAATCTTTACATAATTTATATAATCTATATGTCTTAGACACCGAAAAGACAGCCTCCACGGCAGTGGCCCTCGGAGAGCCAGCGGAGCGTCACAAAACCCGCGAGTTCCGTAGTTTAACCGTGATGACTAACCCGTTCTCGCCAAGCGCAGATCTAATCTTCGACAGGCACGTGCACCTCAATCTTATCTTTTCATTCTTCGTCTTCCATCCTCGTTCTCTTCGTATTCGCAAGCTTATTACGTATTCGAGATCAGCATACAATACAAGCACAATCTCCCCACGCATGCTAGCTCCAACGCTCAGAACTTTAATCGGGTTAACCTTGTTTCTGGATATTCATGGGCGTTTTGAAGCTAGAATTGGACCACAAGTGGCAGCTCAGGAAGACTACATCAGCGATCAGCCAAGTTATACGTACGAAGAACTCTCTGTTCTCTGCTCTCTGCTCTCTGCTCTCTGCTCTCTTCTCTCTACTGTCTATTGTCTATTGTTTACTATCTCCCATCTATTATTGCCACAGTTGTTATTGTCTATTCTCTCTTTCTCCTTTCTCCTTTCTCGACTCCTGATGATATCCTTTATCGTCTGAACTTCTTGATGCTACTTGATATGATATCCACCCTCATCGTTTAATTCCCCCGTTGAACCCCCGGCAAGCTCTGTTTTGTTCAAATCTCACCTCTCGACCCTCATGATTCCTTGCCGAGCTGAGGCCTTGCTATCGAAACACCACATTGCACCGAACCTCCTATTCACACTTCCCACCTGAAGACTCTAATTACATCGAGACATCCCGCCACGATTCGTCCTCGACGACCCACCCCTCGGGCGCCATTGGCCCTTGGCCGTTCCCCTGCATAAAAATCACCTTGTTGTCCGAGTCTTTTGTGCTATGGCTGCCCATAACCAATCACAAACGTACGACGTTTCCCGCCCGATCTTTGCAAATCGTCCCTTCTTGCCCCTAGGCAAACCAAAACAACCCATGGTGTATTTGCATTCGCCCAACAAACAGACTCACTATCAAGATTCACCTTCTCCATGGCCCATCTCCTTTCTTTAAAAGTGTCTAAAACCCCATGTCCCTTTCCCAGACTCTCGCAACCCATTTCCTCCCTCCCTAAAAACCTAGAGCCCTAGTATCTCCTCCCCCAAACATGCCGCACGCAACATTTCCAGAGGAACTCGATCTCACAACCATGGCTTCGGCAGATAATCTCGCGACGGCGAAGATCCTGATGCTTCACGGTATGTCCTCTTCCAAGCCTTCCAAGCCGTTAATTCACTTGGCCCATTTGGCGTTTTCCTAACAAGAACCCTCCCTTCTCAGGCCACGCCGAATCTGGTCCTGTCTTCCAAACCAAAACCCGCCGCCTAGCAACCCAGCTCCGCGCCGCCTTTCCGCCCTTCCCCTCCCCCGACTCGCACCCCCTCTATCCCGGCGGCGCCGAGTTGTTCTATCCCACCGGTCCCTTGCGCATCACGCCCTGCGACCTCACGCAGACCGGAGACGATGTCGACGTCGATTCCAACGCGAAACAGCAGGATCTCGATGCCTGGGCTTGGGGCAATGGCGACTTTAGAGCGGCGGACCCGATCGAGGGCCTGGTGTTGAGCGTGCCGTATATGCTGGAGTATATGGAGACACATGGCCCATTTGTAGGCGTCATCGGATTCTCGTGCGGAGCGACTCTCGCAGCCATGTTGGCGAGTATACTGGACGGGGAGAGGAGCATGTCGATGAAGAACTTTGCGGTTCCGGACAACGTGAGTTTGATTCTTAATATTTCTCCCTCGAATTTCTTTACAGGAGAAATGGAAGAGAGTGCTGGAGATGCATGCTCCGAAACCGAAGGGCAAGCAAGAAAACCTCATACTAATGTTCATCTCCAAAATAGATTTCTCACCCCCCGCTCCATTTCGCAGTCTGCTACAGCGGCTTCATGCTCAAATGCCCCCTCTACAAACCTCTATACAGTCCCAAGATACGCACCCCGATCATCCACATCATCGGCAAATACGACCCCATGACGGAGGAGGCCAGCACGCTCGGCCTGGTGAAGCGGTGCAGGAACGCGGAGGTGGTGTATCACCCGGGGAGCCACTACGTGCCGACCAAGACGCTGTTTTTAGAAAGAGTGGTGGGATTCGTAGAGGGGTGTATGGGCGCAGCTGGGAGTGGAAGTAGTGCGGGAGAGGAGGAAGAGGAGCTATGGGTTGATATTTAAGGGGGGGGGGGTTTAGATGGCATGGAGGATGGATGGCACAGCTGAATGATCAAGCCAAAGGACGCAACCGATTACATTGTGATGGATGGATGGGTGGATGGATGGTAATGGAACAAAAACGGCATGCACGAGACGATCGATAGATAGATGGGTCGATTGTCTTACGTGAGAGAGGAATCGAGCGCGGGAGGGAGGGAGGGAAAGTGATCAGCGTGATCGGATGATACCCAAGTAGACAGTTATCTTTTTGTTTGTTTGCTTTCCTTCGCGTGGCGTTTCGCGGGAAAGAACGGTTCTTTTTAGATTCAAATGAAAAGAATGAGGGAAGGGGATGGTTGGCGTGAGGTGTGTTTAGAATGCATGCATGGATTTTTGAATTTTTGTTGGAAGGGCTTGGGGGTTGGATAGAGAGAGTGGGGGAGTGGATTGTGAGATGAGATGAGGAAGGGGGGATACATGTACATAGGAAGGATAAGAGGGGAGAGGATAGGATAGGAGAGGATTAGCATAATTGATAATAAGTGTGCCTACCTAACTTTACTTCAAGTATTTTGGGGGGGGGGGGGGTCTGTTTGTTTCTATTAATACGGTTTGGAATAGGACAAAGGTAGCAGTATATGCTATTATATTGTTCTGTTTTACTAGGTAGGAGGGAATTTTTAAGATCAGTTGAATTTGATAGAGAGAGTTAAGATGGATCGAAGTAGATCAAGATGAGTTGAGACAGAAATGTTTCCTCTATACCCAACAGTCTCCCTCACCACCTCCTACCCTATCACGACTTCTACTATCTTTCCCATCAGACAATATTCCATATACCATATTCCATTTGACCCCCCATCCAAACCTCTTTTCTATCACCTATCAAAATATCAAAGTATGTATATCCCTCATTTAAACCCCTTTTACTCCAATTGATATAGTTATTAATTGAATGTCTCTTTACATTGATATACACACATGTTTTAGTTCGGTCATAAAGTCTCCAAGTCGCGAATTATCCGCGAGGGTTCTAGAATGCTAGGGCATTGGTGGTTCAGATGGGAGGGGATCGGGATGAAGTAAATGTTTGACTGAAAGCGTTTGTTGGTAAGAAGCGGTGGAAACTGGAATTGAGTGCGTTTAGAAGTGTGTTTCGACATAAGGACCTCGGATATTTTTCAATTCACTCTTGTATGTAGCTTTACATCTTTCTTGTGCTTTTAAAGCGAAGAGTATGAGGAGGAAAGAGGTGTTGGGGTGATACAAACATACGTCCCTTCCATTTCTGCTTTATGTTTGATACATTCTTTCCTTTTTCTTTCTTTTCTTCGTTCTTTCTTGGGTTTGTCGTTTCGATGATTCATTCCCTATACACAATGACTAACGAAACCTCATCCTAGGTTTCTCTGATCCTCATAATCCGCTAGCGCGTTTATTTATAATGCTTGGATTACGGCTCTTGTTTTTTTGGGTTGTGTTTTTCTTACCCATTCCGTTTGTTCATTCGGTCGTTCATTCATTCATTTATCCACTCACTCCAAGGTGCTTTGAAATAGCGAATTAGCTTCTGGGATTTGTGTGTTATGGATATGCGGCGATCCTTGGATTCAGATGTTGTTGATGTCGGTATGGATATCGATGGCAATGAAAATATGGATCCTCTCAGCGGAACAAGCGCCACGGAAGTCATCGATATTGAAACTCACTCTCACGCTCCCCAAACGACGAGGATAAATTTCGGAGAAACGGACCCTACGATCCAACCACCCCGCTTCTGCCTCTGGCAAGATACCGAACCCACCACAGCAACAGAATATACCCCAGAATTGGATGGCGGAGGGACAGATGGGTCGGGGATGCAGCTTATGATGAGGTTTGGTGATGTGGATACGAGGATATCTTGGGTGCGGTGGAGGGAGATGGAGAGGAGGTCGTATGTTCCGCGATTTAGGGCGCCTTGCTTTGGGAGGGGGGGAGTGTGGTTTGGATTTGATCGTGAGGCTTTGGAGGAGGGTGGTGAGGGGGATGAGGTAGGAGGTTTTGAGGAGGTAGGGGAGGGGAGGTCGGATGAAGAAGAGTGCGGTATGGAGATTAGGGTCGAGAAGGTGTCTGATGGGGAGTACTCCGATTGGGAAGCTGTGGTTGTGGATGCCGGCACTGATGGGGAGGAGGGGCCCGAAGGGGTTGCTGAAGAGGGAAATGGTTCGTGTGAACTCGTGGGGGGTAGTTTACCCATAGTAGCTTTGTAGCGGATGATGAGTGAGGGAAATTCTGGGTAGGGGCTTTGTCGATTGAAAAATGACAAGCAACAGCGAATAGCCTGAAATAAATATTAACTTGATGTCTATGAGGCTTAATTGTGCCGCGGCATAGTGATACCCCTAGTATAACATTGTTATAAACCTATAATAGTCGTTTTCAAGTCTCGGCCCAAGCTATTGCCATATCTGTTCGCTATTTTATAAGAGTTTGTGAAATAAGAGGAGATAGAAGCTTAGACCTCTGAATTGCACTTCAATACTGTAGTAGATACTAGTAAAAGTGGAAAGAGGAGAGACTCACTAGTTAAAGCACTGGAGTCCAGACCCATCCCTTTGCTCGTCATTGTGCTCTTTGAGGGCATTGGTGCATATTTATCGCTGAAGGATACTGGGCATGAGCAGAGTGGAAATCTGATTGTCTGATAAATAGTTTTCAACCTAGCTTCCCCTTCCCTCTTCTTGGAAAAAGGGAAGATATTTTCCCGAAATCGAGGGCAGCGAGCCCGGGGGTTTGGGGGCTTGCCCCCATAAAAACATGAGAATCTGCTTTAAATCTATCTTCTTCTTGCCGTTATCACCCCGAAGAGGAAGAGAGGTCTCCAGCTAATGACTTAACCGTCTGGAACTCGAACCGGAGGACCTTGGTATTCCATGGCAGAGTAAAGATCTTGACGCAGAAGGAAGTGTCATGGATTGCCGGCGTGCTAAAATAGAGCATGATCATGTGATCACAATTTGCTTGATGCAGTACAGGCCTAAAAAAAGAGCTTGCGCGTTTGTGGAGCACGAAACATAGGACTGTTACAATCAGCATCCTCTGAGCATTTCAACAGCTCGGTTGATTATGCCAAGTTCCTACGGGTTCCTTTGTGACTTTTGTGAGCATCCTTCTTGGCTCAGCCTTTGATGCGCCACACATCCGGCGGCCTGGACTTCGCACCAACAACCTCTATATCAGGCATAATACTGGTACGCATGGAATGATCTGCGTTTTGGAATCTTCCTTCGTGAGTTATGTCTTTGCGAGAAGGCCAACCTTTAAAGATTTTGGCAAAGTACAGATCTCGAGTTACGATGGTTCGCTAAACCCAATTAGAATGGTTTTTTTCTAAAGCGTTTGAAAATAGAATACGCTAATGAGTAATATAAACAAGTTAGAACATTATTGATTTACCAGTGGAAGAAACAGATGTCTAGGATTTTATGAAAAATAATTTAGTAATTGTTAGTATCAGTGCCTTTTTGTTGCTGTGAGAAATAAAAATTGGGTGAAGGAGTTATGTGCCAGGGGTAAAAGTGGGGGTGTTGATATTTATATCAGCCCTGGCATAGTTAATATCCACTAAACGTGACCCCTCATCGCCTAGATCAACAACCTCATCCTCCTTCCTACTGTCTTCCCTCTTCCTCCATACTCCTAAATTCCACCTTTTAAAACCTGAATTATACGTTACAATAACGAACAAGGCTTCTCCATTGTGGCAGCGGCGAGTACAAAACTCCCCGAAAGTTCGTGCAGGAGTTTTCTTTTTTTACTCCCTATCTATACACAGCTACCCCTAAGACACAACACACATCATCATTGAAGTTATATCCTCTCAATATGAAGGCACAATACATTCTTGGTGCTTCTAGCACGATTCTCTTTGCCCTTGTTGGCATCTCATCAGCTCTTCCTACCCCTCTGAGCACTGCTTCTAAAGTTGGCGATGTCCCCAGTTTCATCCCCAAACTCAAAGAACGGGATAATCTGATCGAGAGAGATGAAGCGCTTCAAAATACTAACCTCGCACGAGTGAGATCGCCGTCTCCCATCGTCAATCCGAGCGTAGTCAAGGAGCGGGAGGTTGATCAAGCAGTTGAAAAGAGAGGACTTGGAAGCTGGGTTAAAGGGAACGGGTGGCATGGAAATAAGGGAGCAGCGGCGTCCCCTGATGCTTCAGCGACGTCTGCAAAGAGAGAGGAAAAGAAAGAGGATAATACTAGACCCGAACATGGACGTCTCGCCATGAGGGAGCCTAGTAGGTAAGTACCAAAAAAGCCCCCGCGTCTTACAAGGAGATATACTGACATGCACCAGGGATTAAGACAACTCTAAGGTCTCTGACGGCTTTTAAGTCTTACTGATCTGTACAAAGCGGGCAGTAGAGCTTAGCTATGAGAAACGATGTACATATGCATTTCCGAAAATCTTGGGTTTGGCGCATTGGAAAAGGATCTGGGCATTTCGCGTGTAGAAAACAAGGGACGCCTGGCGCATGCGGCGCAAATTGGGGTTTAGCATTTCTTTTGTGTAAAATTTGGTCCGATGGCTCGTGTCTTCTGAGATTTCGGATTGGTCAGATTGGGATGGCCACAAATCAGTTAGGAGATAGAATCCATGCTCTTTGAAAGTTTCATGAAAAGAAATGTCTGAGGACATAACGTGCTTGAGAACTACGTTGTGGCAGAGAATTAGTTTACAACTCTTACCGATTTGGTATCACAAGCTTTAAAACCTGCGCGCAGTTTAATTTAGGATGCAAAATATACTCGGAGCTAACCTAAACACTTTTAACCTACTAACTTCCAAAAAGACGAGGTAGTTACACATGAGTCGCACATGTTTATACATTCCATGATTCTTCGCAGCGCAAAGGTATAGCTGCACCATGAATTATTTTCAGCATGAACTATATTCTGTCAGGCTGCGACTCAAATAATCGTCATCTTCATATGTCTTGCATCAATAAACCATTCGGGCATCATATCACTCACCACCCCAATCCGGCGAAACATTGGCACTGGATCTTCTGTTTCAACCATAACTAATACCAACGCAAATGCCCATGCAGTAAAAGTATCTTTGAAGGATGATTCAAAAAGACTCAATAGGAACACGGGATTGTCCCCAACTTCGTCGCGGAAGTCAAAATGGAAGACCATGCTTCTCGTTAAGCTTGCAGGTATATACAATTTTAATTTACCGCGAATCAGCAACGATCCACTTGCTAAGGGCCCTTTGGGGTCGGAACCTGCGGGAGTTAAGCTGACGCTTTCGATGCGAGCAGTGGTTGGAAGGAGTTTATCGATTTGTGGTCGATTAAGACTGACCAAGTCATAGCTAACAGTGTGGTCGATTGCTGCCCATGACCATGAGGGGGCCCTATACTCAGATGGTCTATGATCAGGTGTATGCGTCAAAATTGAAGGCATTGTCTTTGGATCTCGTCGCCATAGTAAGCTACGAAGCAAATCATCCCGCCATACCCCCGCAACATATTCACCCCCATACGCAGCTTGAATCTCGCTAACCAAGCCAGAGAGAGCTGGGAAGCGATCGGTGATCATGGTGAATCTTCTTGCACTGTAGTCTTGGACCACTTTATGCCAGGTATTGTAGCGTAATTCAGTGGCGACAGTCTTCTGAACCATAGCCGGGTTTCTGAGGCGGTTAGAAATTATGATGCGATTAGAGGTCATGAACATGTTGTCTAGACAGCGGGGTTGCACAACTTCATTAACCATCAGGCCGGTAAATGTGGTGGCATAGTAGTCATGAACTTTATATACCTTGCTAAGATTCGCATAACATTCCTCGGCCAAGCCTATCTTCTCCAGAAGTTTCAGCTCTTCTTGCTCTCTGCGGAAGCTTATTCTTGGCTCTTTGATATAATTATCCTTCAAGGAGACAGGATATTCCTGGTCTCTTTCGGATCTACATTCCCACCACATCTGATCTGTAGAGAAGTGTAGAATCCGAGGAGATAGCTCGCGCTCTTGAAACGTCCAACCTCGGTTGTTCAGGGGGTTATTTTTATAGAACCTTTCCCACGTTGGCGGGAGTTGGGATATGCTCACTCGCACTCTTCCTCGATCGCCATCTAAGATAATGTGACAAGAACGAAAACGGTCCTCTCGAAAGAGATGAATGCCATCATGACAGCTTTTTGCGCCCGATGCTGCAATGGTACACCATGCATGGGAATAAATCAAACCCATTTGGGCAGACTCATTCTCCCAATCTTCTCTTGAATCTTGAATAATGCACAGGGAGTCAATCCAGATATATGGAATTTCAAGATTCCTCATGATTATCAGTGCATCTCTAAAGGACTTGGGTAATTCGTAGAAGTTGATGTTCTCCATGTGTGATAGTAAATTCCATGTCTTAGTCATTCCTGATTCCGGCATATTTGGTCCCCAGCAATGCGTAAGCGTCGCGTATTTGAAGGGCCCTGAATGTTGTATAGTATCGATCAATTTGCATCGCTTAACGTCAATTAGGCGTGTGGGAAAATAGGAGCGTTCCGGAGATTTGCACAAGGGATGATTCATATGACAATTTTGGATCCATTTTTGGGCTTGGTCAACTCGCCTTTTATCGTCATCTTGTGAAGAACCTGTTGTTGCGATGAAGCCTCTAAGTTATTTGAAGGCATGAAATAAGAGCAATGGGCTCTTACTATTTTGATTCTTGGATAGTCCTAACCTCGGTTTCCCGCCTCTGAAACTTGATACGCCATCGCTAATCTTCAGAGGCGTATGTGAGCCTAAGCTAACACGTTGAGGACTAAGTTGAGTGACCTGAGTCTGAAAGCAATGTCATAAGCAGAATACAGGCATTGAGGAAGATTTTAGCTTACGAATGGGAGATAATCAGCCACATTGACTTTGAACGAAAACACCAGCTCTGACTGAATCCAGCCCCTAAGGATAGAAGGAGAACCATTGAAGCTGATGCAGATCGAAGCCTGGTCATGCTCCAGCATTTGTGGCCCTATCTCCGCCTTAATCATGGAGCATAACTCACACCCAACCGACTTTGAGAAGCAGTACCATCGTTCTATTCCTTCGGGGAAAGGTGGTGTCAGTTCCGTCAATAGCCTCTCAACATTCTTTGTCCCGATTGTCTGGTCTCCTTCACACTTGTCGTTTCTAGGCGGCAAGGAAAATAAACGGACAACAGTGTCACAATTCTTGCAAAGTGACATTATTTGCGACACGCTCTTTCATATGTAGCAAATGAATTGTACATTCGAATGCAAACGTGATCAATGTTTCATTCTGTAAAGTTTTAGGCATCTATGTTCGAAGATTTAATATGTGTAGGACATGACGAAAACTCCGCCCTGTGTGCTACCTAAGTGCCTGGAAGGGTGCCTTATTTTCCTCTTGTTCTTATTTGTTGTCGTCCATTACATAATGCTAGCTAACACCCACCAACACCTGTTGCTACTAGACCTTCAGCCATGCCGAGGCTGAGCTAAGAGTTTGATATTACACTCACACTTCTCATCTCACGAAAAGCACAACAAAGGTGCCTTCTATTCAACATGTCTCCGTCTTCTAACCGAAAAGTAATATCCCATTATGCACCCCACCAGCCTCTATCTCGATCCAACCCTGAAATATGATTTACCAGCATACAAAAATGCCCAGAACAGCTTAAAATCACAAGCCACCATCCTACCTCAACTAGCATCCTTCCCTCACTTCTACCGATTCCATTCAACCACTTCACCACTTTTCCCTCTCACTCCAAACCGAAACCCCACAAAACATCTAGCATGATGGGAAGCTACCGCCTTGACCATGAATAAAAGAAGATACGATACTGGTAAACTTAAGCAAGTCATCGATCACATCTCAAGTCCACCTGCCATCCAGCCACCAATCGCTACCACCCACCATCCGCCGCCCACCCCGCTATTCCAAAAACCAGAAATCCAATAAGGTTTCTCGTGCCGGTTCGCGGAAAAGCCAGAGATTCCCTGTAGGTGCAGTAGTGGAGGATGGGGGCGAGTAGAAGACCCGTCCGTCATCCCGCCTTGTATTGACTTAGCCGAGACTCCCGGGAGGTTAAGCGTGGAACGAGGGGACGCGAGGGGGACTTTGTGAACGTAAATGGAGACTAGGAAGATTTTCATGTGAGGCGAAGGTCGGCGACTTAAGCTTACAGGGGTTGAGATAGAGGTGGGATGGATGCTTAAGACTGGAGAGGAAGTGATCGTGTAGAGGGAGGGTAGGTATATTATTAGATCATAAGTTTTGTGATTGATTGTACATGTAGCTGAGAAGCTAGGGAGTATGCGGTTGGTATTTAGGGGCATTTAGCTGGGAAGGGAGAGGCTTTGAGGCTTTTGGGGGAGGCTTTGGGAGGAGGCGGTTTTGGCTTGTCCTACTAGGGTAGTTCCCGGAGGATCCCCTCCAGCCCCTAAACCTCAAGAAGGGTCGTGCATAGCATTTGCCCCCAGCCAACATCAGCCAGCTGGCAGCGTGGTATGATAGATAAGGACTTGACATCCTAGTATGAAATACAGTCTTTTATTGGGTATTGGATCCACCGGCATCGCCGGCACTATTCCCCAGCCTAATCATTTTCTTGGTATCGCTCAGCTTTTCACCAAAACTCCAATTCTAGTCCAGTCCATGGAAAGGTTCCCCAGAACAGAATACAACACCTAATGTACGGATCTCATATCTTCTTCGACCATTACTTCAGCCAGACCCAAACCCATTCCCCAAACGTCCTCGCATTTACCTTGGTAAATAACCCATCATCTGGCAACTCCAGCCTCCCCTTCCTCGTCTCGCTAGTCGTCTGAATGGTATTTCTCAAATCATTGCTCCGCTCCGGGCCCCAAGCTCCAAACTTGAACCCATGCTTTTTCATCTTGTACCCGAGGATCAGCGCGATGAAGACCGGGATCTGTGTACTCATGTCGATTAATTAGTCTCAACCATAAACTAAAGATTTGCCCCGACAATTTGCATCCCAATTAATTTGGGACCGATTCTCGTGCAGGGGGACCACGAGGTCAGGGATCTAGGTGAGACAGGGTAAACAACTCACCCCGATGTATGACGCGATGAACTGTCTGGTATCGAACGGCCGCTGCAAGAACGGACCGATCCCATTGAACACCACGAGGATGATGCATGATACCAGACCATAGCATGCTTTCAACCATTGCCCATGAGATTTATAGGGGTACCGCGCATTGTCACGGTCGTACATTGCGGCTTGTACTTCGCTTGCATTGCCGTAGATTTTCACTTCTTCCAGTCTGTGAACGAGAGTTAGATGGAATTCAAATTCGAACTACCAAAACAAGAAGCTTACGTTTGAAAGAAGGCGAGATAAGTTGCGCAGATAGCGATGTAGACTATGAGGCAGGAGACGACACAGTTACCACCTAACTCGTTCAGTCGCTGTATTATGTTAGTAATACGTTTTGAAAACGGATTGAGCGACACTTACAACACCTGGAGCACCAGAGCGTCCCATGTATGCGATTAAGAGCATTGCAGACGTGACTAGAACGGCTCTGATGGGAACCCCGGATCGGCATTGGCGCAGCCGACGAGTGATGAATTCGGGCCCGGTCTGATCTTGCAAAGCTAGTGTATACAAAACTCTCGAGGCGACGTAGGTAGAATTCACAGCGCATGTGAAGGAGGAAAACACAAAAATGGCGTTAAAAAAGTGAGCAGCAGCAGGTAGACCAGCTTCAACTACGGCAATGGTGAATATCGAGCTTGCGCCAAGTGATGTGCTCTGCCCATTAATGAATGGATGGTCTCTGGGGACCACGAAGGAGCCCATCAGCATAGCCAGAGAGTAGAGGGTGATGATTCGGAGATTGATCTTTCGTACTCCCATCTTCATGCTCTCTGCGTCGGCGAGTGCTCTACTTTCAGCTGCTGTGGCTGCAATGATATCCATTCCAACGTAAGAGAAGATAACATGGATGATGGTGGTCCTAGAAGAGACCGAATCAGTATGGTTAAAGGAGAGAATATCACTAGTAGACATAGAGAGAAGGGCATATGCGAACGTACCACATCCCTAGAAATGACCCTATACTTCCTGATATTGTTCGCTGAAGATCTCCGTTTTCATCTTTGACAAAATAGACGGAGTTGAAGAATTTATATGGTGAGTCCCAAACTGCATTTCTCCTGGTCAGAATTTCTCAAAGCATCGAAAGAGGAAAACCGAGAAGCGTACATGTGGTCCCAATGATATGGTGATAGTATGCATCGGATCTTGCTAATTGATGTCAGCACCGAATCCGGAAATTCGAGGTAATAAATATCTCACGTTTCATAACATCAAGTATCAGCATCATTACAATTAACATGGAGATGAAAGCTATCTTGATACACCCAAAAACGTATTCAAGCTCTCCGAAGACCTAGTCTTACATGTTAATGATTTCGAATTTACTATGGTGGGAGTTGTCGCTCAGCCTACTTTTACTGGAAATATGTTGATGATTATCACTAAGATCAAAAACAGAGATATCCAAACAGCATTATCGACGTTCTCTCCAATTGTCCAACCAATATTTGTCGTGCCATCATCATATCTAAATTTGATAGTGTTGGATACTGCCACTAATTCTTGTGCGGCAAGAATACAATATGCGAACCTAGACTTGTTAGACATCTTTTCCCTGCGGAGCATCCTGAATGACCTACCAGTACATCCACCCGACTGTGGAGAATGTAAAAATCAGTCGCAAATTCCAAGCAATCAAAATTGGAACAAGATACCTGGAAAAAAGAAATGTAGAGATGAAATCAAAAGTTCGGCAACGGACCAGCAAATCCAACTCCTCTATCAAGAAATCTCCTTGGAAATTCCATGACCGGAGCGTTCACGGGCATTAGAGATGTCATTTCCCCAAGACAAGACATCACAGAGGATATGACTGTGCCCATAAGCAAGTATGCAACAACCGACCCACCAGGCCCAGCACTGGCAAGTGATGTTCCAGAGCCCAAGAATAATCCTAGAATACTAGTTAATCTGCTGAAAGTGTTTTGAAGGCGAAATTTGTTACCATTTCCTATCGTTCTGCCCGTAGAATTAGTAAGTAGTTATATTCCAAGAAGAGGTAGTTTCCATTTGCTTACCCGGAGAACGCAATCATCTATGTTCAACATCAGCAAGAATTAGCCATAAGAATTAGGACAGGGGCGTACATTAATATGCCGTTCCTTCAACACTCTCCTGTGACTGATAAGCACCAAATCTTATTGCTCGATTTGTAGCAAACCCTACCATAGACTCTCCCCTCGTCGCTCCCTCCTCCCTTCAACATTCACCGCCTCCTCAATCGATGGTGTTCCCCGAAGGAAGTCGATATCTGGGGTAACCGGTGAGGGAATCGAGCGGGGCTCGTTCGAAAAATCATAGACTTGTGGAAACACCGCCTGGGGCTTCTCGTGATCCATGGTAGATGGATTCATCGCGATTAACGAAGGGACGTAAAATGCAATATTCTTAAGAGCGAGATGCGAAAATTTGAAAACTTGAGGCCCGTCACAGAACAAAACAAGTGCAGCACGGTGCCTCTTATCACGGCGGGGCCTTGACGCACAGAGAACAAATTAGAGGATTGGATGCCAGTTGCGAGGTCGTACAACGATCATCTTGAGCGTATCTTGTCCACTGAACTTGCGCCATACTTCGTACTTTGCTGTTGTGTTAGTTATGCAGGCCTGTAACCGGGAAGAGCCCCTTGCAAAAGAGGCTTTAGAGAGAGGGGTCTATGAACAGGGAGAGAGCAGCTGGAAAGTTTCCAGCCAATCTGTGGTAAAAAGCTTGCCGGGATATCGTTATTGATCCAACTTAAGATCAACAGCTTAATCATGCTTAATTTCATCTGGCTCCCAGGGAGGCTGTTTCTTGGACGCCTCTGTGGCACGACGAGATACAGGCAACTTGCCGGTTGAGCTGTCCTGGTAGCCACTATAGGCACTGCTTCCTCACTCCACATGAGATTGAATTGCATGTAACTCCAAATGCAGCCCAAAGAGGAAACATGCGTCTCTCCACATAACGAATTGGACGACTCGGCGCGAAGAGCGACAATAGAGCTGGGCAACTATACATCTAAGGCTGAGCAAAACCCACCTCTCTGTTCTTAGTCTCAACGATTGGGACTCCCAAGAGCTGCTCAAGCGCAGACTCAGACTCCGACCTGCAGCTGCTGTACCAAGGGAAAAAGCCGCAATGTTTCTAAGGGATGGGTTTCAAGCTTTTGTGCAACCTGGTTTTCAGTCTGCCTTGTTCCTCCTTCCCCTGTCCCAAGCCTGGTCCTAGCGGCGGCGCTACGGAGCTGTACCCTGCCCTGAGGCTAGCCAGTCTGGAAGTTTTGAACCTCATGGCAGTCCTGTCGTTATCGTATCACAGCGTAGCAATTGAATGGAAAACCCCCCCTCCTTCATGAACATCCTCATGACTGTCCAAGTATAGATGCATTCCCCCTCTCAAACCACTCCTCTCCACAATTTTTCTCTTTCAACCTCCTGGAATCATTCCATGTGTCGCATCGTAGCGCCTCGTCGCGGGCCCGTATCGCTGATCTGCGATGGCGGCTCCAAATTCGTCATCGATATTCCTCCACCTAGCAGACGCATTCAGAGTGCTGTCGCTGCGTAGCGATATCGACAATATCATCCTCGAACTTCTAGGCCAGTTCTCGCTGGAGAAGATATACGCCGAGGCCGATAAGGACACCTACCAGCATCTCGTGGTCACTCTGCTGGTCCAATTGAACACCATATTCCAGGTCCAGCGCCTAACACTGCCGTCGGAGAAGGAGAAGCTGCGGTTTGGATGGTATCTCGGGTTTTTGGCGAGCTGGGAGGTGACATTGAGGACGATCGAGTTTGTGCTGAATGTGGTGGAGGATGGACGGGAGTTGCTGTGGGAGGCCCGGCTGCTGCGAGACAAATATTTAGCAGAGTTTCTCCTATCTGCGCTCCGGTTTAGCACTCTCCATCCCAAGATCCCAACCTCCCAGAGAGCCAAAGACCGTCGAGATCGTTTTGCGCGAGTGCATAGGGCTTTGGAAAGAGTGTTTGATAGCTACCCAAGTCCTGGGTCGTTTCTGCTGCTAGTATGCAAGGAGTTAACAGGCTCCCTCCGAATTGACCCAAATGGCCTAGGACTCCCTCCTAAGCTCAAGGCCGAATTGCCCAACTTGGCCACAGAATTGGTACGATGCTCTATTTCATATCGCCTTATTTTGAATTGTTAAAAATCAATTGCATCCTTCTCAATTGTGCTATCTCTCAATGCTCTAACACCGGCTGACACACCTTCCCCCCCTCTAGTATCCCTTGCCCGAATGTCTACAATCGCAGAATGTATCCTTGATCGTGCCTCAAGGCGGCTTCCCGGGGGACTGGCTATGCCAATTTCTAGCGCTGCGGGATGTTTCGCAATTTGTGGTTGGGGCATCTATCCAATATAAAGCAAAGGAGGAAATCAAAGATGCGCGTCTCCAGAGCACCTCTGCTCGAACGAGAACGGCGGTTCTGAATGCACTTGACAATATCAGACTTCCCCAGCTTCTTTCAGAGGTGGATTTGATAGCAACATTCAGTAATACCTTCCGAATCATCCTTCCGGATACACTCAATATTTCTAGGCTCGATTCCGACGAGACAGACGATGAAACCGACGCGATCAATCTCCTATGTGCACGCTTGTACAATCGCCAAACCATGAATCGAGTGAGTGATAGGGAAGTAATGCGCAGCATAACAGAAATCACCAGAAACATCTCCATATTGGACGACCCCAATGGCATGTATCGAGCACCTAGACCGAAATACTGGGCTATAAATTGCCCTAAGCTTCACTTAGCGGGGGACTCGCAGTTGAGAGCTGCAGATCAAATCAAATTCCCAGTGCGTATATCTCTTCTAGGAAAACTATCCCTGCTTTGTAGAAATAAAATATACCGTAGAATCAAAAAGAAAACGAGATATATATGAAGCAAGAGCTGCAAGCTAATATAATCTGATAGTATGATGATAGGGAAAGGTCGGAGATCGTCCTTCCTCCCAAGGCGAAATGTATTGTTTGCGGAGAACCCGTAACCTTAATACGCGAGGTGGCGCTCGCAAGGCGTACCTTTGAACTACTTCACCCCCTCGAAGCAAATCCCGACATGATCAATGTTGAGAGACATACTCAAACACAATTTCAACTACTCCCTCCAAGGACGGATTTTGGGATGCCTATTCACCCAGGTTTCGCAGCCGTACTCAACGACAACTCTCCAGTCTCGCCAATCTCACACGAAGGAAACTCTTCCCCACAGCTTAGTCGGATTATGTTTGCACTGCCAGCCTCTCCCGTGAGGTCCCGCCCTATTTCAGTATCTCAGAACCTTGTTTCGCCCATTTCACCCGGCGTTAGCTCTGGCCCCTTTCAAAGCGAAGATTCGCCTAAGAACGAATATCTACCCATAGAGGAGTCGAGCTACAGCAATGGAATAGTGTCTACTGATACTTTGAAAGTTGAGAATAGTTTATCCAGGCCTAGCTTAGTAGAATCCCCGCGTTCAAGTGAGGCAGTGACAAGCAGCCGTACGGGCAGCTCCCGTCTGCAGTCCGTATCTACAGTGTCGAGTCCGAACTCGATAGAGACAGACCATCTAACCAGGAGGGGAACTGTTCCTATAGTTGCCCCTCCCGAGAAAGGGAAGTCTAGGTGGACAAAATGGGCCTCGAAGAAAGAGCCTGCAAAGCCTTCAGGAGAGTCAAGTTCCATCTCGTCATCTACCTTGGAAGCCCAAAAGCTGGAAGAATTCTCCCTCAAATCGCTTATATCAAATTCCAAATCCGGCAAAGGCAAAGGCCCAAAAGCACCACCTATAAAGGTTGCCCTCTCCCCGAACTCTACTTATACTCTGTTCTATACACAATCTGCGATAAATATCTGGGATATCGGGACCTCTTCGCCCCTTCTCGGTCGTTCAATTCATACAGAGAGCAATTGTGTTTTAGCAGCAGTTACAAAAATGCACCTAGCATATATTATCGGGACTCGAGATCAAAAACTTACGGTATCTCCTCAACCATTCCCCTCTCAATCTCCTTTCTAAACTAATAAGATTCTAGCTACGTATAGTAAACATAACCCAAACTAGTGTCTCACCGATAGATTATCGAATGCCCTCCTCCCCCTGGTCAACATGCATCTCCATCTGCCCTTCTGAAAACTTCGTCGCTGTCGGTTTCGACAACTCCACCGTGCGGTTCTTCAACCTCACCAAGTCCGAGGAACCCCGCGAAGATAGACTCCATCGGGGCCTGCACACCGACTGCAGACTCTGTCCGCCTGTCGAGACCCTCTCCTTCTCCAACGACGGGCACGTCCTACTGGCGAGTACCCGTCACGGCAAGACGGGACATATCCAGATCTACTCGTGGCGGTTCCCGTTTCTGGATTTCGGGGAGTTGGCAAATTGTAGGTATAGGGTTCCGTTGCATGAATCAGAGGACAACGGTGTCACGTCTGCGATTTACCGGACGGGGGTCGGCGGCGAAGAGAACCTGATATGTTTGACGACCTGGACTCAATCCGGGACTCCTGTCTTGATGCAGCCCTGCGATGGACTCACGTCCGAACTGAGGACCGAGACGTCCAGTCATCAAGGGAAGCTCGGGTCGAGGATCCAGTGTGCGGCGTTCTCGCCAAGCGGGAGGGAGCTGGCGATGGTTAATGCGAAGGGACACTTGTATGTGTGTTCGAACCTGAACTCGAGCCCGATGGAGGTGAAGAGGATAGCGACGAGTCGCGAGTTGACGATTAAGAGTGATTGGTTTGCAATGGGGTTTATGGCGTTTTCAGCGGAGGAGGATGGCATTGTTATGGCATGGGCAGATTCGGGGAAAGGGGTGGGCTTCGTAAAGAAGGTACCAGTGAAGTTTAGGGTAAGTTTATCAGCCTTTCATCTCACATCTTGTTTTCGATTTTGGTGGCAGTTGGGACTATTTACTAACAATAATATAGCCATATACGGATGGAATAGCCCCTCCAACATCAGCTGTGCATCTTTCGCCGCCTAGGTACGAACTTGCGAGCGATACCAGGGATACGAGACTGCCGGTTGAGCTCCATACCGACCAAGTGGAGACGCAGGCACCGTCGGATGTTAAGAAAGAAACAGCAGCGGAGAAAGAAGATATCTACAGTGCTACGTATTGACATCGGCACCCTTTGGGGGCATCCACAAATTCATCGTGAGAGATGAGTTACATAATGTAAGAATTTTGGTGTATTGATGAGTATAGCCTCTGGCTTCGTGGAGAGGAAAGATAGTGTTTGGGAAGTGAACCGAGCATGTTGGTATATCAAAGGAAGCCTGAAGCCCGACAAACTTTGGCCAAAAGACTCGTCCTCCATTCATGTCAGTCAAAATTCGAGTTGTCTCGCTACCCAGACAAATGGCATGTGCTATATATAGCCTTACTCATGTCTTGTTATCTAAACTTCAGCCCTATTTCACGGCATAACTCACGCAACTCCCTTTGTCTACGCTCAGAAACAAGGACTTACATCATGGCTGGTGATGAAGATACCTAGCCAATATCACAAGGAGGTGCTGCTTGGCTGAGGCTCCGATGATGTGCATAGAGGGTGACACGCCGATGATCGCGATGGAGGTGGGGAAAGGGGAAATGGGAGTGGAAGGGGAGGGGGGGAAACAGCTGAAGTGGCGGTGGGTGAAGAGGGGGGTGCTAGTTGTTGTACTCGGTGTGATGTACCCGGTGACTTAATTAGGGAAAGTCAAGTGGTACAGCATGACTTGGAAAGTCGACCGGTGATGAGAGAAATGCTGATGAAAACGAAGCTTGGGAAATTTGAGATGGAGGCTGGAAGAAACCGAGGTGGCTGTGGGGGGGTTGAATAGCTAATATACGAATTGAGTCTTGAGGGTTGTGGTGTGGGTGGAGAAGGAGAGAGATGGCACGTGAGTAAGTTTACATCATTCATTTGTAAAGGATTAATTGACTCTAGACGGATGATAGAATATATATCGTATCTGCTAATAGTCAAAAATTTAAGTGGTAGAGGTTGGCCTGTTTCTCTCTTCTTTTGTTTGCTGATTCCACGTGATGCGGCCCTGCTTTCTATTTTGCCAACTCTTCGTTCTCCTCTCGAGTTTCTTGAAGTAGCTGGGAGTAGATTCTTCTTTAGCAGAACTGAGGCTTAGTTCTATATAGTAGGAGAGAGATAAATGGTTATATATCTATTAGGAAGACGGAAGGGGCGACTGAGCCGTAGGTGTTTGTTTAATATTTGATATCAATATTTTCTATGCTTGAATCGGGGCCTTTCGTCCATTGCGAGTTCCTTATCTTCGTCCTATTTTCCTTTGTTTCTAACGCCCTTATCTCGGATTCAAAGCCGAAGACCGAAGTGAAATGAGTGAAGTGGACGTACGCCTTGAGTTGAGTAGGCGATTCAGATCCTTCCTTTCTCGTTCACCTTTCCCTCTTCAAGAAATCTCTGCCTCCTCCCTACGACAACGCCGCACCGCTTCGAAAACCTTCCAATACAAACCCCGAACCTCCTCCTACCAAAAACCTCTTCGATCTCCTCTACACCGACCTCAAAGGCGTAAAGCAACGATGCCTTCCATCAATGCCCTCGGTTGCACCCTTGATACTTGCCCTATCTCCGATGCAACTGTTGACTACGACCCTACCCTCGTAGGCAATGCGCTGTACCTCGCGCTTTTCGGCCTCGTCATCGTGGTCCAGTTTCTGCAAATGCTTCGATGGAAGACGTGGAGCTATTCATTGTGCATGATGAGTGGGTGCGTGTTGGAGGTTGTGGGATACGTAGGTCGTGTGCAGATGCATTTTAATCCATTTGAGGCCAATCCTTTTTTGATGTGAGTATATCTCCTCTTTTCATTCGCATTTCCCCCTCGTTACTATTCCTATTCCCATTGAAGCTGGGTTATGTTTCAATTGCAAGATTCAATCTGAGGAAGGGACGAGGAGAGAATATGAATATACGAGAGGTTGTGTGCTAACAATCTGCAGCTATTTGATCTGTGTAACTATCGCACCAATCTTCTTCACGGCCTCCATCTATCTCACTCTCTCCCGTCTCCTCCTCACCTACGGCCCGCACCTCTCCCCGCTCTCCGCTCGCACAATCACCATCTCCTTCGTAGCCTTCGATGTCATTGCCCTCATCCTCCAAGCCGTCGGTGGAGCACTCGCAGACACCGCTTCCGATAACGCAGGAAGAGATATGGGAACGCATATCATGGTTGCGGGACTCGGATGGCAAGTCTTAAGTTTACTCGCTTTCTTAGCTGTAAGCGGGACTTTTGCGGCGAGGGTTTGGAAGGAAAAGAAACAGCTGAGGGGGCTTGCACTTGTGGAGGGAAAAGAGAAGACCCAGGGCGCGGTTGCTATTCGATTTGTTGTTGGTAAGTTCCCCATCTTACTTGTCATGCCAGCAATTTCCGTTTCCCGGGTTCTATTCTAGGCTGCATACAGAGCCTGGTTCTGCATATGAATAACAGACTAATACCTCTCTAGCAATCTTCATCGCTACCGTCCTAATCCTCGTCCGATCCACCTGGCGTGTAGCCGAGCTCGCAAATGGCTTCGGCTCCAAACTCGCCAATGACGAAGTCTTGTACATGGTCCTCGAAGGTGCCGTTATGGTCCTTGCAACCACTGTCCTAACTTTGTTCCACCCCGGACCGGTATTTGGTTCTACGTGGAGTGATGCAGGGTGGAGCTGGTCGGGAAAAGTAGAGATTGGTGGAGTCGTGGAGAAAAGCAATGATGTGGATGCGTCAGTGCGGGATGTATGAATGCGAATGAGAACTAGCGAGTGCATCTTGTAAGAAGACATCAGTAGTAGCCATAAAGTGCGAGAGTGCGATATCGGGTGGAAAAGCTGAAGGAAACATCGAAATGGGGTTGCAATTAGCAGTAGCATAAGAACGCAGGAAGGTTGACACTAAGCATAGAAAGGCAGCACGATGAGAGGCTCTAGTAAAATATAACCTTGTTTTCAGATGAATAATTAGAAAAATCAATATCATTTCTCTGAGTTTTTAACTTTAGCAATAAGTTTCTGGCGAATAAGTAGAAAGAGAGAGCTGGCTATGCATCGGTTAGTATAGCTTAAGAATGGGCACGCATAAAATTTCATCTCGTTACTCAAGTTCCCTTTGAGAAGTCAAGTATAGGCTTAGGGAAGCAGATTGATGAAATATTCTTGTCTCGCTACTTTAATCGAAGCTGTGAATATTTACTTGGTATTTAACTTCCATGATTGAAATAATGTACTCAAGCTACTGTCTATGCTAACCTGTGCTAGTACTGTGAAATAATTTGCTTTATTTTCTTTTGATTCTTTAGGTTGTCGGGACTGGGTATTCTGTCGTTCATTGGCGTGGTTTTATGAAGATGAGGGAGAGGGGGGGGGAGGAGGAGTAAAGATGAATCTTTTGATGGGAATAAATGGAAGGGTGTAGATAAATGGAAAACTCAAGGACCTTTAAGGTCGTCTAGAGCACTTAAAGCTCCTTTAGCTTTATTACAATTAATTAAACTCTACGTCATCCTTTTACACAATACAGGAACGAGGGTGAAGCGAAAAATCGAACGAGCGTATTGATACATCAGATAAGCTATTAGACATTATAAAGATAGCCTTATAGCCAAGTACATATACACTTCGCAACAGCTTCTTTGTAGAACTCAATCACTACTCCGTATACTCTTAAAAACAAGACTTCGAACCCACGTGATTATCTCCTCAACACTACCCCTCACCTCCACCTCACGTCTCTAGTCCAAATCCAATGATATACCCACCACAAACATTGACGGCGTTAAAATCCAACTTAGCATACACCCGACAGCAAGTGCCGGAGCGGTAGACAAGTCAAGCCAAAGGGCCATGTCATGAGACATCCCCAGATGACTCACTCGCCTTGTACGACCCGATCTGCAACAGCTGGATCACCACGTTGAATGTTGGTCTTTTGATCATGGACATACCGCCGGGCCGTATCATGTGTATCAGTTTGCATGTATGCGTACTGTACATGTATGTATGTATGTATGCATGATCTGATCTGATCTGTCTGGTCTCAAACCCAGACTGGATATAACGTCGGGAGGCAAAAGGCGGTGTTGGGTTGGGGTAGGACGGAGCGAGAAAGGGTGAAGGGGGGTGGTTCCCTCATCTTGAGGAGGGGTTTTGTGTAGATGACCGATGGTATGCGATGGCTGTTGTTTTGAGGTTGGTTTGGTTGGAGTTTGCTCGATATTGGTGGCGACTTGGAAAATAGTTTCTAGAGGTAGGTAAAAAGAGCAGCGAAAAATGCACGTAACACAAGAGTTGGTACTCTAGCTCTGTGTGTAAGTATAGTCTTGCTAAATAGCAATACTTGCTCAAGAACAAGGAGAAAGAAAGAAAGTGGAATTTGATAATAGTTGTAATTTCATCTTAATTCAAAAGCGAATATCACGAAGCTATACTATCCTTGAAGTTACAGTTTCTTATATGTGGCAAAATCCTCATCAGAGTGTTTTCCAAATAGGGTTGATCTTGTGTTGAGAATGCGTTGGATCGAGCTGTTTGGAGAGAAGAAGGCAATCCGAACTTCCGAATGTACCTTGAGAGGTCTAACGACACCTACCCTTTAAGAAAGCACTCTCGTCCTTTGGACAAGTTATCGTTAGCTGAAATTCTCTAGTGCTGAAAAACTTTTTTAATCTTCAACGGTTGTGGAGTCAACTTGATTAGTGTTGAGAACGATGCAATTCTATGACGGTGTTAGCAACATGCCTGACATAGGATCTAGCTGCAAATACGAGCTTAAGCGCTGTAGGTATTTGTCAAATTCAACTCCACATACTCTTGTAAAACAAGAAGAAGCTAGATATCTTTAAAATGAGCATCGCTGGAGAGTTGCAGATCTGAAATGCGCTTACATTGCTAGTATCCTCCTTCTCCCGCTCTAGCAATAGCGATTTGGATTTCATCGTCCTGGATAGGACGATCTTCTGATCAATCTCCGAAATGACATACCTCGGTAGTATTCTAGTACAAGAGAACGGGGCCAACGGAAAGAGTTTTTATTTCCCTAGCTTCGTATTGATTAGCCTAATAAACTAAAGTGTATATTGCTCTTCCTCCGTTAACTGCTGCTAAATCTTGTGCGTCGAATGTTTTGTTACAAGGGTCGGCATTCCTGAGACATATCAAGATGTATGCAAGGTTAGCCGGGTAGCTGTCTCTCTCCACTTCTGCCGCTGCCTTCTAGATAGGAACACAGATTGAAGGCCCTGCTCAAATTTTGGATTATATGGAATGCAAGCCAGTAGCTGGTCTTGAAAAAGAATTGTAATATGATGATGTAGGGGATAAAGTATTCAAGCTGAAAGAACCTCGGTTGATATACAGGTAATCTCGTTTTAAGTTGAGCCGAGGACTTGGCAAGACACTTCTAGTTTCCAGGGAATAGAATATACCTTGACGCTACCCCGTATGACTCTTGCATTTAAGGAGACTTGTAAGAGGTAGATCTTGTTCGGAATCTAGTCAGGATTCGGGCTCGGACAGTATTTTCCGCTGTGGCAAACGGATGATCATGGACAGAGCTAACATTATACATTCCACCTTTGATGATCCGTAGAAAATCTTGCTGGATGGACGATTCGAGGGCTGGGAAGAGCTACCATTGATAAGAAGGTGGCTTTGGATGTCGTTGGGGTTGCGGAGTTGGCGGGGTAACATCACATTCCATTCCTTTGACCCCGCTGTGGCACGTGCTTACAACTACTACTTTATTTTATGCATATGTAGACAGCCATGCACGGCTAAAGTCTATTTCGACTTTATCTTATTTCAAGTGTGGGGATTTTGGAAAGAATTGTATCCTATGAACTTGCCTTATTCTCCAGTTCGGTTTTAATCTGCACTGGCTCTGTACCTCATACCTAATTAGTCGTTGCACTGTCAAGTGGAAAACATGAGTTGCTGGGTTTGATTCTTGTTCTCTAAAGATAGCTGCCCCCTAAATCTATCCCCAAACCTGTCGACAACTAATATTCAACCTCTTTTTACTCATAAAACCCCTCCACTTCTCCAACTCCTTTCCCTCCTTCCCCCTATCCCCCTCTATAGCCGGCCACTGATTCAACCCCTCCGGACAAGTTCCCCCCAACACCTTTGGCATCGCATGCCAACACCACCTCGTCTCCCCTCCCATCCACACACAATCCCCACTCCTGACCCTCAAGACGCACATCTCCATCTCCCTATCCTCATCTCCCTCATCCACCTTACTCCCATCTTCTCTCTCTTTATCCTTCGAAATAATAAATAGGCCATCACAACCCAGACTAAAGCTCGCAAGTCCGCGTTGGCAGAGTTCGGAGACGTCTCGGTGAACGGGCATGTAATCTTTCGTGCTATATAGAAGCACAACTCCGCTCTCGGGTTCAAAAGCACTCTTGAAAAGTCCTTTAACTAACGCTGCAATGTCAGCTGGAAAAGGAGTTGGTGAGATGGCGGGATAAGAACGGGTACTCCAATCGTACTGACTACCCAACGTGAGCCAGCGAAGCTTCTTGGAGAGGAATTGAACTGTATTCAGTGGTTTGTGAGACGAGTGTGGATTGAGTGGTGTGTATATTTGCTTTGAAGTTGAGTCTGGGAGTGTGAAGAATGAGGATGGGCGAGAGGATGAGAGGAGGGGAGGTGGGTAGGGAATATGGTAGTCATGGTGGATGTTTGTTTTGTGGAGGGGGTTGGCTAGGTCTCGATGCATGATGACGGAGAGCATTTGAAGTTGAGATTTTGGCGGGAGAAGAGAAGGGAATATTCGGAGGCCTGGATATTGTTAGATGGGTTGGCTTGAGAATGTTTTGAGGGGAGGTATAGTACCGGGGAAGTCTTTGTGCTCATAAATTACGCACTCCTGGACGTCATCTACAATTTCTTGCTGATCCCTACCAAACGAGAGAAATGCCCTCTGAGACTCTCTAATTAGATCGTTGGGAACCGTCTCAACAGCAACGATTCTCTCCTCTTGCTGCTCCGTCAAGCCTCTTCCGAAGTCCACAATGCTTAGATCTTGGTTGATACTCTGGTCGTCCTTTTTTTGGTACTCCTTGTACAGATTGCAGATTGCCTGAGGTGGTATGGCATGTGTATCATGTCCATGTCCCTGGTCATATGTTGAGCACTGTTCTCTGCATGGAGCTCCAAAACGTACCTCCTGTCTAGCGTCCTCCATTTCCACGTGATCTCGAGTTCGATCTCGTGACCTGTCCTCTGTACAGTGAATTCGACTGGCCTTGCTTGATTGTCTGATATCTTGGTTGGAGTATCCCGAGTGGTGCTGAAAAGGCTTCTTGTTGCAGAGGAATGAAATGGGAATAATGCCCTGGAGCCCTCTTCCGTCGGTGAGTGTCCACATCCGAAAGTATCATAGAAATCTTTCGGCACTAAAATATTTGTCGTCTGTCAGCTCGGCCTATTCAGCACTTTCTCACTCCGAATGCGAAGTCAAGTTTCCGTCAATTAATGTATCGTTTGTTACTTTGTTTCTTTTTTGAGCAACTCTTTTCCTGGCATTACAACTTTGTTTGAATTTGCTATTTGGTTAGGGTAAAATTGAGGAATGGTCTTTGTCTAAAAGCCAAGTGGTTGCCGTCATCATCAATAGCCATAAGTGTGCCTAATTAAGGGTCTTATCGACGCTTAGTCTTTACTTTTCCTCTTCTTCGTCTTCCTTCCAACTCCCTCTCACAGCATATGAATTCACGTAGCAAGTCAGCATGCAAACATAAACTAAACTAGCCCGCCCACCTCTTGTTTCCATCTTGAGTCTATAAAGATCAGAAGAATAGCAATACATTCACGAACATAAGTCAAGTCCGACTATTACATAGTGACAACAGAGAAAAGAAACCCAGGTGCCTATCCAATCCTTCCAAACTCCCATGACCTGGGGAGTGGAACCCAGGGCGATCTGTCGTTGCAATCCAAAGCAGCATATGCAGGAATAACCGATTTATGTCTCCAATAACAGGTTCCAACTATACAGTACATAACCCCAAAACCTATCTAATATCCTTCCTATACCGCTTTACTAAGAAAAGAAGGAATACAATCAAGGCAACAAGGACGGAAAAACTACTTACTATCCTCTTCCAACGACCATTGAAACCTAAGCCTGTTAAATTGAAACCAAGAAACTATTACATAGCTGTAACCGAAGAACTACACCGCACAAGTCTCTTATAGGAGACCGTCGGTGTCAGTATCGAGACTTCTGGTTGAGCTAACCTTAGCGAGCGAGAAGCTACTGCTTCGTAAACGTAAACCAATTGACATTTACAAAATCTGCGGGCTGGCCACTCGCAAAAGTCAAATACACATTGTGAGTACCAGTCACCGTTGTACTCATGGGTATATTATAAGTCTTCCAGCTCTGCCAGCCACCCGTATTCGCAATTGCAAAGTTCCCGAGAGACGTTGCACCGGGACTATCAACCGAGACCTGCACTAGCCCACTGATGCCCGTCCCAGCACCGGAAGAGGCTCTCACCCAACACATATTCATTCCTCCGCTGGGGAAAACAACATTATTGAATCCAACCCAGTCGCCGTTCGCGATCCAGCCGACATCGTCGCCGCCGCCTGTGTCTGAAGTGGGCTCCGTCGCACAGCCATTATTGGAGCTGAAGTTCGCACACTTGATTTGCGACGCAGCATCGATGGTCCCCGACGCTGGCGCTTGCCCTCCTCCCACCGTGATGGTCAACAGAGTGGGATTAGGGTCATACACCGATCCCGATTGATCGGCGCCTCCACTGGGTGCGACATCATCGTACGGGAATGCGTACCCACGGCCCTGGAGCTCGACTTGGTGGACGATGCGCGAATAATGGTTTGTGATGCTATTTTGGTAGTAGGTCGCTGCCGCCGACGGCTCGGAAGATTCAGAGATGAGTGTGGAACGGTTGAAGGCGGCGGAGATACGCGGCGTGAGGGCTGCCATACCTGCGGTATTGGTGGCAAAGGGGCCGGTGCTACAAGTGAAGATATCGTGTGTACTGGGCTTCGAGAAGCTTCCCACGCCGTTGAAGCTCAGCGTGTTACCTTGCACGGCACCCTGGACAACCCCGAAGGAGGCTTGGGTATCTACGGTGAGTGGCGTGCTGCTGTATTTGTTCCAGACGGCGTCGACATATGGCTCGAAGTACCCCGAGAACAAGGAAGGGTTCACAACCTGGCCGAGGTTTGGGCTGAGGGCTCTCAGCGTCTGTCCCGAGGCTCCTTGGACGATCAGCTTGTTCCAGCCAACGCCATCTAAGGTGTTCTGTGCTACGAGGGCATTGCAAACACTGGTAAGCCCGTCGGCCGGGAGACCTGCGACTGTCTGGGTCTGGCCAGAACTATTGGTCAAGGACAACCCGATGGGGATGGCGACGAAATCAACGCAAGAGACATTAGCAAAGAGCTGCGAGGCGTTGAAGGTTAATTCGCAGAACCCCCAGAAGGTGTTGATGTTTGGATCAGCTGAGTTTGTGACCGACGGTTCCACCAGTCCCGGCCCTGGATTTAGCAGGAAGACAAGCTGGGCGCCAACCGAAAACCATATACGGGCCGAAGAGATCTGGGGAATAGTAACAGTGATGGTAGAGCCGGGTGCGCCAAGGGGGATGCTGCAGTCAGCTCCAAGAGATGATTGGGGTTGTGCTGGTGATGCCGGATAGAAAAGAGCTCCACTCGCTTGGATGAGGCAGAGCGCATTATTATTGACATCAGTGCCTGTGATGTACGCGTAGACGGTGTCATTTGTGGTATTTTTCAAGGCCAGGTTGACTTGGCTAACCATGATGGGCGAATGAACTTGGTCTACCTGGGTGAAATCAAAGCTAAGTGGTTCTTAGACTCTACAGCGGAGTTGGCAAAGTGTAAGTCTACTCGAGGAAGGTAAGAAACAATATATTTCACAGAGGAAATGCAAAAGACGGAAACGACAGCAAAACAGAAAGCTTTATGGAAACGCTGGAGACATCTCAGCTGCTGCTTCTGAGCAGCTGAGGCCAACCGAAACTTGGAATAGCTTCAGCTGATGAGCCGATGGTGAGGTGAACTGAATCTTCAGATCCTCTTCACAGACTCAAGAAGACTTGGGATTGTTTCCCACAGGAGGCGGTTATAGTCACGCTTCGTCCTTCCAACTTCATATAATAGCCTCGTGCGTCAGTAGTCTCACATTCTCCAATTCTCCAGGCCCATTCCTCGATGTCTCACACGAAGAAGCTCGAGCCTAGCGAAGTCGTCAGGGACAACCACCATAGCACAGGAACCAATTATTGAATGCCAACTCGGCAAAATCTTTCCTACTTTTGGCAGGCGGACACAAGAAGAATCCAGGTGCCGAATTTTCGCATACTTGAAGTCTAGCCTGGTCTTGGGTTTGAAGTTCACAACCCTTTCAGGAGCAAAAGGACCGAAACACCTGATGGAGACTCGCGCGTGTGATGGGCAAGCGATGGAATTTACCTAATTTTTGCCGAATTCTTAAATGATTGGCTCTCACCTAGTGGTGTCATGATAGGACTGTAGACATTATCTAGACACTAAGTCACGGGTTTGGTGTTGTTGGAATTTAACTCGGGAGACGAGGTTGGGATTTTCGTCAAATAGAGTACATAAGGCACCTTTCGTTACACTGTCTTCCTGACGAACTAGCATTCCGAGGTCTACAACACAAAATCTAGAAGGAAAAGGGAACAGATATCAATCTTGCAACCTCTCCCATCTGTCATATTTTTACCCCGCATTATTGTTTTGCCCCCTTGTCTTCTGTAAGCGTTCATAAGGTTACGTGCATTAGCGACACAGCCAGCCATATCCAAAAGTGGTACTAACACAAATCTTACTAGGGGTCATCCGGGCAAACTTGTAACTCATCACCTCTGTTTTTATATCTGATGACCATGAGATAAATTTTCATACCAGCTGCTTTTCCCCGTATTGAATTTTTCTACGGTCCTTAAATCTGGGGAAATCCCCTCTCTTCGGTTCGGAAAGTAGAAGCTATCCAACAATCAAAATGCTTTTCTACAAAGCTGCAATAGTTGCAGCGATTGCCTTGGAGGCAAGATGTGCACACTTCAATATTCCGGAAGTTAGCAATATCGTCAATGATGTCCTGGTCCAGTTTTCGGACGTTGTTCACTACGATGGAAACGAGACCTATACCACAAATCCTACAGATATACAACAGCGGAACGTACTGTCTAGGGACGCTTCGTCATTCTGGATGGAAAGCATTACCCATCAGGGTGTATCGGCTTTTGGCTCTTCGGGGTACCAGATCTTTCGAAATGTTAAAGATTTCGGTGCAAAAGGCATGTCTTTAAATCCCACATGAGAACCCCTACAAACACTAACTTCTCATCAGGCGATGGAGTTACCGATGATACAAACGCCATTAATCTAGCTATGAGCTCAGGAGGCCGCTGTGGTCAAGGCTGCGCCTCCTCGACAACAACGCCTGCTGTAGTCTACTTCCCATCCGGCACTTATCTCATCTCTTCCTCAATCATTGATCAGTACTATACTCAAATCATCGGTAACCCCAACAGTCTCCCGATTCTGAAAGCAAGCCCAGGCTTCTCCGGGTTTGGGCTGATCGATGGCAATAAATATTACACTGCAAATTTGAACTGGGGATCTACAAATGTGTTCAATCGACAAGTCAGAAATCTCGTGTTCGATCTAACAGGTCTACCGACTGGGTCAAATGTTGCTGGAATCCATTGGCCTACGGCTCAAGCAACTTCATTGACGAACCTTGTGTTCCAGATGAGCTCGGCTTCGGGGACACAGCACGTGGGAATCTTTAGTGAAAGTGGTAGGTTTCGGATATTTCATTCCACTCTCTCACAACATGGGCACGATGCAGGGAAGCGTGCCAGATCTCGCTACCGAACTTGTGGAGAAACCCTTTCCTAGAATCAAAATGGGATTGTACCTGATCATAACTGACGCTGATTTGAATAGGTTCTGCTGGATACATGGGTGATTTGACCTTTAATGGAGGTAAATTCGGTATGCAAATTGGTAACCAACAGTTTTCAATGCGAAACCTTGTTTTTAACAACGTCGTGACTGCAATCACCCATTTCTGGAGCTGGGGGTGGTTGTACCAAGGTATTACTATCAACAATTGCGGAACAGGAATCGATATCTCAGCCGGTGGCAGTACAGCACAAGCCGTCGGGTCTATTGCTATCATCGATAGCGTCATTACCAACACGCCTACTTTCATCATTACGGCATTTGACTCAACCTCTAAGCCTACTACAGCTGGCAGTCTCATTCTTGAGAATGTTGTTCTTAACAATGTCGGCACTGCTGTGAAGCAGGCCGGCGGTGGGACCTTGTTGGCCGGCACTACCGGATCAACCACCATCGCAGGTTGGGGTCAAGGCAATAAATATACACCAACTGGGCCAACACGATTCCAAGCCTCGTTTTCCGAAAGTACCAGACCGGCTTCGCTTCTCAATGGAAATGTTTATTATACTCGTTCCAAGCCACAGTACAACACCCTTCCAGTTTCTTCCTTCGTGAGCGCTCGCAGCTCTGGGGCTACTGGAAATGGACAGACCGACGACACCGCCAAGCTTCAAGCTGCTATTAATGCGGCAGCTTCGGCGGGTAAAGTTCTTTACCTCGATGCTGGGACTTATAAAGTTACGAGTACATTGTTGATTCCCGCCGGTTCTAAGATAGTCGGAGAAACGTATCCAGTCATCATGTCAAGTGGATCCTTCTTCAACCAGGAGAGCAGTCCTCAACCGGTTGTTAAAGTTGGAACTGCTGGACAGTCGGGGCAAGTTGAATGGACGGATACGATTGTGGGTACCCAGGGACAACAAGCTGGCGCCATTGCGATTGAATGGAATCTCGCTTCTGCTGGTACACCATCTGGGATGTGGGATGTACATGTGAGGATCGGGGGATTTGCTGGGTCGAATCTTCAAGTGGCACAGTGTCCGACTACCGGGGCGACTGTTAATCTCCAGTGCGTAGGGGCATATATGTTGATGCATGTTACCCCTTCAGCGTCGGGGTTGTATATGGAGGTAAGCTAGCTAGGCTCAGACATGCTGTGGTGGGGAACTCACTGACAAGGTGCCGCCCATAGAACGTTTGGCTATGGACAGCCGATCATGATATTGATAGCCAATCGAATACACAAATCACGATTTATAGCGGCAGGGGCCTTTATGTTGAAAGTACGGTGGGGAATATTTGGATGTAAGTTACGCTGTCTCGTCGAAGACGGTTCGATTATTAGATAGGACAGATCACTGACCATTCACATTTAGGGTTGGAACTGCAGTTGAGCACAATACACTGTATCAATATCAGCTAGCAAATACTCAGAATATATTCATGGGCTTTGTTCAGACGGAAACACCGTAAGTAATCTGCCAAAGATTCCCATTTCATCGCTGATACAAATCTCTTCCAGATATTATCAACCATCCCCAATTGCACCGACGCCATGGACAATCGTCCCAGTACTCAACGACCCAGACTTTGCCACCTCCTGTGCTGGTGCTTCGGGTAACTGTGCCATGGCATGGGGTCTCCGTATCCTTGATTCTCACAGCATAAATATCTACGGCGCTGGTCTCTATTCTTTCTTCAACTACTATAGTACCGGTAAGTTTCCCTACCATCCTCTCCTTCCTATTTATATCCCAGCAAGTCTAACAATCTCCTTTGTAGAATGCTGCACCACCGGCGGTCCCGAAAACTGCCAAAACAACATCTTTAGCCTTGAAGGAGCACTCAGCGATGTCTATGTCTACACGCTCGCTACAGTCGGAACTCAGAATATGATTGTTCAGCATGGTACGACTCTTGCGAGTTATAGTGATAACTTGAATGTGTTTACGGATCTGCTCACGTTGTTCACTTCCGGAGTAGTAGCGGGGGATGCGACGGCGGCAGGGCCGGGTAGTGGGGACTCTGGAGGATCTGGAGGGTCTTCGGGGACTGGATCATCTACGGGAACTGGAACATCTACGGCCCCTGCGACATCTACGTCGTCTGCAGCATCTACGGCGTCTGCAACTCCGTCGTCTTCTAGTTGGGAATACCTTGGGTGCTATACTGATTCCATCTCTACACGCTCACTTGGGCATAGGGTTGGTGTGCCAGGTGGGGATTCACAGATGACTGTCGAGGCTTGCACAGCTGTTTGCCAGGCTAGTGGGTATACACTGTCTGGTGTTGAGTATTCTGGCGAGTGTTGTAAGTCTTGGCCATTTTCTTCTTCCCCCTTCCTTTCTTCCCGAGAACAAAAGTGCTATAGCTTACACATGGGTAGATTGTGACAATGCTCTTCAGAATGGCGGTGCGATCGCTGCATCATCCGGGTGTGATATGGCGTGCAATGGTGCGCCGATCGAGATCTGTGGAGGTAGCAATAGGCTTTCGCTTTATGAGCATAATACCACGGCTGATAGCGGTGGTGGGACTGGAAGCACCAACCTTCAAGTGTGGAATTTCAAGGGATGCTATACTGACTCGGTGACGGCTAGGACGCTGAGTCAGCGTCTTGAAGGCGGCAGTACGATTGAGGGATGCCAGACCGCTTGCAAAGCGATGGGATATGTGTATTCGGGTGTCGAATATGCTTCAGAATGCTGTAAGTCCCCCTCTCACTGTTTACCTCTTTGTTTCCACCCCTTCACCTCTGGAATCAAACTCACAAGTCTGTAGATTGTGACAGTACACTAAGGAACGGCGGCGCACCAGCCGCAGATGGGAATGCCTTGTGCAACATGGCGTGTTCAGGGAATACGACCGAGACGTGTGGAGGTCCGAATAGATTGGACTTATATACCTATGGCTTTTGAATGATTAGTTAGCGATTGGGGACTATATTTGTGGGAGCGAACCTTTTTTGTTTAGCGTGAGCGCATGCATTTGATTGTTGGAGTCTGCTGCTAGGCTCTTTGAGCGATGGCTAGGGCACAAGAGTGGGTCAAGTTTGGGTTAGAAAAGTGTGATAATACCACTATCGTTTAGATGTTAGCGAATTTAAATTCGTAGTCTATGAAAGAAAGTTTAGTGAGGTGTTCTTTAAGGAGTGATGAATCGGCTATTTAGACCGGCGGGCCTATTCTGAAAAGTACTGCCATCTCCAGAATATGGGCATTTGGACGAGCTAGATCCGGAGACTTTATTAAACAGTCTTTTAGCCCCTAAAAATCTGTAGCATGCTCCACAAATATGATATTGAAAAGATCATCCTGAGCCTCATGCACAAATAAAGCTTCAAACAGTGGCTTGATGAAAGGACACGATTCGCAGCAAGTAAACTTAGACGAGCGTGGTTAGAATTATATTAGGCAGATTATCATGTATGAATTGAAGACCCAACTTAGGATTAAAGAATTGTAATGAAAAGGATTGCATCGGGTCAGCTGTAAATGCAACAAACAGGCTTGAAACGATAAGAGACGAGTCTCTAAACTACAGTATAGAATATTTGCTATTCACTCTTTTTCTCAGTGTATATAATCACTTGAAAGCACATTATTCTGCCTCTAGTGAAGAAAAGCCTCGACACGTCTCTGGAGTTAATGAAAGCGGAGACGAATGAAAGCCCTTCTGCAGCATTAATCACATTGGATGTTGCCAAATTGTTATCGGGTTTCGGCTGCTATAATAACATTTGGTATTGTGGGAATCGGGTGTCATCGCTACCAAGCTTGTGTTAGTTACCGAATGGACTCGCCTGGCAACTAGGACCTCATCATATTCTACCCCACAACAATTGCGATATTCTAAAATGCAATGGACAGCTTCAGCAAATCTTCTTCTGCTGCAAATATAGTCAACGATAGAAACAAAAAAACAAACAAATTCCCCACCTATCGGCAAATCCCCCTCTGATCAAAAAGCCAACCGCAACATCATGCTCAAGAAGTTCCAGGCCAATGTCGAACCATCACTCGGTCAATATACGTACATACTAAAGCTATTCTATGTCTACGGTTCTCTAATGGACCCATCGCGACTCCAAGAAGTTCTCCAGCTTCCGGAACCACCGGTCCTCAAACTAGCCAGAGTAAAGTCCTACAAAATCATGTTGTGGGGCCAATATCCTGCCCTAGTGGACGGACTAAGTAATGGCTACGTTGATGGCATGGCTTATGTTGAAGACACTAAGAAGCAACAGAAGATGCTCGAGCACTATGAGACGGACGTTTATAGCGCTGGAGGCATAGGATCACGATTGAAGGGAAAGAGGTGTCGGGAAGAACTTTTATGTGGGCTGATAACCCTACAGAGCTAATCGAAGGGACATGGTCGTTGGAAGAGTGGAAGAAGGAAGTGGAGGAGGAAATGGCATCGCATTTTTGACCTCTCGAAGATTGAGAGCTGCGTAAAAGTTGAAAATTGATGTTGAAGACTGTGCTCGTGTCCCTTGTGACATTTTGAAGTGATATGACTCTCAAACCCGATTTTGACTTTTAAGGAGATATAACATTCAAATCTGGAATGCTGAAAAATGTTACCTTAGGACCTTAACTGCACTGGAGCCATATCATAGTATGAGGAAGATATATCACATGCCATTGTAGCATCTCTAATAGACAAAATATCACAGACCTTCAATGGCAATCATGGGTAATACCCGCTGAGACATTTTGCGGGTTCTGCGGGAATACCCGCTCAAGTCTAGATGGGGAATTCCCAATTCCATCTTTTGAGCAGTTAGAGAAAACTAAGTTTGAAGGTTTGGGATAGTCGTACCTGGATTCCCTTGACAAGACAATTGTATGGAGCATATTACTTTTCGGAAAAATTAGCCATGCCAAATTGAAGAATGCCCAGGAGAAATTCTGTTTTGGCACTGAAAAGATAAGAACAGTTCTTTCCAAAGTTTTGCATTATTAATATTTCATCAACCAGTATACCAATGCCCTAACATAGCTCTTCATATCATCATCTACTTCCCATCCCTCCCTCAACACAAACCAACCACCCTATAGTCAAATTATGATTAAACGTGCAGCAATAAAGACTCCAAGGACTTGGTAAATAATTTTGGACATCTAGTAACCTAGTGGTCTCACAAGGTGAAGAAAGCCACGAAAAGACCTGCCAGGCCACCGGCAGAAACAATGTAAGGAGCGTTGGATGCACCGGCGTTCTTCGTTGGCGGTGCAGTTGTAGTAGATGCAGCGGCAGAACCGCTTCCACTTGTTGTCGTTGTAGCGGACCCTAAATTAGATCATTAGTCACCGCCCGCGGTACTCTGCTGAACGAACAAAGACAACTCACCAGTCTGAGTACCGCTACTTGATGTTGTCTCTCCCGCCGAAGCGCTCGTGGACGTCTCGCTTCCGACACTAACTGGTGCAGCGGTCTGACTCGTGGGGTAATATGATGCTATGCAGGCTTGAACGCATTGGCCGTAGTTATCGCTGGCAGACTTGCTTCCATCTCCTTGAGGGCAATTGGCGACACAATCATCGGTCTGGTTTACTTGGGCCGAATTTGGATGAGCTGCCCCCACGCAGGCTGCCTCACAAGTCACGTCTCCGGCATTGCAAGCAGCGAGGCAAGTAGCTTGAGGGGAGAGTGAATATGTAGTTGTGGGGGCGGCAGAGATAGTCGATGTTGAGTCCCGCTCCTCGAGGACATTCGCCAACGCAAAGGTGCCGAGGGTGAGGATGATCGCTGAGGTCTTCATGTCGAATTAGCTTTTTAATTTCCGAGCTTGATATGCAGATAGCCAAAATGGTAGAGACGCAGGAACGACAGTGAAGTTGCTGAACGAATGTAAAGCTTTTGAACGAGCGTGTAGAACCGGGAACAAAACGAAGGTTAGAGAATGGAAAGATCTCATGGCAGACGGAGGGTTCTCCTCGTATTTATTAATATTACAGCGGTACGAGACGGAAGAGCGGACTAACTCCAATTGTCGTGTTATCATGGCGTTCGTGTCACCCCTGAAACCCCGGCTTTTTGCGAGTCGTGCGATTCAGCAGTGTGTGTGGGGTAATTTCGGTTGTTTGGTCGGATTACCATGTTTGGGGGGATTTTTTGGGTCCAATGATACTTAATTAAAGGTACTTGCATTCAAATTGATGGAAGGTAAACTGCGAATAGAAGAGGAGTTACAGTGAATGAGACTTTATCAAGGCTCTAAAGTTGATATCATACTTGTCAGTGAGTATTCCAACTTCCCAGCGGAACCCGACCCCTCAAACTTTGGTTCCACATAGGACTAACATTAGCACCGCAGCTACTAAGAGGAAACTCAAGGAAATAAGCGTGGACTCTTCACCTTTACAGGATTAAGAGGAGAGGAGAGAGGGCTATATTTGGATCTTTCGCTTAGCGATTTTGATGCTTGCCCGGCACTTTCCTCGGTCTATAGCGAATGCGATTTGGGCTTTAACAGTAGTCGGCTTTACAATGGAATTGATAACACCGCTTAGAATTGGCCATAAGCCAAGCACAAACTTGAAAGCAATGTAGATATCATACTCGATAGTGATATCGAAACCAGCCACCAGATCTCTTCGGCTCGTTTCGGCTGACGTCGGAGACCTTACAAGATGCCGAGTCTTTACCGAGACACCTGAGAGTCTTTTGTGAATATCTTCTACCTACATCTGATCTCGAAGTATCAACAAGTCCACAACCCTTCATTCGGCCACCCTGACCGTGTGGTACCGTCGAGCTGAATGGCTCCCGGTCTTGGCTATCAAAGTAGCACAAGTTAATGCAGGCAATTGTTCGCGGGCAGAAACTCGCATCACCTGTTCTAATTAATTGTTTCATAAATCAATCATTGTACTCCTTTGCCTTGTTCTTGTCCTACGTTCCCTATTGTTATACTCTCCACTGCTTGCTATTTCGTAATTGGCTTTCTCGCCGTCATCGTTGGAGTACGGTTGATCAAGTGATGCGGAAGAACTTCCCTGTTTTTAACATTTATTATGTCACCGATTGTCGATAACAAGCGCCGAGGCATCGAGAGGCAACCTCAGCCCCCTTCAAATCTGGGAATCTGGTGCCTAGCCAATATTGTTGCAAATTGTATTTTAATGGTAGCTCCCTGTAACGTGCATGAAAAATGAAGGCTAAATCAAAGATAGTAGAGGGAAAAAATGCCTGTTATAATTGTATTTTATTTTGTCCTATGATTTCACTTTCCTTACGCACCGTGGCATCAACCATCAAGCATCCATTAATCAAAATCCAATTCGTAGTCTGCTAAACCCAAATTTCCTTCTCTATTCACATTTGTCTCATTTATTTCTTCCATTCCTCGTCATCATGAGTTATCACAGCCCTTCCCTCCTCATCCACCCCCGGCCCCCACATGCTCAAAATGCTTCCCTTCCTCTCTCCCTTCCCCCCTTCCTTCCCACTATCCCCCGTCGCCACCTGTTCCAACGTCACCACTTCTTCCTTTTCCTCCCCTTCTAAATCGTTATCATCGTGTACAAGAATATCCCTTCCCTTATCATCCTTCCCGCTCCGCCACACGCTCAGTATGGAACCCCGTCTGCCAGGAGGCACTTTCGACTTGGTAGGCGACGTGGAGGTGATATCATACTCGTCATGGACTCCAAATACGCTGGTACGACGACGCTCCTTGTACGCCCACGTCTCCTTCGGATCCGTCGCCTTCGTCCAATCCTGTGCATGCTCATTCTCGTTAAACTCTTCCTCTTCTTCGTCAAACAGTCCTTCCTCACTCTCAAAAGTAGAACCATTCGTCGACATTCGACCTTTCTAATATTAGCTAATTCTCAAATACTGTCAACGCAGCTCCAATTGCTCACCAAGATCATGATCCTTATCATCATCCAATTTGAATGTGATCGTGGGAGAATGTGTCTGCATCATGTCGGGCAACTATCTTGATATTGTTTTTGCAGTTTATGTATGGGTGAATCAGTGATAATGCTCTTATATCTCATCCTCCCAAGAAGGGCAAGCTACATCCCTCTTTATATATCCGTCCCTACCATCATATCCAAATCTCTTGGCATGCAAGCATCCCTACAAGTAATGGTTCACACGTCATTCCAAGACAACGATTGCTCTTCTTCTTCATGGTGTCCTACCATTGGCCACTCGAGCCACCGGCTGCTTTTCAGCGATGATATCGCAGCTTCCACAGAATCATATTTTACGCATTCATTGACCTCTCACAACATAAACGCATTCCAGGAGTTTCACTTTTTTTGGCGAGCACAGCAAGAATCACTCTTGCATCGATTCGCATTGTCGGAACCGCTTACGAATCTTAGCGCATTACTGTGCAGGTGCTTTACTGCTCGATGACGAGGCAAACATCTTATCTAAACGCGTGGGTTAGGCGGCACTGTCCATTGGATTATTGTCAAAGAGGGGGATGTCAAACACGTGCCTGCGACGCCGCATATAAACTTCTTGCTTATCATCTTTGCCTCACCTCTTGGCCTCATCATTCCTTGTCGATCGCTCTTCTCTTTGATACTACTCAGGATGGTCCAGTTTTTTCTTAACGCTTGTACTTTTTTCCAGGAACCCGTTGCCACCCCCCACAAATGATTATCATGTTTGAACCACTGGCTTCGTTTGAGCGTACAGTAAGCCTTACAAAATGCGGAGAAAAGTAACATCATCTGCCAATGCTAGGGATGAGAGATTTAAAGTGTGGCCAGAGCTTCATCAGCTGCACCCGCCTACACACGGACGTAGCGTTCGCGCCAGGCGCATCGTCGCAGGGTTTGTCGGATCAGTCTAGAGCCACTTGAGTTGCTCACTCAGCCCTTAGTTCTGCTGACTATGAACGGCGCTGAGTATAAGCTACTAATATTATGGTTAACTGTTTACTTTACAGCGTTAAATTACTTGTCAGGATGTGTAAAATCGTGCGAGGCGTGATATCTACGTTAATCACAATCTATTAAATATTATATCAGAAGAGAACTATTTGCGGCATTTTAACTAAACTAATAAGGCGCAGGTAGAGAAGCGTAGCGGTAATGTTGAGGTATATTATTTATTAGTTATGATAGATTGGTAAAACAGGAAGTTTTAAGAATGAGGGATATAGGAAGGGTAGAGCTTTTGCGCGGTCCGCATTTCTGATGGAAACCGAGGGAATGTCTATGAATGATCAATTCTGAGATCATATTTCGAAGAGCTAATTGTTGACAGCTGTTGTGATGATTGAACTGCCCTTCTACCGAGCGAACGACTGTATTACTGTGAACACAGCCTCGTTGGTGCAACATTAAGGTACAGTCTGTGACGCTCATCTGCATATCCTGCAAGATGTTCAAGATGCCCTTCCTTGACTGACTGGTGCTAGGACGATCTCTGGGTACAACCCTAGCAAAAGCCCAATGGAGGCCCTCGCTGCAGACTTCATTTCTGTAGGCCCTGTCTTATAATAATTGGTACACTTAGTGGAAAGACTAGGGGGAAGCAAAAAAAAAAGAACTCGGTTAGCTGGAGATGCAAAAGCTACGGGGTGCAAAAACTCTGGGATGCAGGCAACTCTGCATCCTTAGAAAACCCCGGGACTGAGGTTTTTATAGGCGGGATCGGAAAGTCATTAATGGATGGCAACATATGAGGTGGCACCCGAAGGTGCGCGAACGTGGCCACGTGCGCCGAATCATTAATACGCGAATTTCATCGCATAGCGAGAGTAAGATTACTACCACTCGACCACCCTAGAGATTCCGATTTAAGATTGGAGGTGACAAATTGGTATATATATGACGTCTGAGTAGTTGTTCGGCTAAGTGTTAGCGGCCGTCCGGCAATATATAGCTGCTCCGGGCCGCGGTTAGTACTGGAAGTACTTCACGTCACAAGCGAGACACACACCAAGATCTGCGCTATGCATCTTCCGAAGGCATAGAATCCCTTTGACAACAAGTGGGCTTACGCGTATAAGTTCGACAAACGCCGGTACCTCGTAAAGTATAAAGCTCATCTGGTGGTGGTACAAGGAGACCACTAGAATAAATTGCTTTATGGGAGCACATACACTTCCACCCAACATCATCATTCAGAACCCGAATTGAAATTGCTGCCCGATTTGTACTTAATCCAGCATGGCCACCTCACTCAGTGTAGGACGATGAACGCGTTTGGTCATGCTAAGCTAGAAGAAGGAATCAACATCTGAATGCTCCTAAGTTACAGTAAGCCCGACAATGTACGACTTATTTAAAATCATGGAATCTGTTATGAGTATTAGGGGGATGCCGGGTTATGTTAGATGAAGCATTAGTAGAGATTGCTTTTGATCCGTCATGCCCATTTCGTTTCAAAATGACCCCAAAGCTATTTATTCCTCCACCGTAGACTGGATTTTTGCTTGATCTAGTTGATGCGAGACATGTTTCTATATGTTTAAATCAGAGGTAGAAGTCCCTTCTGGTTTAGAATAAATGTACCCTTTACCGGTAGCATTTCTAGATCGGAAGAGTTATGCTTCTGTGATGAAGCTGTTTGAAGGAGTAGTTGGCTGACAAGCAACCATAGGGTAAAATAAACCTTGTACCGACAGTGGTAGAGCTATTAGTACTTATATAAGTACCTAGAGAAGCTACAATTCCTTATTGATTTATGGAATAATTAATGGTTAAGTTTAAGGACTTAAAGAAGTTACGTACGTGAGAAGAAGAGCTGGAATACTAAGATATATTTTAGCTTCTGTTCCTTTATTAGTAATCTTTCAAGGTATAAGTGTATGCCTCTACTAGTCAAATAGAGAGAAGGCAGGAGATATTTTACAAAAATTAAGACAAGGTTGTAGAAGTGCATCTCAGTCACATGATATTTACTGAATAATCTGCCGGATAAAATGTACGCAGCTTTAGCACTAGATATATGGGTTTAACACTATCTATCGCCTTATGGATTGCTTTTCTTCACTTTAAGGTCGACTCTGATTAAATAAATACACTTGTTTTGTGACAGACGTCTAGCGCTTATGTGGATGCTTATATAATCCAGAGTAAGGTCCCACCCGCGCGCGCCCTGTGTACGCCGGTACATCCGGAGAGGATACAGAATCAGAACTAGACGATTCCCCTTTGGCAACTCTATTTCATTTGTTTGCTCTATGGCCATATAGTCAGTCGACTTAGATCTTTCCTAAAATGCTAGTTTAGCTAGCACGGGATTATGGATATGGACTTGCCTCATAGTCCTTATCACAGCAGCACAATATGGAGCTCTAAAAGCTCCAAGAGCTCCAATGGTTGTTGGACTTGTCGACTCCGGCGGAAAAAATGCGACGAAGAACACCCTGTGTGCGACGCCTGCGCCGCACTCCATATCACCTGCTACTACAGCCGTGATAGACCGGAGTGGATGGATGGTGGATCGAGACAGGAAGAGATGGCTGAGCGGGTCAAGCGCGAGGTTAAAGAAAAGGCCTATCGCCGTCGTGGGGGAGAGCGTACGATTCATATCTCTGGCGACCGTCTCTCATTTGCTGAAGCTACCACTGGCGAACCCAAAATTCTGCCTCAAAAACCACCCATGGACCTAGCTACTCCGATATTCGATCCCCTCAGGGCAACCCCAGACGCCCGCAATGATCAGCTAAAGCCGTGCCCAGAGGCATCCACTCCTTCGCTCCAACGTGAGACTGACTGCACACTTACTAGCAAGAAACTCCAAGAAGGCATAGCCTTCGGACGATCTGACACTATTCTCCTCATGTTTTACCTCGAACATCTGTTTCCCTTCCTGTTCCCATTCTACCACCCCTCTCTTCTTCAAGGCGGTAGAGCATGGATTTTGGAAATGATGATAAGCAGTCCGGTAGTGCAACAAATCACTTTATGTCAGAGTTCATATTTCTTCTCCCTCGTGCAGGGGGCCGTCAACCAGGATATGGTTTGGGAGAAAGTGCTCACCCAGACCAGGGATGCCTTTGAGGTGCTGAGACGCTCGTTGCAGGTTATCTATAATTCAAACATCAAAGAACATCTACATGGCGCTGTACGAATTATGGCAAGCATTATACAAATGCAGCGTTTCGAGATTGCAGTTTTGAGCTTTAATAACTGCCAGGCACACCTTAATGCTGCTCTTACGCTGTTTAAACAGCTTCTCGACAGCACTAGCGTTACTGAGCAGGTAGGGCTCAGTACAAGCTTCAACACTGTCATAAGCCGCTTGGGGCCGCTATCATCGGTTTCACCTACCCAGTATGCCCAGATTCCGAGTGCTGAACAAGCCGCTTTCCGCTTCTCCTCTACTCTTTTGATACTTGACGACATTATTGCTAGCACGATGCTTCAGGAGCAACCTATACTCTACGAGTACCACCGCAGCCTTCTTGGTGATATAGATGGCACCGAGCCCGCTATCAATCTGGAAAGTGTTGTCGGCTGTCAAAATTGGGCGTTGCTAGAAATTGGTGAGATTGCCATCCTCGACGCATGGAAGCAACGATGTAAAAGAGCCGGAAATCTCAATGTCATAGAGCTGGTTCGCCGCGCCACAGCCATAAAGAACTCGTTGGAAGCTCATCTCACCCGGCTCGAAACCGAGCAAGTAGTCACTCCAAAAATGGGTAGCAGTCTACTAGATGTCTTCACAGCAGATTACGGTCAGCGGTCGAAGTCATCTGTCAGCCAGACCTCGCTGGTTACTCGTGTCAGGGCTCATGCAGCACTCGTTTATCTTTTTGTCGTTGTGTCTGGATGGCAGCCTGCGAGCGTCGATGTGTGTTATCACGTTGGTCAAATCATAGAGCTTCTGACGCATCAAATATCACCTCCGGCGTTGCTGCGTACAATGGTGTGGCCATTCTGCGTGGCAGGCTGTCTCGCCGAGACGGCGCAGGAAGCTAATCTGCGCGAAATGGTGGAGGAATTGCAACCGCCGAATGTCTTTGGTACGGTGCATAAGGCACTTGAGATCATGGAGAATGTATGGCGTAACAGAAACGCAGGAGATGCTACGAACCGAGACCTCGCTACGTGTTTTAGAAGTCAGGGCGATCTGGTGTTACTTGTTTAGGAGAGTGGTTGTGTAAAACATAAAAAGCACCTCAACAGTGTCTAGCTCACTTAGCCCAGGTTTTACCAACGATCTCCATTTGACTATATGACTTTCAACTCTCCCTATGCCTCTCCGCTACTAAAATTGGACATAACCCTTGTCCTTCACGAACGTAGCATCCCATGGAACATTCTCCTTGTGGTTCGCCAGCTGCGCGTAAAACTCGCCATGTGCAGCACCATCGAGGGCCATTCCCTTGATTTTCCCGTCTTCGTGACGCTCATCGGCATAAAAGAATCTGGAAAGATGATGTCAGAAACAGTCTACCCGAAGTTCCAATTTGACATTATACTTACCGATAGCCCCGGGCCTTGAACGTTGTATCTGCGACGCCGATCCAGAATGCGAGGCCGACTTGCCCATGCCTAGATTCAACATCAGGGGCACGGGCAAGATGGAGACGTTTGCGATGTTGCCGGTGTATATGAACGTCTTCTTTGCCTCCTCAGGAAGTGTTTCCCATCCACTGACAGCCTGCTGCGCTGCGACGTAGGGGCTAATGGTGTTGACATTCAAATCCGACGCAACACTCTCCGCTGGAATGGAAAGGACGGAGTCTTTGTCGGGGGGAGGTGTGAGTGCCGCTGCGTTATACACAACGACGCTAGGAGAGGCGTGAAACTCGGCTTTGACTGCATTAAACAGTGCTGGGATTGAGTCGGGCTTGGTAAAGTCTGCCTTGAGTGAGAGAAATCCATTGGCGGTCTTGGTGTCACCCCCTTTCCTAGACGCAACAGCGACCTTGTAGCCGTTGCTAGCAAATTTTTCAGCGACAGAGGTACCGATCCTAGGCCCAGCTCCGAGAATAAGGATAACAGGGTTGGCTGCCATGATGTTTCTGTAGTTGATGGTGAAGATGGATCTTAAAGGGTGTGGCTTGTAGAGAAGTACAGATATGAAATGGAAGAATGAAGTGAGTTATCCTGAGAGCTGAGATATTTAAGCTTCCTATTTATATCAAGTAGAGTCTACATTTATCCACGACACTTTTGTCCAACCTACTTCCTTTCCGAGGATTTGAAATCACACTGTTAGCCCCTCCTCAGCCCCCTCCTTGATTGCATCATATCAATCCATATGCAGTACCAGAGTAACTCGATTGCTTGAGAACGTGTTACAATAGTCTAATCTAGGTGAATGGTGATCCACAAGCCGCGCGCGTTAAGCGAACAGACCGGAAAAGGGCCTTCGCCCCGCGCGGTTATGCGGGCCCGCGCGCGCCGAGTCTGGTTCCCGATCCATATTCCGAGAGCTTTATAATTGGATATGATGGACGCTAACCATTCAGCTAGAACATATCAATTACTTCCATGAACGATTAGTCACAGAATCAGCATCATGGGCTGAGAAGTTAGTTCACAAAGCTAAACTCTGCGCGCGCGCGGGAATGCTTGAATATTGATCTCTTTCTCTACAGCTTTCTGAGATGGCATTCTCTGCATCCGACTAACAATGGATTTATTAGCTTGCTCGCTGCACAAGAGATAAAAGGGCATGCCTTTGGCAACGTCATCCAATCGCTTCCTTATCCCTCCTAGGTACATATACTTTGTTATTTTCCTTGTGAGCTTGTGCATCCCACTCATCTATCGCAATACCCAGTCAGACACGGGCAACATCTGGAAAGCCACCATCACACAGTCAACCACACCAACCCCAATTATCATGTCTAACTCCCCACATCCAACCAGCACCTCACGGCCACCCGTCTACTTCCTAGGCATCGGCGGGCCCAACTTTATGGAAAACACAGACCATCCTGCCTATGCCAAACTCGCTGCAGTTGGGAGGGAGATCACAACAAAAGTCAAGCCCAAAGCAGTAGTCGTCTTTTCTGCCCACTGGCAAGACGGCCCCAGCAAGATCAAGATCAACGTCGCCGAGCAGACAGATCTGATTTATGATTTCTACGGCTTTCCGCCGCACTACTACGAATATGAGTATCCGAACAAGGGAAGCCCCGAGGTTGCGGAAAAGGTGATCGAGAAGCTAGGGAGTGCCGATATTGAGGTTGAGAGGGTCAAGCGAGGCCTTGACCATGGTGTGTGGGCGGGATTTATCGTGGGTAAGCTATGCTTTTACGCCTTGGAAACCCTTGATATCTTGTAAGTTGCTAATCTACCTTGACAGCTTTTGATCCGAAGAAGAACCCTTTGAATGTGCCCATCGTGCAGGTTTCGCTCTATGGCAACGAGGATGCGGATCAGCATTACCGCATGGGGCAGGCGCTAGAAGGGCTACGAGATGAAGGTATCCTGATCATCGGTGCTGGAATGGCTGTTCACAATCTTCGAGATTTCCGGGCCACGCGGGGAACTGGCGAGACCATGCCGTAAGCCAGTCTTTGCTATCGATATCAAGTTGGTTTTGTTCCTGCTAATGCTATTTAGTTACGCATTTAGTTTCGACGAGGCACTGAAAGAGGCTGCTACCGCGAAGCCAAGCGAACGTCAGTCAAAGATGTCAGCTTTGATGAAGCGCAGCGATGCTAGAAAGGCGCATCCAACCTTGGAGCATATTCTTCCCATTTATGTTGCTGCTGGTGCTGCAGGCTTGGATAATGGGGAACGGTTGTGGACCTTTCCTGAAGGCAGTTTGAGCTGGGCGCAGTATCAATTTGGTAAAGTTGCAGCGGCGTAAATTCCTTGTGCTTTTCACACTACCGCTTTAAAGAATATCAAGTCTCGATGTTTTTTATCTTTTCCTTTTATTTAGGTGCATAAGAAAATCCAACTAAACCCCGATGCTATGAATGCCTTTGCCCTGCCATAATCTGCCCTTATCCCTTAATTGCCCTGACTTTCACTCCATTTTTTGAAACCACTCTCGTAGCTTGCCAAGAGAATAGATATCATGCTGCTTCTCAGAAGTAAAGAAAAGCTCCTCATACCATCCTACAGTGCCAAGTGACTGCAGGCGTTTCCCAAAAGGCTGAGTCGAGCCGAAATCGATTAGCACCGGTATTCCGTCTTTAACCATAATATTGTCCGGGTTAATGTCGTTATGAGCCAATCCTAGGGAGTGTAAATAGTCCACGGCTGACTGGACCGCCTCTATAAATTTGACTTTGTCAAGCGGTTGAAAATCAGGCCTGGAGGTATATTGAGTTAACGTCTGGTTAATGCGTTCTAAGAGGATTGCCGTGATTCGGCCACGTTTCACGCGGCAACCATAGTAACCGACAACGTTCGGGTGAGGTGACTTAGATATCTGCTTCATAATGAGGGTTTCGTTTAAAACTTCCTTGAGAATGAAGTTGGTGCCCTTCATGGTCTCGTAGCAGTTTAGGCTTGGCTGCTTGATAAATGCCGAAGAATCGTCTAGGTTCTCAGGTGCAATCTTTAGCTGGGCGTCCATAGGAATTTCTGGGTATATCTCATCGTCCCTGATGTGTTCTCTTCAAGGGTTATACCGCTCTTGTTCTTTGATAGCTGGCCAAACTATATCTCTTCATCGTGGGTGACGACGTAGAAAATGACGTGCTTAGGCGTGTTTGTCTCCAAATCAAATGCTTCAATTATTGTCATGTCTTGGAGAGATTTCAAGGGCGGGGGTTTCCTACTAGAGCCGGGGGACTTGTCCGTCGATCTTGTCTGTTCGGTGGAAGCCATGGTGACAGGAGTTGGAGAATGAAAATGTCTAAACAGAGCAAGGCAGTAATATAGACCTATCTTTTGCGAACGTCAGGAAGGCTATAAGGTATGCCGTCGTGGGGACTCAAGTACTCGCATCGTGATATTTTTGATCGGCTTTGGAAGCTATCCCAATCTAGTATCTCAGGCATTAGCGTCACTCTCTGGAATTATGTGCATGCCAATTATGACACCAGGGCCTAGCTCAGCTTTGAGTCATGACTACTTAAGTCAAAAATTTGACTGCAACGTGAAACTTAGCTTAAAAACCTTTTTAACATATAATTGTGGGGATGACTAAGAAGTTAAGAAGCCTTTTCTCATATAACTAAATATATGATACAATACGCTAAAGTATAAAATTAAAAACGCAACTAGATAAAAGCCAACGGTGTATTATTCCACCCTTAACCGCCTAATGTAATAGCAAATGTACTTCACTCAGAGCGTCTCAAAGTGTTCTTGTGTTGAGAGTACGAGATGTGGAGCTTATGTCGTCTCCGAAAAGCACGCGAAAATGCACCGAAGCGACGTAAGACGTAGCCCCCATAAGAGTAAGCGCCACCGCGGGGTAATCTTACATTGATCTTCTAAATGCCACCCGGCCTAACTTCAACCCGAGGCTCCTTTCGATACGCCATTTCATTGCCTTGTCTTATGGCCATGTTGTGGTATATATAAAGCTTATATTCCCTAAGATATCTATCTCGCATTCACCTACAAAACCCGAATACCAACTTATTTCCAACCTTCCATCCTGCTATAGCACATTTTCCCCAATCGAAACAGCATACCGAATTCGGGCATTCTGACCATGATCATTTATTGAGTCGAAATACATTCCAAAACCTCATTATATAAGAGCAGGCACATAAAGCTTTCTTGCTAAGCGAAAATTCACGTCAACCCTCAAACTTAAGATCAAGAGATATCCAGCAATGGCAATCACCTATGTCGAGGTTGACGGTGGAAAGCTTGCTGTAGAGGTTGAGGGCGAAGGACCTCTTATCGTCTGCTCACCAGGAATGGGTGATACCCGCGATGCATATGCCCCTCTCGCCGCAAAGCTTGTTAGCGCTGGATATCGTGTGGCCCGCATCGATCTCCGGGGCCACGGTGACAGCACGGCAACCTTTAAACGCTACGGCGATGAACCCACCGCAGAGGATTACCTGACTGTGGTCAAAGAGCTGGGGGGAGGGCCAGCAGTGTTAGCAGGCGCCTCGATGTCAGCCGGCGCTGCGGTCATCGCCGCAGGGCGAGAACCAGACCAGGTCGCCGGCCTCGTCTTGCTGGGCCCCTTTCTTCGTACCGTTACGAACAAACTATTGGTCTGGATCTTACGTATAGCACTCTGGAGGCCTTGGGGCCCGCCTTTTTGGCGTTTTTACGCTGCTACACTTTGGCCTGGTCTCGGCGACAAGGCGAAAGAGCGTGCAGCTAGCTCGACCAAACTCCTGACACGCCCTGGGCGGTGGGGGGCATTTCGTTCCACCGTAGTCGGTTGTAATCATAACGAGGCAGTTACGCCCTGGCTTGGTCGCGCGAGGGCTCCGGCTCTAGTGGTCATTGGCGACTCGGATCCCGATTGGAAGGATCCGTTGGCGGAGGCCAAATGGGTGGCATCAAACTTTACAGATGCGGAGACGCTTACGGTACCTGGTGCTGGTCATGCACCAATGTTTGAGAAACCTGATGTTGTTGCTTCAGGGTTACTTCGGTTCTTGGAGAGGATAAAGTTCAATAAGAGGAGGAACTTGACAGCAGCAACTGCCGATGTATGATTAAGCACTACAGCATAAAGCCGTGTGCTAAGTAATGAACTAAGGAAGTGTCGATTTCGTAAATTGGCAGGTAGGGAATGCTAGGACTTATAATCATCTGCTTTATAGAACCTACTGTAGGGGGCTTTCCTCAAATTAATTCAAATGGTAGTCTCATGATTCTTGTAGTTGAACATAAAAAAGAGTGGATCATATGTACTGTAGGTTCTGGCTTCCTCCTCTCTCTTGCCTCGGGCTTAGACAACTAAACTTTCCGTGTACTACTTTCATCCTTAACCTAGAGTTTCCAATGCCTAAACAGCCACCAACGTCTTACTTCGTGTTTTATATAGCGACTTGGACACGGTCCCAGACTACTAGAGTTGGCGGACTCTGTGATAGATGAGTGAACTCTATATTAACCTGAGGACTGATGCTAATAGTTTCATCATCTGTCCTCAGCCTAGTTTGCCTTCCAGCAATTGAAGGAATTTAAAACAATAAACCATATATGCTTTTAACATTAAAAATTCAGACCTGCACACTTAACCCTGATATTGTAGTACGCAGCATCCCGTGTAACCAAACAGAGGACCAGGATATTAAATCCTTGTTCTAAATATCAGGGGCTCTGGCACTACCTCTTCTCTAAAGAGCAATTATCTAAAGTAGCTGGTGAGATTCTGTATGCAAAGTAACAATTTTCTAAAGCGCCTTTGTTGGGGTGTTAGTGGCGTTGGAAACCCTCAAAATAGAATTCTGGTTATCGTGCTTCGCGAGTAGTCTAAGAACAACCGATTAACAGCAAAAACTAATTTAAAGCTATTTATAGGCATAGACTAGTCTTTGTAATATATATATCAAGTACTCGACAACTAAATTTCTCGTAAGGAGACTTTACTTCGTATAGGATTAGCTACCACATTCAATCAAGTAATAAGGTCATTGCATCGCTAAAAGAGAAAAATGAAGAACAAAGAGTCAGGCCAAGGTTTTTGTAGTTCTCACTTGAGATTTAGTGTTAATAAAGGCCTACTAAGGTATATAAATACCTGTGATCAAAATCTATCCTCTCTCTGTTTGATCGACAATTAGCATCCGAGTCACTTATCACAGTACGGGTTTTTTAAGAGTAGGCCTTTTACATCCGTAAATACTAAACTGAAGGCTTATCATACGTAAGACACCTTTGCTACATAATCGGTACCTAGGGTCATTTTGCAATATATATTAGACCTAGTTTCGACATTAAACATATTAGTTCAACAGTGTCCGCCACTCTAAGCGTATAGACCGCAGTCAGTTTCTTTTGCATAACAATCATGGCGGACGACATGGTGGACGAGTAAGTCTGACTATAGCTGATTCTGCTCATGTATTAATTCAAATGTTATAGTATCTTTGTTGCAGATATTGGAGAGCGGCCTATCGAACCGGATCCCCTTCTCGACAGGCCAAGCGCATCAGAAGACGCTTACAACGAACCATTGAAACTCTCGATCGACGAAACTGTTGGTCTTATAAGCCCTGGACTCTGGACCATTGGGTCTTTAATGTTTTGTAAGATTTTACAGACTGGAGAAAGCTTACCATCTGATACTGTTTGCCACTGGAGCGCTGATGATACAACATATTACTTACAGAGACGCTCTCCGCCAAGGGTCGACACCAGTCCCGAAGGGGATTTCTTGGCATCAAGGCACTATGGAGGGCTATCCCGTGGGATATGGAACTTGGGCGAAAACACCTTCTGTAAAGTCAAATCATGGGTTGAGGGGATGACAACAGAAGCTACCACAATTCGGTGGGTAAATAAAAACGTTCCTTCAGTGCCGACAGAAGAAATCATATACGACTGGATTGACCCTAAAAGGAACCGAGCCATAATGATTTCAAAACGAGTGCCTGGATTAACGTACCAGAAGGCCTGGTCTAGTCTTACTAAGAAACAGAGGCTTGACGTGGCAGACCAGGTGGCAGGACATTTTAAGGCGCTCGCTGAAATGACATCAGATTATGTAGAGACAGTTGAAGGCGCTGGAATCGCAGGAACATGGTCACTTCGAGTACGCGAAGAGCTAGCTCTGTTCTGGAAACCTGATATCGAACCAAGAGTCGCCCGTGAGGACTATGAGGCATATATCAAAAGATCCGACGCGCGTATAGGTATGAAAAGCGTTGCTCCAGGTCTTGGGGAGCCTCTTGTCCTACAGCATCCCGACTGCTGCCCTGTGAATTTCTTGGTGACGGTACCGTCCGATCCTGACCAAATGCCAAGCGTTACTGGAATCATCGATTGGGAGCGTGTCGGGTATCTCCCCAAATATTTGGTAGCGACAACCCCTCGTCCATGAAACACTTCATGGTCGACGCGGATTTTGGGGAGGATGAGACTTGGGAGCACCTTGACTGGCGATGGATGCTGTCAAATGCCTGCGTGAAAGTCGGCTTTCCGTTGGAACTCGATTACGTCAAGGAATGGTGGAGAAGAGAATTAAGGCATTATCCTGGTATTCCTATTGAAAGTGTCGTCTGTTGTGATTACTTGCCTACAGAATCCGGGATATTTGCGGAAGATGAGGAGTATGAGGAAGATGAGGAAGATGAGGAAGACCTCCTAGAAATTGAGCAAGGTGAGGAAGCATAGAGCTTTTTTGGTCGATGTGAGGGAATTTGTTCTTGAGTTTAGTATACTTGAGTTTATGCAAATTTAATAATAAAACAAAAGCTTAAACGTGTATTACTTCCTCTAGGGCAATTGAAACATGTATCTTTTGTTATTATTGCTTTGGAATGAAGAGCAGGTCGAGTTTTCCTTGATGGCTAGAGAGTTTCTCAAGGCTTATTTAAGTTGTAAGTATAAGCCGATTGTTAAACTGGCGCCGTTCCTTAAATGGTTTTAGATCCAAAACATTTTTCTTTGTAAATTTCATAATTTTACAAATATTCGTCTATAGTGTGGTGGTACATTTTATTAACCTAAAATGAGCGAAGTAATGGAAACGTTTCACATAAGTAGCGTAGAGACCCATTTTACAGTCTTTGAGTGTTATTTGCCTAATCTGATTAAGATAGAACAGAGTTTAATTAAGGAAAATCACCTAGACGAGGTAGAATACTGCCCATTACTCAATTCATTCCCTACACTATGACTCCCGACACTGTTGCCACATAGATTATCTAATGTCTAGCCTTGAACCTAACCTGCTGATCTCCCAACGACAACTCCCACCAAATGCAACCACCACCAAAGACAACCGCTACACAGAACCGCCACACCGTAACCCAAAGCTTAATTCTTCTCTGGCTCGTTGTCCCTAATGATAGCAGAGTCCTTCGCCTCTTCGTTCCTAGTAGCAGCAGATTCCTTCACCTTGCCGTTCTCAGCAGAGGTAGACTCCTTCGACTTGTTGTTCCCAATGGGGAGTCGTCTTCTTTTTACGGCGGGGTCGGCGAATTTCTATCGAAAGCATGTCAATTTCATAATCATGAAATCAGTAGAAGGAAAAGGATTACCACAGAATAGGGGAGAAGCCTGCCGCAGTTTTGCCCTTTGCAACGTGGGAATTTGTCCATGGAGCCACCGGGAACTTGATTCTGATGTAGTGGTAATTGTGGCGTCAAATTGGCAACACCGCAATTCTTGCACTTCGCCATCTTGAACTTTTAGTATGGGATGAACTTTGATTGGAAGAGGTCAGTTTTGGTCTGTAGAATGGGTGCTCTTGTACTATGTGGTTGCTTACTTGAGTTGTGAGCTTGTATTTTCTATCTTCTTTTTCGTTTGGTTGTAAAGTCTGCCAGGCTGTTGATCTGCGTTGTAGAGAAAGGAAAAGCATGGGGAGGCAAATGGGGGGTAATAGAGATTTTCCATGCTGGGCTAGACAAAGGATTCTCGTCTGCTACAGACTTTGTTAAATTCTAGGCACAAAGGCGCTTTCTGGAAAACGGGGGTTCTTTGAAAATAAGCATGGACAGATCCGTGGAAACTCCTAGATGAGAACAGAGTTCTGTAGACAAAGATGATATATTCTAACTGAGACTTACTTAGGTCTTGAATCAATGACTCTGAGTGAGAGTCTTTTTGAGGTAGGACAGACTGCAAGGAAGGCTAAGTCCAAACAATTAAAACAGAGACAGCGTTGATGAAACACAGTCCAGTTTACACTTCTTTGGTTTTGTAATAATGAATCCCTCCAGCATATATTGTTAAACGGAGAGGCATCGAGAATGCAAAAGAGTAGAGGAAAATCGCAGCTTCCCGCTGGCTCTTCGCTGGTGTTATTCAATGACGTAACAAACGAGTAATGAATAGAAAACAGAAAGATATATTAAAGATTGATGAAGAAGATTTGTGCAAGTGTTTGTCATTGTTATCGTATAGTCCAGTGCTGTCTGCTCAAAAAATGCAAATGCTGGTTGCCTTTAAACTCTGGTAATAAATAGGCAGCAATGCATTCTTGCCTTCAAACCAATTAACGTCAAAGTGCGACATGTGCCAACCTATTGTCCGACTATGCATTTCCGAAACTATATATCCCATCCCAAGTTCAAAGCCCAAGGCGTGCTAGTGTTTATATCGTATCCATAACCCGTATCGTCTACCTTCCCTCGAGCCCAACCTAATCAATCAACGCCGTCATAAATCGTAGCGCTCTGCGTCGACGCATCTGCCATAATGTTCAGCATCGTATACATACAAATCACATTTTCAATAGGGCCCGCCGAGCTGGGATGCTGGTATATCAAGAAGGGCAAGAGACGTACCAAACGACCTTTGGGATCGAGTGTGCAGCGCGTGCAACTTGCGAAGCAGTAGGCATTTGAATCTTCTTCATGCCCGAGAAGCGATTCCAGAACTTGCCTCGCTCCTTTCGGAACGGAGCTACGATGGGAACAGCCAATCTCCCCCAGGCAAAAGTGAGGAGAGCGACGTTGCCGCAGGTGAGGGCAAAATAGTATGTTTGGATTGGGGAGATGCGAGGCATGTTCTCTCTCTTCTTCTGTCTGTGGTGTCGTGCTGAAGGTATAGAGAACAGGAGAAATGCAGAAGAAGATATGTGGTGATGAAATCAAGAAATGAAAATGCTGACGATAGGTGGAGTGGAGAGTAGTCTGATGTAATGGTACAAGATGAGTAGAAAGGGAGCAACGAAGAGAAAGAGAGGGAGCCTTTGAAAGGGGGGAGAGTTACACTAAGTCCAAGTGCTGAGTGATAGCGAAATGCGGGGTAACGACCCCCAGGTTTCAGCAAATCCACTTATCCGGCCAATCGCAAGACGGAAGAGTGTGGAATGGAGGGTGCGATTCGCAAGAACGCCAAAGAGATAGTATGAAGGTTTGGATCAATAATGGTGAAGAGCCAACGAGGGGTTGAAATATCAAGTTGATGGCCACGAAATGTGACATTCTGGCTATCAAGGAATCCTCTCCTCCACCATTGCGATCGAAACAGTGCGCGGCAAAGATGAAACTTGAAAGATAGTATAACGCTTGTGTAACATCAAATCAGATCATTCCTCAAAGCGGCAGAGGCCACACACGATAGAAATAGCATAGACATAGGACAAGGTTTCCCTATGTCTAGTGACGCGGAAGTACGAATCCACCTGTCGCTCCTAGCATACTGCATACTGCCTGTTCTCACTTGTAACGTCTTGCCAGGCAGCACTTCCTATCAACTGCCGAGGCCACTGGAATCAGCACTCGCTGCAAGCCTGTGCAGCTTTGGTCGCACAAAGAGCGCTTGGATGCGGAACTTCCGCTGCACCTTGACTGCTCACTCAAGGAGACTTCCCTAGATGTGGAAACAAATGATCAATATAACAGAAAGATTGCACTTTGCAATTTTGGGTTTTGAGAGAAGAGGAAGAAGAATAGAAGTTGTTGAAAGGTTTGAGGTGATCAAAGAGAAAGAACCGGAAGAATATTATAAGCACGTGACTCGAAAGATAGCACCCTTCCCAACCCGATTGCCGAGATTCAGCCGGATGGCCCATCTGCTACGTTCATTTGATCAACTCAGTTGCAATTTTCTGTTGGCTCATCCTCAACTCTCGCTGTTGGAGTTAGATGAAACGGCAGGAAAATTTTGACATGGAGTAATCTTAGTCCCATCCAACCAAGTCTGACAAATAAATTCTATATCTCTTCTCATAGACCCAGTGTTAGGTCACATAACCAGGCGCTAGGAAGCGGGAAGCGGGGCCCCTACCCTATATATTATCTCAGTTTCCTTTCTAGCTTTCCTTCTTCAAAAACGTTTTTAGCTTTATTTTAGCAATTGAGGTACATTCAATTGTTCTCTACGTTACTTGCCAGGTCCTCACAACCAGATTTCCTCAAATGCCAGCAACGTTCACTTTCCACACCCCTCTTTATAAATCCCTATATATTTTGCTATCAATTTCAATCTCGCTTTCGTTTTGTCTGATTTAAGATAAAAACTATCCATAAAATGAAAGGAGAACAAGGGACGGTTCTCATTTATAAAACGATAAAAATTATAAAGTATATCTTTTATATTATTACTCCACTCTCCTCCTCCAACTTAAAAGCACCTGATTGTTGTTGCACTGTAAGTTTGCCTCTGCGTTTGAACAAGGAAAATTACAGCGCCGGGGTGCTTTTATACCCCTTCCCCGCTGATTTCTTTCTCAAGTGAATATAGCACAATACACAATTAAGAACCAATCCCCGCGTTTTAAACAATAGACATTTTCTACTGTAAAGAAAAGGTATAAAATGAACTTGAATCAGTCAGTTTAAAATATCACAAGCTTATCTCTCTGATTTCTGCGTGGTTAAGTATAAGACTTAAGATTTAACACCAGCCAGCACGGGGCTAGATTTTATAACTGAGCAGTCCCACGTTTTCATCTTTCTTCTTAGAAACTAAATCCTTAAAACACTAAATATTTACTTTTACTAAAACATCTATTATTGCCGTTTTCTTAAATCGTTTTCATCTTCATTTTCACCGTTAAAAAACAAAATTTCTCCTTTCCTTTTTAATTAAAATCAAATGATAAAAAGGTTACAATTTCTCCTACCTTTAATTTAAATTAACATTGTCTCGTTTCACACTTATATAAGTTAAGCATGTCACAGGAACAACTTTTTACTGCTAAGTTATACGCTTTTCACCTCGTATTATACAGCTTGTGGTTTTTGTTTTTCAAGTTCCTCTTTATTTTTAATCTTTATTTTTAATCTTTTCAGCTTGTGCTTTTATACTTAATTTCAACAATAGTAAACTTCCACACTGGATAAAACAGTGATTCAAAGCCGATCAAGCTTAAATTCACTCTATAAAGTTAAATTCCCATTTTTTATCTTATAAGCCAATACCTGCCATCGTTCCTTTTTATCCTCACCGCAGAATCGCAATCAACTCAATTATACACCTATCGCACCACCCCCTTTCTCCCCTTCAATCAAACTCAAAACACATACAAAAACAAAAGCGTTAAAGATTAACATTAAAAAATCCCCTCCCCTCTTCTAACCTCTCTCTTAATATCTCTATTTTAATTTTATCTTTCATCTCTTTATACCAAACCCACTCTTCTAAAGTTTTATACGCTCGAGGCCTTCACTTAACACAGCCATTCCCACAAAAAATAACCCCAGATTCACTCGTTTATCTAAAGCACACACAAACTAAGAATAACGCCCTATAAATATTCCTAGGATATGAATAAAAACCTCCTAATGTATTCAACCACAATTGTAAAAGTCATATACTTCAGCACATCGAAATATGTCTCAACTGAACTCATCTCAATCCAACTTGACTCGACTCAATTCATTGTCATCTCAACTCAACACGATCACGCACCTTCAACGCTGACAACAAGAGAACAGTAAGACGGGAGTATCAACCCGGACGATGAAAACAACCAACTTCCTACCTCTACTCTCTTACCTTGTCAATCCATCCATCCACCCACTCATGAATCCACACCAACCCCCATAAAATTCCCTATTCCATTCCCACCCCCTCTCCCCCTCCCCATCTAAAAACCACAAATAAAACACAGGACTATTAACGCTACCACCAGCACTTACCCTATCCTCCCCTCCCCTCCCCCCTCCTCGCCTCAGCAACCCAAAAACACCCAAGGCCCAGAAAATAAAGCAAAACAGGAGATAAACGACATAGCACAAAATCAAACCAAACCAAATCAAACCAAACCAAACAAAGCACAACTTCGCCGCTCCGCACCGCGCAAGGAGCGGTGTCCCTCCTCCCCCTTACCCTGATTCCTTCCTGGCAGATCTGACTGTGCGTGGCTGTGTTGCGCCTCGATCCGTTTCGTTTCGTGGGCTGAGCCACGTCACGTGATATAGATACATGTTTTTGGATTCCCGGACGGGTTGGATTGGTGGTTGGTGGGTATGTGGTTGGGGATGCGGGTTAAGAGTGGTAGATGTAGCGATGGGGGGGTTGATAGGAGGGGTGATTGGAGATTGGGGGGGGCGGGGATGTTTGTTTACTTTGTAGGGTTGTTTATGAGAGTGAATTGAGTAGTATGGACGGAGATTGAGGATAATTAGGAATGAGGGAGATGAGGGTGGAGGATTGAGGAGCGGGCTTTTTGGAAAAATAAGGGATGATTGCTAGAGAGTGGGTAGAATTGATGATGGTGAGGTATAAAGATACTCTTCTAACCTGTAAGAGGAAGATGAATGAAGCCTTGCCGTGTTTCCCTTTCCAATTCCGGTCACTTGGTAACTCACTCGGGCTATTAATGCCTAGCAAACGGCTCGACAGAACGAGGCGAACCAACACGGGACTGCTTCAGCCTGACAGGATCCGTCCTCGAGACAAAGGAGCCCGAAGGCGGGTAACAAACAACAGAACCCATCCGCCCGCCACATAGGCAAGCAAACCTATTGACGATTCGCGCCTGACGTTTGCGCAACTCGAAATTTCCGAATATCAGCCACATGGATTGGCAAACAGACTTTTCTTCTCTTTTTGGGCATCAGGACTCGGACTGGTACTTAGGCACCAAAGGGTCTCGGTTTGCAATCTTGGTCCGTGCAAATAGCTCGAGCGTCCAAACGGGATCGGGCAAACTGCTCGGGATAGGCATTAGAAGTTGGGTTTGAGTAACAAAGGGCGGGTGGATAGTTCTAGGTAGATGGGGGATGGATGGATAGACCATGTTTGCATTGCAATTTCAGACTCGAGACCGAGCAGACCGAGGAATGGTGCCCGATGAACTGGCAACGGAGACAATGTATGTCGTTGGTAGACTCGAATTTTTAGATTGCGAGTTAGAAGGGAGATCCTTGTATAGAATGTAGGGAATGGGCGCGAGTAGTCGCTAGTCTCGAAAGGTAGGGATCAAGCTTGCTATGCGGGTAAGGTTGGAATGGACAACTGCATGGCGAGGGCCCGAAAGACCATGGCGAGAAAGGGGAATCCCAAGGGATATATTCTCCGGACGTGTGAATGTTCCGCCACGTCGACGGCGAGGAGGAGGAGCGTGAAGAAGGTCGAGGCGTGACGTCACCGAGGTGCTCTGGAGAGATTAAGGTGATATAACGAAGATCTTATGGGCTCGCTGGCGAGAGGCTGCTGGGACAAATTGGGAAATGAATACCGGGATAAAGTGGGAGAATGGCGAGCATGGAAGGGGAACATCTGATTTCAGAATCCCCCAAGTCCTCGAGCCTTTAGAGTCTTCAGCGGATAAGGGGAAAGAGGCGGACCAGGACGACTTGGTTGAAGATGGTGTCGATCAGTGAGACTCGACCGAGTAAGTCGGATGTCTCACTTCTTACCTCTCTCTCTCTTCCCCCCTCGACCCTCGGCCCTCGCCTCGTGTATCTCTCCTCAGCTCAGATGGAAACGTAATCCGCACTCGGGAGAAGCACACTTGTACCTCCACCGAGTAAAACTGGTAATCCATCCAACGGCGGGGGGCTTTCTCGTTCCTCACTGGCGGGGCGAGGCGAACAGGAGTCTTCCAGTCGGCGTCGACATCGCAAGTACCGAATCGGCGCCAACGCAGGTGCTCTGTACACTGCACTGCCCTCGAGGGTTCGAGTCTCGTGCCGAATCCCAAACCGAGAAAAGATGGAAGAGGCTGTCGTGCAGTAGTGGGCTTGGGGCTGCAGCGAAGGGGGCTTGCACTTGCATGACATCTCGCCTGCTGTCGGGCAGTGTTACGGAAGTATTTCATCGGATTTAGGGCATGGGGGGGGGGCACATCAAGATGTATAGAGGAAAACAAGGTATCAATACTTATCAACATGTATAGAGGAAACAAGGTATCAATACTTATCAACATGTATAGAGGAAAACGAGATATCAATACTTATCAACATGTATAGAGGAAAACGAGATATCAATACTTATCAACATGTATAGAGGAAAACCAGGTATTAATACCGATCAACACAACTTGTATAGGAAAACAAGGTCTCAAATCCATATAAACATGTATACGAGGAAACAAGGCTGGCTCAGGGGGGGACGGAGGGGGATGAGGGGCCCAACGGGGAAGATGGAAACATCAGATTCGTGCAGCAAACTTGACATCTGGAAATGCGTGATAGTGGAGAAGACGAAAGAGAAGACGAAAGAGAAGACGACAGACGAAAAGACCGGAAAACTAGTATCGAAAGAGGTGGAGATGCGCAGGGATTCATTCCAGTGCCCAAAGAGAAAAAGTCCAGATGACGTTACGAGGCGACCAGCGAGAGGCGATGCATGAAGAGGACGACTGGGTCTTGTCGGGTCTCCAAATGATATCAAATACAACACCCGTTCCCAGCTGAGATCCTCGACTATCCGCGACAAAGAAAGACACGAGAATCTATTTCCTTTCATTTTTCGCGATATACTTGTCCTTGTGCCTCTGCCTCTGCCTCTGCCCTGGTTGCCTGAATCTATTATCTCACGTCGCAGATCCTACCGAGACTCGAAGCCCCGATCGTTGGAATCCTCCCCTCCTTCTGCGCCGCGGGGCATCCATCCCGACATCTTCATCCTCCAGGCACAAGCGCTAAAAACAGAGCTGCGACGGCCTCATCCTCTCAACCCGAGTGAATCCTGCTGTTGAACCTGCTATCGAGGCGTCTATAATCCGCACGTCTGCCATCGCGTCCGGTCTCGAGGTGAGTTGCAATGTTCTCGGCCTTCTAGCCTGTTCCATGAATGCTGACACGATGTTCGCGACTAGACCAGCAGACATCGCCCTGCATAGCATTCACGTGCGACCCGATCGGCCTGTCGTAACCCAAGAAGCTGTGAATCCCGTCCACAAGCTCGTCCAACAGTTTTTCGCGCTCCAGGGACGCACCGTGGTCGTCGAGAAGAGGAAGAAGAAGAAGCGCAAGAGTAGCAGGAGTAGCAAGAACGCTATGGATCGCTATCGGTATGGCGGACGGCCTCGCTCGCCGCCGGTTTTCAATCCTGCGAGACAATCTCTGCCCATCAACCTGGCATATCCGGAGGGGCATCTTCACGTCGTGCCAACCTCCCGGCGCGAACTCATCCCAGCACCGCGGAGCAGCACCGCCAGCTCGATCAGCAATTCCGGGACCGTCACGACGACCTACAAGATCAAGGCGGAGCCCCCGCGGACGAGTACCGCGCGAGAGGGCGGTCACACGAGACGGACGACCCTCGATAGCAACATCAGGCCTGATCTGCCGACGATTGTGACAGCTACCCCGAGGCATCGACCGACGGTGATACAACACAGCGCGAGACCGGCAAGTCCCATGGCAGACCCATATAGGCGGAGCGAAGAATATGTTGCCGTTCCGGCTTCGCGGCATAGCCAGCATCACCACAAGGCGAGGTATAGCTTAACAATGGACAATGGGGATATCAGCCGCGTGGATAGACTACGTCCGGGCACCGGGCGAGAAGGGGCCGTATACACGAGTACGAGATCACGACCTCGTCCAGCGTCGGTGGTCAGGCATGCCGACACGGTTGCGGACGATTATGGCGAGGATGGTTATGGCTACACGAATCCTCGAGATCTGGTTCAGTACGATTTGAACCGGGCGGTGGCAACCCCGCAATATCGACCGAGAAGGGACAGCTTCGATGCCAGCCGGCCAGTAGTCAGGCCCAACAGTATCAGTGGGTATAATGAAATTGCACCGCGATCATATGATCCACGGGAAAGGCGACCTCCACCTTCTACCAGGGGATTCGACAGGATTCCGGCGTGGGAGCAGCCACGAGCGAGAGCGCCAGCACCACCTGCTCCAGTAGACACGGTATCGAGACTTGCCCCCTTTGAGCCTGTCGAGCCTATCAGGCGCAGTCTCTCTCACGCCGGTGAGCCCATCGAATCCCAGAGACAAAGCAATTCTCGAACTGGGGAGTCTCTGGAAGCTCCTCGACGTAGTGGCTCCAGGAGCGGTCACAGGCCAGCATCCGTTTACCACGATCGTGAGAAGAGACGAGGACCGAGGGAAGACTACTACGAGGTCAGGGATGAAGATCTCCGCAGGAGAGAGAGAGCGTCATCTCGAAGCGGCTACGATGATGTGGAGAAGAGAGGGTTTGGTGTTAGAACTGAAGCCGAGCACCCAATACGCCATGAACGATCTCGATCCGACAGAATCGAGACCCGAGTCGAGACCCAAGAGAGACCGGTTGAGTCCAAGACAGAGCACAAGAGCCGAGATGCTATTGCAAGCGGCCTCAGCATTGCCGGGGCTGCACTTGGTGTTAATGCACTTAAGAACGCATCTTCGTCTCGAGAAGATCGGGATGACAAAGATGAAAGAGAGGAGCGGAGACGGAGAGAGAGAGAGTATGATGACGAGCAACGAAGACGGAAGGAACGAGAAGAGAGAGATCCTATCGACTCGAAAGAGAGACGGCATCGCGAAGATGATGTTCCTCCCGTTATTCCACCACGAAGCATTCCATCTCCGCCAAGAGAGGAACGATATGACGAGGGTCCAAAGGATCGTCCTCCTATTACAATTGTCGAACCCAAAGACCGAGCTTCAAGAGAGCAGCCGTCTACCAGGCAGGACCGCGAGACCGAGGCGGAGCGTAGAGATCGGCAACGGAGTCGCGCTGAAGCTGCCCTCGCGGGTTCAGCGATCGATTCTCGATCTGATAGTTCAGCTTCCGACGAAGCCGCTCCTCGTACGCAGCGCCTTCGCAGAAAGGAATCCGGTGTTACTCACGCGTTTAACCCGAAAGATACAATGGATCTCAAGGCCCTTCAAAACGCTTTGAACGCGAAAGATGCTACATCCAAGGCTCCAGCTGATGAGCCTTCACGCAGCAGCCGGACCTTTCGCGAATCAATGACCAGAGACCCTCGGGAACTTGCAGATATCCGCTCAGAGCTCCGTCGTCCTCGTGACCCCGTCCAGGAAGGCCGGCAACAACCCCGCCTTGTTTCGCCCCCGCGAGACAAACCCGAGGAAAAACCGGTCAAGGGCATCCTACGACAGCCACGTGAGAAATTCCCAGAGGACCCCGCCCCGGTGAGAGAGGGGGTTGCCCCGCTCAAAGATGCCAAGAAGGATGGGATTCCGCCCGATGCGAGGTGGACGAAGATCAGCCGCAAGTTGGTGAATCCCGAGGCGTTGGAGCTGGGGAAGGAGCGGTACGAGGCGAGAGAGGACTTTGTGATTGTCTTGAGGGTCTTGTCGAGAGATGAAGTCCAGGGGTATGCGGAGGTGACGCAGAAGCTAAGAGGTGGGTTACTATACTGATTTTTTGCGTGCTGATTTACCGTTCTCTTTATACCATGCGCCCTCAGATTGTGTATTTCTTTTGTATCAAGATCGAGCATGTATTATAGGGACTTTGTTTTTGTTATTTCTTCCATTTTGATACCAAACCTTTTCTATGTCTTCCTTTATGCTTTCATCATCTTCATCATCTAGAAGTCTCTCCATCTTGAAATTACAGTATTATATCACGTTTACCATGAGTCCCTCCATATCCTGCCATTTCTTCTCACCTCTCGTGTATAACCCCCTTTCAGCTTCCTAGATGTCCTTGATTTGTATTTTCATTTTCTTCTTCCTCACACCTTCTCAATTATTATTCTAACATATTCCAGCCGCCCGTGAAGAACGCGAAGATGAAGAAGCCCTCGAACGTCGTCGAGCCAGGCGCGAGCGGCATGAACGCCATAAGCGCGAACGAGCCGCAGCAGCAGCAAGAGGAGGCAGTGGCGTTGAAGCGCAGAGCGAGCGGAAACACCGTCATCGATCCGAGAAGGAAAAGGAGAAGGAGAAAGAAGCTCCTATCGAACAGCATCACCGGAGGGACTCGACATCGGGGAGCGATACGAGTGATGGTGCGGGAGAAGATACGCCGGTCAGCGATGGGGATCGGGTCACGGATGATACCCGGATGCTAGAGGCGGGGCCGAAGAGGGGAGGCGCGTTTGCGGATGCGGTTATGAGTGGGGGCCTAGGGCAAGGTGGGGGGTGGGGGAATCTGAGGGAGAAGGAGGGGATGCCGGGGGTTTATGAGGGGTATGTGAGGAACCCGCCTATGCCAGGGAGGGAGAGGGAGGTGGTTGGGGGGGAGAGGAGGTAGATTTGTGGGTGGGTGGTGGATAATGGAGAGGTGGGATGGGATATAGGTGCATATATATTATTGCATAGCATGGAGTTTGATAGCATAGGATAGGATAGGATAGGATATTAGGCGATCAGGTCTGGTTACTTGGTTGGTCTGCGAGCGTGCGTGCAATGCATGGATAGATGCTTACGAAAGACTTGCTTGCTTGGTTTCTGCTTGCTTCCTGCTTCTTTCACTTCTCGTTGTAGTTTGTTTTTAATAAATGGTTGAATGATAGATGAATAGACGGATCTTCTTTCCATGATTTCTTCGCTAAGGTGGGGGAGAGTAGGGTTGAGGCTGGATTTAATGTTGGCGTCGAGTGAGATATTCGGGGCAGGGGCGGGAGTTTTGTGCCTGGGAGTTAGGTGTCTAGCTTAGATGAGAGAGAGAGAGAGAGAGAGAGAGAGAGAGAGAAATTATAAGTTTTCTTAAGTTTGTTGTGAGGGGTTGATTGGTGAGTTAGTTGGTTAGTTGGTGAATAGAGTGGTAGATAGGGACATACGTGGATCGTAAATTAAGCGAGTAATTGGGTTGATGGGTTGATGGTGGATGGTGGATAGCTGAGTGAGTGGAGGAGTGAGTGGATGAGTGAGTGGATGAGAAGGGAATGAGAGGGAGATTTATGAGGGAGATTTATGAAGGCTTGGGGTTCAATTGGTAATTGGCTAGGCTAGGTTTGGAGGGGGTTTGTGGATGGTTGGTTGGGTTGGGTTTATAGGGGTGGGATTTGTTGGGGAGGGGTGAAGGGTTGAAATTGGGAGTTGGGGTTTCCTTTTTTCTTTTTTTCTTGAGGGGAAGGGGGGAGGGAGGTGTTTAATAGGGGGTAGGGGTCAGGGTGGGGGGGATCGATCAATTAGACGTTTGGTTTGTGAGATGAGGTTAATAAGATAGTTAACTGGGATTTCTTTTTTCTTTTTTCTTTCTTCTTTTTCTCTTTTGAGATATGAGGGACGAGATGTGAGGTACGAGATGGGAGATGTAAGATGGGTTGCGGTATAGCGTTGGGGTTGTTTTGTCACGTCGGTATGGTGAGCTTCAGGCAGTGGGTAGTATATTAGGCCCAGGACTTAGACTTAGAGAAGGATATAAAGTTGAACCATTTTTAGACGAGCACGGGACTATATATGCGAAGCAAGTAAGTACTTCGACCGTTTGTTTTAAAAATTCAAAGTATCCTAATGTTGATTATATATCTATAGAGCTGGGGATGATACTAGTAGAACTTGGTCCTGGAGGCTAAAACGGGAGGTTAGGGCTGTTTTGGTTAGGCATTCTGCTTTGTTGATAACATAGGTAGAATTGCTTTGGGAAGGTGCTAGAATGCTTGGTCGGGAGTAAGAATGCTTGAGGCGGATAGGAAAATTGGTAGAAAAGAACACAGGTGATGTGAAGGCTTTCCTCTACAAAATTTATGCCTGACTAGAAGATGCTAGCATCTGACCTCAGATTGTAGTGACAGCCGCGACATGTAATCACGTGATGGTGCGCCTGAACCAACATCTTTAGCTATAACAATATCAAATAGGTTAAGCAAAGAAGTGTATCTTTTACATCATTCGCTAATTCCTTGAGCGCGTTGTTAAATTTAAGAAAGTTTAATATAAGTTTAAACATGGCTATCATTTGCTCGGGCGGTTGTGGTTTGGCGTTTAGTGAAACTAGAAGGATTGGCGGCAAGGAAAGAGGCCTTTGAGAGGGTCGAGACTTAGCGAACACAACATATGGCCAGAGAAAGTCTTTCCAGCGATTGGTGTAGTGTGTTTGTTTTATGTGGCCTGCGCGTAGCCAGTGGTGTCGCGATGGCTTAATTCGGTGTTATGCATATCCTGAAATCCAACACTGATCCGGAAGTGGGGTTGCCAACAACTCACAGCCTCACAATATTAAAGCATACACTACATGAACAGATAAATTTTAAGTATTGTTTCCCTTTCACTTTGTCTCTTCTTTCAAACGACTCGGCTCGCGAGAAGTCTCCGCCTTTCCAGCTATGCAGAATATCTCACCTTCCCCGACAGAATCCAGATACCATCACTTCATCCCCCAGTTCATCTTACGGAACTTTGCGCACCCCTACTACAATGGAAAAACGTCCAGGAAGAAGAGAAGACCAAATAATGGCATCTATCCGGGTGATAAGGTAGTCAATGCTATTGATCTTTCCAAACCCGTGATAGAGTTAGTCGAAATGAAGGTAGCTAGAACGTTTGGAGTTTCAAACCTATACCTCGACGTCGAACATCCCGAAAACGAGCAGCATATCGAAGAAATGCTTAGCAAGCTTGAGAACAGCGCCGCTCAGGTCATCTCGAAAATCCGCATCAAGTTTGAAACCGGGGCGGCCGAGGTTGCCCTCAAGCGGAGTGAGCTAGAAACCATTCGGAAGTTCCTCTACTTGATGGAATACCGGAAACCCGCGCGGCGGGAGCGCTTTTCGGGGGAATCGGCCGATGAATACAAAGGGGCAGACAAGGAGGCTTTTATAGAGTATATGCGGAAAAGGGGGTTCAGGAAACCGATCGAGGTGTGGCTCGATAATATCAAGGCGATTTTGGAGGTGAGGATGAGTATAGATACTCAGTGGCAAGAGGAGCTCAGTGAAAGATTGTATAAACGGCACGCATTTGATTTCATCATGCACACTGAGGACTTCTATCTCTCGTTCTGCACTCCGTCAAACGTCGAGGACGAGTTCGTCATGACGGAAAATGGGTACGGCATCTACGAAGGGCCTTACAACATATTCACAAACCCCATTACGGGCGACGAGAGGGGTGTATTCACCCAATTCCACTTGTTTGCACACATCTCCCCCAGACTCACCATCGTGTTGCGAAGCTTCATGCTGCCGTTGCCGGAAGAGGATGCGGATCTGGAGATCAAAGCTGGGAGGGAATTCAACTTGATGCTCTGTGAGATGCAACACAACTCGAACCTGGTATCATTTCTAGCGGATCTCCCGTTGACCAAGGCGCGAAACTCGTATACATCGATTATAAACGGCAGGCTCGTCTCCTTGGCCGCCAATGGAATTCCGGTTCTGAGCCAGAGCGACGTCTTTTACTTTCGGTTCTTTCGATTATCGACGGTACACGTGTCGAAAATCAACATAGTGCTTTTAGAGGAGGCGTGTCACACTTCCTTCATAGTATTTAATAGCAAGCCGGCCGTTCGTCGAGCGATCGAGCAATACCTTTCCTTTGAAGATCAAGATTTTGGTTTCAAGTCTATGACTAAGACTCAGGATGATCCTCGCCTGGTCTATCTGCAAAAACTAGTTGGATCAGTTGAGAAACTAGGCGGGGTGGCGGTTATGAAGTACATTTCGATCGAGAAAGAGATAGAGGCCAATTGGATTAGAACAGCCAAGGATGGGGTCTTCAGATTGATTAAGGACGATAAATACACTATGGAGATCTATACACGATTAAGTGAGTATCGAACTTCATTGCCAGAGCAAGAGCGCTTGTTCAGTCGAATTTACTGAGGTCTTCTAGGCAACAAAACAGCGCTAGACTACAACGATTTCGAACAGGCCCGCATCATGCTGAAACTGCGGATAAAACTCGACACCTGGACAAGCGGCATCGACGAAGATATCAGAGAGAAAGCTCGAGAAGAGCTTCTTGCGCTGTACTGTCAGCTCCCAACACATCGCATGTGGCTCTACCTCAAGCGCATCCGGTTTATGTTCCGCGGTGGGACTAAGATCGGGATGTGGAACGAGATTGAAGATTCCGCATTATCCGTGGAGAACCTCCACGGACCAGAGGATGTGATAGCAATATGTAAGATTTATCTCACCCACTCTAGATTTATCTTGCTAGCAAAAGAGAGGAGTGCTGACAAGTTTTGCCGGTAGGGGCGGAGAGGTTTTTCGTCCCGAGCCAGATGAAGACAATTATGTATCGTGCGACAAACAATCATATCCATATCACGAAGCCAGAATTTGGGATTAAAGGAAAGCTGACTCTAGATGATGACGGGATGAGGCGGTTGAAACAGGAGCTTTACTACACATTTGGATCTCAAGGTATCGTTCATTCGTTGCATAATCTCTGCTGCTCGCTTTACCCCTCGCTTCCCTCGCTAAGAACCTTACACTAACTTCATACCTCGCTTCACAAAGGCAGTATATGCGATTGTGGTAACACCCCTTCCTCTCATTTTCCTGCCCCTTCTAGCTTCAAAATATAGTATACTTAGTAACCAACCAACTCCCCAGGTATCCGCGACATCCAACAAACCGCCTGGGATCTCCGCAATATGATAAGGCTTGACGGCATTCTGCGTCCCGGGGGCAGGGACATGGATTGGCAACTTGGGAAGATTCTGAGGCCGGAGGAGAGGTTGGAGTTGGAGACGCGGGTAATGACGCAAGGATGGCTGCGTAAGCAGGGGATAAAGGGGGGGATGAAGGGATTTGTGGATGTGGTGTTTAGATTTGTGTTTCCGACCTTTGACTTTTGCCAGGGTGTGTAAGTATATAGTATTGTTTTGCGCCTTATATAGCGAGGAGCTTGATCTGTCGAATCAGCAAAAGTAAATCCTTCTGCTAATCATTTATCTTAATAATTCATCAGGTCAAGGGCTTGAGCCGGCCGTCGGGGTGCGAGTTGGCAAACCATATACTATACATTCTATGATCCTCTCAAATTATAGCGAATGTTATCGTTAAAGCACATAAATATACAAGGTATACCTAAGTGTATCGTGACTTTCTTACTTACACTCTTTAATGCAATGGAAATTTGGTATTTTGGCCCTGGGAATCTTAACAGGTTCCTCGGATGCTGTCGTTGCCTCAGGCTGAAATGGTACTAAAATATCTGTACCACGTCTGACATTCCCCTGCATTTTGTCCTCTGGAATGACGTTTCCGAAATCATCAGATATGCCTATCTTGGACATATGTTAGAAGAGAGATCCATACTCGCGATACAATCTAGCCCCTTACACATGCCAACTAGATCTCTTTTTCGCCTCGGCCAGCAGCTTAGAGGCAAGGCTGGTACCTACAGAATCACAAAGCAGTTATCAGAGTTTGTTTACTTTGCAGTGCATGTACTTGCCTTACTGGCTGTGTCTGCTTTGTACTTAGCAATGATCAATAGTAACCATGAAGAAAATCTTGTTGTAGTTAAAACCGTTAAAGGACATTGGCGCCTTCACAATGAACGCGACATCCTCAAACGCTTTCAGGACCGTGCACATACTCTTCGGCCTCTGTTAGACGAGATAGAAGACCCAGCAGACCCACCGGCGGTTATATTAAAGTATATCGATGACGACTTATCAGCCGCCTCGAGGAAGAAATGGCTCACTAGGCCAGAAATCAAACATGTAGCTAGAAATATACTCGAAGCTCTTCAAGTATTACACGAGGATTGCTATGTGCATACAGGTATACTTAGCTTCAAGCTTTATTCTTCTAGCTGACTTTTCACTTTAGACATCAAACCTAGCAATGTGTTAGTAAATTATAAAACCGGAGAGAACCGGTTTTCCTAGATCGAATAAGAAGATTGTGGAGGTACCGTGTCTGTTGAATCGGAATTTGCAAAGGAGGGCGTACCCACTGGAACAAGCCTCTTTCGGGCCCCCGAGGTCCATCTTGAAATTCCTGTCTGCGGTGGCGCCTGAAAGGATGAGGGGAGCGAAATATACTTTGAATATTCTTATTGAAACGTATTATGGATAATTCAACATCATTAAACATATGAATTGGATTCAACAAGCTAAGAGAAGCTTCCTGGGACATAACCATATCACCAAATGACCCAAAATCTACCTTCTCGACACTTGCCTCAAACTACCCCATTACGTCGCTAGAGTAATTCTACGGACTCCCAAAAAGCAGTATTTCCCCTTCAATTGCCGGCAGGGCTCTCCGTAAAAGAGCTAAGAAAATCCTCCATCAACCTCTCCGCCTGCTCCTCACTCATGATCCCTTTCTCACCAAGCTCCTCTTCCCCGAGTTCCCCTTCACTAGGCGTAGCAGACGAAGTGGGTTGTGCTTGTCTTATAGCTGTTGGTAACTTACCAACGGCTGCTGCTGATGCTCCTTGGTTTATTTGAGCAATGGATATTGGCTCCTCGATCGCTCCACAGTGGAGATCTAGACTAGGATACCGAGGAGAAGATGTGTGGCTTGCTCCACGGCTTACAGGCCAGGCCCTCAGCGTCATTATGTGTTGCTCTCTATGCTCTGTCTCTGGGCCTCTCCATGGATTCCTGCTCCGACTCGGCAACTCTTCGTCTTCCTCCCCCTTCTGCTCCTCTTCCAAAATCCCACCTCTGAGAATGCATAGCCATGTTGGATCCCCATCCTCTCTCTTTCTCAGCCATAACTTCTTTGCAGGTTGCTGTTGTATACTAGCAACACTCCATCCGTATCCCCTCGGTGCATACAGATTCCTCTCGTCCACTAATCTCTCAAATTCTAGTCCCGGTATACACGGTAAGTCTTCTGTGACTATGTTTGCCTTCTTCCGGCTCGCAAGGGCTTTAAGTTTTAATTTGTTGGTTGAGAAAGGGACTGTGCCATATGAAGAGGCCTGACGTGGCTCAAAGATTCGGATTTTGATGCCGAGGAATATGGCTAGGAACGGGTAGGTGGGAACAATAGGGGCCGGTTTCAGGAGCCAACCTTCGTAGATGTTTTCTGTGTCTTGTGGTGACAGCTTCCTATTGACTTGTTAGAGAGGGTTGTTTTCTATGGGCATTAGAATATGAAATTAGATCTGGGTTTGTACTTTAGTGACTGTTCTCGATAAGGGGCTATAATGCTACCAGATGGTTGTTTGAAGTGTTCAGCAGAAAGGGGAGTGTCCGGGATGTTTTGTGCTTTTGCAGAAGTATGAGAAGTTGTTTCCTGTTTTTCTTGATCTTTTGGAGTGATATACTCGTGCTGGTGTTTGTTGTGGCTATTAGAATCTTTCATTAGATCTTCACTGTTTGTGGGATTAGTTGGGATCACTCGGGCTGAAGGTGTTGCCTCTTTAGCGGGAGTCCTTTCTTTCTCTGATTTGCGCGATAAGGCATCATTTATACCATCGATTCCACGAGGCATAAGATCTACGAGGTCTTCATTGACTTTTTCGCTCAAGCCCTTATTGTTTAGACCATTGTCGCTGATACCACTTTGCTTGAAGAGTTCATAATTCTGATTCTGTTCATGTCCAAATACTGACATGTTCTCGGTCATAGTAACATTCATAGCAATCATAGGATTTGACAATTTGGGTGCTGAATTAGGAGGCTCTGTCTCCTTCCATCTAGTTGTCTGAAAAAATCTCAGTAGCAGCTGCCTCAACAGCCTCAGCTCTGACTTTTGGTCTTCGGATAATTGATGCCTGTCTTTCGTTAGCGTATACTTCTCAAGTCTCGAAAACTTGAAGTTCAGATGAGAATAGAAGGAGAATATACAGTTTTCTAAGAATAGATAGCTGGACGCACGTCAACAAAAGTTGTAGTGCGGATTTTGACGCCTCAATTGAGACAACCAACTCCTTGAGCTCGTTTTCTCCGCCAAGTGCAAATATAAGTTTCCCCCACGCTCCTAGTTCTTTCCCTTTCCCTTTGCCTTTGTCTCCATTACTAGACCCTTCACTCATTTTAGCACTTTTCAGAGCCTTGTCCAATTTGTTAAAGTTGTTCTCACAGGCCGTTTTCGCCGGCATGAAATTATGAGCCGTGATGTGAACTTCGGCTTCATATTGCTTAATTGTATTTCCCAGCTCGGTTAAAGTCGAATTTGTGAGGGCAACAGAAGAAGAGAGCTCTTTGACTCGTTGTTCAGCTTGAGTGTATGAGGCTGCGAATGTGTAGAGGGTGGTGACTACTGAGGCTCCAAAGGTGGCGATGCCAAGGAGGGAGGAAGCTAGGCCTATTGCTTCCGCCATTGAGACTCAAAGAGGATACAAAGATGCAGACATGAAGATGTATGATGGTTATGAAAATTTTAATCTGACGTTGGTGACGAAGAGGAGCTGAAATTAGAATAGTATCACGTATCACGGGCCAATGAAGAAGTTGTGCAACACAATACCACCTGACGCAAAACTTGAGAGAATGGGAGAATAACCAAAAAACATAACCTTGATTAGAGTAGTTTTAGATCTCTTATAAGTGTACTCTTTACACACATGTCTAAGATACATGCTTAGAAGTTTGAAAAGGAAATGGGGTTTGTCACATGACAATGCATAACCACGTGATATCTATACATATAATTGCACAAATACAGGGCTAGGAATAAGGGAAAATGAAGCCTTACTTCCTACTCTTCTGTGAAGGTTTTACTTCTTGCGTATAACCCTACGGCTGGGTTTTCAACTACAAGTTAGGATCTGACTTGCCAATCTCAATTTAGGCGAGGAGAGCTTAGATCGTCCCAAACAGATTATATAAGTCTAAGTTCTGGCTGTATCCATCACATACGACCATAGATTACAGAATACAGAGGATCCCGTCCGCTCTCCTGAACTTAAGCTGTAAATCGGCAGATTAGTAGTTGGGTGGGTGACCACCAGCGAATACCTGCTGTTGTATGTTTTTGCCTGTGTTAGGTCTTTCTTTTTCTCTTTTTAGGCATTGCAGCCGAGCTATCTGCTTTTGAGCAGTTGATATATGATTTTAACTGCCTTCACATACTATAAGTTCTATAGAGGTAAAGTCCATAAGTACTGCTACAGGGCAAGTCGAGGCCTTATAATATAAGCACAACTTTGCTTTATTCGGTAATGTGTCAAGGCGGGGGCGGATTAGCGATGAGGAGCCTACTGCAATCACGAGCGTGCTAGATGAAAGTTAAGGAGTTTTTATTTATTGCTGTATTCTAAGAAGAATGCAAAGGCAAAAAGGAAAGGCGGGGTTCTATAGGAGCCATCTTTTTCTAAGAACATACAGGCTACATGCTTTGTCTACAAATCAATATACCAATTTCCCCGACAACCTCATGTTCTGTGCCTGCTCCCTTTCCTCCTTTTCTCAGGCGCATAACAATTCTTTCCCTACCATCACAGTTTCCCACGTGTTTCTTAACTTTGGTGGCCATAAGAACCTACATTTTCCCTAGCGAAAACTTGCTTGTTGGCCTAAGGGGCAGGCTAGATTTCTCATATGCCATATCAATCATTTTGGCCTGCGCAAAGCTATCCTCGTTACTGACCCAGAGCCCAGAGCCTTCTCTACCGCGTACATGGTTGACAAACTGCTCGAGTTGATGACGGTAAGACATCCAAGAAGGTTCGCTTGGCTGAGCGATACCGGCGTCCGCGAACGTGTATATCTTCTTCGACGTTTTCTTGGTCCATCGTTTAACCACCCCGCCACCCTCAATCCTTCGAACGATGAACTCGTCTTCAATATCGATGCGATGCCAGAACGCCGCCACCAGGAAATTATTTAGAGTCAGTTTGCGGATGCGTACTTTCGTTTGCCCCTGTTGCAGCTTGCCATCTTCCACAGGCACCTCTTTGTGTATAACTGTAATTTTGAACAGGGGAAATGTAGTAACACTTGCACGTAGATCCATCTCTGCCTCACCAATAATACCACCAGGAAAACGGAAGGTTGCTTTCGCGGCCTCATCGCAAAGCACATGTGGAGGGGGAGGAGTCCGAACTGTGCACTTGGTACATTCTTCAGGCTCGGTGCCCATGACTTGCCGTATGGCGTACATTACGTAGGTTCCGAGATCGAGCATGTTTCCACCACCCAATTCATAGTCAAAACGAATGCCGCCCCTGGGAATCATCCACGAAGGCAGTTTTGCGACAGAGCTGACTAGCTCTAGGTTAGGGCGGTCGACTAGGGAGAGGAAATATTGCCACGTTGGCTGGAAGCGAAAGTGAAAAGCCTCTAGTAAAATTGGGGCGTCAGGCTTCAGTAGAATTGGAGAACGAAATAACAACTCGGCCTCGGTGGCGTTGACAACTGCGGGCTTTTCTAGAAGGACATGCTTGCCCTTGGCGAGTGCTTTCAAGGCCCACTCGTAATGTAACCCAGATGGAAGTGGGATATAAACAGCATTGATGGAGGGGTCATCAAGCATAGCTAGAGACGGGTGGTCAGTCAGTTCAATACACTTACGTCTAGGAAATTAGGAAAGTGGAAGAGGTTATACCTTCGTAGCTATCTATGACTTGGGGTATGCCATACTTTTTGGCATAGTCCACAGCCTTTTGCTTGTCACGGGCCGCTACAGCCTGAATAATGACCTCGGGGTGCGACTTCGCCGGCGTTATGAGAGCATCTGGTCTAGAAGCTAATCAGCACTCTATGAATTGTAGCCTTGAATAAGTGAGCATAGTACTCACGCAACCTTAGCTGCACCAAGAATACCGAACTTCAAGGCGTTGGCAGTCTTGGGAAGCTCCGTTGGAGAGGAAGCCTGCCAATTGCGAATAAGGAAGCCAAACAAAGAGGCCATATTAACGTAATTTTTCCTGTCGGTTGTTTAATAGTTGTCTTTGGATTTCTCAAATCTTTCTCAAATCGCATCTCTCGTGTATCAATCTCAGTCATTATAAGGTGCGGGGCCTTGTTTATATAGCATTCTTAGGGGCTTTAAAGGAGGCGAATCATGATTAATGACTATGGCTGATGCACAACCAGTCTGTGCCGACCACAAAAATGCCAAGCAGAAGGACCCCAGGCATGCAGCTGCGTCTAACTTCTGTATTCATGTTTTCTAGCATAGGTAACTTGTTCAGTTGATATTGAATGAAGTTCAATATGGTGGTGCCGTGGTCGATTGGCTGACATTTTTACCATATACGTCCTAGCTCAAGGCGGGGCTGACATTTTTGCCGTTTACGTCTTAGTTCAAGATGAAGCACCGTATGACTTTAACCTCAACCCTTGGCTGACATTTTCTCCTCTTTGAGATTCATAATCTTTAAACGGTCTTTTATTATCAATCAATTGCATCCGACTGCGACCCTATACCCGTTTACCTTGTCTCGAAATATCGAGTCTGCCGTCTCTATCGCCGGCACTTGGGGGTGGCTATTCCCTGGTAGTAGTAGCCGAAGAGATGGGGCGATCAATGTCAACCGTAGACGAGAGAAAACAACGAAAGAGGCTGCAAAATCGGGTGAATCAAAGAGCTTCAAGTGCGTACTAATCATCCTATTTCACGATCTAAAATCCTGAGGCCTCGATATTCGTCTCGTATTCCCAACGTAGTAGGCTAATTACTCCTGATAGGGTCTCGTAATCTGAAAAAAGATACTACCAATACAAAAGCTAAGCAGCGACCATACCAAATCGATAGCTGGCGACTCGACGAGTATCGAGCTCCTCCATCGACTCGCGCCTCCCCAGATATTGGCAACAAGCCCAACGCCGTCCAAGACACGTTGGATCCGGTCGTTGGAACATGGTTCCCTTTACCAGCTGATCACTTACTCCATCTTATTAAGTACAATGTTTTTAGAGGACTTTGCGAGAATAAAGCACTACTCGATCTCTTGTCAGTACAATACCTCACGGCTGATCATAAAATGGAGGATTTGTGCGATCCTACAATATTCCCTAGCTATTCGGTTATCATGCCGGTGGCACCGCATCATTCCGATTGCCTTACCCCAACCCCTTCACAAATGAGCATCGTTCATTCAACGTGGATCAACTGCCTTCCTTTCCCAACAATGAGGGAGAATTTGATCAAATGGGAGTTTTCCTTTGATCATTCTGATTTTGTGCGAGACCTGGTGGGAGACCTGATCAACTTGAAAATATTTCTTTCGGCCTCAACGTCCTCCAATCCAGCATTAGCTTATAACCTAACAGTCACGGAAGGGGATAGCGAGGAACCCGCCACTGCTGAGACAGGTCTCATTGTATGGGGAGAACCCTATAGAGCAGATAGCTGGGAGGCCACTCCCGAGTTTCTACGAAAGTGGTCATGGGCGGTGGCAGATTGCCAAGAATTGATGAGCTCAACTAACCATTGGAGGGCAATGAGGGGCGAAGAGCCTCTGCGGCTCTCTTACAAAGCTCTGACTCCATGAGCTTCTGCATCAGCTGTGCCAGAAGCTTGAGCGATTTTGCTTGTTTACAAAGCCCGGCTCTCCCTAGATCCTTCTACTCGCTATCGTAGAAAAATGGGAGAAATACAATCACAAAAGTAGCAAAAATGCCTGATGATTTGAACGGTTCATTCTAAGCACGCTAACGGGGATTTGAATCTGGAAATCAATATGAGAAGACTATGCGGAAACAAGTGCGGCCATGTATTAGACTTACGGCAATGGGTATGTTTAAAGCTAGCTTCGGAACCTATGAGACAGTTGAGTAGGGCAGAGAAACTGTATACTAGAGACGAACTATCATCCATTCTATTATAATAACCTCGACCTTTCAAACGATGAGATTCTTATTTTATGAGAAAGATCTTTATGTTGAGAAAGAGTACGCTATAATTAAAATAAAGCTTGAATAGAATGTTCAACTATAGTTAAGGTCATATCAAAGTGACGTTAGTATCATATACGCTTACATTGTAAATTGGCGTATTAGTAGTTAAGTTAGTGATCACCAGCGAATACCTGCTGTGTGTATTCTTTAGCGTTTTCCTTTAGCACCTCATCTTACCTTCCACAGGTTGAACAGTACAAATACTCTAGTACTCCTACCTTGTATGACTGAAGCGCTATTGACTTCTTTTATATGCCTCATATATATATTAAATGAAGGCGATAACTGGGAAACGAATGTATGATTAAATCAGGTCTTTGGTAAAGAATATGAAACCCTGCATGATCGAGACCGAACAAGTGTGTATTGTATGGCTGTTTGCGAAAGTCTGCTTATCGTAATGCTCGACCGAAACTGACCCCGTATCTGAAATGCCTTTAAATGCGGCAAGACATGGAATTCGACGTGCCTCAAGTGGAGTAAGCAATCACCTATATTTTCCCCTGGACTCAATCAATCTCTCCATCGAGCGGCTTCAGAGAAAGGGCTGCCTTATTGCGTCAATGGTACATGGGGGTAGCACGGCTCTTGTGAATGTGGGCATTTAAAAGTGTTAAGCCTAGCTATACTGTCCATTGCCAAATCGCTTGTGTTGTCTGATTCTCCAAGCCACGAAAAGGCATATGCGCACTTGGAAAAGATGGCTCGCATGAGTGGGACTTGATTGCGTTCTTCAATGCTGTCCTGATTAATACATATCGCATCAGCCCAGACGTATATGGGACGAGGTTTTCGTCACTTTTCACTCGAAGACTGATAGTCCATGGCGCGAAATCTTCGAAGGCCTGTAGCAAGATTCGGCTTAATTTGGAATTGGAAATCCATTTATTGTGATCGTCTCTGTGGATGGCTCTTGGCCTCAGATGTAAGAGAAGGCCACGAATTTCCCGACTTCATCCAGTGGAACGACGCGCAAGGAGCATATGAGTGGAGCTGATAATTAGGAAGAAGAATGGAGGTCGCATATTCTGATCTGACGCTTTGTCTTATCAAGACGTCGGTAGACTGTGGGATGTACTGTCACGCATGATGTCGCCGATGCGACTGATCGAGAAGATCTGATCCGCTTCGCTGGTAGCTCTTCTATATTTGATGTTGATTCTGCTATGCTGATACTCTGTAGAGTCCGAGGAGAAGGAATCATTGCGCTTGCCATGGCTAAAGATTGGGACGGGGCTCCTCTAAAATCGATATCGAAACTCCCAAATTGTTGCTCCGCATGCGCAAGGACTGAATAATTCAGGAATCAGAATCGGGTGAGATGTTATTTAAAGGATCAAGTAACTGACAAAAGAGAGTGTAAAGGGTTGTGGTTGATAAGGCTGCAGGCAGCAGCTGGCAATAAAGAGAATATCGCCTTGTTTTGCTAGCGGTGAAGGAGAGGCTTCTCGCGAGGCAACCGATCCTCAAACCATCTCATCTGCAGATTGCCCTGGCAACTTATATATCAAATGTCAGAATCCGAGCATTTATGAAGAGGAGACAAGGAAAGAGAGCAATAATTGCTAAGATGATCCGCTTCATGAAAATACTACAATGCATACGAACAAGAAGAAAGGGCCCGCTGGGATTTATGCACCTCCTAATTAATCTCAACATGCTTCGCAAGTGAGAGGGGATGCAAGTAGATGCTAGGAACAGATATAGCTAAAACTTGCCTTAAGGCTTATAAAGTAGTCAAATAAGATACAGCAACTGTGAAGTTTAAACAAACTATTATATTATTTACTGTAAACTCTAAGGTCTAGAGTGACAAAGTTCTTATGATATAAAGACGATTTTATAAATTAGAGAAGAATGTGCTGTTGTAAAAATAGAGCTTAACTAGAGCGTTTAATTCTAGGTAGAACTATATTAGAGTAACACCAGTAACGTCTACACCGTCCCACCACATAGAACCTCCTCTATGAACCAATAGCCCCAATCTCCTATACATGTCTATTGCGTCGACTTGCTGAAGGACGAGTGCGTATGCGGGGTACAACAGACTAGCTGGATCTCTCAATTTCTGTTTGTCTTCTTGGGTCAGATGCTGGGAGGGAAATTGACTGTATAAATCCCTATCTGAGAATTTGAAATTGCCCAGGAGTAAGCAAAACACCGCATCGCCATGCTTTACTCCACTAATGCGTTGTTCGGCGTCCAAACAGTCGGGCGAGATTCTGACGGACTCTCCTTTGAAAGCCACACTATTCCATACGGTCTTCTTCACATCCTTGACATATTTTATGAGATTGTGTCGATGGTCGTCACCCTGGCTTATCGTTAAAGAAGACTTGTCTTCTTCGCTCACCAGGTAAGTGGCCCGAATAAGTGGTGCTTGGATTTTCAACCGTAGTTCTCCACACGCTCCGAAGGGGTTCAGAGGTTCTTGTAAACGACGGAAGCTTTGAACTCGGCACCTTGGATCGAGCATAAAGCCACAAACCTGCACCATGCCGTATGTAGCAAATGGGGTATCGTCCATATTAGTCCATATAGAAGCCCATGACCATGAAGGTGCGCTAGGAGATGGATCGCGAAAATTGGGATATTCGTTGTGATACGCTCCGTCGATCTGCCAGCAGAGTGCTCTTGGGAGGTCCTGGAACCAGATTCCAGCTAAATATTCTGAAGATAGGCGTTTGGCAGTTCTAGAGGCGAGACCAGACAGTGCAGGAAGACGATCCGTTTGCTGAGTTAGTTTGAAGGTGCAATACTCAGAAACAAACTCCAGCCAGGTATCTAAAACTTTCGACTCGGTTGCATCAGCCGAGGCGATTGATGCGTACATCATCTTCAGCTGGTTGACCTCTTCTTGTTCGACTAATCCATTAGGATCGCCCCATTTATGGTTCTGTAGTCTTGAACACTCGCAGGAAATTCCTGAGGCACACTCCCAAATGAGTTCCTCTGCATGGAAGTGCAACGTTCTCGGTGATAGGAGTCGCTCTTGAAATACCCAAGCACGACTTAAAAGAGGCGAAGCATGCTCCATCGTGTTCGTGTAGTCCATTGTCCGCGTGAAGTGATCATGAGCAACATGAAAAGCATGCCGATAGAAGATTTTGTAGTTGCCTTCTTCTTCCTCATCGTCAGGTTCAATCGCCACATCTTCCCCAACATTGAGCTCTGTTTGGTTGTTAGTATCCATCGACCATCTTTCCCCGAAGCAGCCTCCCTTGCCACTGTTGGAATGCGTGGCAGCAAGATTGAGTTGTGAAGACATGTAAACATCTGCCATTTTTGCTGATTCAATTTCCCAGTCCAACTTATCGTCTTGGATGATGCAGAGGGAATCGATCCATAGATATTGAATACCTAAACCTCGGGTGACTTTTACAGCGTCTCGAAAGGTTTTGGAAAGCCGAGACATGGGGATTCCAGACTTTCGGTCTTCAAGCGTATCAGTAGTCGTAGTAATGATTTGCTCTGGTCCCTTTCCCCAGCAATGACTTAAGGTCATATAGGGAGCATATTTGTCGTTTATCGCTTTTGTTTCTATTAGGCATACTACATCAGAGCCATTCTGACCAACGTCGATAACGCGGGAGGGCATCCTTGAGTACTTCTGTCGATCACACAAAGAGTGCTTCTCATTGCACTCTGTCGTCCATTCTCTTGCAAGGGCTAAACATTCGCTTAACGCAAGTTTACTGGGGACTTGTCGAGCAATCCCGAAGGCGGGGATCTGGCCGCAGTCTTTATCGGCCCATGATTAGCATATATAAGCTAGATGGAAACTTATCTAGTCATACCTTCTTTGGATAGCGTGTAGAACTCTATCGTGGTTTCGTAGTTAACGTTAGCCAGAGTAACACGGAGGCTATGACCCCGCCGAAGATGAATCTGAAGGAGCGTATCATCAAGTAGAATTTGGTCTACGTTTTCAGATTCTTCCCCTTCTTCCCATAACTCTTCCATATCCTCTAGCGCTACGAACAAAATCTTGCATGCCAGACAAGCTCCCCTCTCTGCAGACATCTTCAGCTCTGAGAAGGGCACATTGATTTGATGCTCGTCAAGAAGACTGGGGGTGGATTCTTCAGGGCATTGATCGGGATCTAGATTTAGGCAAACAGGACACACAAATGACGGCTTCTTGTCGAGAGCCGTGCAGTCTGATAACGAAGCCATAGATGGTTTCTGAATATTGTTCGCAGAGTTAAATTTACCAAAGCTGACAGCACCGCGACAGATTTAGGTTGAGAATGGGGTTAAAATAAGCAATGGCCTTGTTTTTCACACAGGGGTGCCCTACAGTGCACAGACGCTACATTTGTAGGCTGATGAGTGATCATCACCTTTTAATAAATTTATAACGCGGGACTTAGATACGCCCTTATGAGCATAGTTTGAAAGTTTTATTAAATAGCGAATGTCCACTTTTGCTGCTTGTCTCTCAGTTTTTTTTCCTTCTCCTAAGATATGGTGGACTTCCACACAATATGCCTATAGAGGTATCCCAATTTTTAGCAGAAGATTAGCAAGACGAGGACTAGGTTTGATTGGTGTTGCCAGCTATTTATTGTGAATATTTCTTCTTTTTAAGCTTCAGACACTCTGTTAAAGTGTCCCTAGACGAATTATATCTATATGGTAAGAACCACACCAGATTCTAAACCGACTAGGATATTAAAAATGCGTGACCTGCTCTCTTCGCTCAAACATCTCTACTCATTCCGAGTCCACTCTCTTCTCCTTCTCAGCCCATTCCTTGATATTGGAAATGGCATCTGCTTGCCTCTTCTTCCAATTCATCAGAAATTCTTGTATCTCAGCCGGGCTGAAAGTCTTCTCAGGAATCTGCTCTGCAAATGACGATGCAACTTGTGTCAGCTTCTCTGAATCTAGAACCTCATCCTCGCTTCCTCAGCTTTCTCAGAGAAAGTTCTCATGAACAATTCATTCGCTTGGGAGGAGATTCCGTCGATGACGTTCAGAAGTCCGGATAAGGGGATATGGCATGCCTGTTTGTAGGCGTTACGGTCGCCTAGATCGCCTTGGCTACCTAATTTGGCGTCCCTCACGGCAAGTCCTGCGCTGTCAATATCCTCAAGTAGCACAAGACACTTCTCCGGGAGGGCCTCAAAAAGGGCGACCAAATCTTCCTCGGCGATGGAAGGCTCAGCAAGAGAGAGGCAGTACATTCCAAGACCAAAATAACCTGCTATTGCAAATGACAAGGACGTTTTCCCGGTGCCCGCCGGTCCATAGAAGAGCTATTTAGCAATTAGTATATGACCGGTTGACAAACAGAACCATACAGATGGGAGGCGGTCTATACTTACATATCCTCACCTATAAGGAATGCCCCGTTCAGCATACCATTGTCGTGTCTGCGGTTTCAGGTACTCCTCTATATCCTTGATAATTAGCTCTTTCTGATCATCAGCCAAAACCACTGTATCTAAGGGTCTGGACCGTCTCCAATTTTCTGGGGCCCATGGCCTCCCTATCTTGCGATGATTGGCCGATGCTGGACGTAGAATACAAGTCCTAGATCCTATTTTTGCGGCATGGGAAGCCAAAGCCTCCTCAATAATCTTTTTGATAGGCTCAGTCTTCCGACTTAAGCAGTAGATTTTCGCTTCAATTAACCCCATGGGTGGGCCACCACCGTTGATGCCATGGTAAAATCGTTGCCAATTCCACAGAAACAATCGGCCTCTGTACTAAAAATACTGTGTTGTGCCTAACGAAGGTTCATACTTTATTGAACGTTGAGCTTTATGCAACGCAGAAGTTGCTATCTTCTCTCCGAAGAGGCCTTTATCGGGATTTTCAACCCACGCCCCTCGGTTGACATCCATGTCATAGCTCTGAAATCGTTGTATAGGAAGAGCAAGCAAGGCATGAAAATCTTGGCCTATGCCATGATCCGCCATCCACTCTGAGACCCAGTTATAGACGTCGGAATTAGATTCAATCTGGATTGAACAGGTCCCAAAACGCATGATGAAACTGAAGATTTGGGCTTTCAAAAGGTCGCCGGATTTAAGGATAGCAAGGGAAACGAAAACAATGGATACAACATGTGTAATGTCGAAGCCGAACATAGCCAGCATAATATGTGAAATGGTGATATAGCCGGAGCTGAGGGGGACGTACCTTCTGCATTTAGAGATGTGAGAATCTCGGTAGCAATCTAGAACTCGCTCCCAGAATCCCATTTCGACAACACCAATTCGCAAATCATCTCCTCCCTCTTGTTTCTCATCCCTACGACCCCATTTTTACCTTATTATAGCTTTCACTCCAACCTCTACTCCTATACATTGCCTCTATCTGTATCTTTATCTACGAAGCCATCCACAATGGGGGCAAATCAATCTCGGGGATCTCACCCCAACGAGGAGCTTTTAGCTGATCGTCTCCGAGATCTTGAGCTTAAGGAAGCTGATTGTTCCAGTGGATCAGACGATAACGATCATGTTCAAGTCAACGAGAAATCTGCGGCTAGATCTGACATGAAATTCAAAGCACCGTGGGCCACTTTATCTACAAATAACATCGGGGACTGGGAACGTGAGCTTCTGCAGGACCCCAAGAACAGGTCATTCTATTTCCTCCTTTTTAAGGTTATTGACTGAGAATCCCCCAGACTGGCACTATGTGCAATGACCAAAATGAATCCCGATTACTTTCTCCGGTCCAAGAAGACGGAGATCGAAGATCAGCAGGTTTTCAACATCCGAATTCCCTTTGAAGGATATCCAATTACAGATCAAAACGAGTCGGGACGATGCTGGATCTTCGCAGCTACAAACGTCTTCCGCGTTGCCCTCATGAAGCGACACGGACTGCTTGCCTTCGAACTCTCCCAAGCCTACCTCTTCTTCTACGACAAACTCGAAAAAGCAAATTATTTCCTAGAGAGCATCCTCGATACCGCATCCTTAGATCTCGATAGCAGAACCGTGGAACGCTTATTGATGGAACCGATCACTGATGGTGGACAATGGGACATGGTTTACAATTTGGTGGACAAATATGGACTTGTGCCCCAGACACTTTACCCCGATAGTGCCAATGCTATATCCTCAGTAACTATGGACCGTATCATCAACACCAAACTCCGGCAAGATGCTCTTGAGCTCCGCCACTTGGCTACCAGCGGCACAAGATCTGTGAAAGAAATCCGAGCCAAAAAGGAGAAAATGATGCGAGAAATTCACCTCATTGTCACACTGACACTTGGGCCCCCTCCTTCCCCAAATGCGAAATTCAAATGGGAATACCTTGATAAAGACAGTGTGGCGCAATCTTTAACCGCGACGCCAATTGGTTTTGCTAAAGAATTATCAACTCCGCATGCTCTTCGGCTTACCAGTACCGCTATTCACGACATGTTTTCTCTTATCAACGATCCAAGAAACGAGTACAACACCCTCCTTACAGTCGACCGTCTCTGCAACATGGTTGGTGGTAAGGCTGTTAAATTTGTCAATGTCGCAATGCCCGTGCTCAAAGAAGCGTGCGTCAAGATGCTGCAAGCTGGGCAGCCCGTTTTCTTCTGCTGCGACGTGGCACAGTACACTTTCATGGGTGAGAACAAAGGAATTATGGATCCATCTCTCATTGACTACGAACTGGGTTTCAATATCAAGCTTAAGATGTCCAAGGCGGAAAGGGTGATGACGGGCGAAAGTGGGATCACGCATGCGGTGATTCTAACAGGCGTGCATGTTGAACATGGGAAAACTGTACGATGGAGGGTGCAGAATAGTTGGGGGCCAGAAGCGGGTGAGAATGGCTTCTTTGTGATGACTGATAAGTGGGTGGACGAGTTTGGTTTTCAGGCAGTTGTAGAGCCGAGATTTGTGAGCGAGGAGATTTTGAATGTACTTAAGACTAAGCCCAAGGTGCTACCACTTTGGGATGCGCTGTAGGTTAAATCTTTCATGGCTCGTATAGTCCTTCCATTTTCTGGTTGTCATGAGGGTCGTTAAGAGTATGGAGGGGCCAGAGGGTTCTTTCTCGTTTTCTAGCACTACTATATACTTATAGTAGGGTCACTTACACCCATAGATTGATAGCCATTTGCTAATGAGGGGGTTACAACGTTACCTCGGCTAACAACAGCACCCCCTTTTCACTTTCGGCGAGGGATATGTGAAGGTAAATGTAGGCTTAAGAGGATAAAACAAAGGCAAAGAAAGGACAACAGTAGCCCTGCTTCAAGAAATTGTAGCCTCTGGTATGTAACCTCTCGACCTTTGCGCTAGTGGCTTCTTGGGGTATTAATATGCTGCGGAAATCTCGCTAAGAGCTGACTATAGACCTGTTAGATCAGAATCACATATGTCGTGTTGCATATATATATCAAGATAAGAATAATGTAGATGGATCTACTTTTGCTGAATTTGCTAAACTCAGCCTCCAGATGTGGAATTTTCCTACACGGTGTTATTTCACAACAGGCGACACCAGGCGACTACATAATATTAATGTTCGTTAAATTTCATTTGTGCTTTAAATTGTTGTGCTACTTGTTTGAGCTGGGGATTTTGTTCGGAGATATTGTGTGCGTTCTGGGTTCTAATTTGTGGTTTTGGTAGGGAGAGGTTGTTAAGTTGTTGATGGAAAGTAAGTTGACAACAAAATCTGTATAATGATGGCGGGACAGAATTTTGTCTTATTTCCAAGATGTCGTTTAGCTCTATGGGTATAGCTGCTTAACGTGTTTTGGGGAGCATAGAGGAGTTTACGCCGTGTATATAAGACTAGAGGAGGAATTTTTACACTTAGTTTATACTCATAAAGGGATAAAACACTTGTCGTTCAGTTCATGAGAAGGCTCCTTTGTGGATTTGAGGGAGGGTATTTATATTGTGTTTAAGCTAAGGGTGAGAGATTTGCGTGGATGATTTAGAATAATATCCACTCAAAGTTGGGTTTCTATTTCTTTTTGTTGGTATTCTTAGAGACTTGCCTATGAATAGGTCTATTTGCGAGACGAGAGCTAGTAAGCCGGGGTACGAATCTCCTTACTTGCTCTTGAAGCATTCTGCAGCCACCTCATATATCAACTATTTGGCTTTTGCATAGTCTATGCATGATTTGTAGAAGCCTGGTTTATTGAAGTCAGGTATTTGGCAAGGGTTGATAGAAAGTGAAAGAAGCGAAGTAACTGGGTATAACTTTACCAGACCATATACACCGGGGACACACAGTCTAAGCTTCCTCTTTAGCGCTTATATAATGTATAACCCGTGCTCTGCATTCTCCTCCCTCTTCACCACAAGCCCCTTCAATAATAGATCCAAGGGTCTATCAATCTCTCCACCTCACAAAGATGTCCACAATCTCATCCTCTCTGCCGACTCTAGCCGAGTCTACAACAAAATACCACCCGAATCCTTGACTTGCGCTCGCAGCATCATCAGGATATATTCTCAATCTCTGCCCAACTTCAAGGTGCTGTGGTTGTAATTCGTCTCCGTTCTCTTCATCCCCCTCGCCCTTCCAAACCAAGATAGCAGACTCGGCATCAACACGATCAACTTGCCAACCTTTATGAGCCGTGACTGGGAAATTTAAGGCCGGGAAGAGATTCCAGTTGGCGACTAAGCCTCCGGTTCCACTATATCTACTTTTGGATCCTAACGCCGAATAACCAGCAGATACAAGTGCTTCATCCCATCCATATTTACCTCGTCCGGGATATAGGCACGACACTTCGGCGAGAATGGTCAACGGTAGATCATTCCAGGTCAAGGACGGCTGGCTCTTACTGTCTAGTCTCATATTTCTATGAATTCCGTCAAGATCCAGCAGCACATAGTCAGCCGAATGAACCTCAACCGAATTTCCGGCCTCTGAAAGCCGGAAATTTGTGTCCTTGGCGTCAGCAACTCTTCGAATCAGATCTTCTTCTTCGCTGACTTGGACGTCTTTCATATGCGGTATAATCGGTGTCGCATTTACCGAGTATCTGATGATTTCGACTGGGACATTATTTAATAAGGTCAAGAGCTGTGTCAAGAAGATTGAGAGTGCCAGTAAGTCGTCATAGCTAGGAGATGGGTATTCCATGTGACAGTAGAATCCCGGGAATGCTACAGATACCGGCCCCTGGCGGAGCACAAATTTCTCAATTTGCGAGAATAGCTCCTTGAATTGCACGCTATTCACAGGGACACCAGAATGATGATCACCAACGTCGACATTGATATAGATAAAAACTGGCTGCCCGGAGAGCTGGGAGATCCTTTCGGCTAGCTCTAACTGTGACACATGCTCTACGAGGAGGCGAACATTTCCTCCTCTTATCCCCAGGATTCGGGCGAGGTTTGCTATCCGTTCCACTTGCGAGGGTGGAATTGGAACACCATACAATATCTGAGTGTTTCAATCAGAACTTTAGTCAAACTCTTAGGGTTTTTTAGAGAGCCGTCTACTTACGCTAACTTGCTTATTTTTCTTCTGATACTCCAGTAGAAGAGGTGACAAATTCTCTGCCTCCGATAACGTTTTTACCATTAAGCGTACTTCATCTGGGTCTTCTCCGATTTGAAGGCGAGTTATTTCTGTTGTCTGCCTCAAATGTTAGAATTTGGAGGACGAATCCATAAGTGTATTATATCGCAAAGCAAATAGATTAGCAGAGAAGGGGAGATTAGATCCGATGTCATTCGCTAGGCTTGCTATCCGATCATGTTTATCTAGCACAACAACAACCAAAGTAGAACTCACTTTGTGAACATTGACCAAAGGGAGGAAGTCGTAATCCAGAGCCTCCACAGCTTCAGACATTCTCTTACAATTCCGTTTTACAGCCGCTATATCTACTACGGCGGCTGGAAGAGGTATGTCCCTGAGGGATTTCCCAACGAATTGTTGGACTAGAGCTGCCTTTGATGGGAGGGGGAGTTTTTCTGACATCCTGGAAGTGGACACTGGGTGTTCAATGAAGTATCTGGGGCTTTCGTAATTCGGTCAATTTCTATACCCGTATGGAATTTGACGATAGCAGATTAGGGATAGTCAAGTTCAAAGAGGACGGAGAAGGCGCAGCTTCCAAATGCCTGATCCTCATGCGGGCGCCATCTTCATCGGATGTATTCTTATCCCACCCACCAATCCAATCACCTGACCTAAACATTCAATTAGAAACCCAGAAATCTCCAATCCGAAACCCCTCGTCCAGTAAGGGATGAAACCTTTTCAACGATAAAAACGTGAATCCATCGAAAGTGAGCAGGAGGTTTGCATTATTAAGCGGCAGCATGTGGTGTATATCACGTTTCTGGTTCAACTTCCTCCTCCTATCCAAGCCCTCTCTACGGTTAAGCATTAGTATGTTGCTGACACGCACTATATAAGTAATTAAATGGCCTCCTTAAGTGCTGTGCAAAGCACATGTTCTCTCAATACAGACATAGCGTGAGATATGTGTCTTTATTCCTCTTGTCGCTTTTCCAGTCGCACGTATATTCATTGCTTCTCTGCTTATTCAACCAATTCTCTCTTGTTAGTAGACGTGTTTAATTTTATTTTGCTGCTCAATCAGTCCTTACATACTCGATTTATACTACAGAGCTCCTGTATTGTTTCAATGATTACTTCGTGATTTTGTTTAATCCCAAGGTTTAGCACTTGAAACTTCATTACTGATCAAGACATCCTCGTGGTATCTAGCACTAGTCTTCTATTCATTTTTACAGCAGCTCTTTTTTGTAAAGCTACTTTTCCCCTCATACCAGTTAATCTATCTTGCGGAAGTGGTAGTTTTGGGGACCAAAATTGTGGGGTATTTTATACCCCGCCATGTACACACTCTGAGTTGTAAAACCCTACTGAAATAAAGAAGGGAAGAAAAACAATCCAGCATCTCTTGTCGCCTTCATAAGAGAATAAAATCACTTCTATCTCTATTAGTCCTTGGATGAGGCTATTAATTAACAACTCTCACTCGTTTCGTCATCCAACCTCACGTTAGCCAATGCAAATTCATCACACATAAACATAAAGTCAGAGCCAAATCCTTTGACGTTTCTATCACTATGTCTATAACGTCGAAATTGATGAGTAGTTACATAGTATCTCGCTTGACAAGCTAGGACAGCTCAAACTCTACCCTTCCTCCCACAATTGCAGCATCCTATTGTTTTCGCTCCATCAATGCAACGATTTTCAGTCGCTTTTCATCCCACTCGTCCCAGACAATTGAAAAAATTGCAGTGTGTCTCCCGGAAACTTCTCCTTTGGTGCCATTTCTTTTCTCCAGGGCGTCCATAGGAAGTCCCATTGGGCCCAGCGGAACCACACGGTCCCACCTTGCGATTCCCTCAAACTCGAATCCCAATCGCAGAGCGGCTTTTCGAGAAGCTGCATTCCCTGTGTGGCATTTCCATTGAACACGTCGCAGCCCTAGACCGCCAGCAGGCGGTGGGTCGAGCGTATACATCAGTAAAAGCCCAATAGCATTCGTCGCCACATGTGTGCGTTGGAACTCCGGGAAGATCATGACGCCTATCTCTGTGACCGCATTAACGGGGTTGGTGGCATTCAAAGATAAAACACCAGCATATTTCCCGGTTGACTGTTCTTCTCCGGGGGCAGAAACCTTATCGATGATGGCATAAAGACACTCCTCGGGCGATGAGAGAACATTGTCGTAGATTTGTCCTATGAAGTCTGCTTCGGTCTCAATGACTGGAAAAGGAAAGTATTTGAAGATCTCCGGATGGGTTTTGATCATTTTGAACATGTACGCTACATGAACGCTTGGCTTCACGGGTTAGAATCAGCTTGTCTTGCGTAGGAATAGTATAATAAGCATACATCAAATACTTCAAGGGCGACGAGATCATTCTCCAGGCGTCGCTGCTCATAGGGGAAAACCTTCTCAGACATGATGGATCGGAATATAGAAACGACAGATTGTTGGCCGTTTGTCACGAGTGCTCCGGCTTACAAGTTTCTCAGAGATAGAGGTAGATATATGTTTAAGATGTATATATCCATATGATGAAGTTTGAATTTGTGGAGTCCGGTGCGAGAGTATTTATAAGCTTAGTGTTGTTGCGGCTCATTTTGACAGGGAATAAAATCGTCATCTGAATAAGCCGTAAGACGCCGATACCTTCACATTACTATCTCCATCCTACCACATAGTAGTTGCGTTTTATAAGATGAAAATGCTTCTATAAATGCCAGAAGATATCTACTAAGGCTGGTTCGTACCCTGTGGATCCGAAAAGTCACCGGGCCCTACGCCGTCCTCCAACCTGTCGTGCTTAAAGCTACAAAGTATGTCCAATCTACCTCACCGTCGTCCACCACCTCCACACAGTCTTATTTTCATACAAATTCAAGCTCGGCAGCCTTACAGAACCTTCTCCAAGTTATCATTAGACGAGTCGCTTCCACCACGATGTCTCAGCCACAGTAATCACAATACACCGCCAGAAAGCCTTACAATTCTACCTGGGCTCTTTCTTCCACGACTGCAATGTCAATCGAGTATCAGTAATTGTGTAGCTTTATCAAGATCTCTGCTACAAATTTCCAACAATTCTAATACCTACTTGCCAGCTTAGAAAACGGTTAGAAATCAGGGGGCACATGGCCTTTAAGCTCGAACAACACGCCTAGCCATCAACCTACTTTCGCTATCGTCCTCTTACAATCTAGGCAATGCTAGTAGCTTGAGTAGCACTTAATTACAATGAAACGAGCTCGCAAGGCTCTCTCTCGAATCAGGGTTTCCAGATCAAGTGGTGGAAGAACGAAGCAATCTCTAGGAAAGCTTGAAGACCTCGACAGTGAGGTTGTTGATTATGCAGAAATCAACGATAATATTCGCAGTTTGGTGCCTGTTTTCCAAAACGAATTGGAGGGTGCATATTGTCAAGCATGCCAGGAGTTTCCGACTACGTGGTCTCGGGTTGTTGAGCAAGGCAATTCAGCGACAGAGCCGGGTTTATTCCCCCACACAGCTAGTATTCAGCATTTAGAGGCTGCAGGTATCGCAGGTTGCCGATTGTGTCGATTGCTTTGGCAGCAGATTTCCCCGTCATATGTACTTTATGCGCACAAGGTTGAGAAAAGGCTCAAAGCACTTGGACAACCCACTACCCTCATGATTGTTGCCAAGTATACTGAGCTGTCTAAACTGCGCTATATGGTGGCCCAAACATCGATATCTCTACTTAATAGAAATGGATGTCTCCTAGTGTCAAAATTCAACCAGCCAAGTACGTTTACAGTCTACGCTTCAGTTCGATGCTAGCAAAAAGCTCACAACTTGGCAGCACCTTTTTCTTCGACAATCACAATATCAGAGCAACCAACTACGAATGCAATTAACCTTGCGAAGCAATGGATCCACGCATGCACTCAAGACCACTCACACTGCAATGCCTCAATTCCACCCCTTGTCCCCACACGGTTACTATTCATTGAGAGTAACAATACCACTGATAGCCAGAATGGGTATCGCCAACAGACCGTGAGGCTGGTAGAGACTGCAGACTGGGCCCAAGGTTGTGAGCCGGTCCAATATGCAACTCTAAGCCATTGTTGGGGAGGTCTTGAATTTCTGAACCTCACCACGAGAACCCTTGAAAGTTTCAAAAGTCGTATACCATTTGACAGCCTCACACAGACGTTCCGGGATGCTATAAACGTCACCCTTGATCTCGACCTTCGGTATATTTGGATAGACTCCTTGTGCATCATTCAAGATTCCGATCAAGACTGGGGTATTGAGGCTGGACGTATGGGCTCGGTATATGGCGGGTCGTTCATTAACATTGCTGCCTCCGGCGCCAAAGATGGCACCAAAGGACTTTTCCTCAAGCCACCAAATCTAGTCGGAGCCGCTCATATTCCTCCTTCGAGCTCTAGCACAACATCGTATGGTATTGCACTTACAAATCTGTACAGTGATGGCATAACCGACACACTTCTCGCATCCCGAGCTTGGTGCTTTCAAGAACGCCTCCTTTCGCCTCGTACTTTGCATTTTGGCCAAGGCGATCTTTTCTGGGAATGCCGGACTCATGACGCTTGTGAATCCTTTCCCAACGTATTTCCTGAAACTCTGAAGAAATCTAGTGTCATTCGCCCTCGAAAGTCAACGTATGAGATCTGGCCAGAGATTGTCAGAATGTATAGCAGGTGCAACGTTACATTTAGCAAAGACAAACTCGTCGCTGTAGCGGGAGTTGCAAGAGTTGCGGGGAGTGAAAGTGGCGATCACTATCTTGCTGGGCTTTGGCGTGCAAAATTGGAAAAGATGCTTTGCTGGTGGGCTTGTTCTTGTAGGTTGCTTCTCTTCCAATATCTCGCATCATCTTTCTGCTGTCTCATGCCAATACGCAGCATACAAATTTCACTTAGATCCGCATGTTCGTCGTATCTTGTCTTCTCACCTGTCATGCAATTTTCTTCCAAGTCCTAACCAGTATTTTGACGGACAGCTACGGTGCGACCTAAAGACGGGCTATATCGAGCACCAACTTGGTCGTGGGCATCTGTCGACGGGAGAGTTTGGTATCCTGATGATGGACCCTCAGAACCTGAGAAGCTATCCTGTGTACTTGACGTTTATGTGTCATCTTTAGGGCCAGACACTTTCGGTCAGATCAGGGGGGGCGTACTTACCCTTGGCTATTCCTCAATGCTGACCGCCACATTTTTTATTGGCGAGTATATCGAGGTCACGGTCCACAGTAAGGGACAGGGCATTGAAGTAGATTGTGGGAGCGATGAATATTGCGAAGGTATCGAATATGAAGAAAACGATAGAAACTTGGATGTGATTGCAATCCCGATGTTGAAATGGAATCCGACTCATGAAACACCCATAGAAAATTCAGGAGTCGAAAGAGAGAATTTGGTTGAAAGAAATCAGGACCACGCATCGATACTTGGTTTGCTTGTTCAACCGACAATGAGCAAACAGGGCGAGTTCAGGCGAGTAGGTTCCTTCTCTATACATGATTGGGATCAAGGTTGGGGTCTATTTTATGAAGTGTTGGAAGAAATGGGACCAAGAATAGCTCGGGAATACTGCGCTGAAACAAGATTGGACCCAGAAACCGGCAAGGAGCAATACATCATCACCATTATCTAGCATCTGTCATGCAAATGAACAGCAGCCTTTCTCTCGTGCAGGGCTCACTTGACCAGGCTTGCCATTGAGCCAAACGTATGGACCATCACCATTAGTGATATTTATCAAGAACCATTATTTGTCAGCATTCCAACGTTCATCTACACTTGTACTTGTCTCTTCAATAAAGTTGCTCTTAAACAACAGTTTATCTCAGCATCCAGATCATGCAGTCACGATGTGCTGAAGGGGAACATCATCACCTCGAAGCAATCCACTCTCTGCTCCACGAGCTCTCCACCTACTGAAACTCGTTCTCAAATGCTTAAGACCGCCAAAAATGACCGATTTCCTTGACAGGACCAAATTTACAAGAGCAAACAGCACCGTCGTAGCTTGATCAAGATCCCAAAACGACGCGGACGTCAACGGCCAAAACGAACGATTTCCCGTCGTCACCAAAACTATCCCAAAAATGATCTGTACCATGCAGAAGAATGCAACGCGCTCTTGCCAAGGGCGGTAAGTCTGCGGCAAGAACTTGTCTTTGATATATCGCTCTCCGCTGGTCAATCCGGAATAGATTATGACGAAAAAGAGGAGTATCCAGAGGGTAATGATGGCACCACTGCTGGTGTAAGGTTCACCTGTTATGCTACCCACGATCCCATGGCCAATCCAACGAAGAATCACCAAAGTGAACCACCTTTTGTTCTCGAGCAAGGCGATCGGGTTTTCAATCCAGTCCATTAAATCCTTTCCGTCGGTTTGAACAGAGAGTCGTGTCAGTGGACTAACTATTGTCAAGCTGGTAATGATAACCGAAGAAGTAGCAGCCATTGTGGCATCAATCTTGCAACGAATGAGGCGCCAGATGAGATCAAAAGCTGCGACCAACGGGTATGAAACAACTGCTATAAGTTCCAAGTCAAGCTCGAGTCTTTCCGGATTACTCGAAGCCAGTTTCGCGCCAGCGATGGAAGAGATGGCAGCCGCCCAGGCGGTCATTAGCCAAGCCAAGTATGCGCCTGGACCATAAAATCCTCCCACATCTGAAGTACTAGAGATAGCAGCTCGAGTTTCATTGTAAGTCATGCAGCGGCCCTGCCCGCTGCCCGAGGGAAAGACGTCCATCGGACTTGCAAATTCGGTGGCAAACGCTAAAAACATGGACAATGCAGAAGGGTTCCAAAGTGTCTTGGTGAGTTGAAGGAGGACTGAAAGCACTCCGGGGATAAAGCAGGAGTACATGAGCATATAGCTTGGGCTTCTTTCAGCTTTCGTAACGGCTGGGTTGTAGGAGGACTTACATGTTGAAGAATGCATGCATGGAAGATTCCGTTATATCTATATTTGGTGTTCTGAACATATCTCGGACTTTGAGTAGTAATTCAAATATTTGTGGTCAAGATCTTTGGTATCGCTGAATTTCGTATGGGCTCTCGCTTCTCGTTACAAGTGAAGAGTTTCCAGGTGCAGCGGCATCCAAGGCCGTGTTAGCAACTTAAAAAGTTTCGTTTCTCTTTTGCGATGGGTTTGAGAATAAAAAATTTAAATCATAAGACAAAGGGGGGAGAGATAATGAAGTGAAGTTGTCGCCGAGGCTGAAGGTGTGGGAGTTGCACTGGATTGGGGATGTGGAGGCTGTGCTGAGCGGCTGAATTGATATTTGTTTTCGACGCAAGACATGGATTTGTGCGCCTTACCCCACCAGATTCGATATGACCTTATCAGTTGTTACAAATTATAGCACTAGTTAACGATCCTTGCGGCGGACCTTGACTTCGCCTTTTCAGCTGCAATCAAGATGTTGCGTCAAGGCCAACTTTCCCGTCAACTGTCAAGTTCTCCCTTGGGCCTCAACGTTTATAATCTAATGCTCTCATCTCTTGACGCTAAACTATTCCTCATTTTCCATTAGCAAACAATTGTTGAGAAGTATCCTTCCCAGCGGATTCGAATTCATGTATTGACGGGCCAAATGGGGTCCTCCATCACTTCTCCTCCCTTTCTCCACACATTTTTCGGAGTCGCATTTCTTGTGCAGAGTTCTCAACTCTACTAAGTCGGACTATTTATATCCCAGCTTATCTTCAGTAACGGAGTGCATGTGCTCCGAAATAAAATGATGTGAATTAATGTCAAATGGGACGGTCGAAGGTGCGGAATCTAATGTGGTAGCTTGACTGATTGAGTATGTAAGAGTGGTAGAAAGCTAAGGGAAAAGAAGAGGGGTGTTGAGGCTAGTCCTCAACCCCCTAGTGAATCACTTAGTATGAGTCAACCAGTCACATGATCCAAGTCCCATGACAGGTGTCGGATTCCATCCAACAATTAATTACAAGGACCCTAACCGTATTATAGCCAGTGTTACTTCCTCCACTTCAACTTTATTCACACGCCTCCCAACCTTAAACGGACTATATTAAGCTGAAAAGCGCCGAGCTATAGCTCATAAGCAATTTATACCACTACTACCAAAACAAAAATAGCGGATGTGAATTCTTTCGTATATAATGTAATGATACTTGACCAGCAAGTACACTTCCTTTTCTATGCCACGCAGCTCCCAAGAGAGAAAAGCACAAACAACTTATGAAACCTCCCCCAGTATAACGAATGAGAAAACTTTTGTATTCTACATAAACCAACTGTTACCATTTTCACTTTTGTTGCCAACCTCCTTGTCGCTGTCTTTAAACTAGGAGAAGCTCTTCCTTAAATGATAAAACTTAAAGATATGAGTAGCCATGTAACATCAATAACTTAAACTTCACAACATAGTCCAGTATAACACCCAGTTTCGTTATAGACGAAATTACCTTAATAGGTAGGATTCTTTCACCAAAATTGATGTCCGCCCATTTGACTCTCAGTCTCGGTATTTATACCCCCTCGCCTAGACACCGTGAATCACAATACCACAAGTGAATAGGGTAAACGAAAAACGAAACTATAAAAGCTCTCCTATACGAAACGAATCCAACCCACCCTCTGAAGAAGTATTCAACGAAGTTGACATCCTTGAGATGCCCATTCTGATTTATAGCTATAGCTATGTAAGCATACAACGAGTCGAATTACACACCCACTTCCATATCTACTTCAAAGTAGCAATTTGCCCCAGGCTCTAGAAATTATAGATCAGAAGAAACCATTTCATGTTATCACATCGCTTTGCTTATACCATCATCCACATCTCCACCGTCAAAAACAAAAAACCTCCCATCCCTTCAATTTGATATTTCAAAACGCAAACTTATTAAATCTTAAAGGCTACGACATAAAAGCACATAACCAATTAAAAGCCGCAAGCGATTAATTTCCCTTTCTTGTCAGGCCAGATGTAGGATCAGTTCGAAGTTCTATGACCACAAGCCAAGAACTGAAATCGCTTCGTCAATAAGTCCTAGCACAAGTGACAGACATATTACTAGATTCGAAGGAGTTACGAGAAACTATTTATACCCCATCAACTTATTCTCGCCTTATCTCAAGCGCAATAATCATTATCTAAGAAGATAAAATCACTCCTCAACGACCCCACACCAACCAATTCCCCACCTCAAGAACCAACACAACACTTTCACCCATCCCTCTCCTCTCCTCTCCTATAACATCCCCCTCCCTAAAACCCCCAAAGCCTTTCCAAACAACTATATAAACCCACCCACCCATCCATCCATCTCCGAATCCCAACCGCCAAACAACTAACACCAGGAGAGGAGTTACGAGATGAGATTATCCCCCAACTCCCCCACACTTGAAATTCCCAAATGAGATTCTTTTACAACCACTCTTTTAATCTTCCGATGAAAATGATATGGCTACATTGATATAGCATTGTATGATAAAAAACCCATTTCTCCCATCCCCTAGAGAGAGAAAGGAAGAGAAGAAAGGAATTGGCGTCATACCCCTCACCATCGTTAATACGTACCACCCCCATCGCCAAAACACCAACTCCCCAAAAACCTCGAACTCCGCTTCCCTTCCTCTCTCCCATCCCCCCAAGAAACCCAAACCATCATATAAACCCAAACCAACAAACCCCACAAAATCAAGCTTACACCCCCTCGATATATTCCATCCTTACTGTACTCTCTTCAATTCCCAACGTGGTCTCTGCCAGTGTTAGTTAGATATGTAACATCTACCCCTGTATTACGAAAGACTTCCTAGTATTTATACCGCAGACCCCCACCCCACCCATCCCATCCCATATCATCCCATCCCACTCCCCCCAAATACCCCAATCCCATCTCAACCCACATAACACTAACCACCACCCAACCCAGCTACAAGCCTCCCTATCCAATCCACTCTCTAACTATCCCTCCCTCCCTCCTCCCTCTGACCCCCCCTCCCAACCCTCAAACACAAAAGCAATACCTCCTTCTCAGATCGATAATCCCATACTACACTCTACACTAACCTCCACATCCATCCCACCTCTTAACACCTCTCAACACCACTAAACCTGTTGAAACCACCAAACCACCTCCCTTCCACCCTCCTCTCTTCCCCCTCCTTCTCACCATAAGACAATGAGAGAAGAAAGAGCGCCAAAGCTAAAACTCAACCTTCCTCCCCATTTCCCCCCCCTTCCTGATCTCCCCTCCCCCCCTCTCTCGCCCTCCCCTCGACAAGCCTTAAATCCTCAACTGTAATAACAAGTCGGCCAGCCACCTTAAATAACCCTAAAGCACACTTACTTATCACATACGATCATATACCATCACATCAGAAGCCACATAATCTAGCTCTTCGATCCCACCCTCCCCCTCTTCGAATATTATAACCCCCCTTCCCCTTAATACAAACACATCAAACCTCGGCCAACATCACTAAACAAACTACCGAAACCTACTGAACCTCACTTCATCAATCACTTCACGAACATCAACTCACATCACATATAAAGATCACTTCAAATGACGTCAAATCAAGACACATTCAAAAAATAGATGCAGAAGAAATCAATTGATCGATGTACGAATATCCACCACCCTTTTCCATATCCATCTATCTCCCAATCATCTCCCCTCCACATCTCATCATATCCATCCATATCTACACAAACTCAAAGGAAAAGAGACGACTCCCCATCATCCCAGCCATTAATATCTCCCGTCCCAAAGATGCTGCTCCCAACCTTGCTTATCCAAGAGAACGAGCGAAGCGGAAGCCATCATCAAGAGGGAAAGTCAACCATCAGGTCTAGTCAGAGAAATCATCAACGGACAACCATCATTATGCAACTCCTTTCCTATCCATCCTTTCATTCAATAAACAATTTGAGTTTTCCTCATCTCCATGTATGTAACCCCCAGCTCTACGTGCAAGAAACTATGAGGCAAGAGACGCTTCGCTATGTAAGGACAAGAGAGAAGGAGATTACAGGCGGGAGCCATGGAGCGTCTTCATGTCGACGACCAACTCACGACCATGATCGGCGATGACGAGAACACGGACGCTGCCACGACCGCTCTCAAAGGCCTCGGTGAGACGGGTCCAGAGGCTGGATTGGTCGATGACGGGGAGGTTTTGCTTGACATCACCAGTCTCGGTCATGGCAACAACTAGAGAGGATTAGCAGAGGACAAAGGTGGGAGCGATTACAGAACTTACCAACACCGTCTTGCAGATCAAGAACGCGGTATTGCTTGAAGACGGGGCCGAGCATGGTTTGGACGACAACACTTGGGCTGGGGTTGGAGATGAACGAAGACTCCTCGTGCAATTGCTTGGTGAAGAGGTCGACACCCAGGTAGCGGTGCTGGCCGGTGGCAGACGACGTGGTGATACGGATGACTTGGCATGGTCGGCCTTGGAGGATCAAGAGATCACCGAGACGGATGTGGTGGCATGGGATGGTGACGGTGTTGGGGGTATAGGCAGGCTCGGCGGAGGAACCAGAGGAGGCGGAGGAGACACGACTGGGTGCAACCTCAGATCGTCCACCAGCTATGGTAATGTCAATCTCTTCACGCTCATGAGGATGATGATGATGAGAATGAGAACGTCCTAGGACCCGGTCCGCAGCACGGTGAAGACCGTGACGGAACGAGTGATATTGACCTGGGTGGGCTTTAGGAGGGAGAGGTGCAGGAGAAAAAGCAAAGCAGGGGCTTACCATCTTCATCGTAATAACCCATCTTGGAATCGGTAGAGTGAGGAGGATACTCGACAACCTCGTCGGTGTATTTAACTAGTTGGTGTTGAGGTTCTTGGAAGTGAGGCGGGTCGATGGTGGGCTCGGAGAAGCGGGCCTCTGATCTGGGGGGAGATTGTGGTTGGAAGCGAGGCGCGTCAACAGTGGAACCGCCGACACGAACTTCTTCTTTACGGTAGCTGACGGTAGACCGGGGAGCGTCTACGGCTGATTGGCTGGCACGGTAGTCTTCGCGGATGCTAGACGGGTAATGGGGAGCAGCTTCGATGGCAGCGTGGCCGACACGAGACTGGGATTCTTCACGGTAGGAGGGTTGGAAACGGGAACGGTATTCACGCTCGGCGATATCGATCTCGGTGTTGGGGTACTGGCGACGGTGTACGGGAGCTTCGATGCTTATCTCGGACTTGGAATCGTACTTGGAGGAGGAGTAGTGTCTGCGGTGGTGAGGGAGTTCGATGTCGAGATGGGTGGTGGTTTGTTTGGAGTCAGGTCTAAACAAAAGAGAAAGTCAGCTCGAGGAAAATAGACGGTGTGCCAAGGTTACTGTGTCAACACACTAAAAGGAGGAGGGTGCAGGCGCCAAAGAGGACCCCCTGTGTGATCTGTGCGTGGGACACGCAATTTCCGGGGGCTGGAAAGGGCGGCAGACGGCTGGGGAATACGACGGTAAAGGGGCGAAGAAAAACGAGACAATTGGAGGTCTTGGTCTTGTTGATGGAGCCTCCGATCGTCCTCGCTCTTCTCGTTCCCCCAATCGTCGCACAGGGGAGATGTAAGGAAATATGTAGCCAAAGCCAACTTCGCTCACCTTCGCACGAATTGTAGCTCGACTTCCTCGCGACGGTCCTCTCTGCGGCTCGGACGGTGGTATCGATCCTCAGTGATCTGGAGTTCCTCGACGTGATCGGCGACCCTCGGTGGCAGGCTGGCAGAGTAGGAAGAGTGTGTGTCCTCCCGTCCGACGCGCTGGTGTCCTGGAAGCTTGATTTCGCCCTCGACGTGAGTCTGGGTGGTTGTCTCCGCGGCGTCGCTCCGGTACGACGACGGAAAGAGGCTGAAGGGGATCGGGACTCGGGCGTCAAAGTCCAGGTTGACGATTGATCGGTGCAGGAGCTCACACTTCTCGAATGCCTTTCGACGATTCGAAAGGAAGACAAGAAGGGGTCTCTTGCTTCTGGAGGGGGGTAAAGGAGAGAGAAGAGAGCGTGGATGCGCTTTCTCGACTCGACTTCAAGGGGATCGATATTTCGGGTGGAGACAGGAGAAAGTGAGGATTCAGAAGATGGGAGTTTTGTGGAGGGGAAGAGAAGGAGAGGTGAGTCTGAGATGGTGTTTTGAGGTAGTTTTGTGGAGGAAGAAGACACGACTGGGGAGGCAGGGTTCGGATGCAATATATTGTGCAGGTCGAAGGGTCGAAAGTGCTGAACGATGTTGACTCGTTTGTTTACCCGCACTAGCAGGGGTCGGAGCTCGGGGGCCGGGGATTTTAGCGGGTTGCGCGTGACTTAGCGTGGTCGTAGCGCGGCCCTAGCGTGGTTTCCGAGATTGGGTGGCTGGGCAGTGGGGCTGGAAGAGTGGGGCTGGCAGAGTGGAGACGATGATTCAGGAAATATCCGATTCGGGCAAGAGGCAGGCCGTACGACGATGGATCCTTTGTACAGCAGGTGCGCATCTTCTTCGTGCCTTCCGTATACTGGACTGTACAATTACGAGTTAAATATGGATGACTACGCAAGAGAGGACGACCGATGTGATGATGATTACGAAAGCAGGCGGCGTCATGTGGCTTCGTCCCCGTTGATTAGCCATCTCCAACCTCACATCATGTGACCCAAGTCGCTTCGTACTTGAACGATGTCAGATTTGCGAGGCGAGGCTGGCTGGGGCGTGCCAAGTCGTCCATGCTGTGAGCTTCAGGAGAGAACAGAGCGTCGAAGAAGCAAGTGTCGCGGGTATCAACATCGATTGGATCCGAGCCCCCTCCTCCTCTGCACCTCTTCTCCTCATTGGCGCTTCCATGTCTCAAAGACGTTACCTTCGTACTCCGGACATCCATCCAGCTTACCTTTCCAGTATCAAACCCTCCCCTCCTCCCGCAGAGGCTGGCCGGCCATCTCTTTCTCGCTCACCACCAACCACCAACCACCAGCTGGAAACCTTCCGTCCGGCTTCCCGTCCAGCTAGCTTCATCTCTCCCTCTCCATCTATCGCCCGCTGAACACGACTTGCATATCGACATCCAAACAGACTTGCAGCTCGACTCACCACGCATAACATAATCTCACCCTCCTATCCCCATCCCATCATCTCATATCATATCATATCATATCCTCTCCGTCCCTCCCCCAACCGCCTCGATTCCGATTCCATTTGCTGCCATCTCTCCCCTCCATCTCCCCTTCCCTCCCTTCAGCTACGCCTTTCCAGCCCAAAAGGAGCCTCCCATGTACCACATCTGCAGCCCGTCGTGTTACCCATTTATTCGTCGAATCACCTGTTTCTTGCCTTTCACATGCAGTTACGCACCAGTACGACAGGAGCAATCCATCAACACCACATTAGCAACAAACAAAACCCCATCTGAACAACCTTTCCACCCTCTCCAAACTCAAGCCAAAACCAAACCTTCACCCTCTCTTTCGTGATGGATGATCACTATGCCCGAAACCAAAATACGACCGATAGCCTGTCCTCAGGGGTACGCGTGTTGTGTCCCCATGGCAACTAGAGCTTCCCCGACAAGCTACCCCTGACCCCCTGCGCGACCGGTTTTTCTCGGGTGGAGCTAGCGTGCGATCACGAGACTATTGACTTCGGACCTCCACCTCCACCTCCTCCACCTCGGGGCTCGGCCACGACGCACCGGCAATTCGATTGATGACTTCGATACTCCGTACACCTCCATCTCGAGCAGCAGTTCTTGGGTTGGAAACCCCATTCGATGTGGATCTCTTGAATAATACCGTCGCAATTCCGGTTTCGCCTGTCTGTTTGGGAATGAATGGCAGGAGAGGCATTTCTTGATTTCTATCCTGGTTGGTTTGTCTGGGCTCTGCTTGATCTGCTAATTCGCGGCCCCACGTGTCCATACTTCCATTGTCGAGAGTGAATTGCCTTGGTTCCCTCCTCTCCACCTCTGCACGCAAACTGCACCATGATGTGGAAGCCCAACCTTCTTCCATCTTCTCTCCTCCCCCGAATCCCCCCTTCCAGGTTTCCAAAATTCATATCGCCGAAACACCCTCAGGAATACCACATATCAATTCCAAATTCGATTCACCCTATACCCCCATCACTCCCAACCTCAATATACGAAGTATATCCACCCCACACAGCGATATCCTCCTCACTCCCTTACCTCGAATTCGATACCCACGCCTGCACGTCCTCTGCATCATGCAGCAGCAGTCAATATACCAAACGAGGCGCGAAGTTGGGACAAAAAACAAGTTTGTTTGTTTGTTTGCTTACCAGCTGCGTGTTATAGTGGGTCGAATCGAAAGGGCCAAGTGGCTATAATGTCTATTTTAAAGTGCAAACTTTCAGGCATGATACGGATAAGTATTTGTTAGATGTTGTAGTTGGGGTTTGAGTGGGATTTTATATGATTACAACTCGAGAATTCCTGTCCTTTTCCTCCGTTTCTTTTTACTTCCTCTTCTCTTTCTACTTGCTCTTCCCTCTTCTCTCTTTCGTCTCTTCTCCTTCGGCCCCTCTCCCATCCTAAAATCTCGAACCCTACTTTCCTATCCTCCGGTCCCCATCTCATCCCCACTCCCCTCTTCCCATACCTATATATCTCCACCCCACCAAATCCCAAATCCCAAACATTTACCTATCAAAACACCCTTTCGCATACCCCCTTAAACACCTTTCTTCAATGCCACTAGTACAGCAATCAATCAACCCCCATCACGGAGATGGCGAGAAATAAAAGTTGAAATTGGAAGTGGAAGTGGAAGTGGAAATACATATATATATATATCTTTGATTAACATAAATGGTATGTAGATAGGTAAGAAGAGACAAGGTGTTTACATAAAGTCCTCGGCTTGACTTGATCTCACTCTACTAGGCTTTGTTTTATCTTGTTTTATCTTAAGAAAAGAAAGTCAATTAGGAAGTGGGTGGGAAGAGGATAGGAAGTGTTAAAGATGGGCGATGTTAGGACAGATAGATGGATAGACAGACTAATCTTCAAAAAATAAACATAAAAATGTTTTATTTATGTCAGAAGTGAAACTAAGTTCGAAGGCATACTATCTCTCCTTTGTTATATCCCCTCTCCCCCTTTCCTCTCTCTCTTTCTATACCTCCTCCTTATCTTCCCTCCTCCTTCTGTACATTCCATCTTTATCCTCCATCTTCCTTTCTAACATCTCATCACATCCCGTCTTATACTTACTATATTCCTCTCTCTCATCTTTGTTATGTTTCATTTTTTATCGTGAGCTCGTTGTGTGATTTTCTTTTTTTTGGCTTTGTTTTCTCCCCCTCTCATGAAAATCCTCTTCGTCTAAATGTCAGGATTTTGATCCTCTTGTTTCACGTCTTAAACTCTATTGGCAACAACGAGAAACTCGACGGCAATGATCTGAGCCAAGGACCATTGAATACGACATTGCTTACCGTCCTTAAAATTGAGAATATGGCGAAATCACAATTGGCTTAGACTCTCGTGTATATTAGAGGTAAAGAAATTTCATTACTCATAGATCAAGTCTTCTATCATCATGATACTCTTTTCGTTAGCTACTCCAAATCGTAATATCCAAGTCAAAATCGACTAAAGTGCAAAATACCACCCGAAAAAAGACATCCGCCTTATAAAGATAGGGAAAACCCCTTTCGTAATACTCATAATACCTTTCGCTTTCGCAACGGAATGAAAACCCTCCGTTGATAGAGGGAGAGAGAGAAAGAGCAAGAACAACATAAAAAATTAGTGCTTATGCAAGCCCGCAAAGAAACCCTAAAAGCAAAGCCATGGTTGGAGTCATAATCTAAACATAATCTCAATCAAACAACCTGCCAACCCTATCCTGGCGCGGTAACATAGTACTCCGAACCTTCCCCATTCCCCGTAAAAAAGATCCACCAGGCTGCTAGTCAAGATAAAGTTCTGGGCTTCATATACCATTGCCCAACAGTCTGGAGGACCCAGAAGAATTCCTAATGGTCTCAAAAACCTCAGGACTAGGATTGGCGTCATTTTAATACATTTTAGAATCGCGCGTAAATACGAAGCTGGTATTTCGAGAGTTACTCCCTTGGCAGGGAAGAGTAGAGAAGCACTAAGGCCGTTTTCATCCCAGAAGCGGGAAAAAGAGATGTTTGTCTAGCCATCGGACTAAGGTCATACGAGTCAAAGAAGCATAACAGTGAGCAGGCGGCCTCCCTATATTCAAACCGATTGGGAGTGTTGCTTTTCATAGTGTCGATGATAATTGTCAACTCTAGAGAAGGTCTTGCTGCAAGATGGATGGTCACAAGTGAACGTGCTCTTGAGATGAATAGTGTGGATGTGACGGTTAAGGTCTTTTGCGAGAGCGAAACCTTCACCGCGAGTACAGCCAGGTCTATCGCACTCAAAACGTTTGAGGTGTGTCCTCGCGTGTTTTCTTCATATCGAATCAGTGGGAGTCGTAAGCTTAAAGCTGCGGAAACTTACTTGAGGTCGCAGGGACGCGAAAAATTCTTGAAACAGGAACTGCACTTCAATTGCGGGTTTTGCTTGCCCCCCCTTCTAGAAGGCTTTAGATCCGTAGAGACTTGATGGGATCCGCCAGATTCAGTTGAACTTATAGGTGAATTAAGATGCAAAAGGCCGTGAGCCTCGTTTTGATGTTGTGCTCTAACGTGGGAAGACTCGCATTGAGAACTACCGTGAGGGTCAAGTGTATCCAAGTGAGAACTTGAAATTTGATAATCAGGCTTATCAAACCTAACATTGGCCGGTGGGCTTTTGTCTGGAGTGAGACTTGGTGGATCAGACTGTTCAATTGCAAATGGCGTATCCTGCTCATGCGTCCTAGGCAAAAGTGCGGGAGTCCTGAAGGGACTAGCTTGTACTTGCGGTGAGAGATGCGGTGTTGAAAACGAGGCCTTAGATTGCTGTGGAATCGTAGATTGAATTTCAGATGAGGTGCTCCAGAAAATTGGAGGAGATGCCAAGGGAGAAGAGGTAGACAGCGAACCCCGGATGGCGAGGCTATCTAGATGATTATTGTGTTCGTATGTAAACTGCGGAGGATAAGAGAAGTATTCGCTCTCAAATCCTGGTTCAGAATTGTATGTAACGACGGATGAGTCGTTGTTTGGTATAACTTCTGCGGCTGGAAGCCCACATGAAGTGAGATAATGTTCTAGAAAGATTGCAAAACTATGGCCATCGAACTCTCCCGAGATTTCTGTTGCGCGAAGACAAGTTGTCTCCGCGCGAGGAAGGCCGGAAGATTGATAAAATTTCTGCGCCTTGGAGCAAGGCTGGAGGTGGAAGGGATAAGTTCAAGAAAAACTTATCCCCGCTGGCACACAAAGTGAACCGGCGGGGTTGAAGGGCGGAGCTCTTCAGAGGCTTTAACGATGCAAAATTTGAAGTAGCATCTAAAAGTTGATGCTTGAAGCGATGAATCAAAAGTTTCGAGGTCTCGAGGTCTAGAGGATTATCATTATATATGCACGTAATCCAGCCAAGCCGCCTAGGCACACACGAGACGAGGCTGTCGGTGGGTGGCCTCCAAGGCAGATTTAGAATGGGTGGCCTCTCGAGTTGACCAAGTCAATAAGCATGCACACTGCATAAACGTAGAGTAACATGATTGGACTTTGATGAATGCTCGTGCGTCTGTTAGATACCCGACGATGGGTGGCCTCTCGAGTTGACCCAGTCAATAAGCATGCTCACCATATAAACGTAGAGTAACATGATTGGACTTTGATGAATGCTCGTGCGTCTGTTGGATACTCGACGATGGGTGGCCTCCTGGCTTGGTTCGTTCGAGTTATTTGTGAAATTAGTAGCTGCAGCGGGGCGTAGCGGAGGCCTCCAACCACATGAAGCCGTAGAGTGATGAAGTCGGCTGTATTTCTCACGGCTTGAAGCTAGGAGAAATCACGACTACAGTCAAGTTGGAACGACAAAAGAGTAAGGTTTTAATATAAAAAATGTCTCTATATTACAATTTCTGAATTTCGCATCTAAAAAAATCGCAACCCCAATCAATTATCAAACTGTGCTCCAATTCCTGCCAAGTCCATGTTTGAGTTGATGGTCTTGTTCCCATGAGTCCCGGCCCCCGGGCCATGTCCCAACGCTAAATCAATCTCCTCAACATCCAGATCCTGAGCTCCAACATCGGATTGAATTTGAACTTCGACAGTAGAGTATGTATAACTTCTGGTAACCGATATTCCGTGTTGGTCGACAAGGGCCTGTTGAAGGTGCGGCGGTACTTGGATGGCCAGACTGTTAGCCCCAGAATTGATATTTATTGCATATTCTTGGGTGCTAGAGTACGGAGTGCTGAGGTTTCCATCTGAAGGGATGTTGGTGGAGTTGTAGCCAAATTGGAACGCAGGACCAAAAGAATCTGCTAGATTTTGGGAATTCTCCGAGCGTGCAGTACCAGATGGCAGTGCTTGGCGAGAATTTGTTGTAGAAGTCTGTGATTCACTGATTCTAGATGATCTGGGCTGCTCTGAGGGTAGACTGGGGCCCTTGGATTCTCTCGTCTGGCGAGAAGATCTGGGGAAACATAAATTAATTAAAGCCTATATTGGTAATGGAAGAGCCATACCTTTGAGATCGGCGGGAGCCATGATGGTCTGGAGAAGACATAATGTTGAGTGGGAAGATGGGGATGGAAATGACTAAAGTGATACTTGGAGCGAGGTTCTATACCGAAGAATGGACTTTGGCGTAGTCACAAGAATGAAAACCAGTAGAAACGGAATTGATTCATATTTATATTTCATATTGTACAAGTGTCGCTTGAGGCCACCCAAGAACAGAAGTCTACTTTTGACTTGGGGGCCTCCATCATCCATGATAAAAGTAGGTGGCCTCCTTGAACAATACGCAGAATTTCCGAAACACGTCATCAAATTTTGCAACTGGTTCTTCTGGCTGCACAATAGCAGCCTCCTAAGAGATTGGAGGCCTCTGAATAAAGGTGGCCTCTAAAAAGCAACACTTGAGTCTCAATCGACAGCTTGCAAACAAAAATAAGGGCGCGAAAAGGGGTGGGAGAACACAACCTGAAACCAAGATTCTAGCATTTCCTGTCAAACTTTAGCTTCTAATTTGACTGTTCTGGGATGTTATAAAATGGAAGCAGAAATGGAATAAGTGCTACATAACGGAAATTATGGATGTAAAGCCATCTGTAGCAGCCACTGGTAATTAGGAGGATTCTATTAACATGGGCGAATAATAATATCTAGTGGCGTACCACAGCCATTAACGATAGATAATCCGCAATATATCACTGATGGGCAGCCTCGCTTAGATATGTAATGAGTGGAGAAGCCAAATGACAATATCTCTGGATTGATCTGCTAACTTAAAAGAAATCATTGAGTAGTCAAGTGAAACTAACATCATTTCTTGTAACCATTTTCAAAGCAAAGCTTAACTAGATAAAGCTGGAGAGGTAGAATTTAAGGGACAATGGAGATCACCTGAGGAAGCGAGCATTGGCAAGGTGAATAGAGGAAAGCACACTTGAACAGCTCTTCTTCCTCAACTCCATTCACGTCACTTACAAGAGCTCAAGGTTATTCGAGGCATATAAATATTCTTTCAATGCAGATGTTTCATTGGTCTAAGAAAAGTCGAATCCACAGAAGTACGAGCTAGCCGTCTTTTGTTATTTCCGTTTGGTTTCATTTCATAAGAGGGGAAATCATGTCAGCACTGTAGGTGACAGCTGGTTGGGAAAGAGGGTAATGTTGTGAGAATTATAAGAGTACGATCGGATTGCAAAGTGAGGATTGCAAAGTGAGAATGGAAAATATGACAAGATTCAGAAAGATATAGAATCAACGGCAATAGGTTCCTAAAATATGACAATAAAAATATACCTTCACATTTGAACTACAGGTTTCTGGTCTTCGGATTCATATCAAAGCTGAAGTAAACAGGAGATTGAAGTGTTTCTCCAAGGATTTATTGTTAAAAAGAATTATAATAATATCTTTACTACACAAGAGCATTAACTTATTGTTTCATGAAACGGTAAGCGACCTTGATAGTGGTATATGTAATGTTATGAGCAAAAGAGTTGCATTACCATTATTTATAACTGGATCTTTCAGTCATGATTCTCTAATTCTGGTATAGTTAACGCAATTAACTTCGAATAAACTTGAATTTTCCCACATCTATAAAGATTAGTGAATTACCCCCCAAATTTCCGTTTTTCGTATAAAAGCCCAGGCTGATCAGGTCAGTGAGCGGCTACTCGCTACGGATCGACGATCCCACTTATCACAAGCAGCTATGAGCTGAGTGTTTTGTTACAGAGAATATATATAATTCTCCAGGTTTATTTCTTCTTCACATACTTATCCTGACATGATGACCTGAAAAGCAGCAACAGTTAAGTCCTCGACAATAAAAACTGCTCCTGAAGGATAGATCATTTAAGCTGTGGTAGCCTCCAAGCAAATTCCCAACCGAAAGAACCTTGGAAATGTTAAACGATGATCTTTTAAAAGAATACCCTTGAGGAAATGTCGCACATGACAGAAATAGTTGCCTTGTAGCAATTCAGCAGAACCTTGACCAAAAATAAACAGCAATACCACGATATATATATTAGCCAGCTAAAATGCCACGTTATCAGAGCATAGGAGAATGAGCTCCACAAACCTATCTCTGGGAAGTAAGAATCAAGCGGACTACAAAACAATCTTGCCCCATCTTGCAAAATCACTTACATTTCCCAATATCGAGGACTTCACTTAAACGGCCATTGTTCAACGGGTTTACAACTCACACCTCTAACCTCTGCTGGGTATATAAATACCCCGCACTCCTCTTAGGAAAAGACAGACATTTTTTCCAGGACAGTTGTGTCGACGATGGTCTGTCATATACAAGCATAAATTACAATACAAGCTACCTCATCCCCCACCTATCTGCCTGCCTCACCTCCCCTCGCATTCCTCCCTCGCAATCAAGCACATACTGTATCGATACCAACTATTCTTGAACCTTTTAAAAGTAGCAACAGCAAAAACAAAGATAATGCTAACAAAAACATCTCAAACACATACCCCAGCACCATACATTGTAACCAAGCCATGAGTTCTGCGAAAAGGCCGCTGGAATAACAGACTAGCAGTTCAGAGGTAAATGCTCGTCATGCGGTAATAAAGATTGCTGGGTTAGCCATTTAAGAAGCGAGTAGTAATGATGATCAGTTGATAAGAAGGAGAGAAGGCTTTGCGGATTTTATACGCAGCCTCTAGTCACATGCTTTATCATTGCTGAAAGTGAATAAAGCAAGACGCAGATGATTCAACAAGAGTGCTCTTCAAGGTGAGAGTTTAAAATCACTTGACTCTCATAATTTAAACACGTATGGAGAACTCACATATTTGGATTATTTACTGAAGTCAAAATACCAGCCTGTTTAAGTCTTACTCTTGCTTACCATGGATATTGAGAAGGTATGGTGATAGAGGGAGTGAAGAGGAATAGAGGCAATCACTCATACATGCATGGCCAGGGACAAGAAGAGAAGCAAATAAACCTTATAAATTCGTAGCGGCCCTGCCGCAAAAATGAGCACAAAGTAAATAAAGCAGACCTCAGCCTCAGTACATGATCCGTCCCACCTTAATTCCAGCTCAGATGCTTCCTTGGCCATCAAGCCCAGGTCAATATACCCTAAGCCATTCATGTACATCCTGTCACCATGTTCTTTATGCCTGCCACATAACGCCCAGCGCTAATCGTGACCTGTCCCCAACCAAGCCGTTGAAAATACCGCCAAATGCAAAGCCTCATGTGTGCTCAGTAGTCCGTGAGATCAATGATTATCTTTTGCTGCGATTCTTTCCCTTTCTTTCTCGATGGACCCGGGCCTTCATCGTCGATTCTCTCGCGCTTGACACTTGGGCCGCTGCCGCTTCCCTACTATATTTAGTGATGTAATTGGCAAGTTTCTGATTCGAAAATGGGTGTAATACATACAAGAAGACTTTGTACATATTGCTCGACCTTAAGCTTTTGCTCAGCGTTAAGAGTATTCAGAGCATTTAACGCAGGCGGGGATGCCACAGGTTGTGGTGACACTTCAAGTTCTGGGGTTCGTTCGAGAACGAGGAGCTGTTGAAGTGCTTCTGGGATCGTCATTTAGTAACAGGTAGCAAACTGAAACGTTGCTCAGGAGGGTTCGAACATACCATGGGATCTGTACTTGAAGACATATTTGGCAATTGGGTATTTGTCAAGCTGCTTGCATTCGCGCAATTTAGGAAGCACTTCTGGTTTTGCATCTCCAAACCTGCCAAAGGAATTAGTACAGCTCAAATAACTAGATGATAGAAAGGGCTGACAAACCCGGCTCGATGGTATTTTGGTTCCCCCTTGAGGGCTTTCTCGTGGACTGCGGTTGCGGAGCCCTTGTCAATCTGGGTATCCAGTTTATACTGGCCTCGTACCAAGGATCCTTTCGATGCTCGGCCTACCGTCATGATGATTTCTCCAACATTTTTCAGGCGCTTGGCGTCACCTTCGAGGTTGGACGAAAGATCATCATTCATAGCTAGCAGAGTTCAGTAATATACACACATCCTCGGGTGGTAATAGAGATGGATATCTTACAGGTTTCAATACGTGCGAACTTGAATGGCAATAAAATTCCTTTGCCTGTGTTATGGATTTTTACGGTGACTCCCTTTATCACGCCTGTAGAAGTTTCCTTGCGTTTGTTTCCTTTTCCATAGGCGAGTCGTCCTTCATAATGACTTGCGTCAACATCGCAGTCAAAGGTGAGCATGGGACAATCGATTTTACAGGGCTTGCCAACGTTGTATTGAATAGAGAATTCTTGACCTTCAACAGACTCAATGTACTTTGCGATGGTTTTTGTGAACCCTCCAGTCTCATCTTCCTGTTGGTTTTGCTCTTCGTCGTCCTCGTATTCCTTAAGCGGGATGCCGTTAACGCATATGTTAACTTCGATGCCGGGGAGGGCTGGAATGATCGCCATTTTGAATCCTCTCTCTGGTTTCAAAGCTTCCTGCAGATGTGTGTTAGCATGGACGAATCAATGCATGATAGAAAGTCAGCTTGAAGTCAAAGATCGCATCGGAATTTCGAAAGATGAAAGATGGAAAATAAAATGCTTTTGGCAGCAACTTACATTTAATCTGCTGATGTCAGATATACAAAGCAATCGAGAGACTCTCGTTGTTCAATTTGCCTTCTTGATATGTGATATCGAAGTGTAGATGTTGGAGTTGATTTCAAAGATGAGATCTGGGAGGAGCGACGGGAGGAAACCCCAAAGGAAATTCGCGTAATTTTGTCACCATGTCACGTTTTGTGAGGTTTCAACTTCACCTTTAAATTCGTTGTTCGGCTGAGAGCATATACGTGGGGTTTGAAATTTTAAGAACTCTTACCAAACCCGTTCCTGAGTAGAATCCTTCAGAATCCAGCTGTAGAAACGAGACGTGCCAATCTCAACGGGGCCTCAACAATTAGAAGGTGAGTATGGTTGTATATCCGAGTTGTCGATGGGATAGTTATTATAAAGAGTGTATTCACTTCAGCAATTTCCTATCATAGTTCAGCAGTCAAAGATAGTTTAATTATGTGTATTAGCTATTACGATAAGTTTCATCTACCAAATTCCCGTTCCCGACTCCCTCTTGTTTTTGCATCAAATTCTATTACCCTCCTCTGAATAAAATTGCCATGCCAATCCAAGTTCCCAATGTCCAATCCAATTACCTAAGGGTATCCTGATATAGATCCCATCCCCACTTTGGCGTTCCCTTCTTCTTTGTTATAGCTCTCCTCACACACTTCGGCAATTTCAACCGTGTTTCCTGGGGTGTCTCCTCTTGAATCCTTTGAAGCCAATCATCAACTTCCTCCGTAATCCTAAAGAATTCTTCAGGCTCATATGTAGAATCTCTATTTTCCATGAAGTCCGTCAATTCCTGGTCCGGATAGAGTTCGGGGTGGCGGTAGTACTCCAGCACTAGTTTCTCATATCTGTCTTCCCCACACTGGAGCTCCTCCTCCATTTCCTTTCTTTGGTGTGGAAATGCCATCTCGTCAGAGCAACCTCGCTGAGCTTCTCAGAACTTCCCATTATCTCCCACCAAATCTCTACAAAAGGCCGTCCTTCTTGTCTTCGGTACCGAAAAAAATCCTCATCAATCGCGAGTCTCTCTACTTGGAAGAAATCTCCTGCAAAAAGTTCGGATATAACGGGCTCTCCTCCTGACCGGACCATTGGTAGGATCGGTATTCCGCCAACCATGGGATCCTGCACGCTCGTTGTCATGTCGAGGAAAAGGGTATCTCGGTCAAACGCGAACTACGTCGTAGGGGGACAATCCCGCGTCCCAAAAGCCCGTACATAAACAGCCAACGCTACTTCACACCCCTCTCAGCACGCCAACATGATGGGCCAGACATTGTGATTGCAATTTGTTAGCTTGAAACCCCAACGTATTGGACCGAAGTCTCCCTCAACCTCAACCTCGGAGGTATGGGAATCATGGGCAAGGAGCTTCGGGTCATTGGAAACAGGTTTCAATGGCGCAATCACCACCCGGACTACTCTTGGGCCCGGTAAGGCTTCGAACCAAATCAAGTTTCTGAGCTCGAAGGGAAGCCTCTTGAATTGTGGGAATAGCCAATCCCCATTGTCAGTGTCATTGACACCCGGAACGGTGGAGGTGAGTTCCATAGCGGATGACATTGTATAGGAGATGAACAATGTTTAGAAAGTTTGGAAGATGATTATCGTTGATGCTCATTGTGATGAGGAAAGTGGGGAGCTAGCAGTGGCACGGTAACGTCCTTGTATATGGCCGTTTTGCGGTCTGTGCTGGGTTCATCCACTTCTCTCCGCTAGTAGGCTCCTCACAAAATAGACAACCAAGCCATGCAGAAATGAGACCTATGGCTGAAAGCTTCAGCTGTATGTACACGAGGAAATTAAAATAGCTGGGATATCAAAATAACCGTCTCAAAAAGTGCTTCACCACCATTCGCAAACCACACTAATTCACCAATCAATGGGGAATAGCCGAAAACGAAGTATATAAAAGGATAACTACAAGCACCGAAAAACGGCAAGTTGCTTTTGGTCGACTAATTCCAACGACTACATCAAAACCGAGGCGACGAAGAGATAAACGGCAGAGCAGAAATCAACCGAGTAACACAGAACCCCAACTAAAGTTTCTAATAAACATTATAATGTAGAGGAATGTGCTGCCAAACAAAACCATGAAGCGAGATTTACAAATGGTAGGTCAGAAATAGCAGCAGTGAAAATGTCGATAATAAAAACATTGCCTCTACAGTGCTGAATGTAGGGGACTGATGATCTGCGTGTCAGGGAATCCTTGCCCTTTGAATAGCGACAGGTGAACAGAAACAAAGAACAGAAAAGCACTAAACTCAGGCAGATGAGAATCGTTAGAGAAGAGAAGACGACCTACTTACTAAAAAGGGGTTTGCACTTTGCTAATGTATTTAGAAAAAAAGTAGGGAATGCAAAAAAACTTCAGAAGGGGCATGCTTTGGTAGACACCTTATTTACATCCAACAGTTCAACTCGTTTCTTATTCTCCCAATCACCTCTTCTTACTTCCCCTCCCACTCCCTCCCCTTCCCTTCCCCTGCCCACTCTTCCCCGTGCTAGCACCACCCCCAGCTATCATAACCCTCACCTTTCCCACTGGCACCGTATTCGTAATCTCTTCTGGTTTCCAGCCCTTTATCAACTCCACCTCCCTGGGCCACATCCTCTCCGCGTCCTCGCTCCTCTCATCTACACTTCCTTTCAAACCCGATCCAATCACCCACCTCCCCAAGATCTCCCTAATCGCCTTCCCCTTCTTCACCGCACCAGGCTGCATCTTGACCTTATATTTATACTTCCCCATCGCACTCCATGGCGCACACACCGGAACCGCCTCCAGGATCTCATCCCCCTTCATCGGCCTCCCCACTAGTTGCTCTAACAACCCCAGCTTGCCATCGTCCTCTTCATCCTGGTTCGGTCCCTGCTCGAGCATCACCTTTCTCGCCTCCTCATGCTGAGCTGTTTCTTTCTGCGTCCTCATGTGCTGAGCCCTGCGTCTCTCCTTTTGAAAAGCGAGTTCCTTCTCCCTAGCCTCTTTCGCTATCTTCTCCTCTTCCGCTTTTTGAAGGCCAGCTGCCGAGCCAATTAATTCCTGCGCGGCAGCACGATCTTCTTCGTCCTGATATTTGTATTTCGTAGCTATTTTCTTAGCTTTACCTTTCTTGCCTCGTTTCTGCTGTTGTGGTGGTGGGGTTTTTTTTGCTGCAGTTTCCGAGGCTACAGGAGCAGATCCCTCATCATCATCGGGTTTGGAGGCTCCATCTTCGGCTGCCTCGTGAGACTTGAGCTGGTCACTAAGTTGCAACTGTGATAGTTCCTCTGTAGCTGGTTCGTCGTCGATGATGGGTTCTCTGGTTGCATCAAGTTGGAGTGGATTCGCCACTCCCGCCTCATGATCTTCTTCATCATCGGAATCAACTTCTTCTTCATCCGTAGTTTCTTCATCTCTATCGAGTTCTGGCACTCCTTCCTGTCGTTGATCTGACTCCACAGCCAGCTGAGTATCCGCAAGTCTTTCAGCACCACCATCATGATCTGATTCACCCCGAACCCTATGCTTGAGATGGCTTGCTTTGCTTTCCTCACTAACTAACCACAAGACCCCAAATCCAAGCAACAGTATAGCAGGTGGCAAGTGATTTTTCGTCCCTTTGACATGGAAACTTCCCATTGGTAAAAAGTCACCAGTTGGCGCAGCTTTTGAGACCTGGTCTGCGTTGGCCCACCAAGCACCCATCCCCGCTTTTGAGTCCCATGCAGTAGAACAAGAAACCGCTAGGGTCCCTGCTTGAGATAATGTTGATGGTGGTATTGGACTGTCGGGAGTTTTCGGCTTATTCTTGATAATGAATGTGCCAGCCCCTTGAACATCCGCATGTACATATACATCGCCTTTTCTAAGATAATCTTTGTACAAGGTTTCGTTCTGCTGAGCATCTTTGCCTCCAAGGACGAGATATCCATCAGACGAGAGGAACCAGATAAATTTTTCAAACCACATTTGTCTTCGGACAGGCCGAAGGACAGCCTTTTCTTGCTTCAGGCCTTTCTTGAGGTTTTGTGCGATCTTGGCTTCCTGGCTTTTTAATGCTTTGGTTGAGGACTGAAGAGTCTTTTGTTCTTTGTCAGCCGCTGAGCGCTTTTGTTCGAAGTATTCTCGTGCATTGGCCCAGGGGGAGAGTGCGAGGTTGATGTCAATCGAGAGTCTCTTTTCAACTGCTTTTTGCTTTGGTTCTTTTTTCGAATCTTCGTCTTCGCTGTCAGAGACATCGCTATCAGTTTCATATGTAGAATCGTCATCCTGCGTTAAATCTTCTTCGTCTAATAAAAGAGTGATGGTATTCTCGTTTAGCTTGAGAGGTAATTTAATCATCATCGCGACAGGATTTCCTCTTTTCTGCTCTACCTCAATCAACTTTCCAATTTCAACCCAGTCCATGCCTTGAGCAATCAATCCATTGACAGCATCCATGGCTTCTTGAGCACGTTCAACATTAGCTTGTAAGGCCCCAGCCTTTCTCTCGTTCAAAGTTTGCACTTCTTTCAGGCCACCGAGTCGTTTGGCCTGATCTTGTCGTGCGGCTTCGATTTTACGCTGAGCAGTGAGTTCCCGCTCTTGGAGACGAGATTCCAGCTTTTGACCCTCGATGGAAGAGAAAAACTCATCGGCAGTTTTGTTGAAGCCAGAGTATTCTAAAAAGACGGTTGAGGGGTCGTTCTCGAACTGCATGGGCCGGAAGGGGTGGAAGTCGTCGTAGATTAGGAGTTTGCGGGAAGTTTCCGCATTAGAAGGATCATATCCGTCCTTTTTCTTCGCAATAATATATCCTGTTGTGACATCGGAACTTGTGATTTCCTGGACAATATCTTGCGCCTTCTGCAAAGATTTTAAAAGTCCATCTAAAAGGGCCTCGCTCTGTAAGACGTCTGCTGGTTTGAGGCTCGAGTCGAAATTCGTGAGCCGCATGGCATGGTCCACCAGGATGGGAGGGAACTCCGTAATGGAAACAGCTAATGCCTTACGAAGTGCATCTTGTGCAGCCTTTTTGGATTTCTTCCCAGCTACTAGACTTCCCAAATCTCTTTCCGCAGCCTTTTGTAGCGCACTTTGCAATCGCTCCTTCGTCATGGGAGGAATTCCACCATAATTTTGTCGATTTCCCAAGGAATATTGCAAACCAACTCTCTGCGCTTCTTGGCCATCCCCCTCAGGCACAACCCTCAGCAATGCCAGTATCTTCAAATCCTTGTCTGTCAAAATGATATTTCCACTAGCATAGAACTCCAAGAACAGTCGGTATTGGCCATCGCTAAATTGAAGCTCGATAATTCTGTCTGTGCCAATCTGAGATACGGAAGTGACTCTTCGTGTTTTCAGGTACTTCCGCAGACGTGCCACAAAGACGGATGGCGCCGCCGCAGTAGCTCGAGAGAACTCCGTGAGATGGCATCGGAAGCCAGAGTCGATGATGATTTGTTGCTTGTGGTCGGGCTTTGCGAATTTAACCAGGAAGATTTTGGAGGAGAGGTCGTAGATGTTGGAGACGCGAAGGGTCACTAAGGTTTTAGACAGCTCGTGGGCGATGACCTGGAACTGTCAGCTGCTGAGAATTCGCGGATATGATAATATAAATACCTTTACATCTATGGAAGAGAATCTTTGCTTCATTGCATAGAGGGTGAGCAAAATGTTGCTGTTGGTGGGATGTGGCGGGGTAAAATCGGAGATACCTTTATTTCGATATCTCTACAGCGGCTAAGTTTAAGCAGATTTGGAGGAAATGCGTAGGGAGAAGTTCTAATATCAGCACGACTTTTATACAAAGGAATCAAAGAAGTTTAGGAAAGCTGGTGGGCAAATGATTAGTTGGATATACATGGAATTCCGAGCATTTACAAAATTGGTAGTAGTGCACGTACCAATTTCGGCCAGTCTTAGCGTCCTGTAGAGAACGGGTCGGAGGAACAGTTCCGGGATCCGTTCCGTGAGTTGATCCGGCGGCCGCTTCCTTCCGTCGTTCATTTCGGCTCTTCTTTCATCTGCATTGCTATCCTACGAGACTTGTTTGAAGAAAATATTGTCTTATACTTGTAAGGGTTGAACTTGTACACTCTATACTATACTAAACTCACAAACATAAATTCCTCAAGTGTGTTTCCTCTTGCAGAAGCCAATTGTTGGGTTTTCTTGCACTTGTACCGCCTTTATCCTGCTCTCCTCACCTAACTACAGGCTTTTATTTAAACACTACACGCTCCTTTGAATTTTTAGGGGATGTTGTTATTATTCAGCTTGATAACGTAATTGCGCGCCTCCCAAGCAAACCCCGCCTGACGACCACAAAGTTGCAAAGCAAAAGCAATCGATCCCTCACTGCAACCGCATCTCCAACACCAGGTTTGTAGTCCTCCCAAACCTTGAGTATCGTAAGCATTCTTCCCAACCTCCTCTAGTTCTGTCTTTCCCGTAGATGCTAACTCAACCCAAACAGAAAGTCCTAGCTTCAACAAGCCAACCAACACGCCAGCCAGTTCCCCTCGGTCCTACCGCAAACACCACAACAAGATGGCAAACTCGAGCCTAATGGATATTTCATCTACTCCTAATGCGGGCTACGAATGTGCCTCGCCTTGCTTCCCAAGATTCAACGATCTGCCTATCGAGATTAGATTGGCGATTTGGGAGCTCGCAAGTTTACAGCCTCGACTTGTGATGTTTAGGCTCAATCCTTTGAAGGCTACATACGATGAGTGGAAGAGATACCTAAAGGAATCTGAAGTAGAAATCGATTACCCAGTAGAGTCCACGGATAACGATATCAAAGCACACAACGGATTTGAGAGCATTGCTTCGCTACCAGATTTGAGCATGGGCCCCATAGCTTCATCTGAAATGGCTATAGACGACCCCTTCGAATACCTGGAACCTAAATATCCCATAGATCTTCCCGATAATCCAACTTTTGAGGATGCAAACAAATTTCTCAACGAATCATTCTCCATGCTAGGACCGAAGTGCGAATCCCGGATCCCTCCAGTTCTCTTAGCATGCCGGGAATCCAATAAATCAACATCCCACGATTTCACACGGACATTTTCAAATGGTGCCACCACGCCAGAGACTTACTTCAACTTCAATCGCGACATCTTGTACCTCAATCACTATGAAATGTTGTCCGGCACAGTGCAATTTTTCAGATTGTCCCATTACTTATACTATGTCAACTCCAAAGAGCTACACCATATTAAGAACCTTGCTGTTCTAATAGATAGCAATTTGGATCAAGCAGAGAGAGAAGTGTGCCTAGGCGATATCTTAGGCGGCTTTTTCACAGTCAAGAATCTCTTTATCATTTTACACCATTATAAGAATGGCATTTCTGATAGCTCATCTCTTTCACTCATGGACCCCATCGACATGAAGGAAACCCAACTCCTTTACGAAAACTACAACCCGCATTTATGGAACTGGCAATTACCAGACCCGGTGTCTCTGGAGCGGGATTCAGTGAAGTTGGATGCTGATCAACTGCAGAGGTGTATTAGATGGAACCTCGGAGACCATTGGGATCCGCATAACTTAGCCAATGTTCTTCCCAAGATTGAGTATAAGTTAGTAGTTAGCTCCGACTACCTCCGGAATTTTGAATCAGCCAGAGATCACTGTCAGGAGGTAATAGATCAGCATAGCAAAACTCTAGGAGATAGCTCCTCTCAAGAATGAAAGAGAGACGTCACTAGTTTATCAAGAAAGACATTTACGGAAGTGACCGCTGCACCCCTGATCCTTATTATTTTCTTCTCTGAATGCTAATGAATAAGTGACCTCCTTGAGCTTATACACTTTCATCTCTGTGAAAATAGGGCCGAGGATAGTGGACGCTTCAAGTTGATATGGTGAACTTCGACTTTTTATGCTCCCAAAGGTTATAAAGCGGTGCTCAGGATTATATTATGTTTATAGATTACTGGGTGTGTAGTATATTGTTGGAGTGTTTTGCAACCATCCCGCTTCATCAAGAAAAGCTTTCCCTCCATTTGACGCCTCACAGTTGCAAAGACTGAAATCTAATATGAAGAAAGAGTGATTCTTTAATTACGGTCTATCATCAACTGACTAACTATTCCATCAGCCTCCTTTGATGACATCTCATACCAGTCATTCATCGTCCTCTATTTTTCTCTCATTCCCACCACTCATCTTTCTCCCTGAACACACTTACGTCAGAGGCCACTGACGGGGTATCGTAGCAAGGCCAGCCACAAACACCAATGCATGCCACTAAATATGCCCAATGCATGCATATAACTCCTTTTATGCTCGCAAAAAATGCTTCCTTAAGTGGGTGTCGTGCGAACTGTGGCGCTATGCTGAAAAGATTAAACAAAGAAAAAAAGAGAAGCTCAATTGCGCCGATAAAGGCGAAGCAGAAAGCGTCGCTCGATCAACAATGACTGAGGTGATGGCAGGGCGAATTAATATCAATATAATCCAGGATTTTTTCGGCCGGACAGTAACAGGGGTGGTGGTTTTACAAGGGTGAGGGTAAACGCAGCAGGAAGGGCAAGTCGAATCAAACTTCGACGTCCTCAAGTCCTAAAATATTAGACTTGTCTGCGAGGAATTTGGCACGATGGGCACAGATTTCCGAAGCAATGACATCAAAATCTCGGATCTTCCGCACTCGCAGGTCCGAAAGAACCCCCTTCAAGCCGTCACAGAATCGATCGCGCTGTTCTCCCCTAAACTCATCAGGACATCCGAGGGCTGTCAGAATGCCATCGTCTAGAACACCATGAGTCAGCCCGAGGACAGGAAGGAATGCTAAAAACGGAGCTTAGAGTATAGCTTTATGTAACCCACGCACCAGGAAGCGCAATATCCTTGAAGTGTTGCAGGTCGCATGTTGGATCGTTGCAGGTGCCCCCAGCTAATTCGTAACGACAGAATTCTTTTTTCGGATCAATCTTGTGACTATAAGTCAATGATCTCAAGCCAGTCGAAACCTGTTTCATGTACTCAGGGTGAAATCGGTACTTTTGAAACAACTTCAAAGGACTTTCGTAAGGGGTAAACAGAGGAATTTGGTGGTGTTCGGCAGCGCTCTAAACAACAGTCAGCAAAACTAACAGGGATGGTCATAGTTATAGATGTTTTATTACTTCAATCGGCTTTGGAAGACTACCATTGCGACGTGGTAGTAACTCCTCTGCTTGCGGCTGTATCGGTGGCTGCGAACTGGCTTTTTCGTCTTCGCCCTGTTTCGAGTTAATGTCAAGCATATCATGATCTTTGGCTTCAGGTACGTGGACGGATTCGGGCGGTGCTGGGCTAAAAGGTGGCGACTCTATGGGATCGTCGATAGGGGCTGTGGCTTCTGGTGGTTCGTAATCGTCTTCATGAGAATCATCAGAAACAACTGGCATAGTACGTTCTAGGATGGGGGAATAGTCGGGGCTAGTGCTGCCTTCGGCTTGGTCCAGATGAGACTCGGGGAGCTGGAGTGGCTCGATGTCCATTCTTTCGCCTTCGTGAGAGTGGGCATCTGCTTCTGCTAGGATGGCCTCTTGTAATGCCGAGTCAAGAGCTTGATCGGCGGATGCGGTCTCCGTGGCATGACTATTGATGGGTTCGTTGGTCTTGGGTTGTGATAGCTCTGGTTGGCGTTGTGGTAGCTCAGATTGTGGGGGCTCAGGTTGTGGGAGAGGCGCAGGAAGGGGCTCAGGGTTATGGCCATTGGTAAGTACCAGAGATGAACTATTCTCTTCGATAGGCTTTTGGGCCTCCAGAGTCGCATTTGGCAGCGCAGTGTCTGAATAGCTTAGTATGGCTGAATATGGTTCCACCAAATCTTGGGAGGGTTGTCTGTTTTCAAATTCTAGTGTTCTAGACGTCGGTTGTTGGGGAGCTAAAGAGTGAGTAGATAATCTTGGGGTAAGAAACCAAGAAATCGGATAGGAGAAAAAATATGTGTAAGATAGAAGGGTAGAAGCAGATTACATACCTTCAATGCTGCTATCCGCGTCACTCTTTACGTTCTCAGGCTTGTCGTCCTGAGCACGAAGTTGATCTTCCTCTTGTGCAAGACGAGCCTTCTCCTCAGCAACCCTTCGCTTCTCTTCCATGCTCTTTTGTAGAGCAGCTTGACGTTCTGCTACTTGTGCTGTCAGTTGATCTAAGCGTGCTTGTTCTTCTTGTATTTCTGCTTCAAGCCCGGCATCGCGAGATTCAAGGCGCTGTCGGCGAAGGCGAATCTGTTCAGCCTGCCCTTCCTTGAGCTCTGCAGCTTTCTTTGCTTCGGCAGCTTGAGCCTCTGCAAGTTTTTGTTGATCCAATGCAATTTGATTGTTTGCTTTTCCAATCATATTTTGCATCTGAAGCGAGGCTTCAACTTTGCTCGCTAGATTGCCGTTTATCGGAGTAGTATCTTGAGCTTCAGGAGCACCAGACTGGAGGACTTGAGGGGTGCGCGCGCCACTGGGTGTTTGACGAGCTCTCTTGCGAGCTTCAGCCTCAGCGATCTTCTTTTTAAGTTCCATTATTTCACTCTCCCTTCGTTCTAGCTCAGGCCTAGTAATTGAAGATCTAGGTAATGACGTGGGAGGGATATTTAATGTTGGAGTATGTGGCGGAGGTGTAAAGGGTTTGTAGGCTAGATGGCCAGGAATCGGCGCCGGCGTAGGCGTAGCAGACGGTCTCTGGTCGGACAATTTTCTTGCAGGCAGTACAGGGGAATCTTGGTCAGCTTGGGAGTCGAGATCCATTGGTACATTCTCGTCATCTGATTCAGCCTCATCTTCGCTAACATCGATCACCAACCGATCAGGTTTATTATCGCTGTAGCCGAAAGGCCGCTTGAAGGGGGCAATGGACTTAGCAGGTTCATCGAAATCAGCCGCAACAGGTCGTTTACGTTGAATAGACGAAGTTGGAGTTGGAGCTACATGATTTGGGCTGGTCGTAGAAGCCGGACTAGCTGCTGATGCGAGGAACAGTCCCGGAATCACGGGAACCTGTGATGTTTGCCGCACGGGAATTTGGATTGGCGGACGTGAGATAAGTGGTGGATCGGAGACAGGAGGTTCCTTTGCAGGTTGGAGATTTACCACTTCTAAAGTCTTGATGTCGGATTTTGGTTCTACTGGTGTAGAATTGAGGACTGTGGCGGGTATAGCTGATAGAGGAGGGCCCGTACTAGGAGTAGTTGGGGATTTGGCCGCGCTCTTAGCTGCTGCTTTCTGGGCACGCTCTTCCCGTGATTTTCTCAAAGCCTCCATCTTCGAGTGAAGGGTTCGCTCTTTTTCTGTCATAATAGCTGATTTGGCCGGAGCAGTGGAAGGTGCAGAAACAGGAGCTGAAGGTTGTGATGAAGCTTCATCTTTCGATGCAACATTGCCTTTACTTACACCGTTAACAGAATGGTCCAGTACTTCCTGCCCTTGTCCTATGCTTGACCTCTTCAAATTTTGAGATTCGGTTGACTTGGGATGGGATTTTGTTGAATCTTCACTATGTTGTTGACCTACAGAATGCGCTGGGGTTGAGCCTTCATGCCCATCTGTTGACTTGGGCGACATTGTTCTCGAGAAATGAAGCTCATCGAATATCGGGTCTATAATGGCCGCGGAAAACCCTTCCTGGATGAACGTAGGGTACCGAATGCCACGAGGGACCAATTCAAGAATTGCTCCTCGGGCATCATGACGCTTTCCGTCCCAATAACTACCGTCAGATGCACCAGCTGCTAGAGCAGAGGCAGACTGGACTGGATCAGGGAGGGAACCAAGAGGCTCGTTTTCATTTTGGCGGGTATGCCCATTTGTCTCAGTCTGAAGTTGTGATGCATCAACTTTGCTACCCTGCGGCCGTGAAGAATAATTTGATTGACCACTGGTCATGTGCTCCTGAAGTGTTGGGGCATATGCATTTTCCTGTTGTGTTTCTTTTGTTTGGTCATTCTTATCTGCCCCTCCAGGGGAAGAGACATATGGGGAATATGAGCCTGACTGTTGGCGCTTCAGTTGGGAAGGAGCTCGCCTAGGATACTGGTAGTTATTTCCTATTATTTGTTAACAAAGGCTATCTACCAAAAATGTATAAGCCGTCAACATACCAGAGTAGCTAGACGGCTGAGGAGCATAATCACGAGTTTTGGGATACAGAGCGCGTTGTGCTGTATCATTGTAGCCCGCCGCATCATGTGCTGAATATTGGACAGAACCATAGCCAACTGGGGGGGTATTTGTGGCATGTGCACCATCTTCAAATTCTCCCTCGCTCAGTTCACCTTGAACATTCTGCTGGTAGCTTGGTTGGCTGACCGGCTGATAGTATTGCGGATTTTGCTGAGCATTTGCAAATGTGTTGTATTGGGTGGCAGGCTGCTGCGTTGTATATGGAGGCAACGGAATTGAGTCTTGGTTCCAACCTTGAAAAATGGGCAAAGGAGGAACACCCGACGCCAAAGCTGAAGCGCTGAAAGAGGGAATACTGGTATTGTAACCATATACCGCAGCATTACTATTATAGTTCGGCGCAATATGCCCTTGGCTCGCCTGGCCATTGTCTGACGGCAGATACGGATTTGAGTAAGTTTGGGGAAGATACGATTGATGTTGCTGCTGGTCTGGCGCGCCATAACTGGAACCATACGACTGTGTCGGTGGATAGTCTGACATTGCTGCACTTGTCGCGATGTAATCGCATTATCCTCCTGGCTATGATATGTGTATGTCAGTGCGAGGAAGGACAAAAGACGAATCTGCAGAACGATTTTCGACTCTACCACAAAGGAAAGAAGAATAGAGAGGGAGTGAATTCGATGGGCGCAAAAGTTGGCCACACTACGAGTAGGTAGGGAGATAGAAGAAGAGTAATGCGCCAGCTCAAGTAGGTCTTAACTCAAAGACCGATGGGCGACTTCTTTTTCCTTGCCAAAGCGTTTGATGAAAACCGAGGTTGTTATGTTGAAGACAATTTGATGAAGTTGGAGGATGGCTAGGAGACGAACCGAGCAGCTCGAATTTTGGAGTTGCGCTAAGATCGGGGCTAGCAATCAGTGCCTGAGGCTAACTTCCACGTGAGGGCGTCACCGCGGATCTCACTCTTTGTTTACTCTGACAACCTCAACAACCACTCATGATCGCGACTGGATAAACACAAAAATTGGCTCTTTTGCAGCGACAACAAACCTTACGACAACCAATTTCTCCCACCCTCGCTGGCTTCAACAAACTCGGCCTTAAAACTCAATCTAGTTTTTTTGATATTTTTTTCGGAGTTTCAAATCCCCCCATTTTGCACCTGCTGGACGATCCTATGGCTTGATTTGTTGCTGTTGCTTTTTTCGTGACGAAGCTCAGTCCCTCGTTCAGCTCTTTAGCTAAAGCTCATCATGGCTCTAAATCCTGCGCAAAAGCGCAATAATCCCTTTTCGAGAACCGGATCTCTATCTCCTACCTCCGGTGGCTTCAATGCTAGGCCAAAGTCGATTTCACTGGCCTCACCACTATCTATACTGCAGGATCCTGGGCATAATCGAAATAAGTCCTTTTCTTCGCTCGCAGCCCTCGCAGGTCCTGCCCATAATCTCAGTACGAGTTCAAGGCATCGTGCGAATTCCAAGAATGGGCAACCTTCATCGAATACCTTTGCCCCGTCCTTTATTAATACGGAAGAAATGCGAGGGCCAGACATTGTCAAGGGCATTGAAGGAGAGAATGATTTCTCAGGCAAGAGATACGTGTGGCTCAAGGATCCGCAAGTCGCATTTGTGAAAGGGTGGATAGTTGAAGAATTGGGCGACGATCAACTACTGGTTCAGTGTGATGATGGCAGTGTATGTATCTTCTCAAAGCTCCAGACTCATCTTGCTGACTTGCCTCTAGCAACGAGAAGTTCATGCAGATAGTGTAGACAAAGTCAACCCAGCCAAATTTGACAAGGCAAGCGATATAGCGGAACTTACTCATCTCAACGAAGCTTCCGTAGTTCACAATCTGCACACGAGGTACCAAGCCGACCTGATTTATACATATTCCGGCCTTTTCCTGGTTGCAATCAATCCGTATTGCCCACTTCCAATTTATACAAACGAGTACATCAATATGTACAAAGGGCAGGGCCGTGAGGAGACCAAGCCCCATATCTATGCTATGGCAGACGAAGCTTTTCGGAATTTGGTTGATGAAGGAGAAAACCAGAGCATTCTGGTAACAGGAGAATCCGGTGCAGGTAAAACGGAGAACACAAAAAAGGTCATCCAGTACCTGGCTGCAGTCGCACACTCCGACTCCCCAGTCAAGAACAAAACCCAACATTCAAATCTTTCCCAGCAGATTCTTCGTGCAAATCCAATTCTAGAGGCTTTTGGAAATGCCCAGACGGTCCGGAATAACAACTCGTCACGATTCGGAAAATTTATTCGAATTGAATTTACACGTACAGGAACGATTGCTGGTGCATTCATTGATTGGTACTTGCTTGAGAAATCCCGAGTTGTCCGACTCAATTCTCACGAGAGGAATTACCACATATTTTATCAACTTTTGAAAGGAGCCGATCGAAAATTAAAACAAGAATTCTTGTTAGACAACCTAGACGTTGAAGATTTTGCATACACGAGAGGCGGTCATGATACAATTACTGGAGTTTCTGATCGTGATGAGTGGAAACTCTTGGTGGAAGCATTCAATATCATGGGGTTTACTGAGCAAGAGCAATTATCAATTTTGCGAACAATTGCCGCGGTGCTACATCTAGGAAACATCACCGTGGTGAAAGAGAGCAGAGCCGCCGATCAAGCGAGACTAGCAAATGACGCTCGTGCTCAAGCAGAAAAGTTTTGTCGACTGCTAGGCATTCCCGTTGAACCATTTCTGCAAGGACTTCTACATCCTCGGGTCAAGGCTGGGAGAGAATGGGTCGAAAAGGTCCAAACTCCAGAACAGGTTCGCCTAGCAATTGATGCATTATCCAAAGGTATCTACGAGCGGAGCTTTGGGGACTTGGTTACTCGCATAAATAGGCAACTTGATAGGACGGGTATGGGATTAGATGACTCCCATTTCATTGGTGTGCTTGATATTGCTGGTTTCGAAATCTTCGAGGAGAATAGCTTCGAGCAGCTATGTATCAACTATACAAACGAGAAACTCCAGCAGTTCTTCAACCATCACATGTTTGTTCTGGAGCAAGAAGAGTATGCCCGGGAGCAAATTGAATGGAAATTCATTGATTTCGGCCACGACCTTCAGCCTACTATTGACCTTATCGAACTACCTAATCCAATTGGTATCTTCTCCTGCCTGGATGAAGACTGTGTCATGCCGAAAGCTACGGACAAGTCCTTTACTGAAAAATTGAACTCACTCTGGGACCGAAAGACTCCCAAATACCGACCTTCACGCCTCGGACAAGGGTTCCTGTTGACCCACTACGCTGCGGAGGTTGAGTATTCCACGGAAGGCTGGCTAGAGAAAAATAAAGATCCCTTGAATGACAACGTTACGAGACTTCTAGCTGCATCCACAGACAAACATATTGCATCTCTCTTCCTCGACTGTGCAGATGTTGATGATGAAATCGGAGCTACCCGCAGCAGGGTCAAAAAGGGTCTCTTCCGGACCGTGGCCCAGAGACACAAAGAGCAGTTATCAAGTCTAATGGCTCAACTACATTCAACTCATCCTCATTTCATTAGATGTATCATCCCAAACCATAAGAAACGTCCCAAACAGCTTAGTGCACCCCTTGTTCTCGACCAACTGCGTTGTAATGGTGTACTCGAAGGAATTAGAATTGCTCGAACTGGCTTCCCTAATCGACTCGCATTCTCAGAATTCAGGCAGCGGTATGAAGTTCTTTGTAAAAATATGCCCAGAGGCTATCTGGAGGGGCAAACGGCAGCCTCGATCATGCTTGATAAACTCAGCCTAGACAAGTCTCTTTACCGCGTTGGCATAACCAAGGTTTTTTTCAGAGCTGGTGTGCTAGCAGAGCTTGAAGAACAGCGAGACACTTTGATCAGGGAGATCATGTCCCGATTTCAGTCTGTAGCTCGAGGCTTTACCCAGCGACGGATCGCCCATAAAAGACTCTATCGGGCAGAAGCGACCAGGATAATTCAACGCAACTTCCAGGTCTATCTAGAACTTAGCGAGAATCCCTGGTGGAGGCTTCTCGTCAAAATGAAGCCTTTACTCGGAGCCACTCGCACATCTGGTGAAGTAAAGAAGCGCGATGAAATGATATTGAAACTCAATGAGAAGATGAAGCAAGAAGCTATTCAACGACAACGCCTGGACGAAGAAAGGCGAAATGCCCACACCGAGATGCAGCGGATACAACAGACCTTGGAAAGCGAACGTGCTCTGGCCCTTGACAAGGAGGAGATCTTCAAGAGACTGCAAATCCGAGAAGCAGAGCTCAGCGACAAGTTGGCTGGCGCGTTGGATGATCAAGAGAAGCTTGAAGACCAGTTAGACGACCTTCTCGAAGCAAAAAAGAAGACCGAACAACAGTCAGAGGAATGGCGCTCACAGGTTGAGCACGCTAGCCATATCATCGAAAAGCTAGAGCATGAGAAAAAGGAGCTTTCGGAAAAGCTCAACCACTTGGATGAACAGCTTCATAATCTCAATCACGCGCAGTCACAGCGGAGTGCAGAAGAATCACGTCTGTCCCAGGAAATCAGCATGCTTCAGAGCCAGCTCAATCTCAAGGACCGCAAAGTTCATGATTTAGAAGGAAAGCTTCTTAAGGTCGACCAAGACCTTGACATCAAACTCGCAAACACGACAAAAGAGCTTCACGCAACCCGGACTAAGGAGCAGGATCTCGCAGCGGAAAACCGACGAGTTCATCAGCAAATTTCCGAATTATCTGCGACTTCCACCAAATACGAGGATCTAGTGCGCAAGAAAGAGAGCGAGCTCGCCGTCCTTCGATCTGACAACCGCAAATATGAAGAGGAACGTAAAAAGTTCGACACGGAAAAGCGAGCTCTAGCTACAGATAAAGATAATGTAGTCAATCGACTTCGTGAAGTACAGGCCGAGATGTTTGCGATGAAATCACAAAAAGCAAATCTGGAAAAGGAGGCAGCTGAAGCAAGAAAGCTTCTTGATGCTCGTCTTACCGAGGATGCTCAAGCTGGTCAGAACCGCAAGATGCTTGAAGGCCAGATTGCAGACCTCAAGCATCAACTTGCGGAGGTACAAAGAGATCTTAGTAAATCTCTCCAGTCAAGAGACGATGTTCAACTCCTTGCTGAGCATAAATATCAAGAACTTAATGATAAGTATCAAGAGGTGAATGAGGCAAAGATCATCATCGAGAAGGAGCTGTATGTTCAACAAGATACCCTTCGAAGGGCAATGGAAGCTCGAGTCACTGCCGAGAAGGAGCGTAACGAGGCTAGAAACGAGATCAGAAGGCTAAGAGAGGCGAAAGCAGCCGCCGAGGAAGCAAGAATCCAAGCTGAGCTTTCCAATGATAGAAGTGCATCACGCTTAGCCCGAGAACGTGAATCCAGTCTCCGGAAAGATCTTGATGCTGAGCAAACTCGAGCAAAGTTCCTGGAAGACGAATGCACCCGATTGAATCAGCAAGTGAAGGAACTAGAAACAATGATATACGAATCGGGCCATTTCGGTACCAATCAAGATAAAGAAAAAGAGCGACTCGACAGAGAGCTGAACACTGCAAAGAGTCGACTGATGGCATCGGAAAACGATAATCGCGCTCTCTTGAACAAGCTGCAGCAGAAAGGCTTGGAGCTAGCCCGGTCAGGATCGAAGGCAAATGAAACCCAGCGAGCCCAAGTTATTACCCTTCAACGAGAAAAGGCCAAGATAGAAGAAAATAATCAAAAGCTTAACAAGCAGCTAGGAGATGCTCATCTGGCTCTCGCAGCCGCGGAAAAGCAAAAAGAGAAACTTTCTCTGACCTTAGAGGACCTCACCCATGAAGTTGCTCGCGAGCACAAAACGAGTCGAAATGCCGAGAAAGCGTCGTCTACTTTCACAACCCAGCTGGCTGAATTGAATAGAAAGCTTGAAGACGAGCGTCAACTTCACTCACAGGCTCAAGCAAAGAGTCGCCAGCTCCAAATAATCATTGAAACCCGTGAAAAGGAGGTTCTTCAATTGATGAAACTCATCGATCCAGACATGCCAGTCATTATTCCACAAAACGATGGAGCTAGCGAGAAGAGTCCCACGAAAACTCCAAATCTCGTACCAGGGCTTATGCAGAAGGTCGAAGAGCTGCACCAGAACCTGCGGGTTCAAGCTGCGGGACGAAGCAATGCGGAAGCGCAATTAGCTGAAATGCGGAAGAGATTCGAGGAGGAATTCGGAGAGCTGCCTGATAAACAATCGCCTAGCCGGCCAAAACTTGAGGAGCTAAATCCAAATCAAGTTTCCTTCAACCAATCTCCAAGTCACTTGCGGAATAAGCTCAATCCAAGACCTCGGTCAAACATGTCAACCCCAACTCGCCGCTTCCCCAGTAACGGTACAGAACCAATGGATTCGGGCCGCTCTGACCGGACGGCTGATATGCTAAGCTTCAACAATCGCATGGATCTGAAGGCCGACCTTGAAGAATTGCAAAACCAGCTGCAATTGACACAAATGCAGAATCGCCATTTGCAAAGTCAACTTGAACGGTCCACTCCTGCTCGGGAACTATGGCCAGAGGAGAGCCCGTCGCTCCGCAGGGTTCAAAAGCTTGAGCAAGCTAACAGCAGGCTTCACGATATGCTGGATGACTCCGCGAAGAAAGTGTCTGTGCTGGAAAAGAGCATCCAGAGCGGCGAGTTATCATTACGCGATGTTCAGACAAAATCCCATGAGGAGCTATTTGAACTTATCAACAACCAAGAAGATGCTCGCAGAGAAATCCTACATGTACATAAGAGCACTGTAACCGAGCTTCAAGATACCAAGAAGCATTACGAGGCACTCAAGCATACCCGAGCCACTCTTGAAGTTGAGCTTCGAGATGCAAAGTCTGATCTTGAGGATGTAACAGCCCAGAGAGATCAAGATGCGGCCAGCCGAAGTCAGTTGCTGCAAGAGTCTGCCGATCTTCAAATTCGTCTCGACGCAGAATCTTCCAAGCTTGCGGATGTCTCCTCGAGTCTTTCTCTGTACAAGAGCCGCGCCGATGAGTACTTCAGCAAGCTAGAACAGGCCGAGATAGCCGTGATGAAAGCTTCCAGGGCAGAGCAATTTGCCAAATCACAAGCCAGAGAGGCAGAAGACACGTGTGCTGAAATCATGTCTGAGCGTAAACAGATGGATGCTCATATTGAAGATCTCCAAAGGCAAAGCCAAAGCTTTGAGGAGAAGCTTGAAGACATGTCTGCCGACTTGGAGGCTGCCCAACAAGCTCGGAAGCGTCTGCAGCACGAGCTTGAAGATTATCGGAATCAACGAGCAATGGATATTGAAGACAAGGAAACCAGCATGGAGCAGACTCGCAAGAAGTATCAAGCTGAGTTTGCTACTCTCACTAACGAACTTGACATCGCACGTGAAGAGAAGCTCTTCAAGCAAACTGAGAACACACGTCTTCGAGAAGAGCTGGAAGAGCTACGTTCGAAGTGGGATGATGAAGTTCTGAATAGCTCGACTTGGTCTAAGGAGAAAGCGCGACTCGAATCAACGCTTTCGGATCTTTCGGAATCCAGAGATGAGGCCATCAAGGCGCATACCAATGCTCAAGACAAGATCGTATCGATGATGTCTCAACTCCAAGGCTTGAGATCTTCTATGGATGACGTCGCTGCAGAGCGTGATACTCTCCAGCGAGAGAAGAGAAGTCTCGAGGCAAGATTAGAGGAGGCGAAGACCGGGTTGGAGGAACTAGCTCGTGGCGATAGCCCATCGTTACGAAATGCAGCTAGCCTAGACCGTGAGCTGTTAGATCTGAAATCGAGTCTTGCACAGCAGGAAGATATCGCAGCTGCTGCGGTAGGAAAGATGAGACGAGCAGAGGCATTGTCATCTGAGATGCAGAAGGATATCGTTGCAGAGCGCGAGGCTACGAGCCAGCTTAGCAAGGAGAAGGCAGCGTTAGAGAAGTCGCTCATGGAGGTCCAGGTTCGATTGGTGGATCTGGAGACCAAGGGGTATTCTAGTGCTAGCCAAGATGTTAGGTTTTTGCATGGGCGTGTTCAAGAGGTAAAGTCCCCTTCCTTTCCTCCTTCCTTCCCCAGAAAGTTGCCCGTTGTATTTTGACATATAAACTAACGAATCTCACAGCTGGAGGCTCAACTCGAAGCTCAAGAAACGGAGCGGAATAAATCTCAACGGAGTGTCCGGAACGTGGATCGCACGGTCAAGGACCTACAGCTGCAGATTGAGAGGAGAGACAAAGCGAACACGCAACTGCAGGAGGACATCTCCCGGCATCGGGACAAGGTTGAAAAGCTCCTGAAAACGATTGATGAGCTGCAGAGTAGCGAGAGTAGTATGCAGCTGGAGAAGAGGAAGGCGGAGAGAGCCCTACAAGAAGAGAGGGAGAAGGCACTGCGGCTGGAGAGGGATCTAGAGGGATGGAAAGGGAGGGGCGGTGCGGGGAGTGTGAGGAAGGGGAGTGGGGCACTATGGGGGGTAGGGGCAGAGGAGAATGGAATTGAGGTGCCGAAGAGGAAGAGCAGTATCAGTAGGCAGATGAGCTTGAGTAAAGGGTTTCTGTGAGTGGGTAGTTGGGAAAGGAGGGGGGAATATTATGTAAATGACGGTATGATAGTTGATGATGGCGGTGGTGGTGACGATGACGGGAAAGGAACGGCATGGATGGCGTTTAGTGTTCGGAATGAATGTGTCTAGGCGAAGCGGGAGAGATAAGATGGCGGGGCGCTTTGGAACATTTTTGGGGAAGGGGGGTTGTATTTATAGGTCGGGTTGGTTGAAAGGGATGTTAATAGAATGATGATGGGACTTGAGTTCAAATGCGTATCTGGTGCCTTTTTTGCGAGGGGCAAATAAAACTGTGAACTTGGCAACGACTCTGAATTGATGCTTTGAAGCAGAGGTGTTATCATAGAATGGAAATGTAGTGTTCACTTTGAGAGACTTAATTTCAAAGTATGGATGTTGATGTTCAAATGGTATGCTATGTTAGTCCCATCCAACACATGGGTTGATAGTAAATACCTTTAAGCTGATGGGAAACCTCTCTGGAGTGATTTGGATTGTTTTATTATTTTGAAAGCGGTTTCAATCGGTTCAAACATGTCAGGGAAAAGTTCTGCAATTCACCGTATAGCATCCTCCCATTTTAAGCCAAACTCAGATGCCTTTTGACTCGACGCTATGAGCTCTCGGTTTTCGAGGCACGGAAGCATGCCCACCCGACGCAACGGCTTCTTCATCACCACAATCAGTCCGCACATCCTCAGCCTCGACTTCCTCACTATCATCATTTCCCATATTCTAAGCTTCACTCTCTGATGAGCTAGGGTACCCCTTGATCAGGTCAACTCTGGAAAGTTTCTGTCTTTGATCGAAAACATGATCACGTTTTTGTTTTTAAATTCCTCAGATAACCCGTAGGGTACCAGTTGACATAATAGGCACGAGACTGACGTTGCCAGTCGAAAGTCGAGCCCAACTCGGCTACAAATAATCGCATAAAAAAGTATATATGATCCTCTACGTAGAACCTGCAGCTCATCATCGGCGGGCCGAGAAGCAACAACCCACGCATCCGGATTAGGGTAGAGCTATATTTTTTTCACGGGGTCTGTCCAAAGATCCTCTATCATAGAATCGCAGAATCCGGCCCAGGGAACAAATTGATTCTCCTTGGCTGAAAAAGCATCTAGACTAATTATTCGAGAATGACAATTCGGGCCCGGAAAAGCCTTGACGATTGCTGCTCGCATACGCGAAGGCATAATCGTTCGCTGATTTTCTGTAAATGCAGTTCGTGTTCGATACGGAAGAGAACGAGAATGCCCTTCAACTTCCTGTTCACCGGAGTTGCGAGAGATAAGGAGGCAGGCTTCGAGGACGTTGGAATCTAAAGTTTCGTCGACAAGAAGTGACATCTCAGGGCTGCACCCAAACCCCTCCAAGAACTCTAAGATGTCATATAACTTGTCAGCCGTGGGTTCTTGAAGCTTCTTATCAACAACTGCCTCAACCAGCGATCCCCTTCTTTCAATCTGACCAGGAACGACAGCCATGCGTAGTTGATCCATCGGTGCCGTGGTCGGATTCTTGAGAGAGGACAAATAAATGCATAAACCTCCTGCAGAAAAAGCACACTTTGAGCTGCTAGAGACAATGTCCCCAATGGTAGAGATAAAGTGCAATCCTGTGAACAATCTCATCACATATTCTATTGCAAAGCAACCGAATACGAGATTCGTCATCTCATAGTCTCGTGGGATACCTTGAAAGCTATGGTCATGATATAGTCTGAGCAACCCAGTTGAGGATGGGTATATGGCCTCATCGATGTCTAGCCAGGATAGTATCCATATGTATTCGAACACAGCAATACCTATAATCTCCAGACATGTGGTCGCATGCCCCTTTCGCTTGCACCTCGAACATGGACATATCTTCCTCAAGTCATCCGCTAAACCCCCATCGTTGTTGATGATACCAAAGCCAGCATCGAGAGATTTTAATTCTCCAGTCCTGAATACCATGATTAGCTCCGGTAGGCGCTGTGATGCAAATGACATGAAAGAAAATTGTTTCTCTCGTGCTGTAGCAAACACCCCTCCCCAAGGGTTGAGCACATTCAACGGCCCTTCGGGACCCATCTTAGAAAACTCGCAGTATAGAAAGTTAGCAAAGCCAATCACATTCTCAGGCGAGAGCAAAACATCGATTGAACCTCCGAATGTATCGTGTAAGATCGATGCCCATTCTGACCGGCCTATTGTAAAAACATGCTGAGGCTTGTGTAAGTGGTTAAAGCAAAGTTGCCCTGGTGGAACAAGAATTGATCTTTGTCTGAGAGTAGTCGTAACAGTATCCTGGGAAGCATCTTGATGGTGCATTCGCACAATAACAACCTGGGGGTAGGAGGGGCAGTAAGAGCTTCTGTGTTTATAGATTAGATCTCCTCGTTCATCTGTAATGTCGACACTTAAGGACAAAAGCCATTGAGATACTGCGACAAGCCATCCGCAATCAACGCCCCCAAGAAATGTCACGCTTCTTACATCCCCTCTAGACACCTGCCCAAGTTCTAGAAGTGCCCTAGCAAGGGCCTCTGGTGTTGTTGCCCCGTGAAGGTAAAGTTTCGAGGTCTCACCTGGACCTGGCAAGTCAAGTAATCGCGATATACCCTCAACTTGTTTCGGAAATGTAGAACAACTTATCGCTCCACCGCATACCTTGATCAGGGCGGCCCATTGAGAGATAGATGGTGTGAGACTGTCTGGCACAGCTTGTACGTCGGTAAGTGCCTTCAGAACTTTGCTGCTGAATAGTGTATCGTATGAGACTGATAGACATGCGCACATAGCTGCACATGCAATTCCTTGTTCCGTCTCTGCCAGTATTTTCACGATATGTTTGACCCCAAATCCAAACCACAAGACTTGCCCATAAGATGAAAATGCCTTGAGCTTCGCGGTTGCGTCGGAGAATCGCAGTTGTGCATCAGGCCGGAGCTTGAAATTAGAGAACATTGCTTGGCCCATCGCGATTGTAATCATCTCCACGCCTGCTTTTGCAAAGCGTGCGAGAACCTCGACAGAAAACGTCATTGTTGATCCTGATAAGGCGACCCAATCGACAGAGCCTTGTTGTGCAAAATTCGCAGACGAACCGCCGCGACGTGTGAGTGCGTCTCCCATAATATACAGTGATATAAGGTATGTATTTGTGGTAGCCGTTTCAACTAGTCTAGAGTAAACCAAGAGCTTTCCGTCAGCTGGGCAAAGCGATATTTTATAACTGATCGTGACTGCAGCCTTGAGGTTGTTCGAAGAACTGCCTCAACTATAGGCGTATCTTATGACATGGTGCATGCATATAGCTCTAGCACTGCCACTGGCAGATAACGAATAAGACTTGGGATGACCAAACTTGAAGACTTCGCTTCTCCCAGCCTCATGGTGAGGGGTCTCGCATTGGACAGAAACCTCAGAAGTCATCATTCCACCCTCATTCCCACCAAAATGAGCCTTGAACACTCAGCCCCCGTTACACAGAGTCTTAGTACAAGCCTCAGAGATTGCGACTTTGATGTTTGCTTTTTTGCGGGGTAGGCGGGGGACGATAGTATGCAGCCTTAGGGGAAATATTTCCGGATTTAAACAGATTGCAAAAAAAGCAAAATAAAAACTAAAGATTCCTGGGTACAAAAGACGCCTAGGGGTGCCATAACTCTGAAAACTAACCATCTAGGCTCCTCTCTTTCTTTAATATTGACCCGGATAGCTGGTTCGAAGCCTTCCAAGACTTTGTACGTCAGAATAGCTAGGCACTCACGAAACTACACCAGCTACAACACTTTATAATTTCAGCTCTTGAAACGCACAGGAATTATTCACTTGAAACCCGAGGAAAGCCAACTGTGTGCAACAAAATGTCTAATCATGCTAGAAACGAACATCTTCAATCTCCTTCAATCTGGTTCAAGCCCGCATCTTCTGCTATAGTCATATTCCGAGGGAGTCGTGCAGTCGCATCTTGAGTGAGATCATATTCCCCTCGCACTAAGGACAACTGTGCCATGCCCATCTCGTGTTTCGTCTCAATGCATCGGGATCGGTAGCGACGACCTGTTAACAAAGCGTAGAAGAAATCGAAGTGGCTGCAGAAGATGTAGCTATCCTGGGAGAGGACGGAGTATAGTTGTATGGCGCTATAATTCGAGAGTAGTCCCACGGCAGATCAAGTTTGCAGAGTCCCGCCCGCGTGCGAAGGTCCAAACGCAGAGATCGTTACAATAACATCCTCGACTTGAACAGTCATACACCTCGAAACCCAACAGTCGAATTCGAAGTCGCAGAGTATGCGGCGCAGTACTTCGTCGGGCAGGAAGCCGAAAAGGCCAACAGACGATGTTCGAGGATGTCCAAGGCCTCTCGAGATTGAGAACTGGATCACGGCTCTATGCGGCTCAGTCCAAGTTGTACCATTGAATTGAAGATCGGTCTTCGCTCTGGTGCGTTCTCCATCCTTCGTTGACGTTGAGCACGTCGTTAACACTATGGTGGGCGTTGATACTAAGTTGTCGAGACAGCGGGCCGAACGACGCTAAAATGGCGTTTCCGTCAGATCTGTGCTTTGGGCTAAAATTAATGTGGATTCTATCGCCTTTTTTATATCTGATGAATAGGTGAATAGCCATGTTGTTGCGCAAACCTTTTATCTCCAATTCCGACGCTGGGCTCTGGTAAAGAGTTTTAGCCTGCTGTCAAGTCCAGCACCTGAGGCTTTCTAGTCTGATATTATGATAAAGCAGAGGATTCCTAGCCCTAACCCAACGCTAAGAATCTCTACCAGGTGAGTCCATGAAATCCCCTGAAGATATATCCATATCATGACCAAGATTGGATAGGGCACTACATCTACCATATTACTAGCCCAACTAAAATTCTAAAATATTACCCATCATACCTCCACCACCGTCCCCCTAAACTCTCTCTCCTATACAAACTCGCAATATTCTGTAGATGTACTACTCTATTCAGTAAATTTCAAATGTGAAGTCTTTAGAACTATTTCCCCGGCGAGGAAGTAAAACCCCCCAATCTCAACCCCTCATTCTCTCAACCCCTCAATCTCTCAACCCCTCCCCACAAAGAACTAACCTCCACCCATATCACCATCTCAATAACCTCAATAATTCCCCAGCAGGAGAAAAAAACCACCTACTCTTTTTGATTCTCATATGGGAGATGTTTAATTAAGCGTTAGTAGAGCGTGGAGAAGTTGATAGGAAGGTTTGTGAAGAAGCATCATTGAGCATCATTTTTATATAGATTTGGCGGGGGGGAAAGAAAGGCGGATTTAGAGGGGGGTGTATTGAATCGGGGAGGTTTCGAGGTGCATGGATCTTGGGATTGAGATGCTCAAGACATAATCATCCCTCGAATTTCAAAAGCGGGGCATAAACAACAGCAAATGAGTCTGACTTCACACAGCCAGTACTAAGCCAAGCCCTCCAAAACAGAGAGAGAAAGGCATACTCGCAAACGACCCGCCCAACAAGTCAGCAATTCACGCAAACTCTAAATATGAAATCTCCTTGAATTCTGCCCTCAAGTATCTAGGCGAGCTTGGAAGTTAAACACAAAAAGGCAGACATACATAAGCAAAGCAACCGCTGCCTCCAATCCCATCCCATCCCTCTTCTCAAAATCATGCATCGAGCAAATCATCCATCCATCCACTCACCTACATCCTCAAAGAGATGTATCTATCCCCAACCCCTGGTTCTTTTCCTGCTTCAGTCCCAACTAGCTCGATCACATACCAAATTTACCAGTTGAATATTCCTCTTTCTCTTCAACTCTCGATGCCTCAAAGGCACGGCACGTATTCAGCCCCTGTTCTCCCCATAGGGAACCCCCTCACTCCCCTCGAATTTCATGGCCGGCCCACCAAATCCGTCGCCGTCATCCCGCTGGACAAATGGACTAGTCGACATGCCCCTATCCCAACTTCTCCCGAACATAGACGGATCCAGATTTGCGTTCCCCTCGCTCTCCTGCTTTGCCATCCCATCCATAAAGCCATCAGTCCGCTTGGGGTCTGTAGGAGCGTTCGCTCGGGGGGGTTGAATGCTATACGGTGACATGTAAAATGGAGTTCGGTTGGGGAATTGGTCCTGGAGGGCTGGGTCTATCAAGGATGCGAAGCTGACGGGGGGTAGCTGCTTTTGCGGCTCTGGGAAGCTCTGTTGTGGGTTAATTGGAGGGGCAGCCCAGGATTGACGTGCAGAGGAGTTGGTTCTTCGTCTAGCTCTTGCGTTACCATCGATGAAGTCACTTTCTGGGGAGCTCTTTTCTGTATCCTGAAGCTTGCCGACATGGGGGTGACATTTTTGGTGACGGATCAGAACATCACTTTGCTTGTCAGTGAAAACGTCTTGGGGAGAGAATAAGAGTGGAATTCTATGAGAGGGCATATATACCTTCTAGAGAATTTCTTGTTACATTGTGGACAGGCATATGGACGTTCCCCGGTATCTGAAATCTTGTCAACACAAGCTCCCATTTCAGGATATAAAAGGACAAAGTGAAGGTAAGTGACAACATACGTGATCGTTCATGTCTCTTGAGATGATCCACCTTGGAGAACTTCCTCTCACAATACTGACACTTTTTAGGCTGTAAGCCCCGACTTGCAGGCATGGTGATGTCGATGGCGTCCCAGCGGTCCAGACCGCGTGGTTCTGTGTTGTGGGGTACGTGGGGCCAGCGACGTTGACAGCAGTCTCAGACAAGTAGCTGTATTGCAATGGGTGAGATCAATGCAGTTCGATGCACATAGCATTCCACTCGTGCAGTCGGTCCAGTACAGCTCCGGTGCGACACTGCAGTGAAATGGCGGCAACGCGTCCGGGAAGCTAGGCAATGGCGACACGGGTCACGACCCCAACCTCGCCTTCCTCCTCGCTCAAAGGAGAGGTGTATAGGGTCTAGAGAGACCACAGGAACTGTCTGGTACGTAAGCTATGTACTCGACGGCCGCCTCCCGAGTGTGGGACAATTGGGTGGGACTGTACTGTGGGGTGCGGGGTACCGAAGGACTCGGAAGGAGGGGCAGTAAAACAAAGTCCTAAGCGGACGAGTATGCACTCTTTAGGAACGGACTAAATGGAGAGAGGCAAATCGCGTCCCATCGAGGGTTGTATCTGGCTTGCGATCTCGTAGGTGTAGATTTTTCGATGAAAGATCCGAAGCGCAAAATACGTGAAGATGACAAAGTCAGTTGTCGGCCCGGAATATCAAGTCGGCGAGGCTAGGCCGCTTTCGGAACGCTTCTTCATCTGGGCTGGTATGAGGCAGTTTGAAATGGGTAATTGTTCTCCGTTTCTTCTAGTATAAGAGGATCAAGTTTGATAATTTGTATGGTTTAAGAAGTAGTTCATAATTTTCGTTTTCGTTTTCAGCATGATTAAACCCAAAATAAGAAGGAATGCTGACTCAAAAACTCCAGCGTCCATATTTTGTACAGCTTAAATTAATAAATAATCAGTCGAGCAGATACTTTTATTACCTCTATTATTAAAGAATTCAGGCTGAAAGTAATTGGAGTATTGTCACAGGTTTTGTAGCTGGTTATCGTGCACTTCTAATCTTTTAGCCACCGATATAAAGAGTAAAAAGTATAACCCAAAAGATTCCACGTTGGAGTTAACGTTACCAGCATATAAACATAAAACATAGTCGTGTTTCCTATCTTCCATTAATAATACAGATGACTTACTCCTCCCTCCCAAGAGGTAAAGCCTTTCCCACATCATTATAACCTCGCATAACTTCTCAATCAGAAACCAGTTTACCTCTCATTTATGATATTTAAATATTAGCATACTACTAATAACTGTCGATCCAACCACTATTTCCATAACTCATCTCCTATAAAGAACCTACCTCCATAACCTTTAAACCCCTCTCCTCGCTTAAAGGGGTCATAAACCCAACTCCCGTAAATAAACAACACTTATGACCACACAATATAACAAGCAAACATCTAAACAATGGATATGGTTTTACTTCAAAAAGGTATCATATATTACTAGTCAACTAACTAGCTAGCTATTTCACTGAAAAGTGGCACCCACTGCCCATCAATCATATGCCTTGCCAAACCACCAGCAAGCATCAATCTACTCAAAGCACATATCTAAACCCCCTATTATCCAACTCCGTCACATCCAACATCCCCCTCTCCACAGCCTCCCTATCCTCCTCCTCACTCGCCACCCCCAGCTCCGTCTGCTGCCGATCTCGACTCTTGTTGACGCTCCACATGTAGATGTACAACGCAACCACCATGAGTAGTTTAATACTATACCCTACCAACATCGCTACATACGCACTATGGTATCGGGCTATTCGTCATCATTAGCACCGTTCCCTCCCCTCATTCCCGCAACGCGTTTTTCATTGACAAAAACAAAAACTTGTGTCTATCGACGATACAAGGAGAGAAGCGAGGGAAAAAAAAGAATTGGCACTTACGAGCTTCGCTACTTTTGAATGTCTGAGGACCGATGATATTCCCAACACAATATCCCGTAAACACCACCGCCCCGGTAATCTGCTTCTTCGTATACCCAGCTACATTGCTACTCACCATCGTCAAACTCAAACTGAAACCCAAGCCTTGAAAATAACACAACCACAACCCCACCATGCGTCCCCACTTGTTGCTCTCCGGAAGGCCTACCAGCAGTGCCGACCCCAGGATACAGATCGTGTTGGCCACTATCATGGTGATGCACCTCGTGTTGGGATATTTGGTGCAGAGGTATCCCCCCGCGATCAAGGCCAGGAATTGGACGGCTCCACCTGGGATTTGGAGGTACTGGGTACCGAGGGTGCTGAAATCGAGAGAGCTGATGATGAGGGATGTGAATGACGTCAAGGCTGAATTGGGAACCTGAGCCCCAACCGCCATCACAAACAAGATCCACGTCTTGGGGTCCCTCGCTGTTTGGATGAGTTGGTATCGTTGGAAGTGGTGGTTCTTGACTCCTTGCTTATTCTTGGATACTCGGTTGACGGCGATGATCCTCTCGGCGGGGGTTAGGAACTTAGCGGTAGAGGGAAGGTCGGGGAGGATGAGGAGGGAGACAATCCCCCAGAAGATGGAGAGGGCGCCAAATATTAGGAAAACATACATCCAGCGTGCAAGTCCAGTGGTTATATGGCCGACGGCGTAACCGATCAGGCCGCCGAACATTGTGGCGAGGCCATTGGTACAGTAGTAGATTTCAAGACGAAGGGGTTGTTCGGGGGTGGTGTACCACATGGACATGAGGAGGACGAAACCGGGGTTGATTGTTGCTTCTATGGCCCCGAGGAAGAATCTTGATTTGGTCATTAGTTGAGGGATCTAGAGGGGTATGAGATTACTTGATTTACCGGTTCGTGGCAATACCGGCGAAGGAGTTACAGGCGGGGGTAGTGATGAGAATAATGCCCCATCCTATGGTAGTGAGTGAAAGGACTTTGCCGATAGGGAGCCGTTGCAGCAGATATCCAGATGGAAATTGGGATATCAGATAGCCAAAGTAAAAGATCGATCCTGAATCATAGCGTGAGTTTCTTGATACCTATCAAAAGCGAGTCTTCAAAGCATACCCAGCCAAGAATAGTCCTGTCCCACCAGATGCGTCCCCTTTTGCAGCCCATACACACTTGCAAAATTGATACTATTCTTATCCAAATACTGCAATAAATACGTCACAAACAAGACCGGAATGATCCTGAGATCGATCTTCCTGAGAACCCTCTTAAGCTCAGCGGGATCCGCTTCGATATCTTTCCCATCTCTATACAACTCATAGTTATCATCGAGCTGATTTGAAGACACCGGCGATATCTCATCCACGCCCTGCGTTGAACGTGCCGGAGAAGGAAAGATATGCTTCTCTGGATCCTGCGTCGATGCCATTTCGAACTTCACGCTTAAACGATGGTCACAGGTAGGTAATGATCTGCAAAAATTACACCAAGGCAAGAAATACAAGCAAACATCAGAACAAGAACGAGTATAAGAGATGTAACTAAGGAACGGAAGAAAAGATACGTAGCACTCGCTATCGTAATGATCTATAATCACATCACACCGTCTCTCCGGCTCTTCTCTCCAACTCTTCTGAAAAACATCCAATATTTCGGATCCTCAACGGTTCCTCCGACCAACCATGAATCTCAATCTAATCCGCAGTCGGGAAGAGCACCGGTAGCGAATGGGTTTGGCAACGTTGAAAGACCGGTAGAAGAAGGTGGGAAGCATCTTTGGCGTGGTGAGCACTGGGGAAATGATATGCGATGCGGGGTGTGTGCTCCATTGGGCGATGTCGTGATATCTGAGGGGGTTGTCGTAATTCTCAGCGGTGCCTTTGGGTGCTCGAACTTACTCGCGTCGTGCGTTGAGATCATCATTGAGCGTGAGATTGTTATTACTTGGCACTTGATGCGAGATTAGGGAATGAAATAAGGGGATTTTGTTGTTGTCGTGTGAAGTGTTGAAGAGGGACGAAAGGTTGCTGTGATGACCTTGATTGAGAGAAGCGATCACATGATCGCTCTTCCCAATTTTAACAACAGGGACTTTCTTGAGGTCTACCGCGGGCTTTTTCGACGGGCTAAGAAATTATAGATCATTGCTTGAAAGAGACTCTATAGCTTATATATGCAATCAACTGTTGTCCTGTCGAATAACCCTTTATTGCCATGGGCAAGGAGTATATCCAACGCCGTGGTCCAACTCCTCCATCCCATCCCAACCCATCATCACCTCGAGTCGAACCTTGCGGGGTAAGCTTATTCGCTCTCACTCTATTCCGCTTCCTCTCCCTCCCTATCTTCGTCCTCCTACCAAAACCCAGAATCGCGATATCTTCACCAGTTACGATCACAAGCTTCACCCCCTATCCCAACCCCTTTTCCTTTGCCATTAATCCCCTACGCCTCTTCTTCCCAAGCCATGCTCCTCCCCCTCCCCTGCGGAACAATTCTCCGCTCCTCCCAGCCCCTCTCCCCTGAGGATCAAAAGCATCACGGAGGATGAGACACAGATACTACGTATGAAGTCCTTATTGACTTCCAAAGGTACAGTACTTTCAGGCTCAAGCCCAATCCCCCGAGCGCAATCCAGATCTCAAAGCGGCTCATTGCGTTTCCAACCTTGTCTTCTTCCCTCCCCTCCCCTCTGTTCGTTCCTGGCATCAAGACATGCCCTCCCTCTCTCCTCACATCTCATCTCATCTCGATCATTCCCTTCTCAGCTCCCCTACCCAAGCCAGGTCTCCTCCCTCACTCCCGCCGTATATCCCTCCACCAAACCACCATTTTCACATGCTCGTCATTTCCCCTCTCCCTACAATCTGCATTTGCATCTGCATCGATTACCTACGTTACTTACCATTGCAGCCGCAGGGAGCAGCACGGAAAACCACTCCAACTTCGTCTCCCTCTCTGACCTTGGCAGGATACTCGGACATCTCTCTACTCTATCGCAAACGAAAAGTCTTACGACGACATTTGCTTATTCACCAAATAACTCACTCGTTAAGTTTAAGTGATTGTCCACTAACCAAGCTCGCAACCGAGCCGGAAGTCTTCCCTCTTCTAAAACGCCACAAAACAAAAGACGAAAAGTAAACCCACTATGAACCAATATTAACTAATATACTTACAATCTCGAACCAAACTCTTTGCTTTCTACTTCTAAAACAATACCTATCCAGCTACACCTACTTGCCTACCTCCCTACCGAGTCAGATAAACTAATTAACCAACCACTCAACCCTCTTTAACTAATCATCACACCTCACAAAGTAATAACAGCTTTCCTCTCCTCTCCTCTCTTATTCACACTTCAACCCTCACAAATCCTTTTCACACATAATACTACCCATTTCAGCTTACGCCTCCCCCTCCTCATGCATGCATACACATCTCACCTCACATATCATCACGGAGCCAAAGCCACCTCCGAACCTGCATTCTCACTGCATACCGACTACCTACCTCCTGACTGACAAGCTCCTGCATCCATATCCCAATCCCAATCCCAATCCCATCCACTACCATGATTTCACTCCCGGACCAACCCCTCTTTTGGGAAGGACCTTATTGTTTGTGCTACCGTGGTCTGCTGCGCACGTCAGCGGCGCGATTTGGACGGGTTTCTTTTGTTACTTGGTTGAGTTAAGGCCAATCGAGGGGCTCTTTATTCATTATATTTTATTATATTTATTGTTTTGATAAACTATTTTCTAACATTATTTTATTTCATTCACAATATTTCGTATTTTCAAAATGGAAATTCGTATGTAAATTCGTATATAAATCCAAATATCAATCCAAATCCGCGCTTCATCCACCTATTAATCCCCAACAACACCAAACCCCCCATCTCATCTAAAATCCCTATTTATATATATACCATTCAAAAACCCTCCTAATCCCCTCCCCTCCCCCAACTCAAAACAACCCCCCCAACGCGTGCGCACGCGCACAACGTCCCCAAACCAGCCCAATCCAACACCGACAGATCGAACCCCCCCAAAAGACCCCAAAAAACCCAATCAGCTAAACATTCCAACCTCACTCGTCCGCGGTACGTCCGTGATGTGATGAACTCGTGCTGCCCCCGTGATGGAGGGTATATGTGCCCCTTCGCTATAGGGCTGACGCCCACCCACACGCTATTGATTGGAGCGCGGAAGTGCCTTCCATTCCCTACTTACGTCCTTCCACCATCCATTGCATCTCCACCATTCCCTGCTTGCTTATCCTGCTTGCTTTGCCTTACCTCGCCTTACCTCGCCTTGCCTTGCCTCACTCCACTCCATCCCACTCCACTTCACCTACTTCCACTCTCCTTCACTCTCCTGCTGTACCACCTATTCATTCACCCAATCATTCATTCATCCATCCCCTTCCTTCCAATCAAAGAAACCGCAATCCCACATCCACCCTAATAGGTAAATAAACACCTCCCCCTCTCTCCATTTAATATCTCGTGCCGCTTTACAGTGCTATACCTCTGCATATATGAGCCATCCAATCAGCGCATTCTTTTATCTATAATATAAAAATATATAATCAAGTCTAGTTTGATCTACTTGTAATCCTCATCTTGTTAATCTAAGAATGTTATAGTATATAATAACAAGATTAAATAAAAGATGCTGTTATAATTATAATAATAATTATCTTGCTCGCGATTTGCAGAGAAACATATCTAAGTTAAACAAACAAAAAGCTTCATTAACAAATCTATTCTATCTCATTCATTTATTTATTCGCCATTTAAAAAGAAACAACAGCCCACCTCTCTCAAGTCTTATACCTTCCTATTTCCCTTCTCTTCCCCTTCTTTATTTCATTTTCTCTAGCTAGCTTAACTACAAAACCCATCTCAATACCCCTTCTAAAACAAACCGAAAAAGGAAAAAAACCTCAGATTTCCATCCGGTAGCCGCGGGCCATTTTGATAAAAAAAAGTGAATATGAATAATTATAAGTTATCTCATTTGACACTAAAACTAAACCAAGGACAGAAAATCTATTTACATTCGAAAAAGATTAAACAAAAGGAAGAGAAGCTAAGCAAGAGGAGAGGAAGATATTAAACATTAAATATTTACACCGCTTTTAAATAGTTTATATTATAAAACATTTTCTTTTCTTTGAAAAAAAAAAACGCTTATTTCAAACCCATCTTATCTAATAACATAATCTATATATATAATCTGAACATAATTTCAAGTTTCTTTTGAAAGTCGAAAAGAAAAAATAAAGAAAAATTTTGAATAAGTATTTTAAAAGAGGACGGCGAGGAAGAATATAAGCAAATGGATTGAGAATGGATAAATGCTTGTTTTGTGAGTATCTACATGTTGTATATTTATAAATCATTTGATTTTTGTTTTTCAAGTTTAGAGTTCTGTTATAAAGAGGAAGCGGAACTAAGCTACCTACCTACCTACCTACCTAGCCAGTGAAAGAAGAAAGAAAGAAAGAAAGAAAGAAAGAAAGAAAGAGGTTTCAACGAAACCCAATACCGACCGAAACTCGAAAAAACGCTGAATTCCAAACTCCAACCTCAATCCCGAACTAACTTAAACCAACTTATTTTTTAGCAATCAGTGGCTTAGAGAGAGAGATGAGGATTTCCAACCAACCGTCTCCATATTTCACGTTTGGTTCTCTTAAAGCTTGATCGTTCGTTCGTTGCCCCGTTGTTTTGGGTGAGGTTACATTAAACACTCATGTAGGCCCGTTTTTCTCTCTCTTTAGAGTTCCACACTCCCTTGCTAGATTATCCCATTCTTTTTTTAGTTTTGGATTTTGGATGTGGATTTTGCAGTTTCTTCTTATTTTATCCGTTAGATGGGCTAGTTCGTTCGTCATCCGGGGCTTTTCCGGATCGGAGTTTTGCGAGGGGCTTTGAATGGAGTCACTATCTATGGAGCAGGTTGCAAAGTCCCGTCGAGTCCGGCTGGGGACTGACGAGGGAGTGTTGATGTGATGGAGGGAGGCATCATATCATGTCCGGAGCGCTGTGTTTTCGATCGAATGGGGCGTGGGGAGTTTTGGTCGGTCGGAAGTTGCCGTTGGATGGATGATGAGATGTGGATATCTATCTGTATCAGATGATTTTGACGTGATGGGATTATTGTCTGTGTACGTAGTAATCGGGAGAGTCGCAAGCGTGTCGAAGAGCGCGATTCATGTGCCGATGTTGAGAGACACGGTGCGATATGATTCGGGGATGTTTTTCTTTTGTCCTGTTCGCGATTACGCTGCGAGAGTTCATGCGAGTTTGCTGATGGGACATTCTATCGCAGCAGGTACAGGACTGCTGTCCCTTCGTATACAAGTACCGTCCCTCAGTGCGTACGAAAAGATACGACACCATATGTCGGCCGGGGAGCCTGCTTCCGCTGCTGTCAGGTACGCGCACTCGGTCGAGGTCAATCTCGACCTGGGGAAAAGCTCCCGGCTGACCAGAGCCAGAGCCAAAGCCAAGCAAGCACCAGGAGGGCCTGTCCGGCGGGTCGAGCGTTCGGTTCAACGGTGGTGTTCGTTCTGTTCTTCTCGTCTTCGGTCGATGAGCCCATCCCTCAGGGATGATGGCGCCCACTTCCCAGTCACCGTTGCGGAAAACCTTGCAGACGTGAGAGAGGCGCGAGTCAAGCAGGCATGGCACATACCAACAACCCATCCGCCATCCATCCTCATCTCATCTCTCACCCGAGCATTCGAACACGACTCGCTCCACATACGAGCTAAGGCGACTAGTCCTCCGTGACGGAGGCACTCCGCGAGAGACCGCCCGCCAGCATGAGGGAGTTTTGCCGTCAAACAGGATAGGATGGAAACTCGGACGGACTTTCAGTGGCGGTGATTGGCGCCGTGCGCATCGCCATCGAAAAAAAGAATATTGGACGGAAATTAAAAACCTGCTCATGTGCCACGTCTCTGCAGATGGGATCTCTCACTCGAAACCCGCAGAGGGGAAGCGGACAGAGTTCGAGGTCGTCGGGGAAGAGACGCGTCGAGGGGGGGTTGCTCTCTCCGTCCGGTCCAGGTCCAACTGGCTCGTGCGATACTTTACGTCGGGTTGGGTTGAATGGTTTGCCCATCTCACGGACGGTTCTTCAGGTAGGGATTGGAGCTCGAGATCGCCCGTCGGTCGGGGGAGGGGTTCTGGGCAAACCTCGCTGGCGGGCCTCTCACCCTCGAGGGGGGAAGCTCACGAACAGGCTACAGAAATTCTCCGATCAACAAGGCAAGGTGCGAAAAGCCTCGAGGGTTGAGCAGCCGCCTGTCTCCTGTACTTACTTCCTAGGCCAGCCAAGCCAGCCCACGAGCAAGCCAGCCTTACGGGAGGGGAGGGAGGAACGTGAAGGGATTCACGATGCCGGTTCTGCTCAGCCTGGTCGACCTGGCCCATCTGCCGGCCATGGGTCAACATGTCAACATGTGAAGGAGCGAGCTACGGGAAAGTATGATTTTGCAACGTCGGTTCGTGAGAGCTTCATGCCGCCTCGCGATGGATGGGTGGTGAGTGCTTCCTCCGCACGAGCTCATCTCTGGCGGCCACGCGCGCCCAAATCGCCGAGTCGAGCGTCTCCTCGAGACAAGAAACCGCACTCGATTCCGGTTAAAACGGATGGGAGAACCGGGGAGGTGATTGGGGAAACATCGAGGGTGACTCGGAAGATGGGAGGGACGTACATGGACGGAGGAATTCCCAGCAATCTTTTCTCTCTCGATCCATCGTGGTCTTGAGCGGACTTGACTCGCATCTGACACTTGCTTCCCCCTTCCCTTCCACTTCCCCGAGAGGATGGATCGGTCGGAGCGCCAGTTCTTTCTCCTCTCTTTGTTCGCGTTGGATCAGAAGTCACCCATTTGGCGGTAGAACGTGTGGGTGCGGTTCGGTTTATTGGCCCGTCCGCGGCGCCTTTGATCCATCCGTCTTGCGAGGGCTGACTGCAAACGGAGCAAGCAAGCAAGTCTGCAGTATCACATCTCATCGCAGCTACAGATCGAGAGATAAGTCTCCGTACGTACAGTGCAGTCCAGTGCAGCAGTACGGTACAGATAGGTCTTGGAGTCCGGACGCCGCCGAGTAAGCCCGCGCCACGGCCCAGGGGCAGACGAGACGCGCTTATTTTTCTTCTTCGCATGAATATCTCATTTACAAGTTTGACAAGCCGTTTTGGGGGGATGTACAGTACGAGGAGAGAAGGGGGGGGGGGGTTCCTCCGGAGAAAAATCGAAGCGGGCGGGCTGCATGGCTGTTTGTGGCTCGAGCTCGGTCGGATTCGAGGAGGGGAGCGGATAAGGAAAGGCTCTGGTAAGGTTACGTTGCGACCTGTCGCATTGAATCTGGGTCGCGAGGGTAGGATGGGATGGGGATGGGGATGGATGATGGGACGTGAGTATGATCTACGGAGGGTGTGCAGAGGAACAATCTACTGTAGTCCGGGTCGAAACTCGATACTGTAGCTAGATAGATCGGCTAGGCGACGGGGTAATCAATCAAATCAAATCAAATCACATCAATCGATCCTTCATCCGTGAATATCAAAAATGGCCCAAGTGATTGATTGATTTCTCTCTGTCTGGCCTCCCTCTTTGGGAAAGTCATCTCCGGGGCTACTTTATGCAGCTGCGCGTCCGCAGCTGGAGGCCTTTTTTATTCTTCCTTTCTTGCCCTTCTCTGCCGAGTAGTTCTCTGCCGAGTAGCTATGCTATTGTTGGCTAGGAAGGAGGGGAGGGTGAGATGATGGGGTTTGTTTCAGTGGGAGGAGGTAGGTGGGTGGATGAGAGAGAGGGGAGAGGGGAGAGGGGAGAGGGAGAGGGAGAGGGAGAGAGAGAGGGGGATGGGATGGGATGGGATTGGTATGTTATGTTATGTTATGTTATGTTATGTTATGTTATGTTATGTTATGTTATGTTATGTTATGTTATTGGTAGGGTAGGAGAGGTAATCATAATCATTTCTTCCTATTGTTATTGTGAAGAAAGAGATAGTTCGACTTGGGGCTTGGAAATGGATGAGATGATGGGTTGGGATTGAGATGAGAGATACCGTAGATGATATGGGGTATAGTATTGTTTTTCGGGAGGGAGGGTTCTGGATGGATGTGGATGTGGATGGATAGATGATGAGGGGTGTGTGTATGAGGTTTGTGTTCAGTTTTTGAATGGAGGGTGATTGGAAAGGGGATAGTTCGGCCGGATCTGGTTAGAGTGTGGGTGGGGATATCAGATGGGAAGGGGTGACGCTTGGGTGATGGTTAGGAGGTTACCGGTAGTTGGTTAGGGAAGAGGGTAGTTGATTAAGAAAGAGGTAAGTTGGTTAAGAGGTTAGTTGGTTAAGAGGTTGGTTGATTAAGCGGTTAGATGGTTAAGAGGTTAGTTGATTAAGAGGTTAGTCATTTAACAGGTTAGTCAAGGAAGAGGTTAGTTCGTTAAGAAAGAGGTTAGTTGATTAAGAGGTTAGTCATTCAACAGGTTAGTCAATTAAGAGTTTACTCAGTCAATCAATAGGTTAGTCCATTAATAGCCCCTCCCTACCTTTACCCTCCCGGACTCCTCCCTATTGGATGATGAGTCGACTCGGACTCGGATGGGATGACATGGATGGAATGATGGGAAGAGTCAGTCAGTCAGTCACCGTTAGTCAGGCCCGTCCAGATGGAAGGATCAGATGGATGGATTTTGATTTCTAACAAAGCTGGGAATCGAGATCCCCGTCCGCTCGAGGCCCTCCAAGCCACGATGAAGCCATCTCTGTGAGAATCCCGGGAGCCCATCTCTGCCCTCCCCCTTCCCCTCCCCGGATCGCAAGACCTGGTTTCCCTCCTCTTTTATCTTCAGCGGAAAGCCATCGACGTCGAAGAGAGGCACATCCGAAGGCCCTTGTCCTTGTGAGAAAGACGTTCGACTTCTCTCATCATCTTCTTTGGTTTTGTTTTATTTTGTTTGGTTCGTGTGCAACCCCCCCCTCCCCCCTTGCGACTTCTCTGCGCACCTGAGCCACCACAACCACCACCACCACCACTGCGACCGGGCCCTGCCATCCACCCATCCACCCATCCACCCAGAGAAGAGACACAAAAGACCGAACAGACCTCGACCCCCTTCCCCAGTCAGTCAAGCTTTCGGCAGCTTCTTCTGCATTCCCCAACCTGGCATCTGAACGAACATCACCCATCCATCCTGGCATCTGAACCAACAACCCATCCATCCCCATCCCCCATCACTGAACCCCTATCCTTGCATCCCGCTCCATGCGATACCGTTGAAAACCTCCGATCATCAATCACTTTTCCAACGTCCGGCCGGTGAAGCTATTCGCAAAAGGAGAAGAAAGAAAAAAAGAATCGTCGCGACGGCGAGGTGTGTCGCCGGTGAATCCACCCTCCCCCTCCACCCCTCAACCGCGACATCGCCATCCCATCCCCATCCCACTTCATTCCACCCTCGACCACCGCCCGATCCGCATCGTGCCACGACTCGTCCACGTGCCTCATTCCCTCCCGTGGGATCAATTATCGCGACCTGCATCCTGCGTGCGCGCAACGAGAATTCGTCGAATCCGACTCGGGCGACTCCTGCATCCTCCCCCCAAGACTGCACGAACGCGTCTCGTACGAGCCTCCGTCGACACCGGTCTCGTGGGAAGACCCTGCCCGAACGAACTTCTTCAACCGACGACTGTCCGACCATCCGACTAGACTAGTGACATCCACCGACAGATCTAGCTGGAATCCATTGGGATTGTATACTGAAAGAGAGGTTCGTCATCCCTTTTCCTCTTCTCCGACCCCCCCCCTCAGCCCGGATCTGGTCGAGATGCTCGCGCGCCGCAGGAGGCCCTCTCCGCCGCCTGAGTCCAACCACCGCGATGCCATCGTGTCCTGGTCAGCTACAAGAGCTGCTGGTACCACGCGCGAACGTGGTCATTCATCCATCCGGGCCAGATGTTCCACGCGGTTGGTGTGCTCTGGTTCGAGGCGAGGCATTCGCGCGTGTCCTCTCGACGCTGCACGCATCCGTCGCTCGTTGCGCGCACACGGTGGCAAGGTGGTTTTGCTCGTGCTCTCGTGCCCCGACTCGATGGGTCTGGGGAGACCCCCGAATGAAGGAACCTATGCTGACGGTCGTGCCACCTAGATCTGGATACCGTGCGTCCCGGTTCCTGTTGCTCCCCTCTGCCCGTCGAACGTGCTCCAACGGCCGCGCTCCTCTGCGCAATCCGAAGAGGCCTTCCCAAGATCGGGCCCTGCAGAGCGTTGGCAAGGATCCTCGCGCCGAAGGATTGGATCGGGTGTCTGGGCATTAGCAGACGGCCGCCGAGGAATCCACGGCGTGAGTGCGAGAAGATACCAGAGTGCCAGAGACTGCCCCAGCGGAGACTCTCCCAGAAGGGTTGCGAAGTCGAGATTGATCGGGATATACCACTCCAGCGCGGTGGTGAAGAACGCTGCGTGATTCCCTGCTGCAGATCCGAGGATCTCCTTGTTCTTCCCCAAGAGGTAAGATCTCTCCTCGATCGCGTGGACACCGGTCGGCCTGTACAAATTGGACTGGTAAAATCATTCTCCTTGTTCATAGACAAGTGCTTTCCGTCTCTTTCAGACGTCACCATCAACGGAAGCTAAGAAACCGAGAAGAGAAGAAGAAAAGAGTAGCGGGACAAAGTCCCACAAACCCATTACGCAGTCTGTAGACGTCTCACTTGCTTTACCCATGGATATATGGCTAATCAGGCCCTTGACAGGACATCGTCTGCAAGTCCCGGATTTGAGCAGAGTTGATCGCTGCCGAAATCCGAAGTCTACCCCGCCATCCTCCTGTCGCTAAGACACCACAGATCAGGTCATCCAAAGGTACGTTCGAGACGGGGTTCCCTTCATCTCTGAGCCAGATTGTTGTTTTCGACCTGTCGTATAAAGGCGCCGCGCTCCCCTGTTTTCCCCCCACCACATGGGAGCCCTCGACGTGTAAGCGAGGGTATCATCCGCGCGATCATGGCCTGCTGCATGACTAGCCAGTGGCACCCTGTCGTCGTTGCAACCCCATTGTCTCCTTAATTAATGTGCCGAAGCCTGCGTGTTGCCTTGGCGGGTGAGCGTGGGTGTCCTGCCCTGGCCCGATGTTTACCAACCAACCCATGCCGGTATAATAACTCCAAGCCCAGCCCAGCAGCTTGAACTGACCTGACCATCTCCCCTCCCCAGTCTCTTTCCACAGAGCAAACGGTCTTTGCTCGCAGCCTTCGATCTCAGCCTCGTCTGAGCATATCATTGCGTCATTCCTTGCGCGCGTTGCTGCTGCGGTACATCATCACATTGGCGGTGTCGAGTTCCTGTATGCATCTTTCCATTTTCCGCATGAGCTAGTTCAGTCGCTGCCAGTTGCTTTTACCGCCGGACTGATCACAGAGCCGATTGGGATCGAGAATGAAGCTAACGAGGTTCATAGAATCAGCTCCAGAGCTTCGGTATCTCCAACCCTTTGAATTTGCAATTCGAGAATTTAGCAAGTAAGTTTTTGAGCCGGATTTCTGTCATTTCATGTTTTGTGGCCGCCGGATATCTTGTTTCCTCGTCCTTCGCTCTTCAGACGCCAAAGGCCTAGTGGCCGGCTAGGACAACGTGGGTTCATTCCAGGGCGCACGCGATGGCCCACATCCTCGTTCAAACGTTCAGCATCCTGTCACCACCGACGTTGTACGCCACAAACCTTGCTCCTCGCTTTCACATCACCATCGCCAAATGGCATCAAGGGATATCCTTTTACTCGATGCGGATCGTCCCATTGTGTACAACATGGACGCCTCTCGGTACCCCGCCACTCCCTATCCATCTCGACAACACCACGCAATCCCTCGGTCCTATCTGATACTCGAAATGCGCTCACCTGGCCCGGTCACCACTACGTCTAGATGGAGAGATGCCCCAAGAAATTTGCCCGTCGTTTCATGCATCGATGGGATTGCGCCTATCCCCATGAAAGCAGTCTCTTGGAGTTACCACAGAACGATCCGCTCAGGGATCGAGAGGACTCTATTTTAGACATGGAATTCTATTTTTGTCTTCCGATGCGCGATCCTACGTTTCGGTCATCGCTTTTCATCACTGGCATTTGATTTTACTATACTCTGGCCAATTACTAACACCAATTTGAAGCAGATCCGCCGGAACTCGAGTGCACCACGCACCGGAAACGTTTCACCTCAGCCTGCGAGACCGTTTAGAGCGATAGGTGTTCTGCTTCAAGTTATTCTTGTAAGTCGAGACGATCCTGATTCCTCTGTTTCTCCCTGCAATCGATTTGTCCGCACGGATCTTTCAGGCATGGGTTTGCAATCAATCAATCCTCCTACCCCACCTCCCACGGCCGGTGGCTTGGACCTTGTCGAGACGACGAGACTGATGAGATCTTCAACAGGACCAGGACTCGGATCCCCCATCTCGAAAATGGCCCATCGACAGAACAGTGGAGTGTACAAAGAAGAGCCCGGCGCGGGCCCGGGAGATCACGTCTCGGTAAGAGCACCGCTTTCCCTCTGTAACGTTTGTGCATTTTCGCGTTGGTTGCCGGTCCTGCGACGCGTGCTATCATTTCCTTTTTGTCCTGCCAAATTTCTCCATGGTGCAAGGGGTCGTACTTCGGTGTGGCTTGGATGCTTTCCAGAAGATCATGACCCCAGAAGGGACTCGAAAACAGCGGGCGAAACTTGCGGACTTCGTTTCACAATGGGCCTAGGGGGTGCATGCTGCCCAATCCCACGCAACACGCCCAAGCTGGGCCATGCACAGACCTCGCTTAACGGGCCCGATGCGCAGAAGTCGATTCTGGTGCTGGTTTTGGGTCGCCAGCGTCGGTTTGGTGATGTGATGTGCGAGTCGCACAAGCGCTGCCGAGTCCGGCTCGAGGCCAGCCGCCAGCACCCGTTCGCTCGCTGTGGTGGGCGGTCGTGCAAGCGTGCGTCGCGCTGGGTGCCGCGGCGGCGAGTCGAGTGTGATTTGATGGATATTCACGTTCAGCGTCGAGTTTGCGGTGTTTAATTCTGCATCACGATTGGAAATGTCCTTGCGTACCCTGCGGTGGTTGGGTGTGGTGGGATCCGGCCGAGTGTTGCCATTCTCGCTTGTTGCGAACTCGCATCGGCCTCCTGAGTGGGTGGCTTGTCAGAGTTGAACGCCATCAAACACAAACTTTTCCATGGCTGGCACACACCCTCTCACCCCCTCTCCTCGCCCCCTCTTTGCGCTCCAAGCAAATTTGACACGACGCTAGCACCGCGTCACCTTTCTAAAAACGTCCGCATCCATACAAGGCCTTTACAAGGTCTCGGTCTTGTCCCCTGGGTGCATCCACCGGTGTCATCGACCATCCCCATCCATCCACCCATCCATCCAACCCTCACCGCTGCAGCTCCGACGCAGTTGACCAGTGACGGCAGACTGGCTGCCCTGCTCCCATCCATCCTAGCTGGCTGCCCAATGGCGGTGGTCCCATATAAGCCATTGGCCGCCCACCCTGACACCCGGTCTTGCCCCCTCGTCCACCTCGTTGCATTTCCATTCACCCCCTTGTCACGTTTCTTCCATGCGCTGTCGCCGTCCCACCGCCTAACTTCAAATTTTATCAATCACCTTACTTTTGTGGCCCCTACCCGCGACTTATGCCCATGCTATTACCCAAGATTCGACAATCCTTCCTCATCCTGAAATTCTAAAGCTTCATACTCGTCCCCCCCTGCCCCCCCATCCTTCTCCGCCTCATTCACCCCCCCCCGGCGGCATCCTTTCTAAACACTACCAAGGCGGCCGATTCAACTTCCCTCGGTGGTCTTTTTATCCTCGCTCGGATCTATCTTCCTCTAACTCTTTTGCTCCTCTTCTCCGGCACTCCTCCAAGTTGGTCCTCCTGTTTATTTTCTTAAGTTCCGCGACCCTCGTCACTCCACTACGTTAATTTTTGGAGCCCTGCGAAAATCATTCAATCTCTCTCGGACATTGCCTCGTCGCTTCTAGCTCCCCGGGCCATCGTCTGAACATTTCGTAATAGAGCAAGGCATCTGTTATACAGAGGTACACCCTCGTGCATTTCCCTTGCCCCCCCAGCATTCTGTCGAGCCATCACTCTCTTCTCCATTATTGTTCAGGCCCAAGGTCAGAGCAGAGAAGATCGGATTCTGGGTACCACATGCTGCAGCGCACCCTCGTCATCAAGGATCGACCACACTGCTCGACTTCTATATTGTCAAAACAAACATCGCGACGCGTCTAGACTCTCCAATGGTCATTATATTTTGCCATTGATTGATTTCATCATATCACTCGAGAACTATCACTGACAATGGCCTCAATGCAGCCTTATCCCCCTCACGCGCAGCAGGGTCCGCCACCGCCCGACCGCTACCAGCAACCGCGACCGTCGAGCATCGTCCAGCAACACCAGCAAGCTCCACCTCCCCAGCAGAATAGCCCATATCCGCCTCCTCAATACGCTCAGCAAGGTGGCTCAGGTCCAGGTGGTCCCGAGCTCCCATATTATAGCCACCCGAGTCCGTACAGTACTCCCGCCTCCGGCCCGTACTCCTCTGCAGGTAAGAAGCGCGATTCTCACGCGTCGTTTGACTCGTCATACCGGGCAATGGGCTAACGCGCAGCGTCAGAAAACCCCGACATCATGGCGGCTACGCAGATGACGCGACCATATCCTCCTCCCATCTCCTATCACACTCCTCAGTCGAATTCTCCCGCATCCGTGGCATCGCCATCGGGGCACGACCAGCATCGCATGTATGGCGGGCCACAACCTCAATTACAACAGAATCCGCAGATGTACTATGGGGCGCCGCAACAGCAATATCCTCCGATGCCTCCGCAAGGTCCCCCATCCTACGCGCCTCAACCACAGCAGCAACACCATCAGTCCATGACTTCGCAGCCCAACCTGCTCATGTCGCATAACCAGTCCCAACACCAGATGCAGCAGCATCCCAGCCAGCAGCAGGGCATGACGGGCAGTCCGCGAACGAAAATGGAGGCACAAATCCCACAGATCCAACGTCCATCTGCCCCTCTGGGTCCCCCTCAGCATCAGCCCAACGGGCCACCGATGCAGCAGAATGGACCGGGCGGCAACAATGGAGTGAACCCGAATGCCGCGCCGGGGCCGATTCCCGCCACCACCCCTCTGGTGGTGCGTCAAGATAACAATGGCGTGCAATGGATCGCGTTCGAGTATTCGCGCGATCGCGTAAAGATGGAGTACACCATCCGATGCGACGTGGAGTCGGTCAACGTGGATACCTTGAGCCCCGAGTTCAAGCACGAGAACTGCGTGTATCCGCGCGCCTGCTGCCCCAAGGACCAATACCGTGGCAATCGGTTGGTGTATGAGACGGAGTGCAATACCGTCGGCTGGGCGCTGGCCGAGCTGAACCCGTGCCTGCGAGGGAAGAGAGGCTTGATCCAGCGGGCGGTGGATAGCTGGCGCAACAGCAACCAAGACCCACGATTGCGGAGTAGACGAGTTCGCAGAATGGCCAAGATCAACAATCGCAAGGCGGTGCAGGCGGCGACACACCCCCCTCACATGGCTGGGCCCAGCGGTCCCACAGGGATGCCACCAACCCAGAACATGGGTCCAGGCGGCGCGGGAAACATGGGCAAACCTAGCTTGGGTGGGATGGGTGGACCGCAGCTCCATCACCACCACAATCATCCGGATGGGAGCAGTCAAGGAGGGGACGACGGTATGTTTCACCAGATGTGATGCTGTGCTGCGAAATTTTGTTGTTATTTATTATTTATGTTATGATACCTCTTGCGATAAATACCTGTTGAGCGGGAGGATACACGATTCTGGGAGCAGAAGATTGTCTATCTGGGTCTCTTAAAGGGAAACTCCTGTATAATACATCATTGCACTTTTGTTGCTTGGCTTGGCACGAACGGGCTCGGGCGTTGGCACCTTGCTTGCTTGCATACATATTTCCCACGGCCTCATGTCTTTACACCATTGTACTGTTACACACTTCCCATGCTCACAAGGCATTCGCTCACTGCTTCCGCTCTCTGCTTCTTCCACATCGCTTACCGGTTAAAACGTGAGGCTAATCTGACTTCCCAATTGACAGATGAGGAATACATCGACGAGCAGCATCATCACCATCACCAAGCTCCCCCTCCAGGTCCTCCAGGCGCGCCAGAAGATGTCCGACAAGCCCAAGAATTCCCTGGCTACCCTGGCTCCTACCCTCCCAATCCCTCCGTAGGCGGCGCAAGCATCGCGCCTGACATGCGTTCCTCTCATAGCGTTCCACCGCATCCCATCGCCGCTCGCTCCCATTCCCACTCGCACAGCAAAGGCACCGAGGACATGGACGAGGCGGAGCGGACGAGCCTCTTCGGCGACATCCCCGAGGGCAAGAAGCGCAAGTTCATCCTCGTCGACGACCCGGGTAAGGGCGGTCGCGTGCGCGTCCGGGTCACGCTCGACACGGTCGACATCAAGGAGATCCCGGACTCGTTCCGCAAGTCGAACTCGGTGTACCCGCGGTCGTGGTTCCCGCTGCAGATGCAGAGCCCGCCGCCGTCGGCGCACGGGAGCCGGTTCTTCGAGAACGACGATGATGACGATGATGCGGTGGAGGTGGCGGGCGGGGGGAAGCGGGGGCGCAAGGGCAAGATGATGGTGCAGGTGCCGCTGGCGGATGGGGGGGAGGCCGAGGTGGGCGTCCCACGGTTGACGAAGAGTATCCGGTCGAAGGAGGTGAAGCTGAATGATTTGGGGTATCGCATGACGTGGCATCAGAGTCGGGTTTTTGCGGATAAGACGGTGTTCTTGCAGAAGGCTTGTGAGTTTTCTTTCCTCTGTATCTCTCTCTGTTGGTCTCCGTCTTTTGATTTGAGGTTGAGAATGTGATTGTGATTGTGATTGAGGATGGAAATAAGGGATTGAATCTCGAAGCTGATGTTGATGGATGTATCTAGTGGATTCGTATCGGAATAAGATCCGCGAGACGATGGAGAAGACGGATATGGTGGTGGCGGCGACGGCGCCCCATTTCGAACTACGGGTTGGGAAGAGGCGGTGGAATGAGAGGGGGAAGAGGGAGAGGAAGAGTATTGGCGTTGATGTTTGAGTTAGTGAGGTGAGGTGTGTGAGGGTTGGTCTGGTTTGGTTGATCTGGCTGGTGCTGGTGCTCTTGGGCTTGCTTGTCGTGGGGCTTATAATGTTTTTGGCCTGTCCATCGGTTGGTCGGTTGATCAGTTGGGTGGGTGGTTGCGAACTTGCTTTCGAGGCTGGGGTTGAATATGATATGATGTGGTCGATGTGATATGGTCGACGAGAGAATCGAGAGAATCGATCCCTTACTTCGGCATCCATCATCCGGCGCACACGACGCACATTTACTTCTCCCCAACACACAAACAAACAAAGAATCCATAATCAATCGATCAATCAATCACACGAACGAACAAATAAACGAACAAATAAACAAACAATGGAGCAAGCGGGCCAATGGGCATATCATCTCCCTACCACCCTCCTCCTACCTACCACCTACCTACCTCCAACCCACCTCCAACCTACCTACCACCTACCTACCTACCTCCAACCTACCTACCTCCACCCTCCACCCTCCAAATAACCACCTCCCAGGTCTAACCACCCGTATTCCCGCTCCCCACCCTTAATCTAATCAGAGCTTGTTTGCTTGCCTCTCTGCATCTCTTCCTTTCTTGGTCTCTCCCTCGTTTTTTTCCTTCCTGCCTTTTGTCTTCGCGCTCTTTATGGAGAGGGGGAAAACGCCTATTCTCGACTTGATATGGATATGTATGACTTTGATGAGAGAGGAAGGAAGGAAGGAAAAAGGAAGGAATGAAAAGAAAAAAGGAAAAGAAAAAAGGAAGGAAAAGAAAGAGTGTTGCTTAGGTGGGAGGGAGGAGGCGTGGATGTATTCAATGGAAAATGGGAAAATGGGAAAATGGGGAATATGGAAGGTTTTGCTTTGTTTGATTGGTTGATTGATTGTTTGATTCTTTGATTCTTTGATTGTTTGATCGATTAATTGATTTTCTTGGGGTTGGTTGGTTTATTTATTTATTAGGGTTGGTTGGTGGGGAGGAGTGGATGGATAGGATAGGGTGTATAATTCTACCTTTTTTTTCTCTTTTTTTTCTTTTGTGTGGGTGGGATGCAATGTGATGGAATGCAATTGAATGGAATGGAATGGAATGAATGGGGTGCAATAAAAAGGCTTGTTTTTTTCTTGATTGCTTTTCTTGCTTGCGATGATGGGTGGATGGATGGATGGGGTGGGTTGGCTTGTTTGTTTGTTTGTTTATTTGGGTGGGTTTTTGGGTAATTTGTTTGGGTGGGTGGTTAATTTGTATGGGTGCTTTGCTTTGGGTGGGCTCTATGGGTTATCTGGTTTGATGTCGATGGGATGGGGTGGGGTGGTATGAGATGGGGGATGGAGAGATGGAGTCGATTGAGGTTGAGGTTGGGGAGGTTACAGAAGTGGGGGCAATTAATTGGAGTGTGGTGGTAGTGAGGTTGGGGAGGTTGATAAGATAGAGGGATAGATGGACGGATAGATAGATAGATATATTAAGGGGGGGGAGAGATGAGATTGAGGGATGGAATTGAGGGATGTGGGGGAAGTTAGAGGGGTTGAGAGGGGGTTTGAAGGGGGAATTGAGGGGGGAAATTGAGGGGGGGGGAAATAAAAGGGAAATAAAAGGGGAGTAGCTACATACATACGTGAATGAAAAGATTAAGACTGAGAGTAAGAGTAAGAGTCGGAGTAAGATTAAGAGTAAGAGTAAAAGTAAGAGTAAAAGTAAGAGTAAAATAGATGGGGATAGGTATGATAAAGTGTGTGTGAATGAGATATCTCTTTGATATTTTGATATTTTGATTATTCAATTGTTGTTTATCTGTGTTTGTATTTGTGGTTTGTGTTCGTGTAGGCTGGTCTAGTCTAGCCTCTCGGCTCTGGGCTCTCGTCTCTGGGCTAGTAGAAGTTGTAGAAGTTGTAGAAGTGGTAAAAGTAGTAGAAGTAGTAAAAGTGATAAGAGGTGTGAGAGACGTGAGAGGTGAGAGGAGTAGTAGTGGTAGGAGGTGTGAGAGGTTTAAGAAGTATAAGAGGTATAAGAGGTAAGAGATGTAAGGTAAGTTAAAGTTTTAATAACTTAGAAAGTCTTTATAAAGTTTTAAAGAAGTTATCTACCCTTCTTACTTATCTACCTTACACTATAATCTTTTTAGTTTCTTAGGTGTGAATAAAATTAGCGTAAATAGAATGTCTTTTTAATATCTTAATTGTTCATTTGTATTTGTGTTTGTATTTGTTCAGTTTAGTCTAGCCTCTCAGCTCTCGACTCTCAGCTCTGGGCTCTAGTCTAAGTTATTTGGTGTGGTTTAGTATAGTTTAGCATAATATAGTAGTAGAAGTTGTAAGAATTATAAAAGTTATAAAACTTAAGTTTAAGTTTTAAAGCCTTAGTGAAGCCTTAATGAAGTTGTATACCCTTCTTACTTCTCTACCCCACCCATACCTTAACTGTTTCTAGTTCCTTTTCGTTATTTAAAAAATCCTTGCATTTTTATTGTGTTTTGTTTGTTTGTTTACTTATTTGTATACACTCACTCTATCATGTTCGTCATCTACCAGCTTCATCCGCTAGCTCCATCCACAAGCTCCATCCACCAGCTCCATCCCACCGGCTTCATCATCCACCAACTCAATCATCCCGCTCGCTCCATATCATACACATATACATACCAGTAATCATACAGATCAAACACCAACCCTGATCTATCCCTTTGTATGCTTATAAGTCCGCAAGCATACAAATCCTACCATCATCCTCACCCCAACCTCAACTTCGCACCTACACCTCCACACTCCAATCCCGACTTTTCACCCACAACTCCCCAACTACACTAACAACTTCAAACCTCAACTTTACACTTACAACTCCCCACCCCTAAACCCCAACTCCCAACCTATACCTACAGCTCCATACCCCAACCCCAAATCTCCACCTACATCCTACATCCTACCCCTTACCCCTCACCCCTCACCCCACCCCATCCTCACCTACAACTCACCCCCTCCCCTCCCCCTCCCCCTCTCCCTTCTTTTCTCCCTTCTTCCCCCCTCTCCTCCCCCTCACCACCCAACCCAAGACCAAGCTCCTTCCTCCCCTTATACGTAACCCTGATTCTCTGTCTCGCACCCGCAGTTGCCGAGCTTCCAGATGTGGTACGAGTCCTAGTCGGACCTGCGTGCAAAGTACGAGTCCAAGTCGAATCTCCAGACATAGAATTACCTTCAGACATGGTAGGAACACCAGCTGAACCGCTAGACATAACACTCACACCAGCACTAGCACCCTGACCCCGACCACGACCCCGCCTCGCCATCAACGCCAACAAAGCAGATGTTGGATCTGAAGCACTTGATTCTAGGATAGGGCTCTCGCTACGATAACCAGGTATTCGTCGTGGAATAAATGCGAATCCTTGATCACCGTCAAATCCCTCGCTTCTCTGCCCTAACCCAGATCGACGATTCGGTTCGTTGAAAAGACCTGATGTCATGTTTGCGACTGGGGCTCTGCTTGATGAAGATGTCATAGAGGGGAAGCTCGAAGGTGGATGATATAGTTCTGTGATGGATCTTGGGTCTCTGGTTAAGAGGGGAGGTGGAGGTGGAAGTGCTAGTTGAAGTGTCATGTCTGGGGCTGGGTTTGAGAATGAGGTGGCTTGAGGGGAAGGACTTGGGGTAGGAGTAGGAGTGAGAGAGAGACGATGGAAAAAAAAGTCTAGTGGTCCGGTTGTTTTTTGTCGCTTATTGTTACATTGTGAGGATGCTGGCGAGGGAGCGGGACGACGGGTTCCTTGCTGTGGTGCTGCTGCTGCTGCTGCTGCTGTTGGGGTTGCAGGTTCCAAGGCGGGTTCTAAGCGTGCAAGTGTTTCGCGAGCGTTTGCGTGGAGATCTATTCCTTGGTGGGGGCGAGCGGGCGTAGGCACCCTATCTTTCACTGACTTGTATTCTGGGACTTGCTGGTTGGTTTTGCGATTCTGCTTGCCGCTTGGTCTTGTTGCTTGGGGGCCGGGATTGCGTCGCTTTGGAGGATTTAGAGGGGAGGTGTCGTCGTCGTTGCTGCTGATGCTGATGGCTCGGGAGCGGGAGGTGGTCTTGGGGCTGGAATGGATGGTTGATGTGTTGTTGGGGTAGGAGTCTTGCTTTAATGGTGGTCGATAGATATTACCCTGGGGAGCTCTGGGGCGTGATGTTTGGGGAGCAGATGCGGATGGGTTGTTTGTCTTTGTGGTTTTAGAGCCCGGCGCAGATCTCTTGCGTGAGGTTGGATTAGATCCTCTCTCTGAGGCACCCTTTCCATCATTGCTCTCGACTGGAGGAACTGATGTGCTTGCTCTCGAAGGGCCAGAGCGGGCTGGTTTGAGGGACAATATAGGCGCATTCATGCCACCGGTAGTAGAAGAGACGTTATCAAGAGAAGCTCGGGGAGACTCTTGATCGAAAACTTCATCGACTTCATTTTGTACCGCAGATGCTGGTCTTCTGGATGCAGATTTTCTTTGAGGTGAAGCATCCTCGGGTACCGAAGGTGCTTGTTTTCTCGATGCATATTTTCCTGGCGGTGATGCACTGTACAAATCCTCCTCCTCAAGCGAAAATTTAGCCAGATCCTCAGGTAGACCCTCACGCAGCTTCTTAAGCAGACCCTTAAGCGGACCCGTAGGCGGTGGCGGTGGCATACCCGTCAACTCAGTATCTTCCTGTCTCCCGGCAACCCAGAGCGGCATCTTCTTCGTCGGCAGCGCACGCTGGGGTGCCTTGAACATGTCTTTCGGACGCGAATCTTCATATACCTTCGTCTGGAAATTCTTCGCAATCCAGGATTCCGGATGAGGGGACTCGTAGACGTGACGCTCTTGCGGCCACCAGTCATATCGAGCGTTGAGATCGTGGGCATCGGGTGCTTTGGTGTCCAAGAGGGGTTTCTTGGTGCGGTCCCAGGTTGCGCGGTCCTTGACGACGAAGTTGGAGGGGCCTTCTTGGGGAAAGGGGGAGAATTTCTCTTGAATACTGTGGAGACGGACAAGTGGCCATTCCTGAAATTATTGGTTTTAGTATAATTGACAACCCGGTGGAGATACTGGTTTGTTGCATACCTGATACACACTCACTGAGGCACTGGCAACGAAGATATTGAACATGAGGTTGCTTGAACTGGTTCAAGTTTAGTTTGGAAATACTGGATGACGGAAAGGAATCGGCTTACAGCCAACTGGTTGTCCCAAAGAATGCTCGTTGACACTCCTGGAGTGCAGCAGGAGTGGGGCCTACTTCGAGGTAAGTTTGCTCCCACGGCTCTATTCCTCTTCCTTTGGAATTATCCCAGGTCTTGCGACTCTTTTCAATAGCCTAACCATTACAAGTTAGCCATAAATCAGAACGCAAAGAGATCGTGTCAACATACAAATAGGAACAACTGATGGGAATCGCGGAAATCCTGGTGCGGAGCCTCTTGGCCTCTCTTCCTAACCGGCTTATGGTTGATTGGTCTCCCGATATATCTCAGGTCCTTAGTAATATGCATATCGGCATAGCACTTGCGAGGGATGAGGCCATCGTTAGGCTCTGGAGCATCTGGAAATGGGCTGTCTCGGAACAGCTTCATCCCATACGTCTTACCATCGTTGCAAAGAGTGATGTCTCGAGGGCACATAACTGTATCTCCATGTCAGCTTTTGTACGAAAGGAGGGGGAATAAACCGACCAGCAGCACCGCCTTCAAGTTTATCGGAAACATCTCGAAGGCGATCATGGAAGTAATAACAAAAGTCCACCGAAGAACCAATGCCTAGTGGAGAGTAGACTCTTGTCTTTGCTTGGATAGCGGATGGACTGAACTCTTTCCGTTCAACAAAGTTCGTTGCACTGTGGATAATAATTAGCATTTACACATTGGCAAAGGACAAGTACTCACTCTACTCCTTCCTTGCCCCCGAAACCCATAAAGTACAAAGAACCCCTCAAAGCTGTTTCAATTGCAATTTTCACCTTTCCGCCGCTATTATTTGTTCCCCAAGAGAAATCATCGGGAAGGAAAGCGGCTTTGGAAAACACCTCGGCAAGCAATTCGTTCGCCTTAACTCTTAGCTCGTCAACATGCTGGAAAGTACCTTGTTCACCATCCCAAAAGGTCTTGGAGTACTCCTTCGTTCCCCGCGTATTCGCGACCTCCAGCTCATTTCTCTCGATCCAATAGTTCTCCCATTGATCGTCCGTCAAGGATAAGTCGTAAGGAGCAGATAATTTCCACTTCTCTACACACTGTTTGCCATATCCACTATCGGGAGGTGTATCAGAGAGACCAAACCAGGTTGGAATTAGAAATGTTGTAATCAATCTTTGAGTTCTAGGCGCCATGGCTAGCTAGTGTTGTACTATAGCAACGCGTAGAGGTGTTGTAGATGACAGGCGCGGGCCCACCATGTGCGATGGGGGTTCTGACGATCGATTGTGTTCAGCAATGAAAGATTGTTGTACTGGATCAATACCGCGTAGTATTTGTTGTCTGGATGTTGTAGGAGCTGACTTGCACAGCTTTCAGATAGGGAGACCCTGTCTCTCCGATGTGATCACAAGGGAATGACTCGAGAAGCCACAGTGTGCAAGGCGGCTCAATAGATTTACCTGGCAGATCAAAGCGAGAAGGGCAATTGACGATGCTCTGCAGGAGCTTGATGTTTTGTGCGTCGCTGATGAATGAAGGAGGACAAAGACGACGAAGAGGGTTTGAACGGTTCGAAGATCGTTCCGTAAACCAAATCACTCCGTGACAGGTCTCCCTTGAGAGATTCAATAGCAGAGGGAAAGAAAGCAAAATAGAGTATGAGGGATGACTCGTTCTTTGAGTAGGTTCCAAGGGTTATTGGCGTGGTTGTAGAGAAAGAAAGAGAGAGGTGGAGAAATACGCCTGGAAGAGCAGCGCAAAGACGGCTCTGCAAACGAGATGGCTCTGCGAAAGATCTCAAACGAGAGAACTGATCGCAGAATTAAAACAAAGCAGAAGCACGGAGACAGCCAATACACTTCTTGAGTGGATGCGACAGATGTATGTGTGTACTTCGTAGTTGTATTGACAAGATTTTGGTCAACAGAAATCCAACCGCGTTTGTGCGCACTAGCGCCCCAAGCGAAGCTAGCCCATTCCTGGCTTTGCCCTGGCTTTGATCACGTTCCCCAATCCCGAAAGAAACTTCTTTCTAGTTGTCTGAGAGCTGTGTTAAGTTATAAAGGACGATTCGGATGTTGTGGTTTTGGGGGTTGAGGAAGATTCTCGGCTAAGTTTTAGGCGGTCTTGAACCGAGACGCTAGCTGGCTCCTTTTCTAGCCGAGGTGTCACCCCTTTCACGATCCAGATGTCTTTGTAGGTAATGGTATTAGTCAAGCACTTGAGGGATCTAATGCGATCTGCGAGACACTTTGTGGTAGGAACTGAACTGTCTTTGTTTTGGTGGTCTCTGTTGGGCTTTGGTACTAGGGATACCTGCAGGAGTGGATCCAAGAAAGCGTCTTAGAAAACAGATTAACTCATGAGAGAATAGAGCTGATAGGACTCGCTAGCACGTTGTGCAATAGAAGAGTGATATTTGTATCAATAATCAGATTTCATTACTGATGCGGGAGGGTTGTAGAGCCTAAATGAAGCGTCGTTCAGAGGATGCTATTGTTGGCGAAACAGCAAAACGACTTGTGTGAGATTGGCCACCGCATTTGAAACCTATTCCAGATATCGAAAGTGATGAATTACTTCCACTAAAATGTCTTAGAGCATGAAGCTTCAACCGTTGATAACAGAATTTGCAACCTTTTCTCACGATTTGAACCATTTATTTACCTCACTAGTAGAGATACTGACAACGAGTACCAGAGTACAAGCTATCAGCCGCATTGCGATTTAACCATTCTTGGTGAATTTTATCCTTTTAAGTTCCTTCAATGCCAATTTTGACACTCGTGAGTTCGCATCATTGACTGCCAGATGGTTCGTTTAAATCCATTTTTGGGTGGATTATCTTCTGTAGTATAGGTCATCGTCTCATTAAAACTCTAACTCTGTTGTATTGAGCCCTGTTAACACTATCGGTATTTCATAAAGATTGACTGGCCCTCTTAAAATACTAAAATCCTTCTGGAGTTGAGCTTTCGTTGGCTATCATCGCCATCCTCGCCATTATCAGCCCCATCTTCAAAGCAATTGAACACCAATCGCAATCGTTACTCTACAAGGGGAGGCCGCCCTTATAACTTCAACGAACCCTGGACTCATGACTCTCGATTGGTTCCTACCACCTTTCGTACTTCCACCCCCAGTCGCTTAAAGACAACCGGTTAAGGCTCAAGATCCCAGAACTTGCATTGAAAGGTAGGACAAGGGGAGGGCCGCCCTTTTTGCGATGTGCAACAAAATCCAAAACAATAAACCGACACAATCCATTGGCTCTCTACTTTAAGTTCTACGGAAGTATGAAACTTAGCCTTTGAACATTCCTAGCATACAGCCGCACGTGCATAGTCTTCGCTTAGCACGGCTGAAAAGCTCCGACCATATATCCTGCCTGACCTACCCCTCCCACCCTGTCGTCCCTACCACTCCATCTGCTAATATACCCACCGAACAAGGAGAGCCTGAGATGGTAATTACAAGGGGAAGCTGCCTCTACGACATGCAACAAACTCTCTCTTCATTTAATGTTATTTTATTGGTTTCAGGGCATTTTTGCTAGGCTAAAACAGCTGATCTGACGGCTTTCACCCACTTTCGAATAGCACGCGTACCAACTTCAGCGGGACGGTAGCTGTTAGGATTCTTTGCGAGTCTACGTCTTGCTACAAATTTACGTCCTTCAAAGAGTTTCTATCTTTTTGTAACAATAGTTGGGTCCAAGTTACGAGGATTCGATTACTGTGCCAGAAGGAAGCTTCCTTCCATAGTCCACCTTAATTGTCTCTCCACTCTGCTCGTTTATGTCATACAGCTGTTGGACATCGTCTCAATCCCCACTTGAGATTGTCGGTACATTCCGTACGGTACAACGCGGATGCACAATGCATTTCCGTACATGGGGAGGCCGCACTCACGATATGCAACAAAATTTATTCGTTTTTTCTGGACGTTGACAGTGATTGGCTTCGGCTCTTCTGGGTAACGGTCACTAGACCCGCAGGAGTAGAAATACTTTAATTCAAAAGCCGTTGCGACTCCAAGTCCCCACACTATGGCATTAACAATCGCTATTATCAGGAGGCATTCACCTCCTTTGAGACGGTCATTTCACGGTTTGAAAGCACTCGTAAAGTCAGCCCATCTCCCGCCTCTCTATTCGAACTTTAGTCATTTGAAGGGTCGCCTACATCCGAGTGGAGACCCGAGTTCACTTCAAAGACTTTCACTTCTTCACCGAGGTATATATCAAAAACGACTCAGAGGTAAAAAGCCCTCCTACAATGTGCAACGAACACAAGATCCAAACAGATTATCTTACCTCCGTGCCTCCGTACCCTTCATACGAAGTACTCTGGTAAATCCTCTCTTTGAAGTCTGGTCAGGCAGGGGTCATGTAAAGCCCATGATTGGTTTGCTTTACAAGCGCCAAGATACGAGACGCAAGAGCGGCTCTTGTCTCTCATGCCTCCCCGCTCCTTGTCAATGAGTGTGCTCCATCTATGTCTGACGATATGACCGGGGGAGGCCGCGCTTACGAAGTGCAACAAAGCTGAGAACTCATAAAACCACAACCCTTGATTGGCTTTTAAACGTAATTCCCAACTCCAGTCTTCTCTGGACCTCTTCGGGGAATCCCTGGGACAAGAAAAGTGTCGACGTAGAGATCTCCGCACGTGCTCCCGCTCCCAGTTCCCGCTCCCAGTCTCCGCCCCGAACTGGGTATAGCTTGGCGGTACCAACAGGGGAACTCCTACATCCCTATGAGGGCTACGACGTGCAACAAAACCGTCCGGAAACATGATGGAGATTTGATTGGCGTTGTGTTCTCTCTAACCAGAGTCAAAAAAAGAAGATCAAATCGCTCCTTTAGAGCTAGTTAAATTCCGACTCTTGGGAGGTGTTGGAGGCACCAGAGGCTTACTCGGATATTACATAAGATTTATATCTAGCCTGGTGAGCCTCGGGTCTTTGTGTCTATCTTTCCTTCAACATCTCGACAAGCATGTAGTTAGCAATGCTTCCCTCTAACGCCATTACCACTAGGCAGTGGCCCTTCAATCTGCACGACTCCCATAGATTCTTCGCCCTCTTCTACCAATGGACCACCCTCAACTGCCTCCATAGTTGCACTCGCGGACTGCACTCCTTTCCGCCTCTCCTCGACATCAAGATACTGAGGGTGAGGGGTGGAAAACGGAGCCCATCACCTAGACTCGTGCCTCCATCGATACTACCCACGGATGGGAAAGCCCAAGGTTCGGTCATCTGCAGATACGTGCAGACTGGGGGCCTTCATTTGCCCGCCTCGTCGAGACCACCGCTTCTAGTTCAGCACTCGCAGAAGAGCCACGAAACCATACCTGATATTCTTTTGAACTATCATCCTCGACATGCGGTAGCTCCCAAGCAACATGGCCTAGCTCTCGAACCAGAGTCAGGGCCAATCGAGGACTCCTCGAGGGGGAGGACATCCAAGAGCCCGACTTCTCGCGAACTCTTTACGCCAGCACCTCTGATTCGGAAAGTGGAGACCATGCCAATTAAAAAAGCCGCGACGACTATACCTTTGCCAATTACTAGATTCAAGACTCCGATGGTCAGGAAAATCAACACCCATTTAAGGATTAGGCCAATTTCGCCAGAGGGTACTAGGATCGTTTCTCCGCCGACTGCTAGGAAAGTTGAGATCAAGCCCAAAGCTAAAATCCGACATGTTCAATCCACTAAACTCCCAATTAGCAAATACCTGGTTGGGTCTTGGTCTAGCAGCATCGTGAGGAGGTTTGAGACCGGATCTCCAGAACTCAGCTATCAAGTCCAATACTCTATTCCCTGGTCGCCGGTCCCGATTACCGAAAATGAAAGACCTGCCTTCCGAAATGATTTACATCCCATCTCTCGGCTAGCACAACATAGTGAATTCGCGCAGTTCGAGCATTGAAAGGCGGGGTCAGTCACGGACCCACACACCCTACGAACCGTCACGATCGAGTTTGAACAAGAAAAGTTGGGATAAAAAGAGTTCGGCAGATGAGACATAAGAAAGTTACAAGTAGGAAACGGAGAGCAGACCTAAACAACGAAGAGTATTCGAGGGGGTACCAAGGGAACACTTTTATGATCACATATGCACGATAAAGCGTAGAACTGTTCTGTCACAGAACACAAGCACGCACGACTCCTCATCATCAGACCAGAAGTCTAGACACATCTGAGCCTCGTTTGGCCGAGAAGCATTATGAGGACCCACGAACAGCAAGCAGAGCAATTGAATGTACTTCGATTGCTAAAGCTAAGCGTGAACGTTCCTGAAGAAGGAATGCTAAGAAGGAAACTGAGTTAGATACAGAGGGTAAGGGGCCGCCCCCTAGCGCCTGGTCTGTGACCTAGCAAGCATACAGATAAGGAACGAAATCTGATAAGGAGACGAAGGAAGTACAAACTCGCAGAAGCAGAGACAAGTTTGGGCGATCTTTATTCGTGGAATACAAGTGGTCTTCGCACTTGGAGTTTGATTCGAGGGATAATTAAACAAATATCTCGCCCTTGCTTGTAAAGCAAAATCCAGGCCCTAAAAACCAGAGCTATATTGGAGTTATGGAGAAACTACAGAATGGTTTCTACGAAAGAGATTCAGGATACCCGATGCTGCGTACGTCATTATGATTCAGTTCGCATTTTTTTCATGATGATACCACGCAGCCAATTCTCCATGTTATGCTTTTGCTCGAGGAGTGTAAGAACTGGGATGCGAATTTTGACTTCCGGTTTTCTATTTCCACAATTCCCGTTGTAGGAAGGAGAAACAAAGATAGTATTCATACCTCGATCGAACGCGGCATTTTTCAAGGCTAAAGGCGTTTGGACTTTCACTCTGGTGCGAGGGCGTCACAATCTTGTCATAACTTTTGGTACAAAGGCAAGTCCTGACTATTTCACTGTCGATTTGACCCGTGGGTGTATGCGGGTGGTCTATTAGTTCTAAGCCTTGCTTGCGGTAGGATATCCTTCCCGTGGCATTTGTGTTTCTATTACTGAAAGCAATTCCATGGCAGATACCGGATTGCTCGAAGGAGGGACTCACATCAATCAGTTTGTCATTGCATGGTGACGGTATCGCAAATTAATCCTGCGATAGACCAGGAGAAGGCTCCTTCCAGATCAAGCGACAGCTGTCAGGTGAAGTGTGGCCATCTGGAAGGGGGGCCGATACCGTCAACAAACAAACAAACGCGTTGCCATAAATAAATGCAACCGTTACATGTGACGTGGTTTTCATTGCAGATCGATCCCCAAACACGCTCTCCCAATCTCCGAGTTCATTTGATGATCTTGTGTTCTTGACTGGAGCTTAAATCAGGGCTTGGCTATCCCTCATCCCACCCCTTGCAATTCATCCTTCTTCTAGAATTGGAGGCTTAGCGATTGTCACGCTGGCCAGAGAGCCATGACCCCCTCGCGGGGTGCGAACCTTGCCTGCAGTGTCTAAGGATAGAATTCTTCGCCCAAAACCTGCTGGAAGCCTTCCTGATCTGGAAGCTGAAGGTATCAAGGACCTCAACAGTCCATAACACATGCCTCCGACTTAGCTGTGCGCACGGCGTGATGTGCTAAAGGTTAACATCTGTGCCGCCGGGGCACTCTGCGGAAGATTCGGGAGCGGAGAAAACATAACGCAATAGAGCAAATACGATAACCGTGCCAAGAGATCGATCGTGAGCAAAGACAATGGTCTCACTTGGCTGTGTACCTGACGCACTGTCCCACATCGAAGTTCAAGTTTGGTACACTGCAGAGGATGCGATGTAAAACAAAGCCTAATTACGCTACGAATCTTTGAATTTCCCGCGTCTACTGTGTAAGACTGCAAATCATCTGGCAGTGCAATGCACACCCAATTCACAAACCTGCATGTCCGTCTGAGATTTAGTGGCCTCATCGCGATTTGACAAGTGCCGACGCTAATGCGTGAACAGGCAAAAGAAGCACGGTCTTTCAACTGAGGGAGATATAAAAACATGCCCACCAATGAAGAACATTTAAAGTTATCTCCCCCACACGAAGGCTCTGTGCTAGGTCGCTGACCTCGGGCGGGCACGTCGGCGCTTGTGAAGACCAAGGTTGGTTCAAGCTTTCTCAGCCAAGATTGGCTGATCTACCGAACCCCTGTGGGACTTCCCTCGGCAGAGAGGCAGGGGATGCCACCTGTGAGGGGGATTCCAGACTCGAAGATTGGCAGATCACATTGAAGATCTCGCAATGACCAACAGATAAGGAAGGTCGTCACCGTTGAAAGGTTCTAGAAGCATGTCTCGCCAATCATGACACAAAGACAGTCCAAGAAAGAAAGCGACAACATTGCAGATGCATTATCCACTCCTGTGCGGACCTCTTTCCATTCTACGAACTATCATCCCTGGGTTCAACGAGCCAGCTGGGGATCGTTCCGGATCAGCAAGCCAGCTAGCCAGTCTTCTTAAATGAAGAAGATAGCAAAGTCAACACGCTACCGGCGAGGACGTTGCATTTACAGGCTCACAGCACGCGCGCAGCTCTTCTCCCTCCTTCCTTTCTACGAAGTCCCCCGGTTCAGAAAGGGGATTCGATTGAGAAGGTGGCAAGACAAACAGGCTATCCGCGGGTATCTTACATTAGAAGTCTATACTCATGGGATGAACCTTATCAAGATGTTCATGCAAGCTATATAGAGCGAAGTGACGGTGCCAGATAAGGGCTAGGATACTACCATTGTGGAAGGTAGTTAGAACAAATTGAATACAATTTGATTTCAGAGCAGGGATCACCGTCTATATAAGTCAACCAGTATCCCCAGCCTCAAGTCTACTTTTCCTCCCCAGCCTCAACTCAAGTCTTCATTCGAGCCTGTCAACCACTCCAACCTTCTAATCTATCAGTTACAATTGCCCGATCCATTCTTAACAAAATGAAGCTCATCACCGTTGCCAGCGCCGTCCTAGTAAGTCCATAATCTTGTAACTGCTTGACATCCTTGAGCTTGACGACTGATATTTAAAACAGTGCTTCAGCGCCACCGGCCTTGCTGCACCCTTCACTCACATCCGCCAAGAGCGCAACAGAGCCCGCGCCGCCGGTCGCCGTGGAAATCCCATGAATAGGGCCCTCGCCCCCGAAAGCAGCAACAACACCCACGTCTCCTACAGCACCAACTGGTCTGGCGCCGTCCTCGTCGGCACCGGCTACACGAGCGTCACGGCCCAATTCGTAGCCCCTACCCCCACCTCATCCGGCTCCGGCTCGGCCTGGGTCGGCATCGACGGCGACACCTGCCAAACGGCCATCCTCCAAACCGGCATCGACTGGACCTACAACAGCGGCTACGACGCCTGGTATGAGTGGTATCCCGACTACGCCTACGACTTCAGCGGCATCACCATCCACGCCGGCGACTCCATCCAAACGACGGTGACGGCGACCTCCAAGACGGCCGGCAAGGCCACCCTCGAGAACCTCACCACCGGCGTGACAGTCAGCCACAGCTTCAGCAACGAGGCGTCCGAGGGCTCGCTGTGCGAGTACAACGCCGAGTGGATCGTCGAGGACTACGAGTCGGGCAACAGCCAGGTCAAGTTTGCGAACTTCGGCTCCGTGACCTTCACGGGGGCGTCGGCGTCGGGGAGCTCGGGGACGGTGGGCACGACGGGCGCACAGATTATCGATATGGAGACGTCGAGTGGCTCGGTTATTGTGCAGTGCTCTGTTCCGAGCTCGTCGTCGGTTAAGTGTACTTATGTCTAAGGGGCGGGGTTTTGGGTTGTTGAGACTTGAGTGAGGCGGGTTTGGGTTGAGTTGCGGACTGGAGTGGCTGTGTGGGAGTGGGGGTTAAAAAGTGGTGGATGATTGATGAGTTATGATGATGATGATGGGGGGTTCTATTCTGGTGTATCTAGCTTCTGCCTCCAACAAAAGTGATGGATATTTGGTGAGAATTGAGGGATTTTGCTTGTGATGTGTGGGTGATTCGTAGTTCTGCTGCTGTTGCCTTTTGCTTACTGCCTCTGCTGTTATATCAGATTTTTGATGCATCTCACCTCTTCCACCTCGTGATGAGGCCCCTCAAAGTCGGGGAGAGCTAAGATTTAGATCGTGGGTGTGATTCATACCTTCGGTGGGCTGCCTTTCGTGGACTGGTATTATCCTTTATCGAGAATTATTCCATTAAATCAGAAGAAGTTTTTGGCTCAAGTTAAACTCTTGATACTTCCTATTTACATACTGTTGCTATTGCTCGTGGATATAGGTCCTCGCCAACTCAAGCAGAATAAGATGCCGGCTATAAGAATTAAGCGAGGGAGTCTCTACCACAGCTACCACCGAGTGCTTCTAGCTAATATTCTTAGTTTGGGGCATCGAAATTTCTGAGAAGGAAAACATGTGCTCATGGTAGCATACGCGCAAGAATGGTTATGCAATGGGAAATTTACTCAGGAAAATAATAGGCTACTGGGAATAGTGAAGGTGGATATTGCCCAGCGGAAATTAGCTAAAGAGGATAAGCTTCTTTTGTTTTGTATTATCCACATTTGTTTAGTTAAGCTATAACATGGCAGAAGTGCAAAATCAACCTCGTGGATCCCAACAGTGACAAACGCCCATCTCAAAGTCTCTAGTTATGCTAAAGCTTGCGAAACACCCTTCTCCCCCGTTTTGATACTAAAATTTAAATCCCGTAAAGCACAATAAGGAAGCAAGTCGTGAATCCTCCATATCTCGCCCCCTTCTTAATCCTTCCTAACACCGGCAATCTAGCCACGCCAAATCATCCTTCATATTACAAGCCAAAAATGCTCTAACCCGAAACACCCCAGCTTAGACGTCGTTCTCATCCTCCAACAGCACTCTCTCGAGCGCCTCTTTCCTCTCCTTCGCCTCCTTCGCTTCCACCGCCTCCCTGAACCTCTCCACCGCCAAGTCAATATACTCTCCCCACCCCATCCTCTCAAAAACAGCCCGTCCCTCCTCTTCGCCCCTATGCCCTACCCCAAACCCCCTTAGGTAATTACCCGGACAAACCGTCTTCACTACCGCCCTCTCCCCCTCTCCTTCTCCCCTCATGAGATTCTCCGGCTTCTCCTTCACCTCCTCACTAATTGCTACCCTCCATTCTACCCTCGGCACCTGCACCTCTGTAATCTCACACCTCCTCAGAGATGCGACCTCATCCCGAAGCTTCCTATCGTCCCAGTACCGCCGGTGCCAAAGCCACTTGCTCTGCTCTGGCACCGGGATAGCATGCTTCAGCCCGCTCTCCGAAATATTAGGCGCCAGGGTGCTGGACCAATAACCACTGAATACCGAAGAGAGGCTTATGGGTTCGATGAAGTGGACGGGTGATTTGTCGATGTAGTCGTCCCGGAGCTGGAGTCTCTTCTGCCTCCAATTGGTGGGAAGGGGGGAGGTTGCGGAGTGGTGGGCTACGCACAGGCTGAGATTTTCAACCCCAGAGAAGATGTCAAGGAGTTGTGCGATGTGGATTTCGGGGTCGCCATTGAGGGAAGATGTGTGGTTATGTGTTGCATCGTCAAATTGAACGGCGAGATTTTTGACAAGGGGATAGTGACCGGTATAGGATGATGGAGATTGTTCATCGGAGGATTTATCTTCTATTGTATTGGATATAATACATGGGCCTAGGATATCTACGAGATGATCGATATCGAACGTCCTGGACTGTGACATGAAGTCTCGAAAGAATTCCGCAAACCGTATGTAGACAATGTCTCGCTGGAAATCAAGGTATACATCGGGCGAGGAATGGATAGTACCGAGAGAGCGCTTGTAGACCTTAGATGCTACTTGGTGGGACTCTTTGGATGCAAGTAATATCGCCGGCGTAGGAGACATGGATTTTAGCCCATATAGAAGGGAGAAACTATCAATGCCAGCGATGGACATATCGTTAGTATTTTCAGCGATGCGCCGTGTGGTGGTCTGAATTGGGTTGTCGAAGAAATTGTCCCAGTCAACCCAAGTCATACGTGTGCACGAGTGCTTGTTAAGATTATCCTTCCCAGTACGGATTTCTTCTTGCTTTCGATGGGCGGCTGTCTTTTTCAGCTTCTTGAGCCTGATTTCAACAACGCGAGGTCCAGGTAATGCTCTTTCCCATATCATCAGACGAACTTCTTTTGGAAGCCGTGGGAATTTGTGGAAGGAGAGTAGGGGTTTGGCCCGAGCGTTGCGAACTTCGGCAGCTTGGGCATTCAATAAACGAAAGAAATTAGAATCGGGAACAGAAGAATTGGGCGACGGCCGAAATGGGACCTCCATTTTGCTTTTGAACGCAGACTTCATGTCATCCAGCATCGACGGGTTCATCGTTGGGAATGGAAAGGTACTCTGAGTGGCATGGAGGTTTCCTTGGCTGGATGAAGCCGTAAGTGGCGAGAAAGCATACGGATGGGTTTGACCGCCGTGGGAAGCTTTCCATTCGATGACTTTATCCAGCCAGAGTCCATTCTCGTTAAGTTTCCGGACAGGGGGCTGAAATCTCCAGAGATCCACCTCATCTCTTTCATCCATTTCTGTATCTTGGGACATCTTTGGAGTGGAATGTAGGGGTTCACTCAAAAACGGCCTCGGGCTCCGAATATAAAAACGGCGTTTTTCCCTCGATGTCTCCTGGCGGTCTTTGATTATCAGTAGTGAGATCGCAAGCCAACACGGGAGGGGAGCAGACTTACCCATTCATAGAAAAGTATGTGACGAAGTGACGATGAATGATCACGATGAGCACTTATTGGGATGAAATTCGATGGATTGCACTAGGAGAGGCCGCCCCGACACAAACGCCCCGGAATAGAGAGAAAATCGGGATAGAACCCAAGGAGGCGCGAATATGGTATCGTACGTAACAAAAACGTATGCTCATTTATAGATGGCTTGCCATGTTCTGCATTGACAGTTTTGCCGAGTAGTATAGATTTAAGAGAAGAAGAAGAAAAAAGAGTTCAAGAAGTTGATACATCGTGATGCCTTTCTTTCTAGGCTGTCATTAGTCAGAATTGGCCCAGCCACACCTGTGAGCCTCATATTCAGTCAAGGCTTGGCAGAAAACCATCAAACTTTAACAAAGGTTAAAGAAAGAAAAACAACGAAAAGTTTGACATGTTTAAAGTTCCAGATCTAGAGTGTTTCGATTGGTCAACTAATATGAATACAGTTATGGCGAAGTAAGGTCGGCCTGGGCTGGAGTGGTAGAGATATGAGGTGGCGACTAAGTGATAAAACCACCCTGGAGAGGTAACTGAGATATAGAAATTTACAACAAACTAAAGGCAATTTGCTATAACTGTTCCGTGGGAGAGGCCTATACTGATATTTCTTGTAAAATTAACCCGTAGTTGCTGCTGAACTTGGGGCTGGCTCATGATAGGTTTGTCGAGCTGTATGGACTAACTAATGAAGTGAACCCAATTCTTATATAAGACTACATATTTGAGTCTTTACGTATCTAGCGGACTGTCCTCCATTCTTACTCAACTCTGTAATAAGACGCATGACATAATAGGTATATCTGCAATATGTAATTCAATACATCCAGCCCTAGCTACTTCTGCTATGGCTATGGGACCACCAGGCTGCTATGTAGAACTTGTAAAGTTTAAACTTGACAAGTAGCAACCCGACTCTTTCTCTAAGAATTTTTATGCCATTAGCCGCTTATCAGGAAGCATTGCCATGAAGTTAAACCAAAGAAAACTTGTAACACTTTATGATGTGTCTAGGTGTGGCTAGTGAAAGACGAGGGATTTCTTCGGGTAAACCTTTCCAACCTCGGCGCCTTTCCCATTTTAGTTTGGACAACCTCATGAGTCAATCAACACATCCATCCTCGCTATTCTGCCCTTTAATCCCTTCCTCAATTTCTGGAGTGCGTAATTCACCTTCTCCTTAAGGTTCGCCTTTATCAAGGGTGAAACAAATCACCATAACCCTCCAGGTTCGGCTCTCCTTCTAATCGGTCTAATGTCACAATTTGAACCTAAAATCTAATCCGACTACAACGCGAACAATGGCAGACGCAACCCCGCCCCAATTCACGCTCTTCCCTGAGCTGCCCAAGGAACTGCGGCTTGCGATCTGGGAATTTACGCTTCCTGACCCGCGGATCGTGAACATGATCCAGAGACCGCTGAGCAAATCGATCAGGAAGTGGGAGGAGGAGACGGGGTTGGAGTGGCCGCCGAGCGATATGCTGGAGAGGTTTCACCCGGTTGCAGGAGCACAAGCAGCCAGAGCACTGGTTGGCATCACAGAACCAGCAGCGCGAGGAGTGGATAAGAAGGACAGTGCTGAAGAGGTTACGAAAAAGAGACATATCATACAAGAAGACTTGCTGGAGGCAATGGAGCCTACGCTTTTCATTCCCATGAAAGACATCCCTATTCGTGGTTATCCGCGCATCGGGTCTCGAAATCCGGCGTATGCGTTGTATAGGAAGGAGTATCGGAGGGGCTACATGCTGGGGATGTATACGGATTGTCACGCACCAGACATTGTGAATGTGAATCGGGAAGCTCGGTTCGTGGTGGAGGAGCGGTTCTCAAAGATGTTTGAGACGCTGGGAGGGGAGGGGAAGGGAATCTGGTTCGATCCGGAGAGGGATTGGTTGTACCTAAGACATGACTCGTTTGGACATTATTTCAAGAACCAAGGAAATAGGGGAGTGGTTGAGGGCGTAGTGGGGTTCTTTGGGGTAGCTGAGGAGGATAGGAAGCGGGTTAGGAAGGTGGCGATCAGTTTTGATACGGAAGATGATGATGAGGGGGAGGAATGGGTTGTGGCGCTCATAAGAGCTTTTCCGGGGGCGAGGGAGCTGAAGATGGTGCCGTATCATACTGTTGGGGAAGGAGACGACCAGTCGGAGTTATCCTTTGAAAAGATTTTCCCGGTCGAGAGATTTGTGGGAATTTATACAGAGGTGAGGGATGGACGGGAAGCTGAAGGGGATATGAAATTAGAGAGGTTCGGGGCGCTTCCAACAGAGGAGAACCTGAAGGAACTGGATGAGCTGGGGGTGGAGATGCTAGGAGAGTTGACGGAGAGATTAGAGGCAGAATGGGGCATGAAGGAGCTACCGTTAGAAAATATTGAGCATGTGGTTTCGATGACGGGTGGTGCGAAGAGGGACTTAGACAAGGCGAAGGAGATATACTATCGTCTAAAGGGCGAGGAGCAAAAGGGGAGAGAGGGAAGCAAGGGGAACTCGTCTAGTATGAGCCCACAGGTAGACCCGCTTGATGATATTGAGCTCATGACATTTGAGCTTGATAGCGACGATGATGCGGATAATTCGGGCTTACTGGAGCATTTGGAGTACTGAGATGAATTGGAGTTGGCATGTTACTAAAATCCGGGGATACCCCGCCGCGGGCTAGATGTAAGGGTACCTAGAACGCTTGTTAATACACATAGCATGGCATACAGTATAGCGAAATCAAAAATATATTCAATGAGACCAAAAGCAAACAAACAACTTTTCATTCAAGCCGTCAAGTGTTGCTAATGATTTATTTTTGTTTTATGGAGGCTGCTTCGGAGAAATACTTCTAATCGCGCCAGGAGATCCGAGCGGCGGGCAATATGTATGAGGTAGAACCACACGACTTTTTAAGTACAATTCTAAAATTAAACAAAATATACGTCATTTATCCTTATGGTTTGTTCTTGTCTCTATGTTTTATATTCTAGGGCTCAAGGCCTTTACAACATGCTTCTTCTACCTTTGTGAAAGGTAAGTGCTTAGACATGTGATGGGAAAGATAAGGAGGGTGTGTATATCTAGCTTCAAACGGATACCTCCAGCCATATACAATTATGACGTCTCGACTTCACCAACAACTCCCTCAAACAACCCAAACAAAATAAGGCCCTCAATCACAGAATGGCAAATAACACTCTTCCAGAAACCCTCAACATCTACATTCTGACCTACAACTGCGCTAAAAATCCCATCTCCATCGATGCCTTCTCCACGCAACTCTTCTCGAACCTCAGTTCCTCCCTCGAGCTCCCCGATCTCCTCGTCTTAAATCTGCAGGAGATCGCTCCAATACCGCATAGCCTAATAGGGGGAAAGTTCCTCATATCGTATTTCCAAAACTTCTTCCGCGCCGTCGCGAAAGCGGCGAGGAAACTTGCAAGGGATACGGAGCGTGAGGGGCCAATCTTCACACCGGTTGCAGCAAGGAACATAGGCCAGACCGGCATAATTGTATTTGCTAAAGATCCGACCTGCATCACGGATAAGGAGGTTGGAGGAATAGGCGTTGGTCTGTGGGGAATTGGGAATAAGGGCGCGGTCGGGGCCCGGTTTACTTATCGTAAGGGTGGGAAGGAAACCGAGTTAACCTTCGTTTCGGCACACCTAGCTGCTTATGAAGATGGGCTGCAACAGAGAAACGAGGATTGGAAAACGATTGTGCGAGGTTTGGCATTCTCATCGGTCAGCGGGCGAATAGTCCAAGAAGCAACCACAGATCTGGCCGGAGAAGACGAAGGAGTGGAAGGGCCATTACTTTCCATCTCGCCCAAGAACGCGGGGATCTTCAAACCAACATCTCACTTATTTTTCTGCGGAGACCTGAATTATCGGACTTCGGTTTTATCTCCCTCCCCCAAAGATTCCACCGAGAACTTCCCACAGCCAAACGTTGCTGCGTCCGCGGCCAACCACTTCCGAAAGTTCTTCAAGCATGATCAGTTGAATCAAGAGAGGAAGGCGGGCAGAACCTTGCATGGATTGACCGAAGCTGAAGTCACATTCCCCCCGACGTATAAGTATGGCTCCAATGGGCCGTTCGGGGTCGAGGATGGGGAACTGATGAGATGGGACTGGGCGAGGCATAGGTGGCCCAGTTGGTGCGACAGGATCTTATACCTCCCTACTCCCACCTGGCTTTTGAGAAATAACCCCGAGGCCCAAATCACCACGAAAAACTACAAGGCATTCCCCCTTCTGAGCACGAGTGATCACAGGGCGGTGGGCTTGGAGGTCAAGGTCCCGCTGGTGAGGATTCCGGTGCCAGAGGAAGACGTCTTGGAGGAGAGTTCGGATCCGAGGATAAATCCGCCGTTTACTATTGATCCCAACTGGAGGATAAATAGGGAGAAAGCAAGGAGGTACGAGTTGCTGATAGGGTGTATACTCTACCTTACAACGACGAGAGTAGGTCTGGCAGTGCTAGTAGCTGTGAGTGTAGGGACTATGGGTGCTGTGTTTATCTTAAAATCATTGTTTGGTGCGTGAGTTATAGCTATATCTAGGATAGAGAGCTGTAGAGTTGTATAGATAGATAGGTCCTGCGACGAATAGCCGTGAGTTTATGAGCTTAGTCCTGCAACGAAGCATTTGCAACTTTTCAAGAGGACACTTTCAAGGAACTATACAGTGGAAAGAAAACAAGCCGAGCTTCAAATTCCTAATGTTGCTGTTACTGTTGGTGTACCAAAAGTCATCAAATCATTCCTAAGTTATGAGATGAGAGAAATAATAGACATATTCGCCCCTCGAGATGCAATTCATCATCAAAATTCATTTTCTTCCAAATACCATCTCCAAACTCCCATCGCTCAAACGCCGTCTCAAATACCCACTACCGCTCACTCACCAACCCCTACACTTTCACATCCCACTCACTCACCCAGCTCACCACCCAAACTAACTACCTCTCACGCCCTCCAATGCTGCACAAACCCATGCAACCGATCGATCACCACCGGGAAGATAGCACTACTACTATCCTCAATCAACCCATCAAAATGCCTAATCGCCTCCTCCTCACTCATCTCCAGATGGAACCGCTCCTTGACCTTTAACACCACCTTATCCGGCTCGATCCTGATATCCGGGATATTCGCATCCACCATCAACCCAAACAGATTCAGCACCAAATTGCTGCTCTTCCGCAACGTCGTGTAGGCCGTGAAGCAGTACTGTTTAAACTGCGCGTAGTGCGGGGACGACGGCCCGCCCATGGCGTCTACCATCTCCTTGCAGAGCTTCATCGCAGGCGCAAAGGGCTTTGGGTCGCGTCCGAGGATGAAGCCAAAGTCGGCGTGGAAAAAGTGGCCGTCGGGCGCGAGGAGCAGGTTATCGAGATGGCGATCCCCGACGCCGAGGAGGTATGTGATAACGCAATACCCAGCACAACTCTTGATGAAAGTCTCTAATGCCTCTTTTCTCACTCCAAGCGGCGCCTTATCATCTGGATTATTATATTTCAAATAAGCAAGCACAGGAACGCCTTTATACTTATTCACAATACTCTGCAAACTCATGCTCGGCACAAACTGCACTGCTCCTGCGGTGGCACCCGTGGCGAGAATTTTGTACGGCGAGAGCTTCAGGTCGAGGTTCTCCTTTTGAAGGAGCTGGTCCATGAGTGTGATGATTTGGACGACGAGTTGGTCTTGTCGGAGATCGTCACCGGTTTTAAACATGATTTGGTATTTTTGTTTGGTGAGGGTTTTGAAGGTCAGCATGATGGGGAACAGGGAGGATTTGAAGACTTGGGTTTCGGCAGGATCAACACCAGTGATCATGACTGAAGGGTCGAGAGGCAGGGGGAGAGGAGGATCGATGTTGATCACCTCGTTTTTGGGGTCTGCTAGATAGTGCTTTACTCTTTCGGTCTTTCGAGGCACTGCTTCTCGGGAGACTTTGATATCCATTGATATCCTAGAAAGAACTGCTATGAGCTCTCCTTGACGAGCGAGGACTTTTCTTGTTTCTTCGCCTCCTGGCAATTTGACAAGTTCCGTCATGAAATCGTATTCGACTTTGCCGAAGAGTTTACGGTATTCAGCACCCTGGTCTTCGCTCTCATCGTCACATTCCACCATTAGATACCAGTGAAAGTAATTACCGAGCATGAAGTTGTTTGTGGCTCGTGCAATAAGAAACCTTGCAAGAGAGGAATCTTGTGTTGCATCTTGCGTGGAGTCAGGTGATATGCGCTCGAACTTCAGAGCCTGTACTAACTGTAGCAAGTACAGTAAAAGCTCATCGTCGTCGGATTTCCGCAAGCGATCCACGGCGTAAGCTCTGACGGCTGGATTATCAAAAGTCGGGCCAAGCATTTCAAGAGCGTCATCGACATCGACCTCTGTCCACTTGTTGAGTATTTGCACAGCCTGCCTCGATTCACTATGATCATGCCAATTCACAGACTTTACGAACTTGGTAAGAGCTCGCTTGTCCCGAGTCAAGTGATGGCGGAATTTCCACACTAGGTCTTTCTCTTCGGGGGATAAGATGTGCGTTGGAGCGTAAGCCATAATCCCATTCAACTCGTCTCTGACTTTGGCGTTAGGTTTTAGGTCTCGGTCCAAAACCCCAGTTCGATGGCTTCTAACAAGACGTCGATGCTTGCTTTCTGCTGGGTTATCTCTTGCACCAACTTCAGGGTCGTAAACCCGCACCAGGCGACCTCCAAATCCATGGCTATCATTATCCCCAAGTCCATTAATGCCTGGCCCGTATTGGACTTCTGGTGGTGGTTTTAGAATAATGTTAGATTGAGAGGTAGTCATGTGCTGAAGTGAAGAAATAGGCGGGGGAGGATACTCATGATCCGCAAAGACGACCGGGAAATCAAATCGTGGGAGTTCGACGTAGAGTGTAAATTGTTCATCCTCAATCTCGTTCCGAAGCGCTTCGTCATTCTTCTCCCCATTGGTCTGTTGTCCGTCGGCTCCAGCCAGCGTCTTAACTGAGCTTCGGCGGGACCTTCTTTGCTGTAGAGCCTTCAGAGATGCGCTAGACGCTTGTATTCCACGCTTCTCTACGCCGCGGAATACCATTTGATCTAGCCAGAGGACCGGCGGGATCTCACCCATTTCATGCTTTTTGAACAACTTCTCCAATCTTTCCAACTCTTCGCTGTCCTTATCTACTACCGCTGTGATCTCTTTACCATTCTCTATATTCCGCTGTTTTGGAGGCGTTGATGGAGTTGACGTAGAATCGAGGCCATCTGCGGCTTTGCGACGATGAACATGGCATTTCTGCCGTCCTTTCTGGAGCTGGTTCTCCTTATCGAAGAGGGGCAGCGTAGTCCCACCAAATGGTATTGCATGGCCCTGTGCGCCTTCACCTCCTGCCGGTGATAGGTCCCAAACAGTAATGGCAAGCTGCGAGCTTAACGGGAGAGTCGAATAGTTAATTGGAAGGGTAAGCCATTCGTTCCATCTTGTAGAGGTCAGCAACAGTCTTAAAGATTCTGGTAGGGCTCTGCGACACACTTTCTCTCATTCCGGAAAGGCTTGTAAGCCGTTTGGACCGGGACAGTGAGTGGTTTTGAGTCTGCCCACAGCTGTACGGTAACATAGAGGTCGGAATGGGCACTGATAGTCTTGTCAATACCACAAAGCTGGCGGTTTCCATAATAAACATACTGCTGGTTCGAGCCTATATGCCTCAGATCCGGCCGGGTAATTAAAGTAGAGAACGGTATGGGCGTTTGCTCCCCCTCAAGGCTGACACTGGAAGGCTATTTAGCTGGAGATCTCATGCTTTGGACTACACATACATTCTGACGTTCACAGCTATATCGACAGCTTCGGAGCTGGCAAAAGAGAAGGGTTCCATTGCACATCTTTCCTCCAGATCACTTGGACGGGCCAAACTGCTCGATATCAAGACACAAGACGTTGAGCTTCTATCTAGCCTCGTGCCTTGCATTGCCGAGTCTGGGCAGCTCGTCATCTTAGCAAATTGCGGGGTGGCGTTAGTGGGGTGTATTGGCTGTTTGCCCCTGCTAGCACGAGAGCACGTTTTCGTGAATACGCGACTCAACCAACATCACAGCCTCACAAGGCGGCAATACTACCTTAGTGAGAAGGCTCAGACACTTCTATATATTTTCAGTTCCTCTATTTGACTGTATCCATGCTATAATATCCACTTCGCTTGAACTCTCCATCTTCCCAACAAGGCTGAAGCCCCTCTCGTTTGCTCAAGCTTCACCTCTACAAACCCAACTCTAAACGCGTCCTTCCTTTGTCTCAAAATGTCGCGTTCATCCAAAATGTCCCAATCCCCAGCGCCTAACTTGCAAGAAGACCTATATGGCGCATCACCACCTCCTTCGAATAGTCAAAACCGAAATAATATCAACCAACAATTCCCCTCTCCCTCTCCCGTCTCATCCGTCTCCTCGGACAAGGAGAACCGATCCAGAGTTCCCATCGATAAAGGCAAGGGTCGCATGGCCATGGGCCCTTCTCTCGTACCAGCCGATAATGAACAGAGTCAAAGGAAAAGAAGCGCAACCCATGCTGCAGATCCTTCAAGTGAGCGCGATCGGTCGCGAAGACGAAAGACCGTGGAGGTTGAAGAGGATCACTCGGAGGGCGAATACAATCCGGACCAAGATCCTAGTGAACGACGACAGATACGGAAAGGGTTGAGGGACTTGGGCAAGAGTCTCGCGGACAATCGCGCCGAGTATCTTGCTCCTACGTCGACGGGGCTGAGGGACACATTATTGAGAGCAAACGAACTTGCGGGGCAAGTAAGGCAGACGTCGGATGCCACTATCGATTCTCGACTCCTTGTCACTGCCGCAGACTTCTCGTTGAAGAAAACCGTCGCCCTTATATCTGGTAACACTGCCCAAGGTGTTGATATTGACGAGCTGATCATGAAGGCTAAAGCCTTTATGCGCCGCGGTGATGATGAAAGTAATGCACCCTCTGCTACGCAACGTCACAGACGCCCCGAAGCCGATGAAGATGACGACAATGATGGTGAGCCGTACAACTGGTCCTATCTTGCTCGATTTGCATGCATCAAACACAATTCCCGGCCCTCAGTCCCAGGTTTCCTCTACGGACCTCTTTCTATCGAAAAGCGGGCCCGTAAAGTTGTTGTCCGGAAAGCAGCATTCAGGGCAAAAGATCTCCAGGAAACAAGGCCCGAGGTGCTGAAGGCGGGCGATATACAAAAAGACGACAACAAAAACTTGACAACTCTGTGTACGCAAATATTATCGAGGATGAGGAAAGTCATTCAGGATGCCGAAAATTCTATGGATGCTCAAGAAGAAGACTTTGATGCTATGACCGTGCTCGAGCAAGACAAAATACTTGATACATACGCTGTGTCGCGGGACCAAGGCGTTGCATATTACAGATTCGTCATCAATCCAAAATCCTTTGGACAAACGGTCGAGAACATGTTCTACGTTAGCTTTTTGATCAGAGATGGAAATCTTGGTCTCTTTAAGGATGATCGAGGTTTGCCGTATTTGCGTAAGTAATCCCCATAACTCTTTGAGAGACCCTACTAATCGAGATATAGAGATAATCGACAAGAAAAACGAAGGCGCGGAAGCAGCGTCCGAGATGGGGAAAATGAAGCATCAAGCGGTGTTACCGATGAGCTATGCAATATGGGAAGAATTAATATCGGTTTTCAAAATCAAGGAACCGATGATCTTGCACCGGGAAGAAGAAGATTACAGCAATGTTGGTGCAAAGGGGTGGTACGCTTAGGGTACGCTTACAGGAAGCGAGCCCGTTGAGAGGTTGCATTCTTTCCACATTAGTTTTGGCGCTGGGAGAGAAAAAAGGGGTTGGAATGGCGCTATTTTAATTTCATGAGCGGGCGAGATGAATATATCAACCAGGGGTCGGGGTTGGGAGGGTGTACATATACCCAGAAAAAGAGGAGGGCAAACCTGCTTGGTGTTTATTGCTTTGTGGGGAGGTGGCGTTACGGGTAAGACTATGGATATTGGAACATGATAGCTGGCCATGGGTGAATGGGAGCTATTAATATGATGGCCTTGATGGCGTTGTGGTTATGGCGTTTGAGATGATATGTAATAGATAAGATGATATGTATGCTATATATGGGGCTGGTGGGTAGTTCCTACATAGATCGCGTCTGGCGTGGCAGGATTGAAAAGCGATGTACTGTACAATTGGCAAATTTGGGTGTTTCTAGAGGTCAGGGGAATGAAGGTGGCATCTGGGAGTTGTACAATCAAGCCTTGTTTGCGGTAGCATGACGTTCTTGCATATTTGATATCGCTCCATTTTAAGACTTGAGTCGCTTCGGTTTTCTTCCTGCTTGTTTATCTTGCTAGAAGAAGTATTCCCTACCTGGCTAGTGTCATGAAGATGATAAACATTCAATTCTCGAATTGCGGTAGAAGATCTTTATATAGCGAGATACGCCTTGCGTGATTCTCCTCAGTAGATGAATCTATAGAAAACAGAGAGAGGAAATTTGATTTGTTTTAACTTTGCCAACTTTTCGAAATACTAGTATAAAAGAATACGGGATACCTGTTTTTCTTGCGTGGACGGAAGACCAACGGTCTCTGCTTCTTCTAAGGTTAACAGTCCCTATAGAAGCGCAAACATCATTGAATTTTTAAAGTCTGTTCTATAGCTGTTTCAATAGAATAGATACTAGTTCAAGCATTGTGTGTATAAATCCCCTCTGCTAGATCCTGTAAACGTTGTGCGTAGATTTGCTCACAGAGTGGTACAAATACTCACTCAGCCTTGACTTTTATTGCCATCTTTATCACTACTGTCACTACTGTTTAAACTTTCCATCATCGTACAATCTTAAACTTATTCCTTGAATAACGCATGCTCAGTCCTTACTGTCTTTACCCAGCCTCCCACGCGGATGAAAATCAACTCTTGATTTCACGGACATCTAGTCTCTCCTTTTGGTCTGTTTGAAGGAACTGTGGCGCATGTTTTAATCTCGAGCATGCCACCTTGCCAAGGACACATTACGGCCTTGAAGTATAATATCCCTATCTATAAAAAGCATACTTAATCACCCGTGCTTAACTGGCCGGTCATTAGCCATTGTTGTCATTTACGCTTTCGCTGTCGTTGATTGGGCCTCTACCTCTACCTCTCCGCCCCGCCCCGCCCCGCTCCACCCGAGCCATGATATCTTTTACCGAGCAGTCCGGCGCGGCCACTGCGGACATGTCCGAGTCGGATAAACTTGAGCACTCGCTCTGCCCATTTTGCCTCAACACACCCCTTCCCACGTAGACTCCTTTAAAAACGATCGTTCTGCTGTCATTATGCGTCCTTGAGCCGCACAACCAAAATAACCTGTCACGTGCACACAGGGGAGGAGATGATGGGCCGCCGCGGCGTTTCAAGACTCACAGGCCGGGGCCCGATCCTCGTGCAAAGTACAGCGTAAAAGCCCTCATCCAAACCAGAATGCCATCGTGGAACGATACTTGCCACGAAAACAACGTGAATCGGCGGCTCTCGTCCGTCCAGATCTCGTCTTCCAACTCCCACCACGTTGCTGGTCTATTACCGGCAGAGATCTCGGTCGTACGTCATTTGGGGCTGAAGGGGCTACCCCACTATTCCGTCTAGAGGGGACGCCCATTCCACAAGAAAGCCTCCTTGGGCTTTGGAATCGTTCCATCTCCAAGGTTCAATTGAGAGGTTCCTCGAACTCAATTGTGCCTCTCGACTTCATCTTTACTCTTCCACTCGGCCGTGACTTCGTCCACTGTCGCATTCACCTTCTCTCCATCCCCGTCGTATCAGACGGCGATGCCACCGCCCTGAAATTAGACACAGTCCACTCTGCGCCCCACGCAACACTGGCGACCTCCTTCGAAAATGAAATTCGCGGCGCATCTACCGGATGCCATCCGTCATCCCATTCACGGCAGCTCGTTCAGCGAGCGCGAAAGCATGATGGCGAGCAGCATCCAGACCGCACAGCAGGAGAAGCAGTTCATCGCGCATTTTTCGGACCCGCACCGGTCCCTCCCCCCCGGAGAGATCGCCCAGGACCCGAAGAACAAAGAACTGGGACGCAGTTCGAGGAGTTTGAGCGTGCATGATTTCGAGCTCGTCAGGACGTTGGGAACGGGTGCGTCTGACCCTTTTATGGAGGAGGCGCTGCGGCGGTGGAAGATTTCGCGCAGCGGTCTTGGCTTGGGATGAGGGATATTTGCGTGTGGGATGCTGATACGGGGAATTCTAGGAACCTTTGCGCGAGTCTGGTTGGTGAGACTTGCTGATCCGGCCGAAGAGGATCGCGACAAGGTTTTCGCGTTGAAGGTCTTGCGGAAGGTTGAAGGTAAGTGAAAATGGGGGGAGTGAGGAGAGTTTTACTGATAGGCTGGCGGCAGTGATCAAGCTCAAGCAGGTTGACCATGTTAATCACGAACGTGCAGTTCTTGCTGACGTTGCGGGGCATCCTTTTATTACTACATTAATTACCTCTTTTTCTGATCGCGATTCCTTATATATGCTTGTAAGCAGCCCTCCCCGAAGACGACAGCAAGGACACCGCTCAGCTGGCAAACCATAGCTCGAATACTGCCCTGGCGGCGAAGTATTTTCCTATCTCCGCAAGGCAAAGCGATTCGACGAGCAAACCTCGCGCTTCTACGCCGCGGAGATAGTCCTGATCCTCGAATTCCTCCACGAGCGCGAAGGCGTTGCCTACCGCGATCTCAAGCCCGAGAACCTGCTGCTCGATGCAGAAGGCCATATAAAGTTGGTGGATTTTGGCTTTGCCAAGCGGCTCGGTAACAGTAAGATCAAGTTCTGCCTCAAAACCCTGAAAGGCTGCCTGGGGGGGAAGAAAGACAGGAGGAAGAAAGCAGTCCGGGAACGAATAATCATTGACAATTCCGACGCAGGGGAGACCTACACGCTGTGTGGTACGCCTGAGTACCTGGCCCCCGAAGTGATCCAGTCGAAAGGGCACACGACTGCCGTCGACTGGTGGGCTCTGGGCATTCTGATATATGAGTTTTTGACAGGCTATCCGCCCTTCTGGAACAGTAATCCGATAGAAATCTACAAGCAGTAAGCTCGGCACGGGATTTTCCCATCCATTCCCAGGTCAGCTTGAGAACTCACATGGTGCCGCAGAATTGTGTCCAGGCCAGTCCACTTTCCAAACGAACCCCATATTTCCGACGAAGCCAAAGATATCATCCGGCAGTTTTGTACGGTCGATAGATCGAAAAGGCTGGGTAACATTGCTGGTGGAGCTCAGCACGTCAAGGACCATCCGTTCTTTCGTGGAGTAAACTGGCAGGAAGTCTATGATAGGAAATGCCGAGGCCCAATAATACCTCCCGTGCGATATCCTGGAGATGCCCAATGCTTCGATAATTACCCCGACGAAAAACCTGGGAGGGAGCCGTATACTAACGAGCTGGCCAAAAAATGGGAGGACCACTTCAAAGACTTCTGATACCGGAGAGGGGTGGATGAAGAGGGAAACACTGTCAACGAGCGACGACTGTACTATAAAAGAAGCAAATGGCGCGGCATATGATTTAAGGGAGACCACTTTGTTGGATTAGGAGCAGGAGGGCAGGTTCATTGCTGGCGTTTTGGATAAGACCGGCCTGGGAAATTGGCATCTTTGATCTATGGCTGTTGGAGACTGGTTAAAGGCATTATTATACACTAGATAGCCTAGAGGAACGCGATATCGTTCACAGCAACAAAATTTGCGTCGCCTCGACACTTGTACGTAGGCGTTGTACAGCACATTCTACAATTCCAAATACTTTGCCAGCTTACTGCATATATATTTAAGCATATCGTTGGAGGGATCGGAATGTCGGCGGAATGTATTTGTCCGGAGCTTGAGCCTCCGACATCTGAGGCCCCAGTGTTCACAAAATTTCCCTGCAACTTCCACTTGCGCCTCGGCACGGCCCCTGAGGAAACCGATTGCGGTCTCGAATACTCAAAAAAGATAAGTTTGAAATTCAAATACTTTGTAATTAATGGTTGGTAATGGGGAGGTGGGGTGAAGATGTCATTGACGTATGATTTAACTGTTGTTTAAGATGTATAAGAGGAGCCGCTTTCCTCTTAGCTAAAGCTACTCATTCCGCATCACAAGCCAACATCCCATAGCAACGTCATTGCGCCGCATCACGTACAATCGAAACACCCCACGCAAACGCTGCTATATTGAGCGTTGTCCGGACTTATCCCAAGCCTTCGAAGATACTTCTTCTACGTATCCTTCTCTACCGGAAAATTGCAATTGCAACCTCGATCCAAGCTTCAATCCAGAGATCATAACCAACCACAGCGGCACAACATGTCCGAGAAACTCATACCAGCCGATCCAGAGAAGGTGATGGTGATTCGGGATATATCTCCCAATGTCGTTACATTTTCAGTTCCGTTCCTGAGGTTTGGGAAGTTCAAGGTTGGGGGGAGGGCTACTGTTGGTACGTTTGCATCTGGGCTTCTCTTTCTCCCACCCCGATTTCCGCCTTTGAGTATAGAGATGATAGCAGGGAAAGAAAGCTAATATATATTATTTTATAGTAAAACTACAATCCGGCTCCCTCGCCGTCTTCTCCCCCGTCGCGCTCACTCCAACCGTGCAAGAAAAACTCAGGGCGCTCTCTCCCAATCCCCCAACGACATACATCATCGCGCCCGACATTGAACACCACATCTTCCTCGCACCATGGTACCAAGCGTTCCAATCCTCCGCCCACGTCATCGGCATGGAAGGTCTACCAGAGAAGCGCGCTGCCGATAAATCCATCACCGTCGACGTGCCATTCAAAACCATCTTCACAAAGGAAGGCAAGGAGAACGTTCGCGTCACGCCGGAATTCGACCAGGAGTTCGAATACGAGTACGTGGACGCGCATCCGAACAAGGAACTGGTGTTCTTCCACAAGCCATCCCAGACGCTGATCGAGGCCGATCTGCTGTTCAATCTCCCGGCCACGGAGCAGTACAGCAAGAGCGGCATCAGTGCCGAGACGGGCGGGTTCACGAGGCTGTTTGCGGCGCTACAGAATACGCGGGGCAAGGCGATGGGGCAGAAGAGGGTGTTGTGGTATGGCTTGAGCAAGGGGGATCGGGAGGGGTTCAATAAGAGCGTGAGGCGGATTGGGGGGTGGGGGTTTGAGAATTTGATTCCGTGCCATGGGGATAGTTTGGTGGGGGATGGAAAGGGGGTTTTTGAGAAGGTTATGCAGTGGCATTTGGAGGGGAAGAAGTAGATGGTGGGTAAATAGAGGGGGGTGGTGTTGGTGGAGGGGGATAATGGACATATGGGAGGTTGTATGATGATTAGTCTTTTTTTTATGGCAGTTGTGTTTGGGATGGAAGGGATCTGTTTATTATACCATGCGAACCAAGGCTTCTGCGGGAGTTTGTAAATTCACATTGGTTTGGGCAGTTAAATGGAAATTCATAATGTAAAGCAATTTATCAATTGTTCGTTTTGCAATATGGTCTGTCTGTCTGATTTGAGTACAGGTACAGGTCAAAGTTATCCAGTAACTCCCTTTCCTACCACATATAACCATCCCCCCAACCAATTGAAGAGTACGAAGCAATTCTCCACCAGACCGAACAGGCCCCATGGCTCAGGTATTGTTGTAAAAGCAAGAATAATAACATCAGAAATAGGGCAAGCAAGCATTGTTTTGCATGTAAAACAAAAGCCTTCAGATGTCGTACGCGTTGTTGCGTTGAAGGCCATATAAAAACCGAGGGCACCGAAGACGAAATGCGGGGGCGGGGAAGGTACACTGCAGGCACCCGAGACAACCCAGGCCCCTGAGAAGTTTATGCCAACGTCACAACCCTCTTTCTTCCCCGTCCTGCTGCACCCCATACCATAAAAAACCAGAAACCAGAAACCAAACTCCTATATCCATACACTAACAATATCATAACCCCCGTGTTTCAAATCATCACCCATCCAAAGATCCCAGAATGTTATCACCTCACCCCGGCAAAGGATAACTCTGCATCGTCATCCCGAATGCCTGCACGGTGCTCGCGATGGCCCGATCGAAGTCCCAGGCCCAGTCCTCGCCGATGAGGTAGCGGAGCAGGGTGGTCTGCGTGCTGGATGTGAGGTGGGAGATGGTGGAGCGGGTGGATTCGTTGGCGGCGAGCCAGAGGGTGAGGTGGTGGTGTTGGGTCCAGATGAGGAGGTAGATCAGGAGGTGGATGAGCATCATGAGGAGGGTCGCGAGGATGGGGGGTTCGGTGGTGGTGGTGGGTTGGAGGGGAGTGCGGGGGGAGATGGAGATGGAGTTGGAGTTGGAGTCGAGATTGGAGGGGATTGTATCTTTGGTGGAGAGGGAAGAGGGAGCCAAGGGGATGGTTTCTGCGTCGGGGGCGCGGGGTGCGGAATGAGGGGGTTTGTAGTTGGAGAGGAAGGTGGCGAGAGCGTCGGTAGATGGACGGCGTTCTTGGTTCTGGGGCTGATTGTTCTCTTCAGTTGCTCTACTGCTCGATGGTCCTAAGAAGACACTGGACATCAGTGATTGATGTTGCGGTGCGGTGACTTGTGGTAGGTCTTGATGGGCTCCGTCTTCAGAAGCAGCATCGGAGTCATCGGAGTCGTCGAACTCGTCATAGTAAGTTGGGGGACTATAATTGTGATCGAGGAATTTGGTGACAAGGCGGCCGAGGGCTGACATGATTTTAGCACCACCTTTGCGTGCAAGTTTGTAGGTGTTGACTTCGGTTTGGAACCAGCACTGGAGAGGGTTGTGATCGATCGAAGTATAGCGAAGGTAAACCCGGTATGGGACTGGTACTTCCACCGTGTCGCGAATGTGTTCTGGCTGCTCTGACTCTGGAGCTGGTACCTCGGGTGTACGAGCACGCTTCTCTTCCTCCGAAACTGGTTCCTCGACTTCATCTGCTTGCTCGGTTACCTCTGAAACCTCCGATCCTTCTTCATCAGAATAAGAGCCTCCGTCAAGAAATTCACGGAGTTCCTCGGCCAAGTCTCGCTGTGCGAATGGCTTGATCGTCCTCTTATGACCGCCACCCAATGTTGGCTCAATGCTGTCACCGTGATCCGAAAACTCATCGCCGACTTCATCAGCGATTGTTGAACCCTGGCGAGGGTCAACAGGGCTATTGAGAGCCTTTTCGAAGGGTGCGGGATCTGCATCGAAGGTGTTGCGATGCTCCGCCTCCAGCTTCCTGAACTCCTCGAAGAGTTTGGCGTGAGAAACCTTGAGGGCTTCGTAGTCCGGATTGGTGGCTGATTGTAGCTCAATGATTGTCTCTCCTTGATAAGTGACTTGCTTTTCCAAATCCACGAGCTTCTTGTGCTCCTCCCGGTAATCATTGAGTATACCTGCAGCGTCTGTCTCTGCCTTCTCGAGATCCTCTTTGAGTTTGGCGATCTCGTTGAATTTGGCCGAGGCAGCGAGCCTCTCATTCTCCTTGGTGAGTTCCGCGATCTTGGAAAGGTGATCCTTCTGCTCGTCCTTGAGCTGTTCTACCTCTTTCTGCTCATCACGTAAGTCATCGCCCAAGTCCTTGACGGCCTTGTTCCGTTCCACGATCTTTGTCTCCAGCTCCTCGATCTCTTTAACCTTCTCCTCGTTATCAATCTCGGCAGCCTTAACGTAGCTCTCAGCGGTCTCAAGCTGAATAGTCAATTGCTCGATGCGCTTCGCATATTCCTCGATCTTCGGTTCGTCCGCCATGACCTTTTGCTCCTGCTCCTGCTCTTGCTCTGGTTCTGGTTCTGGTTCTGGCACCGGCTCTGGGATGCTGCTGTCTCGGCCGGAGTATTCATCCAGGATCGATATAAACTCAGAAAGATTGCTTCGGGAAGAAGCGAGTTCTTTGTTGGTCTCGATCAACTCCTGCTCCTTTGTCCAGAGCCGATGCCTGAACTCTTCCTTGTCCGCTTGCAGCTGGGCAATCATCTCCCTCAGCTCGTCATGCGTTGGTGCAGAGGATTCATCGTTATTGAATCCGCCTGCAATAGGCATCGCGAACTCGAAAGTTGAGCCCGATGGGATACCAAATTGAGTAGGGTGGGGAGCGACCCCACCATCCATCGGTGCAACGTTCTCCTAGAGAACAAAGAATTAGGGAGAGTACATGGCAAAAAAGGTGTCTGCTTACCGGGATTGGTTCAGGAACAAACTCCGACTCCTGGCTGGGGTAGAAGTCGAAGGCACTGCGAGCGAGCGTATCAGCAACGTCGAACTCCGGAGCTGCGCTCGACTCTCCCAGCGAGAAGTCGAAGCCGCCCGATGGAGGGGGGAACTCCATCGTGCTGGCAGAAGGGTTCCCAAAGTTAAAGGCCGGGGCACTCTACACGCAGAGAGGATCAGCAGGTATAAATCTCGTAGGCACGCTTCTCATTTCTTACTTGGGCTGCCATTGGGACTTCAAAGGGATTCTCGGTTCCAAACTCGAGGCCCGACGAGAACGAATACCTCGTGCTCTCCTCACTCTGCACCGCACCGCCTCCCATTCCGGCGAAGGAGATGGGCTGGATAGCGGAAGGAGTTAGCTGGTGAACATCGAATGTAGATCTGAGGTTTCTTACAGCGGTGGGTTGACCGGATTGCTCATCGTTGCCCTGCTTGGCCTTCGCACCGTTCTTCCTTCTCATATTCTTTATCTTTCTTGGTGTCGTCATGTTGTCTTTCTTTGAGGTTGGTGAGGTTGGTGAGGTTGGGTTTGTGATTTGAGTTTGAATGAAGATTGGAATGTGGTTTGTGATATGAAAGTATTTCTGACCACGGGTTGTGTAGAAATCTTGGTGGAAAGGAAGGCTTTGGTTTTAAGCGGTGGGTTTCTTTCTTAGTGTGGGATGCTTGCTATTGTCGTTTAATCTACTATTGTCGTTTTGATATTGTCGCGTTGACGCCATTTTTTCAATCTCGCCTATTTCCATAATAGCAAGCTGTTGGGTTGTCCGTCCTATTGTAGACGTCGCGGCCCGTGCAACTCAGGCTTTGCGTCCACGCTGCTGATCAGACCTGACGAGTCTCTTGTGAAGGGATAGGGTCTCAGGATGGATAAATATACCCTCTTTGAATAGGAGTCCTTGAATTCATAACTTTGACCTCATCTTCAACACTTGTGTTGTAGTCACGTGGATATATGATTCAGTCGACGTCGACATCTCTTCCTAGCCGTTTCAGTCCTTTGAACTGATCTTATTCTTTTTGCTATCAGCATCGGCGAACTTATATTTATGTGTTCACCTCTTGGCCTCCCCCGCATCACCTTCAACTAAGATGACGTACGGATAATCTCAGCAACGACGTCAAGTTTTTCTCCCGTTTAAGGCTATTGAATGAGGCTTGTGGAAAACAATATATGGATAGCCCTGGGCGTTGATGGATAACTATGAGGTTCTTATCTTGATGGTGCGAGGCATAAGAAGTATTTACATCAGGATGGAAATGCTAGAATTGCGGAAGAGTCTGGTAGCTGAGCGTGTTAATTACAAAATATACTGCTTTCTTTGTGAAGTTGAAATCCCTCTTACTTTTTCACTCTCGTCTCTCCATGCTCCCCTTTTACAAGAAACAAAGCCTTGTTTTGCGTTATCTCTTCCAAAGACCCGTTAGCACGAGCTTACGTTTCGTTTGGGTAGTTAGTTTGAATATATTTTCTATCTCGTGACCCATGTCGATGCTTTGAGTCTTAGTGGCATGGAAAGGGAAGTCTGGTTTGGGCTATTGATAAATTTTGTAGATGCTAGGTACTGGCAGAGTAAGCGTTAGATGCTGGAAAGTGGGCGCTGAAGTTCAACACCGGTAAATTTACGCACCAGCTGTAGAGCTGTTTAGCGGGATTTTGGATTCTGTCTGCCTCCTGGGTTAGAACTTGAATAGAGACTTAATAGTTTCGTCCCTGGATAAATATATCAAAAGGGAGAAAGCAAGGTAGTAGGTAAAACAAGCAAAGGGTCTCTATTTGATAGATTGCGCTCACTGGGATGGGTTTGGATGCTTTTAAACCATCGGAGTACAGTGCTTGTAACTTGGCGATTTCTCTATTGAATTATATAGAGAGTGCGGATTTTCACGGAAGAAAGAATTAGTTACTGTATTTTTGGAGCTTCATTTACTACTATTGGCTGCCGGTGAAAAATCAGCTGAGCGTCTAGGAGGCCCGGGTTTACGAGAGTATGTCTGAAAGATAAAGTGACATTGTATTCACTGCAATTATATGAGTGAATTTAGGTAGTATTAGTAGCGTTGAGCAGTGTTCTTCTATATTGGCTTTCTCAGGAGCATGGCGGAAGTGGGTGAGTAGTCTGGCGGGGGTTTTGGCTGCTTTGATTCCGATTGAATGCGTGCAGGCTGTTGGGGATCATCCGTACATCTGTTTGGACTGACGCTATGAAGATTAGTGGAAACATCAATACATTCTGACACGAAATCTTTTGTAAATAACTATAACGTGGTTTAGCGAATCCAAGTGTCGAGTTGAGTATCGGAGATTGAGAACTTTCTTTACCCTCAGGATCTGGGATTCAGGCGAACTCGTAATGGAGAGACTGAATTTACTTTCTAGACTAGTGAATCCTGTGTGGGAATGAATGAATGTTATGAGGTATGTAAATTTAAACATAAGTAGTGAGTGCTAATACTTGTCAATTCATAAAGTAGCGAAGCGCAGATAATATCCCTTAGTAGGAACACTCGCGGCTAACTTCAATAGAAAGGCCTACATAGTATTCTATAAACATTCCCCTTAAATTTCCTACGGACTTACCCGCCCCTTGCATTTTGAGGTCTCTTTTCAAGTGTTTCAATGATTGGATTTTATATATTCTTTTTGGCACGTGGCTAAAAATAGAAGGTGATTTGATGCACCCACGTTCACATTTTTGTACCTAGATAGCCTTCGTGAGCTGTAAGAATCAACCGGAGTTATTTGGACAACGGCACAAATAAGGCCTCGACTCTTATGGTTCGTCCAAGGCTAGCATTTGTTGACTTATAATCCTTGTTCCGACTTGCATTCCTCGAGCACGTGATATTATGGCCCATCTTGCGGTTCTACAGCTCTAAGCAAGCGTCTTAGCATCTTAAAAGCCTATTTGGTTTCCGGTCATTTTTGCTCACTCCTTGATCAATCATGAATGTCTTTTTAATTTGCGTCTGATGCTTTATTCTATTGTGGAATAGGGGTCCAGCCTTGCGGTCCCGCCGCTAGTCCCAAACTCTGAGATGACATCGCCAACCTATTCCTCAGTAACCAAATCAACACGACGCGCTGCCAACGCAGCAAAAACGATGAGCAATGTTCACACTCTCCAGCCTTGTGCAGAAGGCCCAATCTTTCATTGACCCTACCCAAGCCCTTCATATCTCCGCATCTGATCGTAATCCTGCCAAATCCACCCTCTTCCGCCATCAGTTTCGACTGCCTGACACCCAAACTCCTCTCCAAGAAATCACAGCTGAGCTCACCATTTCCCCGCCGATCGCATATGCCCCCAATGCAACCCAGGGCGAGAAGGACAAAGATCGAGATAGGGGTTATCACTATGCTGGGAAGCTACATTTGAGCGAGTCTTATCTGTGCTTTTCAACGCAACCCACAAGCTTTCTGCAGACAGCTAGCACAAGCACCTCATCGGGATTTACGGGTCAAACACATGGAGCCGGTCCGGGTGGGAATGGCTTTACCCTCCCTTTATGCGCTATTAGACGGGTGGAGCGTCTGCATAGTCAGAGCTACCAGGTATTCTGCTTTCCCCACATATGAGGTATACCAATGCTGACATTGTGGATTCAGTTTGCTCTGGCAATAACAACATGGAATGGAATTAGCAATAGCAACCCTAACGATCCTGCGAAGAACGCCGTTTACCACCAGAAGATCACTGTACAATTATCGGGGACTCGGCAGGCGTGTGAAAGATTCTGTGATGGCCTGAAGAAGGGACTCAAATCTGGAGTGGGGGAGGTTGGGAAGCTGAGGAAAGTAGTCTCGGAATGCTATTCCGAGTATCTTTTACAAGGAGATGGGAAAAAGAATATGGATCCTCCTGATGCCGGCCTGGGGATGATCTTCAAATACCCCGGCGATGCGAGGAAACTACGGGATAGGAGCAAAATGAGGCTATGGGGCGAGTATTTGAGGGAGAATGGTCGCAATGTTACTCTGATTCGACAACCAACATTTCATAAACTCATTCGAGTGGGACTTCCGAATCGGCTTCGTGGGGAAATATGGGAACTGACTTCCGGTTCTTTATTCTTGCGATTGGAAAACCCTACACTTTTTGCAGACACTTTAGCAAAATTCGAGGGACGGGACTCTCTTGCGATCGACGAAATTGAGAAAGATCTGAATCGGAGTTTGCCAGAATATGCAGGTTTTCAAAGCGAAGAAGGGATAGGACGTCTACGTAGAGTCCTCACAGCATATAGTTGGATCGACGAGGAGGTTGGATATTGCCAGGCCATGAATATTGTGGTTGCAGCACTTTTGATATACATGTCCGAAGCACAAGCATTTTTCCTCCTATCAACCTTATGCGATCGACTTCTTCCAGGCTACTACTCAACCACGATGTACGGCACCCTGCTCGACCAACGAGTTTTCGAGTCCTTAGTCGAGAAGACAATGCCTATCTTGTGGGACCACCTAGTTAAATCTGATGTGCAACTCTCCGTCGTTTCTCTCCCGTGGTTCCTGTCGTTATACATCAACTCCATGCCACTTGTTTTTGCGTTTAGAGTGTTAGATGTGTTCTTCTTAGAAGGCCCGAAGGTGCTTTTCCAAGTAGGATTGGCTATCTTACGTATAAATGGGGAGGAGCTACTAGATGCCACAGATGATGGCGCTTTTATTTCGGTGTTGAAGGGATATTTTTCGAAGCTCGACGAGTCCGCACATCCTAAATCCGAGAATGCGAAGCTGCGAGCCGTCACACGATTTCAGGAGCTGATGGTTGTTGCTTTCAAGGAGTTTTCGGGGATTACACAAAGCAGCATTACGGAACAACGAATGAAACATAAGGATGCTGTGCTGAACAATATTGAGAGCTTTGCGAAAAGAACTTCGATACGTAATCTAGGACCCGAGAGTAAGCGGCTTAGTGTGGATGAGTTAGGTGCTCTGTATGACAGATTTTATGGCATTTTGTATGAGCGCCAGCAAAGAAATCAAATGATTCTCGAGGAAACAGAGAGGCGCGCTAAGGCCAGTCGGGCCAGAGCAGCAGAGGTTGTGCATGGACTGGTTGAGAGCCAGAATGTTGAGAAGGGCAGAGTGGGTTTGGGACCAAGTCCTACACTCATGGATTATGACGGCTTCCGGGAGTTCTTGGCTGGAATCGCAAAATGGGCTGTGACGGATTCACCTTCACCTCCTGACCCTTCCTTGGATAAAGACAAGCACTCTTATTTTGGCAATAGTATGCGGAGAAAAGAGCAATCCCTTTCCCCTTGGGGCGCGGGGAATGTAGAACCTGCTGACCATGAATTTATGAAACGCCTATTTAGAAGATGGGATGTTGACATGAACTCAGCCTTGACCTTGCAAAATGTTGTCACTGGTCTTGCTCATATTAAGGGAAAAGGCGACATCATGGGTAGCATTACATACTTTTTCGAGCTATATGATGATGACGGGGATGGAAAGGTTGACCGAGAGGGTATTCTACGGATATCCGAAGCACTCCTCTTTCTATCACGACGGGGTCTGGAGGGCTCATTGACACCTTCAAGCTCAATGACTGGGTTAAGCGAATATGAAGCCGGTAATGGAGGAGCAATGGAAGGGCCCCAAGGAACGACAAATGAACGGTTTCTGAGTAGCGTCAGCGCTTTTATCAGGCGCTGCTTCGAATATGCAGACCCCGACCACCCACAAAACGCCATGGCTTCAGATTCACCTATAGCTACTAATGGCAAGTCCAACGATGATGCATTTGATATCGGCGATGATAGCGACGAAGAGGAAGACCTTCTGGATCTTGGAGGACCCGATTCGCCCAAGCGTGGTAAAAAGCCCACTGGTCTTGCAACTGTACCATCTCCGTCCGAACTCCCTGAGGGCGTAGATCAAAATGCCCGCCGTGTCTCCAAAGCTAAAGCCGAAGCCGCTAATGCGGCCCTGGATCCCTCAAAACCCCTCCACATCACCCTGCCGACCTTCCGTATGGTAGTTCTCGCCGACGAGCTCTTAGAACAGTTCTTCGAATCATCTTTTCCGGCGTCGTTCCGTATCTCGGATAAGATGGTTCCATCCGGCCCTGGCACCTCAAACTCTAGTCTTACTACATTCTCCAACCTCGGATTTGGAGGAGGGAGAGGAGGGAGTCAAGGCAGTGCTATTACGGGCAGTGCAGCCGGGGGAATTGTGCCGCCAAGCAAGGGCCTCAGAGGAGTACTGGATAACATTGTCACGGATGGGATGCGTGTTGCAGCGGAGGTCAAGCGGAGGATGGACGAGGCCCAGAAGGAGATGGAGAAGAATGCGGTGCATCGACCGGATGAAGCAGACGAGGATGATGAGGAGGGGTATGATGGGTCGAGGACACCTGGTGTAGGAGCGTATAACGGTGATGCGGAGAGGAGGAGTGTGAGGAGCAGCGATAGGGACTTGTTGGAGGGCGCGGATGCAGAAGCAGGGAGTATTCGGGGACAGGATGGGGTAGCAAAGCCGCAGCCTCAAAGCGGGAATCTGCTGAGTCCACTGAGTCCAGGAATGGGAGAAACGGGAAGGGCGAGGAGTATTAGTGCAAGTACGCAGAAGGTGGTCGAGTTTGAGAGGTAATTGAGGGGTCATTTGCGAGCGTTAAAGTGACGGATGACGGTGACGGACGATTTAGCGTACATTTTGGTGGCACTGTTTCTGTTTCTAAGTTTACGATTACGGGCTTGGGTGTCAAATAGGTGATTTGCATTGGTGAGAGGGAACGATGTGTGGGAGTTTGTGAGGCGTTTTTGTGTGTGGGTAGTTAAGCAGCGCAAATTGGGAGATGAGATGATATATATGGTGCTTACAGATGAGAATGAGTAGCGACCTTACTCTTCACATGTGAATGGAGAGATTAAAGATGACTGTGTTGTTGCCTTTATTGTTGATAATTACTCGGGTGCTTTTTTTTATGGAACTTGTTAATTTCGTTTCCAAGCATGTTTAGGACTGGGGGTATATTAAGGAGCTTATTGGCAATGTCATTCCATAAAGTCTATTGGGGTATGGTCGTATTTACAAAAGTATTGGGCGCGAGGAGCCAGGGATATTATTTGCTGAGTTTTCTCTCTCCTTCCCTCCTTTTTGTTTTCGTTTTACTCTTTTCTCGTTGCTTACTTCGACTGCTACCTTTTTCTTTTTTCAGCTTCGTGGCTATAGGGCCGGCTTGTATTACATTAGATTTGAGTCTTGAGTGATCTGGTTGCTTGAATCTAGTGGACGAGCAAAATGATAATACGGAGGCAGTAGTGTCATAGAGGTAACTGTCATTGCGAGTGTAGAGAGCAACCTTCTTTCATTGAAAATTATCACAGCCTTCCTCTACGTCCCCTTAATCGCTCCATCTACCAGTCATGCTGGTCTCCAGCATGAAGATACTTACCAGCCTCTGCGTCTCGTTCGCCCTTCAGAATCGTCACGATAGGTGCTGCACCCTCGCTTGTCGGTTTGGCACCATATTCCGCCTTATTATGCGGTCCCAAATTCGACACCGTAAACCCAGGGCAGTAAACAAACAGCTTGAACCCTAATCTGCCATACTCTGCGATCTGACAAGCTGTGACCATATGCAATGCCGTTTTGCTGACACGGTATGGCACTGCCTTGATCTCGTATCCGAATGCTGTTGGGTCCAGGCGGCTCGTGATGGAACCTGCGCCGGAGCTAACATTGACGATGCGTGAAGTCCCTTTGGCTTTTTTGAGGACTGGTGCGAAGGCATCGAGAACGAGGAGGGGTCCTGTGGCGTTGGTTTGGAAGCATCGGGCCATTTGCTCTGCCAACGACCCGTCCAAAGTCCCTATTGCGGCATTATTGACGAGGGCATCGAGACTGGTAATATTATTAGTACCATGGAATAAATTAGAGAACATGATTGGTCTGTGATAAGATGCGGACTAGATGTGCGTACCGGCCATACTTGCTTTCAACACTCTTGGCTGCCGCAGCGATTGATTCCTCGTCTGTAACGTCGATCTGCAGCAATTCCACGGTACCAGGCAGTTTTCGTGATCGAAGGTCTTGCACAGCGGCTTCGCCTTTTTCAACTGAACGACTTCCAAGGAGAATATGATTGGACGGTTCTGAGAGCAGCTGAAGTGCTACTTCGAAGCCTATACCCCCGTTGGCTATGATTATCAGTTTGTGCTTGCTGTTAGGGAAGAGTAGAGGCAAAAAGAGACATACCGCCGGTAATTAAGGTAATAATTTGAGATGCAGCCATAATCTCAAAAGTTGTCACCAATGTTAAAGTGAGCAGAGTAGAAAAGAGTGTGGTTCTTTCTTTTAGAAAGGTGCTTTTATATATATCTTCAAAAAAATAATTAATTGATTCATGTTCGCATTTTCTGGAATTAAAGCTAAGTCCGTTATTTATCCCCATCTGCCCACAAAGAATCATTAGGCTTGCGGTGTTGTAAAGCCAGGAAAAGCGGAGAAAGATGGAGGAGGACGGCTAACCCGAATAGGAATGCAGCTTGTCGTATGCTCACACTACTAGTTGGGGAAGGAAAAAGTTGATTGGATTAACCGACGCTCATCAGGTTATGGCGAGATGTGCAGGAGGGGCAATTTGACGATAGGGGTAGGGGTTAGATGGAGGAAAGAGGTTGGCTGGAATATATGTGAGCGGGTAAGCGTCTGGTGTGGGTCGGGTCTCGGGATCAAGCTTGATTGCCGGAGTCTTGGTTCGGCGCTTGTTTTGACGTCCAACTCACAGTATTTAAAAAACGGAATATTACAATAAGCTTTGGGCATTTTAATTTGTCTCAATTGATCAGATCCCAAAAATACCTGCCACCTTCAAGTATGAAAGATTCTTGCCATAGTCCCAAGCGAGTCGTGCTGAATTTTCTCGCAATAGGAAAACACTGAAGGTGAATTGAGATGCCATTCGCTTACGCTCTCCGCCCACGACCAAAAACTCGTCAACGAAAAAGGGCAAAATATCCAAAAAGGAAAAAAATGGTTGGTCCAGATCTCAAGGAAATAGGAAGAGCCCCGTGAAGGGTCTTGTATGTAGTTTTTCTTCGTCGTCAATCGGACGTGTTAAACCGAACTCCGGCGTGCGAAGACAAGAAACAGCCAGAGAGCCTTCGTTGTTTTGTTTGGGAGATTATCCTGGTGCTTCACCCAGCGTCGCGCTCTACCGTTGTGCCATGGTCGCTTCGATGTTAGTCGGTGTTTAATTGTTGGTTATGTGGTTCTGGGAAAAGGTAAGGTCGCACGTGATGTATAAAGGAAATATCGATATTTTTCCATTCTGTTTGGTATTAGGAATGAGGTAGTCTAGAGACGAGAGGAGTTTCTCTTTCTATATAAAATTCGAGAAGTATTTGAGCAGGAGAGTCTTTGACTACGGTTCAAAGCGGCGAAAGGTGAGGATGAACAGTTTACAGTTGTGGTGCCCAAGCATCATCACCTTATTGAAATCTATATTGTACATGCCTAAGACTATGAACCCAAAGGGCCTTCGAATTTCGAGAATGAACCAGTTATGATATCTGTAACTCTTATAGAGTATCCAGAAGCTGGCAGGCGACAATTTTGTATGATCAACTGATTCTCTTCTCCGTCCGCCTAGCAACTGAAATTACGTCAATTGAATTGATAAAGATGGGATTTGGGATACAAATCCGTCCTCAATTATCCTTAGATACGTATTCAAGTATATGTAGGCTCCTTTGTAGAATGATAAAGATGACTTACTTTGAACCCCCTAAGTCATTGTATCTTTTCATCCACCTCCTTTTAAACGCCATTTACTCAACCGAACCTCAACCTTCAATTCCCCAGAGGTACTGTCAATACACTATCGGCACGGCCATATTAAAACTATATTATTTGAACATTCTGCGAGACCGGATACTTTATCTTCTACACAACTTACTCCAACTCGGATAATTATAGTACACTATCTTACCGCAATTAACGTTGCCTATCTGCCCCAAGCTATCAAGCACTAAAGAAGTAGATTAGCTAGCCAACCGTCTAGCCATCCATTGGTGTTTCTGACCACGCCCTTTCAGTTTAAAGCAGTAACGCCATGCTATGCCAATTCTATCGCAGTCCAGAAAGTCTCCGTGCCATCTGCACGCCTCAATCCACAACACTCATATCATCGTCAATGATCAACCGTGAATTCTCCGCTTCGGTAGCCTTCTTCAACATTTCTTCCATCAACACCTCCCTCAAGAAATCATTCACGCTCCTCGACTTATGAAAACTTTTCTTTGAAGCATCTTCTCCAGAATTATCATCCGCATCCGCCTCCATTCCTCCGTCGTACCCTCCTGTCTCTTCTATCGTGCTTAACCTTAATTCTATTTCTTCTCCCGAAAGCTCGTCGCTTTCGTCACCCGTACTCCCATCTCCTTCTTGATACCATTCCAACCACTTCAACCCGTACTTCTCATACAACGCTTTATTAACCGAGCTCTTTGGGGGAGGCAGTTGGAGAGAGGAGCAGAAGAGAGGGACGGGGACGAGCTGGACTGTAAATTGGAGTCTGTTTTCCGAATCCCAGTCTTCAGGCCGGAAGAGGTCTTTAGGGATGTTTTGACGGGAGAGGCCTCCGCTGTAGCAGTTTGCCGATCCAGGGACTTTGGGGATGAATAGTTGGTCAATGTAAACGTATAGTGTGTCGCCCTGTCAAAACGGAAGATAAGTCATTGCCAGAATTTAGTGGCGGGAATAAACTTACTTCATCTAAATCCAAATCCGCAAAACAATCAACTTTCCTTGATATGAGCTTCTTTTCAACTAAGAACGTGTAAGGGAGAAAAAACTTACAACTCCCAACCTGCTTCCCGTAACAACTTACCATGAGAATTTTACTATCATCCCCCCATGCTAAGATGATCTCTCTCACAACCTGCACCACGCTCTCCTTCCACCAAACTTCGATCCTAAGCTTAGACACTAGCCTATCTGGCACAAAGGCGAGATAAATCCACATATCTTTCTTTTTCAAGGGAATAATCTCAAACTGTATCTTCTGAACCTGCGTCTCCATCTCCTCTCCATATTCCTCCTTCTCCCTACCCTTCTCCTTCCCTGGGTCCTGCATTTTAAATCCCGCCCTTGATTTTAAGCCTGATGGATACGGCGTTGGCGACGCAGACGGAGACCCAAACCCCATTCTATCAACCCCAGACGTGGAAATGGGTGAAGTAGCAGATGAAATAGAAGGAGCGTGGTATCCAGCAAACTGCCTGACCCCATTCCACGTCGCCACCCCATCTACCCACAGCTGCCGCGGCGGCACGACGTAATCCTGAAAGCGTCCGATCCACTTCTTAGGCGGGAGCCAGTGGCCGGCGGGATGGTGGCTTTTATCCACAACGACAGGTTTGGGACGCCCGGTGATGATGTTTGTATTATTCGAGAAGATTTTGATGGCGAAAGGACGGGCGGTGGAAAAGGAGACGAAGAGGGCTTCTCGTTCTATTATTGCTCATATCAGCTTTGCTCCTTCCCCAAAGCCTAGAAATCGCATATCAAAAGAGATCAAGACTCACGATAAATCGGCACAAAAGCTCCACCCTGCTTCGCAACACTATCGGGTAACTCGTGGCAAAACTGATCGGTGTTATAGATAGGAAACGTTCCCAATCCGGGCGGAAGAGTCTTCGTCTGCGGGCGCTCTTTCTCTGGCACGCGTAGGGAGCGGTGGAACGTTATCTCGAGGAAGTCTTCGTGCTCGTCTTGGAAGATCTGGAGGGATTTCCAGGCGTTGGGGGCGGACGATAGAGATTCGTTGGCGCGAACTCGGAGGGGTTTCTTCCTCGGGGAGGGTAGGGGTAAACGGAGGACGGATGCCATTTCTGAGTGTGGATTGTGGTAGTTTTTATGGTAGTTGGCTAGAAATTGTAGAGATATCCAGCTAGAGGCTTGATTGTTGTTGATGGGAAGTGTGGAGATTGGAATGAGGATAGATTTGATGGGGAAATATCATATATCCTCGAGTTGAAGGCGAGCCGAGAGTTGCGCTTTTGACAGAGGCCACGAGATACTCGATTCGGCCGCAATGCTGAGAGCCTAGCATTGTGCCTCTTTATCAACCGAGCAAGTGTTTTTGTCAAAGATATGCGACATATGGAACCTCAAGCTAATTACCTCCATTTGCATACGCAAATCTAGAATATTTGAAGTGAATCGTCTCGCCTGGTAGAAAACGCATTTACGAATAATCAAGCCTGGGCATAGAGCCAGCGCAGGAGAGAGACATTAATAACGTAGAAGATATGATGCGAAATAAGGACTGTTTGAAACCTTATTTAGAAGAGAAAGCATAATTCAACTACGAGACTCACACAGGCACATTTTTCCAAGCATTCTTCACAATTCTCTCTACTTTCATGCATCCATTGATCCAACCCCGAGCCTCTCAGCTACTTATATCAAATGCCTTCACATGTCAGCCAGTTTACTCTTAGACATGATCATCTAGGTAAATTGAATTTGTGAAGCATTGCCGGAGAGTAATTCAATTCTTGAAGGAGTAAAAGTCCAGTTGTAGTCATCGCGCCACAGCAGCCGTTGCGTTTTGCCCTAGGATAGATGTGATTCAAAGCTCGGAGATGGTCAAGTGAAGCTACTATAATACAAATCAGAAAAGATGAAATGATTGGATGTAATTTCCACTCTGCACATATAATCGTCTCAAACCTATAAAGAAGAATCTAGAAGTCGTCCGCAAACGCTTCGCTAGCATAGCTAAAGACTCTTTCTTTGGTACAAACAAGAATACATCTGAAAGCAACATACCTCATCTCATATCAAATGGAACCCCTAACCATCCATCTCCCTCCTCTCTCCACCACCACAGCCCCCAGATTCCGCCGCTCGCTCAGCAAAATATACGATAACCGCTCTCCGGAATGGTACTGGAAACTCAGCCCCATACTACCAGCACTCTGGATTTGACATGCAGCTCAGCTTGCTAACCAGCCGGATATCGTTGCAGAGCTCGAACGAGCATGGTTGAAGTATCAGACGTTGAATATACAGGGAAAAGGTACGTAGGTATAGATTTTGTTTTCTAGACTTGGATTTTTCTTTTCAAAACTTGTGTATGTTAAGGGAAGAACGATGAGAGTATTAGATGGCACGTATTAAGGCTTGGAAGGCATGCTAATCAGCATATCTAGGTGACGGCGGAAGTATCATGGCGCGATCGAGAAGCTGGCGGAGGAGGCTTGAGGAGGAGTATAATAAACTAGACTAAGACGTGAGGAGAGCAAAAGAGATCGCCTTAGCCAGGTATGAGTGGTTCGTTATTAGGGGTGAGGATGGGAGTTTGGACTACCATACTGAAGAGGTGGGCGGAGAGGGGAAAAAGGGTATGAAGGGTGTTGTTAGTGGGTTGAAAAGAGTGATGAGTGGTTGAAAATGAAGCCCTTTGAGAGAATTTCCTCTGAGATAGTTGCAATGCGAGGAATCTTTCACCTTTCTAAAAAACAATAGAGGATGTGGTTCTCATGTCTGATGTCTGAGTCTGTAAAGTTGATATCGGGATATAATAAGTCCGAGACTGTCTAATCCGGAACAATCTTAACCCGAGACTATGTCTATCTATCAAAGCTTTTCTGGCCTCCTAATATCAAAACCGAACATGTCTGGAAACCAGTGCTTTCAAAACATCCCTTCTCCTATCTGTTGCGGCGTTGATATCTTTGTTGCTGTTGTTCATATGATAAAGAAAGATGAGACTCTTTGGTCTCTGAGGAGCTAGCTCTTTGATCATGAGCTATGCCGCCCAAGGGGCGAATTGTCAGACTGCATCTGCGAAAATGGGAATCCTAGGTTGACCCTTTTCATGCATACGATTACTCAAAGTACAATTCTGGGATGGTCCAACTCTGGCCGTTCTCCTTCTTCATCTCTGCGTACTCTTCTAGCATTCTTTGTGCTTCGTTTTTGAATACTGCTACGAATGAGCGCCGAGGGCCGTATGGAGAAGGCGTTGTTATAATGTGTATACTCCGAATGGCCTTGAAATGTGGAAGCATTTTCCCTAGATCCGAACACATGCACATGCATAGGGGACCATGCGAAGGACCACAACTCATCAATTGAGCAAAAAAAGAGAGCCTAACATTTGCGACCTTGGCGACTTCCTCCTTGCTCATGAAGGCCGGATATATTGAAACTGGGTAGTCGCTGATGAGCGTAGAGAATTCACGGTGATTTACCAGAGTTAAAACGTCACGGCTGAAGTCGAAGAAGCCCTCGTAGTGCATCTTGTCCTTCCCCTGCCAGCTCTTCAAGGCGTTGATGTCTCTTCTTGTATAATGCTCAAGCGCAATTTCCCTCGACTCTCTGTTAACCCGCAAGGCGATAGGATCAGACTTTCTTCTTTCAGGATCATCCCAGTCGCCGCTCCCTGACGGATGAATGATGTGGGGTAAACCACTAGCAGGGCCGATCATTCGTGGTCCGGGAAAACTAGATATCCAGATCTGAATGCGCAGCTCAATTGGGAGTTTCGGAAAACAAGTGAACTTTGTGCACTGCGTTGGTGCTGCTTGCTTTTGGGGTAGCTGCTCCTATTAGTACATTTTCGCCAGTCTTTTGTCGGATAACTTACGTGTTTCTTCTTGCAGATGTCTACAGAGGGGCCACTACTGGCAGAATCCCACGTCTCTGCTGGTATGGTCGACATTATAGAAAGGCTGCGCCGAAGGCAATCTGACTGAGGACTGTTGATTCTAGAGCTGGGATTTAACTTCAATGGCTATCAATGGAAGAAAAGGGTAGCGATATTGCAAGTGCTCTCAGAGAAGAAGTTAAATAAAGCAGACGAAAGAAGAACTGGAGGGAAGAGCTTCAGGATAACATATGTATTGTACTCCTCGGCTTGTTGGACAGTTCCGACGATCGTGACGTCGATGTGGGGGTTGGCCCATGTTAGCCAAGGCTAACCCCGCAATGCTGACCCATTGCCCACTTATCCGAATCTTGATAAAACCGAAAACCTCTATACTCCATCACCAAAATCTTTTACTTCAATATATCTATCTGTCAAAATCACATCCGAGACTTTCCATGACCCTTTGATTTCCGACAACAATCACCATTGTGTCTATATTTGATACCGCTATACTTAATTCGTTAAACTTTCTTAACGACTATCATATTGCTCGGCCTCAACGAGCATTGCTTTGTCCATTGTCATTTCCCGCAACTAAAAACTATGCCTATTCGAAATTCAACTACAAATTTTGAACAGCCGTTCTCTTGACGACTCTCCTGCTTTCGATATTCTCTTCCTCTCCATGTAATTTCACATCGCTCTGCTAGGCTCGTAAATCAGTCATTTTGTGCTCACTGATGCCTTTCATCTTCTCCGAATTAGACACTATCACTAAGCCTTAGTGAAGACTGGTCTTTCGAAAAACTCTATCTGGTTGCTTCACTTGCGCACCCTTCATTTCATCCACTGTACCCTGTCGCATTCCTGCCAAAGACCGAAGAACCAACTTCTCTTTGCATGCAGGCTTGCTGAAGTTTGAGCAAAGGTTGCGTAGTGTCTCTCCCTTTATGTAGAGCCATCCCGTAAGCCAACAGTCATCTATCCAACTAGAGGGCCACTTAGTTCCTATAGAGCATCCCAGGAGTATGAGCGTTCTGACTCTGCGAGTAGCTGTCTGCCGCTATTGATATGTCACACCTTCTCTGCATGGCTGCGTATACATTTTTCTCATTTATCAGACACCTCGTTTTGTCCTTGTAGTGCTGTCCACCCCTAGCACAATATTATATCGTATCCCTGAAGCCTCCGGTATGTTGCAGCTCTTGGCCCTCTCAATTGTCCACGGTCCATCTGCACCTTATGCCCGTAGATGTCGCAGGCGAGCTTGTAGACGTTTCTGCTGAGTTCCTTATGGCCCCTGGGTCTCTTAATGCACTTGGCTTGGTCCTCCTTTTCAACAATTCGACCTCGTGTCGCATCGCCAGGATATCGAGGGGGATCGGCGGAAATTCCGAGCAAAGTTTGCGCCGGGTATCTAAGTTGTAAATTAGCATGGAGAACGGCTGAGCGTATAGTCTCGTACCTCTTGCTCAGCATGGTGTGTCCATTTTTGTAGGCTTTGGCCTTGGTCCGACTTTGTGCTGCTGCTGCTGCTGCTGCTGCATGTTGGCGTCTACCTGCAGCAAGTTGATTCTTAAACTGTTGTCGAGACTCTTGTTGTCTGATCGCGTCGGCTTCCCTAAATACTTCTAGAAGTCAGCTATTCTGTATCTCAGTTGCTTTGATCTAACAAGTCGCCTTGACTGTGTATCTCTTGCCCATTTAATAGCATCTAGCAACGGATTTGCAGCCTTCCAATTAACATCGTCTCCGCTATGCATTCTTAGCCTCTTGTCGCTTCCATCGCTCTTCCATGTGCGATTGAGTAGTTGACTTGAGTAGCCATATTGTATCTCCTAATTAACCTTGGCCACTTGGAATTGAGAATAGAGTCTACTTCAGAAATTGGGTGTGGTGCAGAAATCGATTATTTTATTGCCGTGCCATTATCTCGGCGGTAAAGTCAGAAAGGCTACCTCTTCTCTGATGTTATCCTCTCTCCTTCCTTCATAACTTGGAATTGGCCGTAAAACTGTAAGAATTGAATACCTTCATTTGGGCTACAGGAAAACTCTTGTTTACAAAGTTAATTCTTGATAAGCTATTATCATCATTCTCTCATAGTCCTCCATTAGATAATAGGGGGTACTGAACAGAGAGACCGTGTCGGCCCATTGCCAATCAACTCCGATATAGCACTGTTGGAACCGCGGATTTTGCATCTGCAAATTCGCTTGCCAGCAAGGCAAATAATTTCACCATAAAAAATCATAGCCTTTTCCACAAGAACAACTTCCTCCGTACACCTCCACCCGGCTTTCTCATCTCGCAATTCCAAGCAATTCACTCTTACAACTAAGCAATTGCTCTGCAGCTTCAGAGTAACTCTTCTCGATACCTTTCTTCTTAGACCTTTTTTCACCGATCCCAGAAGAGCCCATCTCCAAATCAGCTCTAACAACCTGTTAGGCAAGTTGTTTACATGTCGAAAGTTACCATCTAGCTAAGAATCTATAGAATCACCGCATATATCGAAATGTCGGCTTTTTCATCACCTCCGCCTCCACCACCTCCTCCGTACCATGTTGGCTCCAGTTCTCCTCCGGACAAGTCCTGCATCTGTCCTGTTTGCAAGGTGGTCCTATCATCTAGTGTAGCTAAGAACCGTCACCTGAGTGGAACTCATCACGGGCATGCGGCTTGGCCCTGCGACAACTGCGGATTACGTCTCAAGACGGAAAAGGCCCTTCAGAAGCACAAAGACAGTGGAGCTCTAGCTGGTGGCTTCTGTGCTCTGACCAGCAGACAGCAAAGTCTGCTTGGTCAACAGACTGTAGCTGCTCTAGGCTCAGAGACACAATCGGCTATTCTGAAGCCAGAGTCGGCGGAGGAGGAGGAGGAGGATGACGATGCCGATGACCTAAATACGGGTCTATATTATACGCCCATTAAGCCCTTCAACTTTGAAGGCATAATTGCCATCCCTTACATCCCTCGACCTGGTCAGCGGATTCTCTTCGAGGCTCATTCCGGTGTCCATGATGAGCATTTAACTGCACCATATTCGGCAGAACTCACAACTAGCCAGTATTTTCCTAGGGCCAACTTTCTTGCCGATGATCTGGTAAGCTAATAAACGTCTTTGGTTGTCTTATCTTTGATGGTGATGGCAATGTTAATTATTGAATAGACGAAGACCCAAAGACTGCCAGAGGAGGGAGAAGAGTTATTGTTCGAGTGGCAAGCGGGCACGGGAGGTCGTTCTGGAAGGTGGTCAGTGGTTTATCATTACGAAGACCCCTGCGATACCGGCCGTAAATGAGGGCGAGGTGGAGATTGACGGTCCGAGGATGGGGGCAATAATGACTTGTTAGAGTTGAAATTTATGGTGCTGCAAGGCATGGACACAATTTGGAGAGTGATAACAGAATCAATTTGCAGCAATAGATACTCTTCTATTCAGTGCCTTGCCCTATTTGCTGCCTTGAGCCTTGATCATGGTGCATCGAAAAGAACGAGGCAAATTATATTGCAGTCAATAGAGTTACAATAGAGACGTTACCTTCCTTTTAAGAATTATGAGGATGTTACATAAGCCTAGCGACACCTCTTGATTGTTCTAGTAATATATTCATTTATAAATACTCATCTGTTGAATCACTAGTGAAGAAGCCGTTTGATTTTTTGCTCTCAGCTTTGATTGCAGCCTGTAATATTGTCCGTGCCTTCCTCTTCATACCCACAATCGCTTAACTCGAGACCTTCATAAACCTTTGCAACATGAGCATCAGATCCTCAACACGACACAACAAAAATTCCTCAAGATCAACAAGACATCAGCTCTCCTGCTTGATCGTTTCATTTGCTTGTTAATCGTCCCTCAGGATCTTCTTCCTCTGCTTTCATCCTCAAAACCCGAACAATAACACACGACAGGAAGTTCCCAAGATCATTCAGTAGGTTACTATCCCACTCATTTTTCTTCTCTTCTCAGCTTCGGGGGAGATGGGAGCCATTGGGATCGTAGAATTCTATTTGCACCTCTTATTCTCTAGCCAGAGGCTGACTGGGTTCAAAGTTCATACTCCGCCCCCACGCGCTGGCCAGCTCGCCATATCAGTTCGTATAACCTTTGCGGGCACTTGAGCATAGGTTACGGAATTGATGTTGGGTACAAAATAGAGCTAAATCATATCTAAACGTACCCAAAATGCGTGATCGAAAGATTGCTCGTGTGACCTGCCGCAGGCTCGGCTGCCGAAAGACCTTCGCCGGTGATTCCAGCTTGAAGCGTCACATCAAGATGCTGCACAATAGGGAGCGGCCTCATTCTTGCGTAACCTGCGGTAAAAGGTTTTCTTGGAAGTCGCAACTTAAGAGGCATCATTGCGCTGCAGGGGAGGAGGAGGAAGACAGCGAAGAGGAGGAGAGCGAAGGGGGTAAGAACGAGGACGAAGAGAGCGAGACAAAAAAGAGTGAGGGAGGAAAGAATGGGGGTGAGAATGAGAATGAGGAAAAGGGAAAGGGTAAAGAAAAAGAGAATGATATTAAGCAAGAGGAGATCGGGGAGGATGTGAAGGAGAAGCAAGAAATTCGCCGCCAAGGTCTCGCGCTCCTAAGTGCTGCATTTGACGCATCTGGCAGCGAAAGTGAGTAGGGCAAAGAGGAGCACCTAGCATACATCTATCAAACAGTTTTTGGTGGCAAGACCTATATACAACACATATTATTAAAAATCAAAACTTGCTTCTCTTCTCTACAAAATTCTTATTCTATCCTCTCGAATGATAAATTGACTGCTAAATGATGAGCTAAACTAATTTTAGTTATAGACCCCTTATTCTCTTTGCCCCAAATTGCTCTTCAAAAACCAGCCAGCAAGAAGATGCTACGAACTGAAATTTGAAGGCTAGATATGTAGGATTTGCGTTATGCTGCGGGCCAGCAAACCGAGAATCTTTATGACTAAGAGTACAAGATTATTTTGCCCACCTTTCATCAACGCTCGCCGCATATACCCTGCTGTTTCCGACTTCGCATCATTCTTCTTCTCTCCTGCTTCATCTGCCAGACTGCTCCTGGGACCCAATCGCTCTTATACGGTTCCAAGACAGCCAGAAAAATACCAGAAACCCAATTCCAGCACGTAAGTAGTCTCATATTTACACTGTCCTGAGATAGCTAACAGCCCTACCTCTAGTGATGCCAAACGAATGTCTATCCTCTTCAAATCTCAACCCGAACTCCTGGCAACGGTCTGACTCCCGACGATCTCCTCACAGAGAAACACATATCCTTGGATTATGCCATAAGTGCTGTTCCGAAATAAATGTACGTACATTGAATATCGCCTCCGAGTCCACGGATATATGCCTCGTGGTCTAATAGGTGGTGCACGGCCGAGATTCTGTAGCCAAGCAGGCTGGACCAACCTCTTCCTTTTTTCGCCTCCCCTAAGTACGATAAATAGAAGTCCCGACTGAGAAGCAGGCAGACCAGACGCAGTTTTTGCTTCTATGATACCAGCTTTGGTATAACTATACGGAGACGCGGAAGGCTTTTACCTTGCAGAAATTCTAGAGGACAAGGAATCCGACTCCTCAGGCGAGTCTTACCATGGAGTGCAATGTTGGGTCTATCTCCACTAGCTAGCTCCCTGGATAATGTTAGTTCCCTAGATAGTTTTATATGAGATGGTAGATTCTAGAAAAGTTAGTTTAAGGACTATCGGCGTTAAGGCTAATAGGAAGAGACAGAAGTTTGATGCTGCTCCCCTTTTTCTTAACTGAGACGCTCAGGCCACAACTACCTCGTAAAGAACCTAATGGGTGGTCAGTTAATTGTTTCTCTGACAGTTTTAAATAACTGTATGAACAATTAGTGTCTTCCAACATAAAAGTGTGAGGCTTATGTTGAGGACAAAGCACTCTTATGTATTGTCTTGTGGGTCCTACCCTTTTGTCTGCTACCATGCCTACCCTTATCCCTAGAGGTCAAAATAGCAAAAGAAAATTATGTAACCCTTCTACTGTTCGAAAAATATCTGCGTAACATCTTACAATCCACCCAAAATATTCAATCCACCATAGTATCTCTCGCGCCCACGGCTTAGCTATTTCCTCCGCAGCCGCACTAATAAATGGAATTGCAGAAGCAAATGGGAATTTCTGCTGATGCCTCCCGTTCCATGACATTCTTGAAGGGATAAGCTAGGTGTATTCAGCCTAGAGCTTAAAGGCGAGGAGGTCTTAGTTGATGGCGGGGAAGTTAGATAAGTAGGCTAATGATGGGGTGTATAAGGTTACCGGACTATCAATATCGGAACGGGATTCATCTCAGCTTCATAGTCTGGCCCGACGAATGAATGATGGAAACCCAATACGACTCTTAGGCTTCCGAACAGGATCTGACCATCAATATCTGTCAGGTGGGGGTTATTTCTGAGGACTATATATGGACTGAGAGGTATCAGCAGGGCCGTGTGAGGGGAAGTCTTGTAGGAAATCTGACTCCATAATTCCATGACACAACTATCAATTGAGGCAAGTCCCTAATATTCTTGGTCTTGGCGGCGGATTTAATGTTGTAGCAGAGCTTCAAGGCGTCTTGCAAATTGACTAGTCGCAGACTCTCATCATTGCGGAGACAACCTACACTGCGTCTGCATTCGAAGAGTGATAAATAGCCGGCAATGTGCGGAGCAATACCAGTGTAAAGACATGCTTTTAATTCTTACGACATATGCTTCTATAGCTCCTCGTGTTGAAGTAGGGAGTTGATAGCGGATCGCGAGTACTGAGTTACTCTCCATAGGGCTGTCAGAGACGCAATATCTGGCTGCTGGAGATATAAATGGTACAGCTCGACGAGTACGCGTTGAAGGCTGGGCGAAATCTAGGTGGAAGCTGAGTGCTGGTTTGAACGGTTTCTCGCTCATCTGGGGGATTTAGAGAGCCCTGAAACATCGCCGCAATTTTGACTTTGATATGAATTGACTCGGGGAAAAAAATACCTTTATGTGATCAGGCTGGAAGGCTAGAGGAAGTGAAGCGAAATTATTCTTGTTCTGTTGTTCTTGGGACCTTTTCCCCGCAACCCCCAATCCACATTAGCCTTGACACTAGCTTAAAAGCGTTCTAGCTCAAACCCCCACTTCACTTCGAAAGTTTCTTCCTTTTGAAAGCGTCAGACTACAAGATATATTTTAGAACAGCACATTTCGACAGTTTCAATGACTTCAGATGGTGCCGATCTACTTCTGCGAAAACTATCTCGCTCTTAAAATTTTTGGGATCTTGCATTTTTGCTCTCTCTTGCTTGTCTTACAGACGTTCTAGTTAACTATCTTTATACTGTTTCTCAATTCCTGGAACCCCCTTCTTAAAATTACAGTATCATGGATAGCGTGTACTTGTTTTCTACATTTGACTTCTTTCCTATATCCCATAGAATTTTGAATTTGTGATTTACCGTTTTCATAACTGTTTGGATAGCAATTTAATTGTAAGCTGATTTGGCTGCAAGAGACCCGCACAGCTGAGCAACTTGTCAAAAACCATAACATATTGACGGCACTTCACGATGTTATTCTACATAGTAGCCAAAAGTGGTCGTTAAGATAAGACTTGTCAAACCACGTGAGTTTCGACCAAATATAGCCGAGATAGTCCTTTTTCAAAGCCGGGATTATTTACCGGCATCATGTACAATAATCGGAACGGGGCTTCCAACCGTTGCACCAGGGTTGGAGCAACACATTTGAGCTTGATCTGGTAACCGATTAACTATGCTTATCGCGATATGCCTCGAGTGAGGGGGTATACATTTCCCTTTTCTGCAGAATTCCGTCACCACCTGCCTATTATGGGCATGGTTATACATGTCTTGTACGCTCACTGATAAAGATATCAAGTGCTGTACCAAAGTTACACTAAGAGTATAATCTCGCAGTATTTTACCTTTCAATCTCCAAAGCTTTCTATGACTTCTTCCTCTTTTGTTTTGTGAACCGTACCTCGCAATGACATTTCTTTTGGAGAGATTCAAACGTATGAGTTCTGGGCCAATTGATGGTGTTGCTCCATCTCCTCAAAACTCGGTTTTTGGCTCCCGGGATGCAAAAGAACCCACGGAAAAGGATGCTGGGCGCTCAACTGCTCAGGATTACACGGAAGAAGAGGCAAACCGAAAGCTAAACCTCTTTGAGAGAGCCCACAGATGGGATCCAAATTTGGATGATTCCCAACGGGACGAAGTTGATGATGCCGTGAACACTAGGGATCTAGATGCAGAGGGAATAGTGTTTGGTGAGATATTTGAAAATTCGCCGTATCCAGAGGTTAGCCAAACAGCATGACTTCCATATCTCAGTCCACAAAAGATTTCCATTCTGTGTAATAAGCTAATAAACAACAGGTCCGGGCAGCTGTCAGAAATTACGATGAAGACCTTCCTGCGAATACTATTCGAGCTTGGGTCATTGGTCTCTTCTTAACCACTATAGCTTCCGGCCTCAATGCTCTATTCGCCCTTCGTGCACCGAGCATCACAATTAGCTCCTTTGTTGTGCAGCTGGTAGCATATCCACTTGGCGTTGGCTGGGATATGATTATGCCGAATCACACTTTCAAAACGTTTGGAATACACTGGAACTTACGACCTGGCCGATTCAACATAAAAGAACATACGTTAATAGTCATTATGGCAAACGCTTCCTTTGGTAGTGGCGTGGGGTATTTCACAGATACTATCGTTGCACAGCGAGGGTTTTATAATCAGGATTTCGGATGGGGCTTCAATCTATTGCTTGCATGGACAACACAATGCATTGGCTTTGGCATCGCGGGGTTGATGCGCAAGTTTTTGGTTGAGCCAGCATCAATGATCTGGCCGCAGACACTAGTCAACGCCTCGTTCCTCTATGCTTTACATGATCATAGCAAAAGCGATCCAACGAAGAGCAATGGCTGGTCCATCTCCCGATACCGGTACTTCCTATACGTTTTCATCGGCAGCTTTGTCTGGTACTGGTTTCCTGGTTATAGTAAGTACTTGATTGAGCCCCTGCAAATCGATGGCGGGTTTAAACATGGTATCGCTAACTGGACTAGTTGCCCAGTTTCTTAGTGTTTTTGCGTTTGCTACCTGGATCAGACCTAAGAGTGTGGTTATCAATCAACTTTTTGGAGGCTGGACTGGGATTTCTCTAATACCTATTACTTTTGACGTGAGCATCTTTCTTGAAACATTATCACGAATTTTAAACTTTTTCAGATGCATGCATTGTATGAACTAGATTATTTTGTAATGGCAAGCTTGTTTTTGCAGTTCTTCAGCTGACTTCAAATCTTTAGTGGACCCAAATTACAGGTAAATGCTTCCCTCTACCACTTCACCCAAATACTTTCTGGACCTAACCAAGTTATAGGCTACGGTCTTAAATCCCCGTTGATTCCGCCTTGGTTTGCGATCGCAAATACGTTGGTTGGTACTGTATTTTGGTATATGATTGTTACTGCTGCGATACATTTTAGCGGGCGCTGGTGGGCAGAATATCTCCCAATAAGCGACTCAAACAGCTACGACAACACTGGGAAACTGTATAATGTGACCAGGATCTTGACGCCTGAATTCACCCTGGATGAAGCGAAATACAAGGTCTGGCATGAAAACCATATTACAAGGCTAGTGCTAACTTTCTCAACAAGGCCTATTCGCCATTGTTTCTTTCAACGACGTTCTCGATCACATATGGCTTATCCTTCGCTGCCATCGCAGCTGTAATCTTCCACACAATCCTTTTCCACGGTGAAGAAATATGGCTGTACTGGAAAGCAGCCCGTGGTTCCCTAGATGATAACCACGTCAAAATGATGCGGAAGTATAAGCCCGTCCCTGAATGGTGGTACTTAATCTTCTTCCTAATCATGATTGGCATGAGCCTCGCCACAGTCTGTGCCTGGCCAACTCATCTCTCCTGGTGGGCCCTCATTGTTGGCTTTATAATCGCCATATTTTGGACACTCCCTATCGGTATCATCTACGCAACGACCAACATCCACCTCGGCCTGAACGTCTTTACTGAATACATCATCGGCTATATGCAACCCGGCCGTCCTCTAGCAATGATGCTTTTCAAAACATACGGGTATATCACCATGAACCAGGCTCATTACTTCCTACAGGATCTAAAACTCGGTCTCTACCTTAAAATCCCGCAACGAGTTACCTTCTTTGGGCAAGTGATCGCCACACTCTGGTCTTGTCTGGTGCAACTTGCAGTCATAGAATGGAGTCTCACGCACATCACTGATATTTGCAAAACGACCCAGGCAAATAACTTCACTTGTCCCGGTCCCCGCGTCTTCTTTAACGCCTCCGTCATCTTCGGCCTCATCGGTCCTCAACGCATCTTTAGCACCGGCTCTATGTATGGCTCCCTGCAATGGTTCTGGCTCCTTGGTGCTGTAACCCCTATCCTAATCTATCTTCTCGCACGCACATTTCCTCGCTCTAAATTCCGCTTCTTCTCGGCTCCCCTCTTTTTTGGTGGTATGGGCGAGCTTCCTCCAGCCACGCCGTTGAGCTACCTGAGCTGGTGTTTGGTGGGAGCCTTTTTTCAGAAGTACGTGAGGAATCGATATCGAGGATGGTGGATGCGGTTCAACTATATCACGAGTGCGGGGTTGGACGTGGGACTAGCAATTTGTACGATTGTGATTATTGCAGCATTGAATTTGACGGGGACAGGGTTTCCTAACTGGTGGGGGAACAGTGCTCCAGCGGGGACATTGGATTATTTGGACAAGGCTATGCAGAAGACAGTTCCTAAAGGCGGGAAATTTGGGCCGGAGAGTTGGTAGGATTGTGGATCTTGGGTCGTGGGTCAGGGGTTGTTGGGAGTTTGGTACCGTAGTCTGATGTCTAATGGTATCACAGATATTAATACTGAGTAACGAGTAACGATTAATGAATTTGTTTATCTTAGAAATACTCCTCGTACCAGCGTGGTCAAAGGACTTCATGTCTAGAACTAAGTTGCCATTGATAGTTTTCGTTATTAACCCTACCTATGAGCAAATCAAGGCGGAAGTAGAAAACCCTTAATTCCAAGGAGTGATTGCTTCCTTAATTTAAAGGCTCTCTAAGAATGGAAAGATATGTGAGTCATATATGACGGTCAAATATATAAAAGAGATAGCTTGCTCTAATTTCTCCCCTTTCATCACTCATTGTGTAAAGCAAATTCTAGAAACCACGTAGATTACTTAAATATCACGTGACATTACACAACATTGTTGATGGCCACTTCATTTAACCTAGCAGCACTGGCTATTCTATTCTTTTGATATATTATGATTTATTTGCTCTTATTTCTTAGAAAGAGTATCGTTCCTATTTGTCTTTTATTCAACTGACACTCGTTCTCTTTCCTCTTTCGACTCTACTTCGCGAAGGTTGTGGCCTAAGGATCTTAAGCCATAGCTCCCAGTGCCGAGGCTTCAACATGCGAACAAAGAGAAATCACGGACCTATCTCCGTCATATAAGGGGCCAGAAAAAGATACAATAAATGTAAAGAGCAGGGCCAATCATCAAGACTAGCGATGCGATTTATTGCTTTCGACAAGCAACGAGGAGAAATCGAGATGTGATTGGAGTTGAGCCAATAGGGTGAATGTCAAAGCTCCAGAGGTGAGATATCAATTCTATGTGCGCATCTTGTTTCAAGCCCTCATTTTTAGAAATCCAAGATCCATCCAGCGCTAAAGGCACTATCTTGGACTGACTCCAGACAACTAGGCAAACAACTCTTTCTCGGAAATAGAGACTGTGGCATTCCCTATAGTGCTACATCAACCTAGATCATGCCAGCAAATACAAAGCAGGCCTGAACTTCTTCATACCAAAGAGAACCACAATCCATAGCAAGTTCGAAACACGAATTCTATCGATTTTGCATTTTCCTAATCGAGAGAGTACGCCTAGCTAGCTTCCTTATAGTTTGCGCAACCTCACTCTAGTTAGCAAGGTCGTAATCAGGAAACGTCTTGCTACTTGTCCTCCAACCATCCAACCGCATCCAGTTTACGCCAAGGACTATCCTTCCAAAATACCCAGCTATCTATTTTAACCATTTTCTCAAAATGGTCTACATAATGGAATTCTTTTGTGACGGCGGCTGTAGAAACAACGGCTATTCGAGTTGCTATGGAGCTGCCGCTGCTGTCATCAAATACAGGTGCGCCAAAACACAAATACCCACCTCGTTCCATTTCTAAAGCAGCTAACACTGACTTTAGAAGCGGCAGAATCGATTCCTGGACCCGATATCTCGACGAGAACGATTATCCCAGACCCACGAACCAACGTGCCGAAATTGCCGCTATAATCATTGCCTTAGAGGAAGCTATACACATATACGACTGCCTAGATTCATGCCCCCGTCTCAAACTTACCATCTCTACCGACTCTCGATATGCAATTGGATGTATGACTGAATGGATTCACAAATGGGTAGATAACGGGTGGATGAATGTTAGAGGGCAAGAGGTTGCGAATCGGGATTTGATTGAGGAGGCGAGTAGGTTGGATGACAGGGTAAGGGATTTGGGGAGTGTGCAATATGCTTGGATTCCTAGGGAAAAGAATAGGGATGCAGATGAGGCTTGCAATGACAGGATGGATCAAGGATATTAGAAGGAGTTCACAGCTATGTGGAATCTTTAGTAGATGAGCGCTTGGAAAGCAAGTCTAAAATGGAGCTCTGGTTTAAGCCAGAGGTGTGGGTTGAACAAGCAGGGGGATTGAGTACTTTTATTGTCAGCGTTTGTCATAATCCTATGTTTTAGTATCCAGGGTGACCTGAGGGTTTTTTGTTTTTGGGGGGCTTTTGCTTGACTTTTAGTCGAAGAGCGGAAGTGATGGACATCAATTGGATCATTGATGGATAGGAATAAGCTCTTTGCTGGTTACGTGTTAGATGAATTGATCTCAAGTTTTCAAGATGTTTGGCAGATTATAATTGAGGTAATGGTTCACTAATACTCTCGAGACAAATCCATACAATTTGCGTAGCAAATTATCGCACGCGATAGTTCCATCCAGTTTCAACATCAGTTCACTTAAAAAATCTCTCATAAATAGTAGAGGAGGAGAGTAGACGACAAGTAAACCCACCACAATCCATTTCCGCCTTTAAGCCTGAGCAATCACTGCTCTATCCTGAGCTAAAATCTGAGTCCCAACAGTCCTAAAGAGACTGACGAGTCAGCTAGATTATACATATGTTGCTTAGGTTGGACTTTTTTTGTCTCTCGCCAATTGGTTATTGTCTCTCTGTCATCTTTATTAATTCTACCAACGCCTTGAACACAACCACCCTTTTCAACAAAGTATCCATCCTGGCTCCCAGAGTCAATTTTGGATTCCTATTGAACCTTAGTTACGTGAAGTGCTATTTGGGTGTTTTACATCCAAAATTTCCTTTATGTAACATTATTATCATCTGTTTTGGCATATCTTGATTCAGTGGAAGTAATATTTAAATGTTGCTAGGAGCCGAGTCACGTGCAGGAGCGATCACTGGTCACCGGATATCTGACAAAACCCCACCAAGCCTTAGATGGGACATATGGTTGAAATTCTGCTTTTCTTAGTGTGAAAAGTGCTTGTAAAGCGAGTATCGTACTTGAATCGTGTAGAGATATCAGGCTGACGGCTAAGGCTAGGCAACATTCTGTCTGCGCTGCCAGAAATTGACACTCCAGTCTCCTACGGGTGCAGCCTCTCCAAGAAGAACAAATCTATCTGAAATTGACTCCTATTGATTCGTGTTTCAATCAGTTTGTGTTTCAATCATTTGAAGGATGGCTAAGTACAGATATGCACCAATAGACAGTGCTGCAGGTCAAATTCGATTGATTACTCTCCTGCCTTCTGCTACATTTGGAGCCGAGGTCAAGTTACAACTTAGAACAGCCCTATTATCTGACGCAACTGTTCCTGAATACGAAGCTCTGTCCTATGTTTGGGGATTACCTGAAGACCCAGAAAACATTCTTATCAATGGGTCATCTCTCGCAGTGACTCGGGCTTTGGCTCAAGCCTTGCCGTATCTACGTTCTGAAGATGAACCAAGAACGCTCTGGATTGATGCCATTTGTGTCAATCAAGAGGATCTAGAGGAGCGTGGTAGGCAAGTGGAAAAGATGGCAGCGCTGTATAGCTGCGCAAGACGGGTGGTTGTCTGGCTTGGACCAGGAACAGAAAACAGTCAGCTCGGTCTTCAAACGATGGAAAAACTAAGGTCTAAAATATCATACGACATCGAAAGAGATGTTGCCCATCCACCCATTCAAGCGGGTGATCCATGGACAGCAGAAGATTCCATAATTCCTTACGATGAAGATTCAATTAAAGCAATCATTTCACTCTTACAAAGGCAGTGGTTCGAGCGTCTCTGGATCGTGCAAGAGATTCGGCTAGCCAACAGCCAGGCTGTGATCCAAGCTGGCCACAAATCAATTACATGGGATGCATTCATTTCATCCTGCTACTATCTGCGGTCGAAGTTCCAAAATTTTCATGGCAATGGAGATCTGGCTTCGGAATTTCAAAAAAGCTATCTTCGCATCCAGCCTCTTGGACTTGGTAGACCCCAAGTTTTCGAAGATCTGCAGCGCCTAAGTTGGGATATCAGAAACGCAAAATGTACAGACCCCAGAGATCGAGTGTATGGTCTGTTGGGCATGGTTCATAAATCTAGTGCCATTGATTTGCGCCCAGACTATAGGAAATCCGTCGGTGAAGTATATCAAGATATTGTCCTTCACATCTTAGAGCGGTCAAAGAGCTTGCGTCTTCTCGCACGCTGCGAATTAGGTGACTCCTCATGCACCGGCATCCCGAGCTGGGCACCTAATTTCGCCATCCCATGTAGCTACCAGTTAGCACTTCGCGATATGGATGCCGCTGGGGTATCCGTCGCTCATGCAAGGTACCTCGGGAACGGGATTCTGGGAGTTAACGGTGTACGAGTTGCAACAGTCTCCCGAACTTACTCCCTCGTCGATGTGGCGGACTCGGAAATCGCTGCTATCAAAGTCATCCAATATCTGGTTAACGAAAGTCTTACAACCTCAGAGAGAGTACACCCTGGGAGAGATAAAGAAAGTATCTTGAGCGCAGCCTGTCGAACATTTAACCGAAATCTCTTCCTAGACTACTGGCAGCCCCCAAAAGGCACATATCCTACCTTCCCTCAAGGTCGAAAGTCTCTCAATGATATCCTGGCTTGGAAAGAAGGCGTGAAGTTTGCGGATATGCATCCCTATACCCAGCGATACCTTCGATATTTCCGTCCTCTTGCAACCGGCCGATCTTTCTTCATCACGCACGATGGAAATGTAGGGCTAGGACCTCGGTCTATCAACATTGGCGATAGAATTGTTGTGACACTGGGTGCCGATTCCGCCATGGTTTTTCGTGATGCTGAAAACTGTTCATTCAAGGTTGTGGGTGAAGCATACCTAGATGGTTTCACATCAAGTGAAGCATTGTTAGGACCGTTGAAAGATGGGTGGGTCAGAATGTCTAGGTTCGACGAGGAAAGTATGGCCTATTGGGGTGCGTATTTCAATACCATTACAAAGGCTATTCAGGTTGCAGACCCGAGACTAGGAGAGCTCCCTAAAGGATGGAAGATTCGGGAGCATGAGGAGGATAGAGTGTGGAACTGGTTTGTGAAGGAAGGCGATAAGGAATTCGAGAAACAATCAGAGTTTGAGAGGTGGAGGAGTGATCCGAGATTAACGGCTGAACATTTGATTAAGAATCAAGTGGCGATTGAAGAGTTCAGACTTGTTTAACGAGTCATGTTTCAAGATGGCCCGCTTCGCCTAAATATTTGGCCTAGATATTTGATGAGATTTGAGCACTGAGTCTTCACGACTAGGAGCTCGTGAACCGAAAGACAAGAGAAGAGGAGCGGAGACTAACGCTATTAGCCTTTGGACTCAGCAAACAAGGCGAGGGTCTACACAGTAGAGGCTCACATATAGTTGTATATGATCACGTGGTTAGGTTCCATCTCCGGAAGAGACGGCTCTGTCGTGTAACTAACTGACACTTCTTCATCGGCTAATTGAGTAAATTCCCACAATTGTCCACAATCGATATCTTATCCCCATATCTCACATAAGCACGTTATTGGATCCTTGGATCCACACGATATTCAAATAGCTGCGGCACAGTTAAATAACCAGGGTCAAGTCGTCCCCATGAAATAGTACCTCTCAGCTTGTTCTCGCCGCTTGCGCCGCTGGCCATAATCAATCTGAAATCAAGTCCTTGTCTCAGCTCCTGCACGATTCATTTGCAGTGTGAATGTTTGCTGCTTAGCTGCTTGGAACTCGCTTTTTGATATTGTGTATGAGGTTCAAACTTAATGGCCGGTCGAAAGTCCGAATATAAAGGCTCAAGGAAGCCCAGAGCGCCACTCGGCCCAAGATCACAGGGTGGTTGCCATACCTGCAAGTCAGTCTCTGTTCTATTTATTGGTCCACTTACAAGATACTGTCACTTTCAACGCCCCCCCTGGAGACACTCGTTGTCCTTCCGTGCAGCTATCCCATAGCTCCTTCTCTCCATTATAGACCAATTGCAATATTGTGAACACGAGTTCATAGCTAATGGAGCCATAGAACACGTCGCGTAAAATGTGACGAGAGGAAGCCCGGTTGTTTGAGATGTGAGAAGTTTGGAAGAGCCTGCGACGGCTATGAGATCAAAAGGTTCTGCACCCCGCCAGGTCCTCGACCAAGCCAACGGAATCAAACCCGATTGCTCACCACTTCGGCACCCATTATTCATCCGAACAAACAGCCGATAACAATCGCATTTCGGGACGAGCAAGAAGCGAGATACTTCCGTACTTTCATTGACGAGACATCGCCCTCCTTGTCGGGGGGGTTTGACATCCCGCTATGGAACCAGATAGTTTTACAGGCTTGCCATGACGAATCCTGCATTTTGCAAATCGCAGTTGCACTCTCCGCCCTGGATAAAGCAAACAAAGTAAAAAGCAACAAAGCACTCGCCCACACTTCAGAGGCCCACCACAGATATGCCATCCAAGAATATAGCAAGGCACTCAAAGGCCTTCAAAATGTTGTCTCCACCCGCGGCCACTCTCTTCGGACAGCTCTCATCGCCTCCCTCCTTATTTTCTGCTTCGAGAATTTCCACGGTGACGCTCGCCTAGCACTAGTTAATGTCCAGCGAGCCGTCGAACTAATGCACAACTGGCTCGCTACTAGTGAAGTCCCCTTTGTCCCTGGTTCCTCTCCCGCACCCCATACCGTAGACCACGATATTGTTGCTGCGTTCGCACGGCTAGAATTGCACGTTACGTCCTGGATCGAGGCGCCCCCCCACCGCTTGAGTATTCCAAACTACGTCGCTGCACCTATTGAACCTCTACCCCTAACTTTCTACACCTTGTTAGAAGCGAAAAAGCATTTCGATCAGATTGCAAATAGAGTCTTCATCTTTTTGAAAAGGGCACAGTCACCGGAACATGGATTGCTGAAGAAGCCGGGTGCGAGGCCAAAGGCAATGGATATGGATTATATTTTAAGCGCAGCGCCAGAACCGGCTGTGGCAGGGGAATTGAGAGATTGGTCGAGGGCTTTTGATCCCTTTTTAAAACTCACACGTACCCCTGAAGAAGACAACGACTTCGTCGGTGCGACAATACTTCGTATCCACGCTCTCTTGCTCAAAACGTCATTAGAATCGACAACTTTGATGTCGACAAACACCTTTTCTTACGATTTATTTTTACCGGAGTATAGTGAGATTGTGTACCTCTCGGGGGAGACTGTGAAGCATCGGAGTTTTGTAAAGAGCTATGTTTTCGATGCGGGGATTGTGCCAGTGCTGCTTGTGGTGCTGGCAAAATGTCGGGATGAGGAGGTGAGGAGAGATGCGATTGAGGTTCTGAAGAGGGCGGGAAAAAGGAGGGAAGGAGTTTGGGATGCGAGGATGATGGCGGGGATTGGTGAGTTTCTTATTTGGGAGGATGGGAGGAGGGGAATGAGAGGTGGGAACGGGGAGGACAAAAGGGGGATTGTTAAGGTTCATTTACCGTGTTTGAATGTTTCTTTGGACTTGCCTGCGCCAAAGGTGGAGGGAAGAGAGCAGGAGATGGGAGATGGAATGGTGAGGGAAAAGAAGACACACTTGTTGGATTGGGTCGAGAAGTATATGAATGTAAGGGAAGTTTAGGAGTGTATAGGGTTGAAGATTCAGAGGCTTTAGAAGGTACTTACTGGACCGGTCTCATAAGGCAAGTGCGATCGCTTTAAAAGGTGAATATTCTAACTTATTAGGATTCTCCGAGCGCTAAGAGAGAAATTTCATAATTTTCACCTACCAAGCAGAAGTACCTCTTAACCCTTTCGAGAACAGATACACCTCCGTAGCCCCTCCCCATCCGGGCCATCCTCCTCAAAGAACCATACCCTCACTCAAAGCACTTGAAGAAACATACACAATCCAACCGCCATCATACAACTACTGTCATTTCGAACTTGACAAAAGTGAACAAACCTCCACCATGTGCACCGAATGGCATCAATTCTATACCAACTGCGCCTGCCGAAAACGCTGGCTAGAGCCATGTGCCCCCCAGCCTAATCCACAATGTCCAAACTTCAAAGTCCAAATCAAGGAGAAAAGGCCAGGACCTTGCAGCTCTTGCAGAGCGAAACATCGTCGACAACAGCGTTCGCAGCGGGATATTCAACGAGCCCTCGAGGAAGGACGTCGTTGAGGCAGGGCATTTACTTTGGTTGTTGCGGATGGGCCGATGAAGGATCTGAGGGAGGATAAGGGTGTGATGTTGTTGGGTGGAAATGGTTAGGTTCAATTTTCGAGGGGCGTTTATAAGAGAGATGGAGAAATCGATGAGTTTGAACTCAGCTATTTCAATATTGGCAAGGGAGGTGCTTGGTGAAACGCTAACTATGCTTCATAGCTTAATCCGCACTTCACTATACTGTTATTCCAAACTCTACTTTCGAAAGTCTCTCCTAGCGCAATTTACCCCACATCTACATTCGCATTATTTATTAAAGAATCCACTCAAATGAAGAGTATGGTTTAGCGACACAGGAAGCTGGAAGAGTAAAAAGTAAAAGTAGAAGGTTGAGTACAGCAGTTTAGAGTGCACTCGACTAATCGCATGGCTTTTCTGAATGTACTTCTCACTTGTTGTAAGTATTGAGGGCCGCCCTGCCGTAAAGCTCGCGTGGATAAAGCTTTGAGTGAGGGGCTATCATACGCCAGTCATGTTGTTAAATCATCCGATTGGGAGTTATTAATAGCATCTTGCTTCAAAAACACTCTTCCCGAGCGCGCCCTCGAGCGCGCCAACCAAATAGAAACAACACCAATTCTCTCAGTCCAAATCCCTTTGTCGCCGTCTAAATACCCGTATACCCCTTCATCGTTCTATTTCTTTTGCGTTGCTTTCCATAATTCTTGTCACTTATTGTACGCTACTCCTACTTGAGCTATTGTTGCATTTACCACAAGGCTTCGACCCCGCTGCTCAAGCCAGTCCTTCACCGCAATTTGTTAGGCCCGCCCCATTGATCAAGCATACTTTACGCCGTTCTGATGCTTAGTTGGATATTTTGTGTTATTTAGCTGCAATACTACGCTTTGCAGTTTCCGGTTCTCTGGATAGGGCATTCGTTACCTTGACAAGAGAAGCCCTCAGCGTCTTATTGATTTGGTCCACACATCCAAAGGATACTTTGAGTACAAGGACTTACGTGGACTGAACGTTTGGCAATCATTTGCATTTTCTGTGAATCGTTTTGGTTCGCGAAATATACATATTCCCGTCTGCATTCTTGTGAGCTAGAACAAGAAACACTTCCCAAGTTCCACGATGAATCAACTCAACTACCACACAAATATCATGTTAGATTTAGAATGCACCAATGCATATGTACCAAATCCAGCAGTTATTCAACTCGCAGCTATTCATTTCAATATCGACACCGGGGATGATCTTGGCCACTTGATCACAAGCATCAATCTTGACTCTTGCTATTCGCCAGAAACAAATAATGATGGTGATCGAGCAAGTAAGGAATTTTCGGAATCCGCTGAAGTCCCGGACAAACAGACACCAAAGTTCGCCATAGCTAAGGCCGACGAAAGCACCCTGACGTGGCTAGCGGAAAATATCCCCGAAACTCTTTCGGCCAGCAGAACATCAGACGTAACTCTCGCTGGTGCTTTGTTTAAGCTAAACCAGTTCATTCGTCGTTCTTGCAAGCAAACCGAAGAGAAACTGAAGGGAACCAGTCACGAATGGAGGCTCAATGCTAACAGAGAAACGCAAAGGTCACAGCCTATGATATGGGGGAATGGTGCCGTTGCAGACAACGTCTGGATTGCATCATCCTATCGAGCTTGCGATATGACGAAACCCTGGAAATACTATAACGATATGTGTGTACGGACATTTGTTGAGCAAGCCCACCTCTTAACAGGAACCGACTTTCGTCGACAAGAGAGGTTTATAGGAAAGAGGCATGATGCTCTTGATGATTGCCGACATCAGATTAAATATTTGGTCAAGGCGAGAAATGCTTTGACTGGTGCTTTAACTGCAACAGTCCTAAGTCTGCCTCTAGCCCAACCAAATCCCCCACAAGTTCGCCACCGAGCTACAAGGGAGAGGAGAAAAGGATTTGGAAAAAGTTTGAGCATGAATGAAAGAAGTCCTCCCACAAGTAGCAACATTATAGATGCTAGTTTTATGGAAGAGCATGCAGCAAGGGTTGCCCGGATTGAAAATGCGCAAGCTGCTCTTCAAAATGCAAACGTTTCCCTCGGTGCATTTGTAACGGTTAAAGATGCTAACCGAGCAAATCTCCCTATGGTTCCTTCCACGAGTTCGACAACGTTGGCACCTCCCGCAGCAATCCTACAACCTGCTCTAGATTCTTCTCCCGAATCATCACAATTTTTCTCCACGATGCTCTCTCCCAATAACGTTTCCAACAGTCCATCAACAAGCCAACAAGTCCGCACAGCGATTGCCAAAGCTCAATCAGCAATACAAAACAAAACCCCAGAAGGGCTTTTAAGTCCAGAGGTCTCCTTCTCTGTTGATGTAGAACAGAAAGAAGATAGTACAATATCTGAAAGTCAGAAAATATGTCTACCACCTTCGCTACCCGACGGTTCATTCCAAAATCCAATTTCTCTAGACAATGATGGCACTCGAATCGTAGAGGTTGAGCACCGGGCGAAGAGGGTAAAGGGGGAGTCGAAGCCAAGTGGGCTCCTCACGCCGCAAACTTCATTTTGTGTGGTGGAGGAGTGAGAGAGTGAAGGAGATCCGACTAAGAAGCGGGCATTCTGTTACTTGGACGAGCGGCGTTATGGGCGAGAGAGTCTTTTTTTTATTAGAGTATAGTACAGTATATACACGAGATGAAAGAGTTCGCATATGGATATCTACATTGTTTTCTTTGATCAATACCTTGTTTCTCTTCTATAATCCGATCTGGGCATTATCAAAAGGTCCTAGTTTGAGTTGAGGGATTTGGACATAGCTGCCTCGATAACTTAACTTGAAGACAACGACGGGATAAAGAGAAACTTACTTGGCTGAAGGGGAGAAGGTGTTCCTCTTACACGTATTCTAGAAGCTTTATAATGTAAATGCATTGGAATTATACGTAGGGATTAGGATCCTTAAGGGTAAAACTATGTTATGACTGGTTATAAGGGGGAAGTAGGTATTACCCAGAGCTGTTACTTGGCCTTGTTTGCGTTAACTACAAGATCAAAATATCGCTTATAGGGTGTGCAAGTTTGGCAGCATTGGATGGTTATGTTTTGAAAGATTGGTACTTCGTCATCACGAAGAATTGGAACAGAGAGGATGAAGATCTATGTTAGAGCAAAGAAGAAAATCAAGCTCTCCTTTATTTGGGTTTCTAGCATTTTTCATAATGAATCTGATACTTGGCATGTATCTGGCAATTTCTGATGAGTGTGACAAGTAAATCCGTACTGTGCTTAGGGCACGAAATATGATACTCAAACTTGACAATAAATTGATGATGTTTTATAGATCAATCCTAGCGACAGCTTCTAAGTCGCTTCTTTGGCTGAAGTAAACAATCTAAGAGCAACAGAAAATACTTCACACGAGATGAACAGGTGACAAGTAACTACAGAAATATTTCTTGCCAGAAATCTGCGAAGTCATAGGGTAGCTGACGAATTAATGTATATTTAAACACGGATTTAAATCAGTAGTCTGGCTGCTTGTGATAGCTTGTAAAGCTTTAATACTGGTTGCGTTTTGCAGCCGCAGCATTTTGAGAAAAGACCATCCTTTTCGGGATTATTGTACTGACTTCTATGAAGGTTTGGGATTTGTTTGAGGGGAGATATGTGTTCACCGAGCGACTTCCAAGTAGAGATGCTTCGGCTCCGGCTCATTTAGCCAGAATGATTGCTTTGATGGGGTCACCACCGAAAGATTTCCTGAAAAGAGGACAGTTCTCGGGAATGTTCTTCCATGCAGACGGTGCGTAGCTATCTAACATTAACGTATGGTTCAAGTACTTACAAGCCCAGGTAACTTTACACCAGATATTAAAATAGAGCGAACCACACTAGAGAAAGAAGAGGAGAATCTGGAGGACCAAGAGAAGATGGTCTTCCTCCAGTTCCTAACAAAGATGATTCAATGGGCACCTGGGGATAGGAAATCAGCTAAGGAGCTGCTGGAAGATCCGTGGCTGGCTTTAGTTCCATAGAGAATATGAAAATATAGTTGACATATAGAATATATGCCGATGTAATGATCATCTTGAATCGGTATTTCCTGAAGCCTACTCTTGTATTAAGCAAAGGTTTATGTTAGAACTTCCAGTGAATGAGCACCGAGAAGGTAGAATTATGAAAGTTAATGTGTTATGAATGGAATGAAGGCAAAAGGCTGCCAGGCAGTAAAGATATCTAAACTCATGACTCTATCCGTAGACTCTCCATTGAGTCGGTACCTCCCCAGTTTTGGGAATTTCTGGACCTGGTAAAATCTCTCTCAGGAGCTCATTCACTCCCATACCCATCTCAGCACATTTCTTCCATTGCCGTGGATAACCAAGACTGACTTCCTCGAATCGACACCCATCCTTCCAATCGGTCCTCCGAATATGAAGATGGCCACTAATTACCACCTTGGCATTGAATCTCCGATGCCAATCGTCTGTCAATTTGGTACCACACCATAAGCTAAACCTTGGGATAAATTTGAGTGTCACTAAGTCTTCCCGTAATGGCCAATGGTTTGCAATAACAAGAGGCAACAACGGGAATTGTGCTCTCGCAGCCTCCAACTTCGTCTCAAATTTCTGAACCAGCACTTTGCACCACTCTTGCCGACTAGGATGCGGATCCGGATAAAGCACAAACTCATCTGTAGCTTCCGTTTCCTTCTCCCTTGCCCAAGGGACAGCACCCTCCAAGCTCACATCGTCAGGTCTGAACGAATAATCATACAGTGTAAAAATTGGAGCAATAACAGCTGGACCGCCTTCTCCTTCCCAAACAACAAAATCATCTTCAGGAGTGAGAACGTTGTATTCTCGTGCTATATCAACACATTCTTGATATTTCTGCTCTCCTCGAACTCCGGTGCCATATTTACCGGGCAGCGTGTATAGCTCATGATTGCCAGGACACCACCATACGGTATCGAAGCATTCCGTCGCTTTAGAGAATGCTGATCGTAAATGCTCAGCAAAATCTCCAACGTCTCCACATAGAATTAGTCCATCTCCTGGATGAGGTGTAAGCTTTGACCAAGCTACTTTGTTGTCCGGGAAGCCGACGTGGATATCGCCGATGGAGTAAAGCTTGCCCGTGGGCATTTTCCTTGGGGGTATTGAGCTGTCGGATGCATCAATTTCCTCTCCCTGTCTAAATAGTTGGGAAACTGGAGGATTGGAGGCCATCGTTGGGAAGTTGTACGCTGAAGCCTCGGCCTTGACGACGAGTCGTTGTCAATGTCAAGAGTTTGCACCCTGAGCGAGAGCGCCGAGAGTTGAAAACGGCAGCGTAATAACTGACCGTGTTGCACCAGGCAAAAATATTGAAGCTAGGATCGACGAAATTTTCTGCTGGAATGTTTTGAGTTGTACAAATGGTTTGTGTACCTTCGGCTTTAATGCACGTTCAAATAGTCTAGCTGAGTCAGCTTAACATGGAGCACAAGCCTGCGGTCAAAGTTCGGTCTGGAAGCAACAAAATATTGTATGGGTGAGAAGGTAATCGTTTCAAGAACTCAAGACGGTGAACAAGAAAGGGACATCGCCAATCTTCCAGGTAAAGATTGATGTTATATCATGTGACTCAAAGATTGGTCATCGAGTTGTTGATGATTTCTGCTCACTCGAATCTCAGGAAGAATTCCTATAGTGAAGGGCTGTGAAGCAGATATGCTTGTTGTGAGAAAATTGGGAGGTAAGAATGGTCCAAAATATAGGCATCTGTTGCACATCACATGGAATGGTAAGGGGTTTTGAGTATGTTGCCATTCTGGGAGCAATAGCGGTATTGTTGTAATATTAAGTCTAGCCTCACTATCTAAACTACTAACGACTCAAATGCAAGTGAAGCGTAAATGAGTAGATATCACATGAATCATATGAAATAGTCTCAGAAAAGGTCCCCATTCCTGAGATGAGACCGTATGAGGGCACATGGCGACAAGTGGACACTGGTAGACATGTGTAGACATTGTTGTAGACCTAACATCCTTGCACACCGAATTTCAATGTCTGTCAACAATTGATGCTGGAGGAAAAGCCGTAAGACAATATAAGAGTTAAAGTCGCCTGCGTGACCCAATTGCACAGCATGGCCAAAAGTAAGAGCAAATGATTTCCCTCGGGATTCGTTTATTTCAAGGGGGCGGGGGATTATTCCCCAAGATTAGTTAATACATACTTAAAGCGACAGTCATAGGAAGGCTTCTGAACACGAGAGTCAGTGAGGTGGTTCTGAGATTCTTCGCTTAAGTTTAGCTAAGAACACTCCGATATGGAGTCCATGACGGGACGGAGTACTGGACTTACACCTTCAGCAACTGGGTTGCCATGGTTCCAGGACCCGTTGCTCCCCCCGAGACAAGAACAAATGAAGGCATGTTCTCATCATCATAAGCGGGTTTGGGACGTGGCATTTCCAGGCGTAGCCCGGGTGCTTGGAAAAGGGCAAGCCCAGCAGTACAATCCTAAGTCCCATCGAGCATGCCTGCTCAATGGACAGATTGTCGGGGACGTGGAAGCTTAAGTCCTCAGTCGCTAGCGCGTACTCGGCAAAAGCGCCCGCCGTCTTATCTGAGGCGTTCAGTCCAAAGGTCACGGCGAGGAGGCGGTGGCCATTCTGGAACCGCTTAACGCCTTTGACTTTAATGGTTAATGAGTATCGCAAATACAAAGTTATACACAAGGAAACATCGAGACAATCAACAGCAAAACCTTCGTTGCCTTAATTCCTGGCTAAATTGATATCTAATCCAAAGGAACCCGCATAAACCGCTGCAAAAACAAGGTATCCCACCTCCACAAAATCACCCTCGTCCTATGTATATCATCCCATCTCCACCGCAAATCCCTCATTCAATCACCACTCACCCAACATACATAAAACCCCTGCCCCCCAGATCCCCCCTCACTTCTTTCCCCCACCAACAGCCTTCTCGATAACACTAATCCTAAATATGAACTGCGCCACCACAAACCTCAATTCCTCTTCCGCAATCCCCTCGAACTCCTTTTGCGCCTCGATATACCGGTCCGATCGCGATTGGGGCACAGTACCCGCGACGACATTGTTAGCGACCGATAGCTTGAATTTCAGACCCGCGAGCTCAAAACCCTGTTCTGGAGAATCCATGGCCTCGATTTCATTTAGGACTTTGAGATAGCGCTGTGAAAGGGGTTGGGTCACGGGTGCTGGATTTGGGGTCTCGGTCTTGGGACCGCTTGGAGGAGGGGGGGGATGGTCGGTTTCTGGTGTGGCTGTTTTGGCTTCGGTTGGAGGGTTAATTCGAGGGGGGGTTGCTGGAGTCTCTACTGGAACATTTGAAGGAGGAGGGGTTGAAGCTGTGTCTATAGGTGTGGCTGTAGCTCTCTCAACGGGAGCGGGAGTAGGAGTGGGCGGATGGATGTTACTTGATGTCTTTGCTGCTTTATCAGCGGCAGGGGCGCTTGAAGGATGACTCATAGTGGCTTTTATAGGAACTTTGGCTTTAGCCCTTGAGCGTTTCTTCGAAGGAGTCTTTGTTAGAGTCTCTGCAGGAACTTTGCCAGGTATTTTAGCAGGTGCACTCGCAGGAGTGGCTGTATTAGCTTTCGTTGACGTATTAACCTTCTGATTTGGCATAAAGGGTTTTAGGACCTTTCCAGACTTAGTCGAGCCACACACTGTAATAAAGCTATCAGTTAGGAACTCAATTGTAATCATTGAGGACGTACCATAAAATCCGCATTTACTTGCTTGACTACTCCAAGCGCAGCTCGTGCACGAGCTTTGAAAATGGCCAGGTACAACGACACACTCTGTGAAGGCGGAGCTTCTGTCATTTGCGCAGTGGTGGCATGGGTTTGAAGGAATATCTCCAACGCAGAATCCCATCGCAGCTTCGAGGTTGTATTTGTGAGCGACATTGCGGGAAGATGATTCCTTGAAGGTCAATGCGCGCTGGGGACCTTTCTGCAACAAGTTCTGCATTGCTTCGGTGAGTTTTACGGGCAATGGAATTTGGGCGAGGGTAGTTCCCTGGAAGGAACTTGATGTTAGTAGAAGAGGCTAAAAGACTGGGAGAAGAATGGCACATACATCTTTAACGATTTTACTATTTGAAAATGAATACAGATCTCGTTTTTGTTCAGGCAGCGTGATTATTTCGGTGTCATTGGTTTTCTTGCGTTGAGAAGGAGGCTGATCATCATCGTTCTCCTCGAAAGTGGCAGTCCTCTTATGGCTGACTGCATTCACACTGCCCTCTGATTTCCTGAAACCAAGAGATGACCCATGTAACCCGCCTCTTCTGGCTTTGAAATGTCCTCTAACAGTCTCAATAGGGTTGCTATGCTCGTGTGTCGTGGGATCGGTGTTCGTCGCATTTTGCTGTTGCACCGGATGATCTTTTCCTGCCGAATCTACCTTGCCTACATGTATGCCCTCATGGGTATTTGCCGGTAGAGAACCCGATCCACTAATTGCACCTCCACTGGTATCACCACTGTCCTTGGGTACCGAACTGCTGCGAGGCGGCGGGGGGCTGCCCGGCTGATCGCCGGTAGCAGACTCGCGTGAAACAGTCTCGTTTGTCTGGTGTCGTTCATCAACTTCAGGCGACCACTCTAAACCCCAACCGTCGACGTCCATGTCCCTATCGGTGTATCTCGAAATTCTCGATTCCGCAATCTTAGCCGCTTGCCGCTTGGAATGAGCTGACATTCTTGACGTCCTCATATTGTCTCTAGGATCTCCCTCTGAATCTTCGTCGGAACTTATGTATTCTACCTCATTGGCATTCGTCTGCAGCTCCATCTCACCAGTAGCTGCAAGGCTGTCGGTTTTTTCATGGTCACCTAGCATACTATCAACGTTTTCTTCAACAGTATAGCTTGTTAGTAAATGGATAAATCAGTATAGGAGGAACTCAGCAGACACTCACTAGAATGGAATATGCACATTGATGCTTTTTTGTTGTTGTATACACAATTCACGCAGGCTCCACCGAACATTGTACCCATCACAACGCAATGCTTAAATGGGCCCCAAGGTTTCGGCCCTGCGCACCCACAGGAAGTAAACTTCCTAGTGCCTCTCTGGTAGATCACGGCTGCTTTATAATTGATAGGGCCTGTGGATGCGCCATGTAGTATATAAAGAGGCCTCCCAGAGCGGAGAGCAAGCACGCGGAGCAGCGGCAGATCTACAATTTCGTGAAACTTAGCCAATAATCTAATCAGTCAGTACAAAGAAATGATTATATTGATGGGTAGAACGAACTCACGTTTGGGGGACATGTGGGTTCGGGCGATAAAGCTCTGGGTACATATCATGCTCCATCCATGAAGTTGTCGACGCTCCCGGCTCGAATTTGCATACCGGAGAAGGCAGAGAAGGTGTCAAAGGGCTATGGGACGAATCGTGTGACATCGTGTGTGACATCGTGGAATAATTGCAGGTCCCAAGAATTTGTTGAATCGATCCGAACTCTGGTCTCGCGCATCACGGATGATGATTGACGATAGACGTTGGAGTTGGTGTTGGTTGTTGGTTGGTGGCTGAGGCTGAAACGCGATCACACCTACCTAATTGGATACCGACCCTGCCCGCTCAAATACCAACAGCTCAAGTTAAACTGAATCGCTCTCTATTCTGCACTCTTGAACGGTGCTTTAAGGTGATATTTAATCTACAAAGAGACGACTTAGTAGTGAGAGGATCTTGTACCAAGAATGAGCATCACGAAATGACCAGATCGATTGCTCACAACTGACGTTATAAATCAAAGATACTAATCACCTAGTACTTCTTCCGGAATCGTTCCTCAACGCAAACTCGTCTATGGGCAGGCAGGCCATTACTACAATTTTGGCTTACCGTCTTTAACGAGAACATCGCGGAGGTTGACAGAGCCATCGATTGGTACATATAAGTTGGCCGGAGGGGTATTTGATTGAGGTGGGCTAGCATGTCCGGCTGCAGACTGGAGTAGTTGGGAGAACTAGGTTTCTTAATCGAATTGAGTCATAAAAGAGTACGACGCCTTTGATAGTGACAGTTGCCGTTTGGTTTGACATTTAAACTAGAGGAACGGCCCGAAGAGCGGGGTTAGATTCTAAAATGCAATTTGATAAACACAAGCACGGAGATGGCGGCCCCGGAGACAAAAAAATGAGTGCTAGCTAGCTAGTAGGGATATAATAATTATGAAAAGGCGCTACCCTCAATACAGGGAAATGGTTTCAAGAAAGGAAAGGACGTTGACGGAAAACGATCCTCAAAAGGCGGGGTCGGCTTGTTGAGGAATAACATAAACCCGACCTTTATATTAGAGGCTAGTTCATGGGTTGAGTTGGTGAGACCTACGTACGTAAAAAGTGGATTTCTTTATAGTTGAGCATTTAAAACATTAAAAGACATATCACGTCACTTTCCCAAATGCCTTGTGTAAGCGATGAATAGGTAGTGCCAATCTGACTGCTTCTGGAAATGCTTAACTGGAAGTTATTCTTTCTTACTACTTGGCTTTTGGTACTGGTTCATAAAAAGAGCTGTAACACTTTAACTTACTGTATGAGCCAGGGCTGTTGAAAAATACCCTCTTTATTTTTCTCTTCTCCTGAGACACTCCTTACCCCTCTATTTTCATCAAAGATAGGCAAGTCGATATCACCACTTTATAAACATACCGAGTTGTAAATACGAATCCACAATGCTGACGCTGGCGACACATTTTAGTAAGGAAATGGACAAGGAATGGCTCGAGAGAGACGAGGAAGGCTGAACGGACCCGATGTGAGTAATCCCATGCGGGAGGCGTTGGCTATGGCAGCGAGGGCTAGCGCGACTAATACTCGAGAAGAACGCTCGAGAGGCTCCCAGCTAAGGACGGGAGATCAACAAGAACACAGCAGAGCCGCAGGTTGTCCGAGGAGAGCTTACCGCATCGACAGCGGGATCGGCACTGCAAGACCCTTTCGCCTCGGGTCGGTAAAGCAGGGCCGAACTCTCGGGTTGAACTAGCTTCGGGAACCGAGTGCCGGTTGATCTTCGGGAAATATATGTGTTGCATATGTACCTTCGTACGCAATGGCGATACAATAATTGCATCGCAAGAAGGAAGGAATGCGTCAATAGGAATGCAGCGACGTGCAACAAAACCCCGATCGTCCCTATCTCACACGTGATAAATCGATGGAATTCCCATCAGCGACCGATGAGCTTGATAGCACTGACAATGAAGATTGGCGATGTGCTGTGGCGGGAGATATCGGACGGTGATTGGATTGCATATCGACATCGGCTCCGAGGGTTTATCAGAACTCGTACTATTTACCTCAACCCGGTCCTTGCCTGTTCCTGACCTGATGTCCTGGTACCTGATGAGAGAGTTAGATGTCTCTACGCAAGCGGGCGTGATTCTAAGAAAAATAGAAAACCGGACGGTTGTTTGTGGCTACGTCATCACTTGTGGCTTGACCAGTTCCGGCAAACCTCCACGAAACCAGCATCGAACAGCGCAGAGGGGAACGAAGCTGTTGACTGCGTGGACTGGACTATCAGAGTGCCAGATCATCAAGTCAGCAAGACTCCTGCTACTCAACTTCTCGAGTCGCCAAACAAATACATATCTAAATTTAAATATTTGTATTTAGATTTAGATTTCACCCTCGAGAGCTACACGAGAGTGCCCCTTTTGAAAGAGCTGGCTCCCGCTAAGATCGAGTCTAAGGAAGCCGGTAATCTCTTATTGGGAGTAGCTTGCACAGCTATTCTATTAGTCTGGCTCCGGCTTTGGGCCTCGATTCGATTGTTGTTGACTAGATCTCCCCGGGTCCCCGAATCAAGGCAGAAAGCCGAATGGTGAGTGGTTATGGACCGAGTCAAAGCTCCAAACAGGTATTTGAATCATGATAATTGCATTGCACGCCCACGCCCGCGTCTTATCTGCGAGCAGCTAGTCGGTCCCCGGTTAGGTTAAGCTGTGTTGACCTAGAATATATGAATCCTTCTCTCCACCCGTCGCCTATGCTGGACACAAACAAGCAAAACAAACTCCCTCTCCGCGACAAAATCATGACACTCGTCCCAGCTATCTTTGACACTTGAAGTGCCGCAGATCTGTGCTGCGTCTGCAAGCATTCCACCTCTACGGTTGCCCGCTCCTCCACCCAAGCTCCCAAAAGCTTCCGATCCTATCCTGGCACATCTCGCCAACACCGCCAACCATCGACCTTGGTCCATCGTCATATCAACGGAGAGCTGATTTCTGCTCCTCTCGTCCTTCCACGCTTCCGCCATCTTCAAATGCACCGAAGCATCCTCATCAGCCCCTAGTCGGCAGAGGTAGAAAGGCGTCGTGCTGCACATCGCCATGTTCGGGAATAGAAGGAGAAGGGCCGCTTCCAATCCGGTACGTGTTTACCTCTGACTGAGATGGACTCGTGAGCGTCGCAACAGCTCAGTCGCATTGGCTGGCGCTGGGAGACGCTTCGGAATACACGACATCGAGAGCCACGAAACAATAGCTGACATATCAACTATAGCAGTTCAATGGAGCCAATGTCAACCCCTCGGCCACGGCGGCGGCTGCGCAGGCTTTCCTGAACAATCGGGGCTCGAGTGTCTCCTTGTCTTCTGCCGCAGCGGCAGCTGCCTTGCGATCCAGACCAACGACCCCGACCTCCGTCGCAGATGTGCAGACAAAAAGGACCATCCGTCGAAGTGCTTCGATTGCCTCTGTAGGAAGCTCGGCTTCTGGGTCCATACGGCCTGGACTGGAACGAAGAGGGAGCGGCAGTTCGATGACGGAGCGAACATTTCGAAGTCCATCGCCATCGCGATCACAAGGGGTTCCAAGTGCTCATGATGCACCTCCAGTGCCCGTGATTCCGCAGCACATGCAACAGACTCAGAGGATGACTTCGACGTCCCATCGCCGAGCCTCCAGTCTTGAAGTGCCCCAAATGCGCATCGCATCTCCTCCGCCGAATCCGGGAACTGGACGAGGATCGAGCTTAGGACCGACCGGAACTGGAACCATGCAAACTACCAAGAGACACGCTCAGAGATCAAGTTTGTCCAGTGTGCAAGAGCTGACAGGTGCAGAGCGGCAGACACGTAGAGGGTCCGTCAACTTTTCCTTACCTACGAGTTCGAGGCCAACTTCTCCAGTGGGACAGAAAACGCTAACATATGCCTCTTTTCAAAGGGCCTATTTACCCACCATTACATCCCCTAGCAATCAGAACCTCGTCTATGACCCAAATACTCGCAGTTTCCTCCCGTCTGCCGAACTACGGGCAATCGAAATGAGAATACAAGCGGCGGCTACTCAATCGACAACTAAGAAAAGGCGGGTTCCACTAACCGCAGGGACGCATCTTGCAGACGGAACAGTTGGGGGGAGACCGAAGGGAACGGCTGTAGATACTATGGAAGCTAGAGCACAAACAACAAGAAACGTTGAACAGCCTTCGACGGCGCCTCGGGGAGTTGAGTCTACAGCGTCACAGGCGCTTGAACCTACGAACACGACGCCCAAGAAAAAGAAGAAGAGGGTTATGGTCTACGAGTTAGATAGCGACCAAGGATCTCAGATGAGCGCATCTGACAATGACAGCATTGCATTACAACCGACAACCTCCACCACAAAAGCAGGGGTTCATTTGGCCAAGAAACCATCTATTGTGAGAGAAGATCGCGAACGAGAGGAGGCGGAGGACGATACACCACTAAGGTCGAAGGCGACAGAAGGCTTGAACCTGCACATAAACAGAGCCTCGGCTGCAAGGACAGAAGTATCCCCTTCGCCATTACCCGGGGGTGCTGGAAGGGGGCACGGCAGCACCAGAGGGAGAGGGCAAGCCTCTGCCTCTGCAGCGTACGCACAGGGTCGGCAGCAAACCCGTGCTGCAAGCCAACCTCCCCCAGAATCTTCTATAGAGGCAAAGGCAATGTGCCTTGGTGCTAGCGACAGCAACAGAGGGGGAAGGGTGCAATCTGTTAGCCCGGCACGCACGACGCATTTTGCAACAAACACTGATAGCTTGACTGTAAGACACCAACCTCCACTCCGCTCTGTTTCTCCTCGAAAATCAGCATTAAAGCATTCAAACTCGTCCCGTGAGCAGTCTCCGATTGAGTTGCCACGCTCTGCTGTTAACCAACCCCTCGACGAGACATCAAATACGGTTAATCAAGAAGCAGATGATGCTGCAGCACACAGAAAGAAAGCCAACAGAGTTAGTTTTGATGAAACAAATGTTATTGTTGGGCAAGCGGCGCCACAGTTCTCATCCGATTCACCGGTTGTCCCAAGTCCGCAAGTAAAACGGTCATGGTTCAGCATTGCAAGAGGGAAAAGAAAGGACACAGCCCCAAGCGAAGACGACGAAGTGATGAAGCCAAGACCTGCCCTGCCGTCCTTTGGGAGTGTACGAGAGAAGAAGTTTCGAGAGACCGAGCCGGAACGTGTTTTAGTCAAGCCTGCAGAGTTTACGGATTACAAACCGCCCCTTACATCTCCGCCTATCTTATCCTCAGCGAACGGCGAAGCCATCGAAAATCCACTTGGACAATCGAGCGATCATGTCGTAGGTGCAGTTCTATCTCAAGATGCAGCCTCAAAAAACACAGCGAACATGGCGAAGTCTCGTGAACCACTGCCTCCTCAAGTCACATCGGTAGAAGGCAGTGGCTATGTTTCTGATAGCGACTCCAGTTCTTACAGTTTAGAGAACAAGGACTCAGATATGGGTGCTGTTCAAGGAGATAGTGTCAAACTTGGTCCTAATGAGACAGATTCCGAGACCGACAAGACCTTGGCTAATGCTAGCGTTCAAGATGATGACTTAACTCCAACAGAAAAAAGAAATCCTATTGAAGAAGGCCAAGTGAAGTACCTCGGCGGGAAAACTGATATTCCCCAAATTGCTATCCAGGCACCCACTCCGAAGCTAGAACAAGAGAACAGAGAATGGCTTGAAATGCCGGGGGGATGGGAAAGCTCTGATTCTGGCAGCCAAAGCACGAATCATGAAACTCCTGCTGCTGTCGTTGAACACCATGTCACTGACCCAAGTCCTGCCGATGTTGGAATTGCTGAGCCGGCCCCTAAAGCTTCGCCCTCAAGCGGCTCGCCAGCTTTGGGTCAAATTTCCCATTCCGCTATCATGGAAGAACCCGAAGAATCCGATGCCAGTAGCATCTATAGTGATGCGGCAGAAGACCTATCTGACCTCGAGGGCGATGGCTTCATGTCCCTCGACGCGGCAGTTGAGAGTCCGATCTCCAAAATGGTTGTGCCTGTGGGACCAGCCATCATCACTACTCAGCCTGAAAGTCCGACCACAGAAAGGTTGAAGGAAAAGGCTAACAAAAGAAATGGCTTGTCGAGAACAGATAGTGAACCTGGACTCGAAGCTGGATGGGACAAGGCCCAGGAATACTGGAGTAACCTCACTGCTGAAAAGAGGAGGCAGATGGAGTTAGATGCTCAAGAAGAGGCAGAGGGATCGGGATCTGATACCGAAGTAGAGGTGAAACCAAAGCCCAAGGTTACGAGGAAAAAGCAGATTGTTGCCCAATCAGCTCAAACAAACCAGGCCCAACAAGATCCTTATCGACAAGAGAGGGCTTACATGATTTCTCCAGGGTCAAAGGCTGCTCCAAATGGACACGCGCCGTTGAAGACTTCCATGCGATCAGAGCCTACCAGTATAGCTGGAGACACTCGTATCCGTAAATCGATGAGGAATCAAAGTGGCGGTGCAATGAAAGCTTCTACGCGCGGGTCTTCCGAAGCCATTCAGCCGAAGGGGAACTTGCAGAAGAAATATCGGCCAGTCTCTAGCCCTCCTACACTCAATACTGAATCGGAACATGATAAAGCTGTGAGACAACACGTCAAGGCCCTGAGTATAGCTAGTGCGGCTGCTGTATCAAAAAAGCAAACGGCGTCAACATCGCGATCACCAACCTTGAGGAGAAAGGGTAGTGGAGATAGCGAGAGTAGCTTCAAGAGAGCACGGGTAGGCAATGATATCCCTAGCTTTAGGCGGTCAATGAGAGGTTCGGAAGGCTCGGAGGCAGGTGGCCGAGGTGGCAGTCCGACTCGCGGTTCCAGTAGATTTAGTTTGAGATCTTTATCTCCTACTGGGTCTACGTTCCGTCGCCCCTTCAGCTCTTCCAGTGCGCCACCGGTTAGTATGTCACAAACAACTATGCGGGGCTCGTTACGCACTCAGGAATCACCATCAAGAGGTATTTTCGGACGTTCGGGAGGCAGTAAATCAGTGAAGAAAGCACCTGTAAAGACACGAACGAGTCGATTCGTCGATTCAAGCGACGAAGAGGATGAACCGCGAACATTTCGTAGTCGGTTCGTCGATTCTAGCGATGAGGATGAGCCTTCCCCTATTGCAAAACCATCTGGATTGCGAGGAAAGTCAATGCGGACTAGTGCGCCCATAAGAGAAATCCCAAAGCGAACCGGTGTAGAGGACGGTGACTCAACTGATCTGTCTGATTCGGATGATGAGCAGCCTATCTCGCCAAGTTTGAAAGTTGATAAGAGGGGCCAGAATGGAAGTGCGGCAATGACGTCAAACCAGGGGGCGACGCTAGCATCGGGCTCAGTAAGGAGAAGTGGAAGTGGGAGGAGCGGGAAGGGTGTGATTATCATACCTCCTACGATAGTTAATGGCAACGGGAACATTCCGGCCATAAAACCGAATCAGAACAGACGGGGTCTCCTTTCTATTCTTCGGAGGAAGAAGCCGGACCCAGACCACAAAGTAAGGAAATCAGATGCGGAAAGTCCGGCTAGGAGAGATACGCCGCTGGAGAGGAGTAAGACCGATCTGGCAGCGATCAAGCATAATGGCCAGGCGACGAGCCCGAAACTACAGAAGAGAAATAGCCATAATGCGAGTGTCGTGGCTTGGCCACTACCGGCCGCTGTGCCCCCGATATCTCTCCCCCCAAAAGTGGCGGAAGAGGACGATAGGAGGCCATTTACGGCGGATGAAGAGGATGGGATGACAGGGGCGCTGGTAGGAGTTGATCAGGATGGGGTTAATGTAATTAATGGGGATGGTGGGAGGCCGGGAGCGGGGGTTAGAAGGTTTACGGCGACGGGGCTGGGTGATGTGGATCTGGCTGCTGGCCTGGATGGGAGGAGGAAGAAGAGATTTGGGAAGTTAAGGAGACTGTTTAAGTTGGATGACTGATACTAGGCTTAGCTTGTGGCTAAGTCGATCGGTGTTGGTCGGCTCGCGAGGCGGCTCACTTTTTCTTTTTTTTACATAAGGAGGGCGGATGGTTTGCAATCGGATGGAATGGATGGATGGATGGTCCTGGATCTTTTCTTTTTTTATCAAAAAACAAATGCGGATTTATTTGGGCGGGAAAATGGGTGGTCGAGGCAACATATCATGTATGGATAGCGATGGATTTGGTTTGGTCGGGAGGAAACCCACAGCAGAAGCGATGCGCACGAGCGTCGATTTTTTTATCTACTTTCGAATTTTTCTTTTTCTTGTATAAAGTTTGATTGGGGGATTAGGGGGGGGATAGGATAGGATGGGTCGGATGGGTGGATGTGATGGTATCTTGGAGTGGTGTAGTGTGTATATGGGTGAAAGGGGGAGGAGCGTGGGTTGGTAGATTGGTTGATTGATTGATTGTATGAGATAGATAGCAGGAGAGGAGAAATATAAGTAATTGATGATGATATGATGATGTTTTGGTTATGTTTGGCGTGTTATCTTTGTGCTTTTCTTTTGTGTGTGTGAAGGGGGGGGGTATGAAGAGGGGAATAGGTGGTAGGAAACGGACCAGGCTAGAAGGAGGCCTTAGGGGATTTCGGTTTTGTAGAGAGGTGGTTATGTAGATAGATTAGTGATGCGAGAGGGTGCCTCTGTTTGTGGGTTTTAAGGGCAGGAGAGATTAGTCGGTGAGAGAAGAGAGAAGGGGGAAGGGGAAAGGGAGGACGGGATATAAGAGCCTTGTTTGTAGGAAAAAAGGTGTCTTGGGATAAGTGAAGTGTGGAGATTGAGGTTTGGAGAGGGAGAGGTACAGGAGCTAGGTAGCTTGCTAGTTGTTCCTTTTTTTTTTTGAGGGGGATGGGGGATGGGAAATGAGAGGATAGGAGGATAGGGAGTTGGTGAGTTATTGGCGAGGTATTGGCGATTCTTTGAAGTTGGTTGATAAGATGATAAGATGATAGGAGGTGATGACTTTTTAATGGGGGATGGATGGGGGGTTTGTTGCTTTTTTTGGGGGGGGGTTGAGGTTTGGAGAGTGGATATGGGATGTGAATTGGATGGGGTGGGCTTGGTGAGGGGTGTTTGATTTTATTTGAGTTAGTTTAAGGCTAGTAATTAATTTATGTCTATCCATGTTAAATTAGAGGATTTGATTAGGAATTAAATATTTAGATGGCTATGTACTATGCGTGACAATGTTACTAGAGAAGGGCTTTAGGGTGGAGAAATAAGTGATCTTTTAAAAGCAAGCATCACATGGGCAGCACCAAAATATTTAATATCAACTATTTGCCAATTAACTCTCTTACAATCCTATACCATCTATGTATAGCTCTCGTTATTTGTGGTTATGGTGTATACTATAATTATTTCCTGTATTTTGAAATGGGAATCGAGTAGTTGGAGTTCTTGGTGTTATACAAGTTATATTTCCTTTTTGAAGGGCTATTTATTTCTCCCCTTTAAAGGGCTCAAGGGTTCCATGACCAAAGAGGAGATTAATACACTTATTAGTAAGACAGAAATTTCTCTAATTTTAACTTAAAAGTGACTTCTTACTCTGGAGCATCCCGATTTTATATGCAAGGCCAAAAATAACGTGGAATTCTGATTGGAATATCTGTACGCGCGAGACAGAAAACTTCTTCTGAGTAGATTTCGTTTCTAAGTTAGCTATAACTGTTCACTTCCTCTTGCCGATTACTAGACAAAAAATGCTTCCCCATTAGTCAAGGATAGATGCATCGAAGAGAAGGGAGGCTAGAAGGTTGAGGGGAAGGGAGGATACCAGGAACCTTTGATTTGATTTAGGCAGAAGAATCTCATTTAGAGTGGTGATATAGGTGGGGAGCGGGGGCATCATAGGTGAAGAAATCCGACGAAGGGTAGCCAAGGTAGGCAACCAAGTCAGTTATCGTTAAGCGGCTTAGAACCCCAACAATGCAGTGCTAGCGCACATAGCTAGTATCAACGACTTGTGCTTTCGCCAGGACGCAGGGGTCGACCTACTACTTAACCCATTACTGGCTCCATGTGCCCCTCCCTTCCTGCCACTAGTAGAACCAGATCGATGTCTGTTAAGTCGCGGTAGAACATAGAAACAAAAAGCTACTCATGTCATCGACAACCTGTTGCGACGATTCATATTTGTATTGCCAACACCGGCGGATAACACCCTCAGCAGGATTGCCGCTAGTTATGTGTGGCCCCTAGATTATTTTACGTGGGCAGAACCCCCTCACCGCCTGGTATTTAGGCCTAGATACCAGTAGCCTCATGGTGAGTGTATCAACTTAACCGACGTTTGACTGTACTGTAAGTCTGTTTTTCAGAACCACCGCTCTTGGCAGTTGTGGGACTGGTGAAAAGGCGAGAAGAGAATTAAGAAATTCAGGAGGGTCCTTCTGATGGATCAAGAACTGAATGTGGAAATCCTTTGGGAGTTGTGAGTCTGGAGTTAAGAGCCTTTTCGGCGTGACTCACAGGAACGCTCTGGCGCTTAAGCTCCAGACTCCATTGCCCATCTGCTCAATATGGCTCCCTCACACGTTCACAGCGACCAAATCTTATATATATATCTATATCATTTTTGTAACTCACCTCTACTAACGTCAGAGCGGTCTTTAAAGAATATCAAAAGGATCCATACCTCTTATCCATCGTGGAGAAACCTCCATCAACACTCTGATCCCAATCTGCACCTCCAAGAAAACGGACGTGCTTCATCTGCTACCGACAACATCGGTCGCCATGCCTACCAATGCCGAAATAGCGACATTTGAGGATTTTGGTCTGAATGATGTGCAACGGGTTTCATACAGGCCCCGTCGCGTGATCGAGATGGTTGAGCCGGATCCGAAATGGCCCTCTTTATTTCTCTTGATAGCCCAGCGAATCCAGGCGGCGCTGGGAGCTCGCGCTCTGGCTATTGAGCATATCGGCTCGACCAGTGTACCCGATCTCCCGGCCAAGGACGTGATAGATATAAATCTAGTTGTCGCCGACCCGACAGCCGAAGGAAACTACGTTCGGGATCTGGAGGATGCCGGGTTTCAATTCCTCTCTCGCATGAAGGTAATTTGTCTTTCATTTTCGGCGGGTTTTCTTTTTTAAAAGTTCGTCAACACTGACGCGAGACGGCTGTATAGGAGCATCGCTTCTTTGGCCTCGACGAGCCGTACGCCAACATCCATGTATGGGGCCCCGACAGCTCTGAGATTGTCCGTCATCGCATCTTCAAAGAGTGGCTGCTGGATCACGACGATGATAGACTGCTATACGCGGAGGTGAAGAGGCAAGCCGCCTTAGCGGCTCAGCAGGCAGGTGACACGATGAACGAATACAATGAACGCAAGCAACCAGTCATCCGGGAAATCCTGAAGCGTGCCTTTGCGGCGCATGGTATTTCCGAGTCGTGACTCTTAACAGCCGAATATATCTCACGACTGCTTGTGGAATATACCTAGGCAGGTGCATTGAGTTATCTTTCGTGCGTATGATTGATTCTGTGCATGTATGTGTGGCTTAACAATGTGGGCTGGGTGAATATCGCGGGGCAGACACCAGTATGCAGAGGGTGTCGGTAGCCTTCTTATGAAAACTCTGTCGCCTCCGAGTTCGCGTATATTACCTAAACGTTTTTCTGCAGAGGGTCAGAGGTCAGTATTTATGATACATTTGGTGATCAAGTTTTGTTAGTATATATGATATAGGTATATATCATATGTACTATAATATGTTAGATGCAATTAATCTAAAAATAATGCATATGTAATTCACCGCAACAATGTCGGTCATACACTTGTCATTATGTCTCTTCTACAGTCTAAGACTAGTCTAGTGTGTTGGCACTTACCGTTATAGTTATACAAACTGTTTTTAGCTATGCTGAAAATGGTACTGTAGAAGATCGGAGTCGTCAGTACTACATGAATTTATAGGATGAGAGGTGGGGTAATACTGGTTCCGCAGTAGAGCATATGTGATCTCACTTTGTAGGTTCAAAAATGAATAGGAGAAAAGGAATGAATTGCTATGTACATTTGCAGCTTTGCTTATATGCGATAGTACACGGATGCTCCTTGGGACGCCCAGGACGCCGTCCCCGTGTCCCTCTTCCTTGTCAGATCAGATCATGAACTGGAACTAACGCTTCTATTAGTTTCCAATCTATTCCTAATCTATTTTCGCACACTAAACCCTTTGGGGTAAACAGGGCAGAAAAATAGGTGCCACATGTGAGAAAGTGTACCAAGAGTTAGTCGGGAGACTAAGCCCCGTCTTTCAATATCGAGCCCTCCTTCACTTTGACTTCTCTTCACATTTACTTTCCTCTCACGTATCACACAGAAATCCCCGAATTCAACAATTTCCCTACGGAAAAATACTTCTGTCTCCTGTGTTTGAATTCCCCATCTGATTACTTCATTCTCCATTTCTATATACCTAAAAATACAAAGCAAAAATTAAGCTGCTCAAGCAGCCTGTATGTTTTCTATGTATATCCATCCAAGAATTGAAGATCCTAATTAACTCCCCGATAAGAAAATAGAAAACAGAACTTTTGAAGTTATCCCTCCCAGTTATTCAGCCAGCTTGAACTGCTCAAAAACAGCTGATCCACCCTCATAACACTCTTCCCCAAACGTTGCTTTCACACTCCCTGTCCATCTAGAATAGAACGATCCCCCATCCGCTACCAATGCTGCAATCGTGACGTTAAAACTAGCCTTTCTTCCATCCCCCAGATCTGCATCGATGCCAAAACCGTCTGGTCGTCCACTTTCGACTTTTGGTGGATAGGTGTCATCGCCTCCCCAAGGACGAACTGCCACAGAACCATCGGAGCAGGATGAAGAGATGATCGTGTTGTCTTTTGAGAGATAGAGAGAAACGTGCTCGTTGCTCGTGACATCTAAATAGTCGAACCAGACGAGGGAGTAAGGGCCTACGCGGGCGTGGCCCCAGTACCAGCTCAATGCACTATTTTGGAAGGGTTGGGGAGACCAGTTCTATTACTTGTTGTTAGAATGACCGTTCGCACCTGTGCTGGTGCAAAATTACCTTGTCATGATATCCAACGCCCTCAAAAGCAACGTTCTGGCCATCAACTGTGAAGTCCACAATTCCATTCGCATCAGGAACAGCATTTGCCCATCCCACATTATCGCCGAGATTCATTTGCTGGTTGGGTCCTATGGGAGCACATGGGTAATGGCCTGGAGCAACGGATTTCAAAACCAAGGTTCCGGAGACATCCTTGGAGTTGATACGCACAGTGTAATAGGATAGATCAGGTGCTCCCTCCCATTTTGCTCCTGCGTCGTTGAATATTCCAGACGATCCTTGACCATATGATGTGATGGTTGCTTCAGTCGCGTTTAGATAGTGTTCATAGATAGAGCCATCCGCTGAAGTTATGTAGATTCCTACAGTGGTTATGTTATCCGAGACAGGGAGGAAGGGAAATGCAGGCTGGCTTGCGGTGTAGAAGACGACGGCTATTGAAGTGTTAAGATCTGGAGCGACGACGTCGAAATACCACCAATCATAAGAACTTGCATTGATACCCGAGAGTTTTGGCCCATCGAGGCAATTCGCCGAGGAAATGAAAAGCGCATTAACGTCGCCGGTAGCTACTGTCGATGGAATAACGTCTTCATGAATAAGAGCCCGGCTAGATGCTTCTTGTCTGGAGGTTAGGCAAGAGGCTGTGATGATGAAGTAAAGTAAGAGGTACTGAGTAACGAGATAATTTAACATATTTTCGGTATCGGGGCGGAATTTAACAGGGAGGGGGTAGCATAGGTGTTTTATACATCGCAAACTATAACTTACGGGATTGAAAAATGGGACCCTAAGCCGAGACAGGCTGACAGAAATGCGGAAGTGCTGTTATATACCTCGGGATGACACAGGTCATGGTAGATCCTGACGATTGAGCTGCGCCACATCCTCTTGCATCATTGACAATCTATTCAAAATGCAGAAATGCAATTGAGATTCAATTACCAGGTAGGTATTCTTGCGGCGAGTTGACGAACAAGCTTGAGGACTATACGATATCAAAAGGAGAGAAATACCATTAGACACTTTTAGACTCAACCACACGAAGACGGGAGGATCCCTTGACGGCTTTTTGCAGAAAATCATGGAGCATAAGTACCTATTACACATGCCCAATTTCTAACAAAAAGAGGTTGGTATGGAGGACACTGATCCTACGTTGCCTCGGCGGATCCAGCTTGAATCTCGTGTTGACTCTGTTGGTAATGGAACTCGGGAGCTTCAAAAGACCTGAGGTCGATTTTGAAACGGTCTTGAACAGCAAATGAAAGGAATGGGGGCACTCCCTGAAATCCATCATCCTTCCCGGCTCCTTCTGGAAGCGCTACTCATGTGCCGAAACAGAGAGGAGGTTGTCTTACTAAAAGAAATACGAATGTACAAAGAACAGCGAGCCGCTAATTTATACTACGATAAGACAATTCAATATGCAAACGTTAAGACCATAGGAAAGAGAAACAAGAAATGTAACGGTTCATATTAGAAGAATTTGCGGATGGAAGTTGCGACGACGTTGGTATATGAGGTTGAGACCGTGGCGGGTTGTCAGCGCATAATTCCAGAAGGATGTGGCTGTGCGCGCTAGGCTAAATTTATACAACTGGGCATTTTCCGGCGCCACCGGCTAATGATTAATATCCTGCCGTGCCGAGCCGTTCAAACTAACCGAGCATAACCGAAGGCCGCCGGCCTTGATCACTTTGCAAGCTTGTTTCGCAGAGAAACATTATACAATTTCCCCCACCATCTTTACAGGCCTGAAGGTAGCTGTTCGTCATTAAAGCGGTATCCTGCGGGAATTAAACATGGATTGAATAGTAATTGATATATGAGTTTATTTTAAAAGGTACATAAAAGATTATAGCTCAAGAGAAAGGACATTATTAACTCCCTGAAAATTACCGATTTGAACTAAATGAAATGGTACGTCGGGACCTTCCTTAACCTCTTGTGAGAGGTTAGGAAAGAGGTGCCCCTCATACACAGACTTTAAATACCTCAGTTCCTTTCGCATTTATGCCTCAGGCGTTAAAAGCATATCAGCCGGCAATTAGCCGTTAGCAATCTTTGCACTTTCGCTTGAATTTCCAGCCGACACACCAAAAAAATACTTTCAGCGCTCTCATCTCCGGATAAGATGGATTCAAAAGTAAAAACAGAAAGGTCAAAAACATGAGAAATCGGGGCCCAACCGCGATTCGAACGCGGGGCCTCTCGCAGGATTGATTGCATTTAAGCAAACCCAAAGCGAGAATCATACCACTAGACCATTGGGCCGATTTGATGATTTGATGATGGGACGGCTGCTATTTCAATCAATAACCGTCGGAACATTTGGGCAGGGAACAAAAGATCTTCCCCTGTAGCTAACAAAACTTCGACCACACGTGATATATCCCCTTCAGAGAGCTTATTGGACGGTTGGCTGGGCCTTGGGACTTTTGTTGCACGTCGTAAATATTACCCTTCTCTTGCATTAGCGCAAGTCCGGCGCGCTTCCAGGTGGCTAGAATGATCGGATCTTTGTGGGTTTGTTGCATATCGCAAGGAAAGAGGGTCTGTCGAGACAAATTTCCTTGATCTAAAAGCTATTGGCCAGCGTGTTTCACGATACGATTGACAATTCACCTTTTTCGAAGTATGAAACCCTGGAATCGAGCACCTTAGAATCGTTCTATGACCTTAGGATGGCCTCATCAAGGGGACTAGCAAGCTGTAGTATGCTTAGTAAGTAGTGGTGAGGTAGCTGGTGCCAGGTAAGTATGAGTTTAAGTCGCATGTGACTAGTCGGAAACACTTCAACACAACACCACAATACAGACTTGAAAGCGATCGATAGTGCTTTCCCTTCAATGCGCTCGACCTCTAGTCCTTGAGCTTACAAGGAAGAAAATGATTGATTACGTGGTTGATTGGTTCGGACTTTCCTAGTTCGCCCGCACATATGCCTATGTAACATACCCCCACCCTATGCGCTGCTCGCAGCTCTCGACGCGAATTGGCTCTATATCTTTGATTGGGAATGAAAGGAGCAAGCTGAAAGTGGCAGAGATCTTTAAGATAATTATCATACCATAGAAACCTTACACAGAGTACTATGTCGCAAAGTCAAAATGTTAAGACTGGAAATTGGGACTGCACCAGCACATAGCTTACCGTACTCCTTTTAAGTTAGAGGCTGGGAACACTAACTTCACCCCGCACCCGCCTCGGGGTCCGCTTCAACACCAGCGAAGCAAATGCTCCATCCCTCCGATAAATTATTAGTAAGGGCTGGAATATTAGACCCCATCGTGATTGTAAAATACATTGTAGAATTTCATGGGCACAGCTTGAGAATGATCAAATATGTGACTTGGAGTGACGTCAGCTATAGTCCCATGTGCGCCTTCTCAAGGTCATTGATCATCGGTCAGGCAAGACATCACGAGTACCACAACACTCTTGGTTTAATACGGAAGGGAGAAATCAATCATTTGTAAAAATAGCTAGATTAAATCCAGGGTAATCTATGTGTATAATGCCATACGCAATCATAATTCCTATGCGCCTAAAATGCAATCGAGCCAAGTCCTAACAATCCACCCCCTCACCATAACCACATCTGAATGCTCGGTGGTGTTCCTCGAAAGTAGTTCTCCAAATCATGCTTCAATTCCCAACGTAAACTCTCCACATACCAATGAACATGCCGAATCTCAGAGCCAACTGTATTTGATTCCACCGTGACAAACGTACGGTCCCCATCCTCATCTAGCGGTCTATAGTGGAACCCTAGATCAGAATCCCTCCGCATCACCAATGCAATTGTATTTAGATTCCCCAGCAATTTCACCTCGCTCATAGGATCATAACGAAACACCCGTAGCACTTCCCACAATTGTGAGTCAATAGCGCACGACACGATCAGATCACGGTGTGGGCTTTGTGCCAGGTCGAGAGAGAGGTCACCGTCGGGGCTGCACTCCATGCTGTCGAAGAAGATTGTGTCGGTGGTAAAGTCGACGAAGACGTTAGAATCATATTTCGGGTTGAGGATGAGTTTTGTGTAGGCGGAGAGGAAGATTGATCGCGATTCGGTGCAAGCGTGGAGCATAGAAGGGGGTGGTTCTGTCGAGGTATATTGGTTCACCAAGCGGTTGAATCGGACGGGAATCACACGTGGTTCTGGTAGATTGAACTTCCATATCTTGATGCGCAACTCGGAAGGTAGATTTTTGAAGGTATCAAATGACGTACAAGAGGCCATACCGGTGATGAGAATTGCCTCGAGGTAGATCGCTGAGAAAGTGTTGTTGTTGACCTTGATGGAGAGGAGTTGCTCTCCATCGAAAGAGGTGGTAGCCTTGCCAAGGCCACACAAAGCTAACCAATGTTGTACTAGATTGGCTTATATTAGCTAGCTCTATTTCTTCCCGCTTTCTAGATTCAACCTTCACACATGTCCATTCTCATCTTTTTTGGTCAATTAGTAAAGTAATTTTCTCGAATCACTACTTTGCTTCACATGCATAGTGGCGATGAGTCATCTGCACTGCTTAATGCTGTTGGATACTAGATTGCTGCATGCAGACGATTATATGCATACACATGTCACGTGATGAACCGCCTTCTCTATTCATTACTTTCATCACCTTTCGTCATCTTTCCCAGTGGCAGGCTCGTTCGGCTTTAGCAAAGACTTCAAGTTAAATTACAGAGCCATGGCATCGTGTTTTTCTTTCCTTTCTCCCTTTTCAAAACTTTCCAGCCTTCCCTGAGAACTCGGTGTTTTGGCTCAAGTTTCAAGTGATTACCTACCATCAAACCATAAAGCATATCGTACGCTGGATAGATAATTTATCGTATTCTATCTCCGGACAGCCTGTTTAATAGAATATTCAGTCCCCGGCTGTGGCTCTCAGCAAGTTATTCTGCTTCACGATTACCAACAAGAAATCACCTCGAGGTCAAAAATCAACACTTTCAAACAGGCCCATTCTATTGAGTCTGCGCACAGTACCTACCCCTTTTTAAATTTCTTGCACTCGTCATTTACTAGCTATAGTCGTGATGTTCAGCCTAAAACTCTTTCTAATCATATACTTAATATGCAAACACAATTATTACTCACTCCGATCGCTAAGCGACACACTTTGGACCTAGGTGCGTGACATACTCTTACATTATCAAATAATCTCCATTCTTGTGTTAACTAAACACGCTTGTGCTCCTGAGTAATGAAGGTGAAACCAGACACTCAGGTCTTCAATATCAACTATTAGAACCTCTTTCTCCCAATTTGGCTACCAAACTTTGAAATAAACAAAATCTCCAATAAAAGCTACCTTTTTGACAAAAGAAACCTTCCCGCCATACCACCTACTCATTCTTCTAAGCTGGTTTACCTTAATTCTTGAGATCCACTTGCTCCCTGTAAATATGTTGATTATCAGAATTCACGTAATCAACCTCACCAATACCTGCCTGAGGCCTCCCAACCATCAACTCAGCAGGCGGCAAAGAGTCTAAAGCACCAGGCGTTAGCACATACTTATTCATTAACCTTCTTCGATCCCTTCATCTCTTATCAAGCCAGCAAAAGAGGAGTTCAAAAGGCAACTTACATCCCACATTCAAAACCTTCAACTTTCCCTCATAAATCACAATCCCATTTCCCACACTTGCCCCGCTGCCTCTCAGGTACCACTTGCCATCCCCGCGATCCATCGCCGTCCACACGAACGGCTGCACGTACTTCGGATCCCCAAAGATGACCTCTTGTTTCACGTTAGGGATCTCATTTTTGCGCGTTCCGAGGAGGTAGTTGTCCTTGAAGACTAAGATGCCCGAGCGCAGCACAAATTCGTAAGGTGTATAGACGTTAGAGGCCACGCTGAGGGTAGGTAGCAGGGAGTTTGCGGGACCAGTGGGGGTGAAGCCAGTGATAGTTAAAGGACGAGGCGGGTATGCGGGGGAGAGGATGGAGAGTGTGAGTGGAAAGTCGAGGGTGTCGGTTGAGGCGATTTCAAGACCAGAGTTTGAGAAGGGCGATGCAACGTCGGTGCTAAAGTCGTCCTCTTGTACGGTGACTTCCAGGATTACTGGTTTTTGTTCTGCGGTTTGATGTTAGAATGGGTTCAAATTGTGTGCTATAGCCTGAGTAACCTACGTGGAATTAGCTGCACTCTCAGGGCATCGTCGCTTAAAATAATCCCATTGGCGGAGAAAGCGTCCTCCCTCGGTACCAACACGTTGTCCCGAAAGTCAAAGATCAGTGGCATCATTATTGGTTTTGGTCCAAAGAATAGTGGTTTTGGTCGCAAAGATCTGTCTTCAATAACATAACGGCCGAATACGAAACCTTGCCTGTCTACGATGGCTCCGTCTTCTTCAAGGTAATAATTAGGTTCGATTTGATGGTCTCTGGCTGGTTTGAGAATAGGCAGCAGGAGGTCAGGATTGAATGGTACATTAGTGAAGCCATCGATGACGACTGGTTCTGTTTGGTCGGATATGATTTGGAAATTCAAGGCCCGACGGGCGCTCACAGTTGATGTGGAAACTTCGGCGCCTTCAAGAGGGCATGGGATAATACCAGCTGCGACCTGCGAGACCAAGGCAGCTAGAACTGGAAGAAAATTATTGAATTTCATAGTGAAGAGTAGTACTGTCAGAACTTCTGTAACAATCTGGTTGGCTAGGAGCTGGAGTCCTGAAATAAACCCCGAATGAACCCGCTGGGGTATGGCATTTATATATTTCATGAGTCGATCAGAGACCGACTAGTTTCAAGAAAGACGATCTAAGATCAACACTGTAGTGACACGCTTTCCATTCTGTGTAACTCTTCGGCTACTAAATAGAAGCCACAAGTAAGATGTCGTAGTCAGAGTAGGGCAGAATTCTTTTCTAAAGCAAAAGGAAAACCGCAGTCTCTCAATCTCAGAGAAATTTCATAAACGAATGATGGAATTTGAAAAACGGCAGAGAATTAAGAGTTCTAAGGAGGACAAAAGAGAAACAGCTTCAAAGTAACATACCTAGATAGAACCCGAACCCCCTTTACACTTCTCTCAAACAAGCTGAGATGTCACTTCGAGTATCACATATGGGCAGGGGGCATGGGCCGGGCGAACTACTTTCATTTGCAGCACACCAAGTTTGCATTTTAATCTTGACAATCAATCGATTATGGTTGTTGTGACCGATATTTGCCCCTTCAATCCCGGTTCTTACAATGATCTGTTACCCCAGACTTATTTTCTCAGTTTGTTGGTGAAGTCGTACTGTTTAAAGGTCTCGATTCCGCTCCCGTCTTCCAAACATGCGGGTCGGGTAAGCCACGATCGTCACTAGAGTAACCCTTCACAAATAGCTACGCGCAACTACTACTGTTCTACTCTGTCAATAATCAAACTGCTCACATTTTGTGCTTCCAATCCGATCAGGTGGAACTCCTTTACCTAATTCAGCATTGCAGTAAGCACGTTGCTTTTTGGAATAAAGATGGTACTCGTTTAGCCGACCATCTGGGTCTTAGGTTCTGAATTGCGGTGGAACATACCACTGATTCGGAAGAAAAGCACAAGAGATCGTCAAGGTATGATGACGGTATAACCATGCCCTCGCAAGGGGCCGTAAATGTTTTGCTGTCATACAAGAGAATTTGACCTTTTGCTGGCGGTGGCGGCAAACAATGCTCAAATCGAAGAGTCGTGTCTTAACATAGAGCAGATGCGCCTTTTACATTCTGTAGACAACATAGCTAACCTAGTCCTATGTAGTTTTTGGTTTTTATTCTATCTCGTAGCTATATACGGATGAGATAATATGTGAATGATTTTCATCCTTGTGGCAAAGATTAGCATTGCCTTACTTGTAAGTTGCAGCTGAGGAGCTACAAACTCATCACTTAAGCTATACAAGGGGCCGGGGATCTGTCTCACAATCGTAACCTGTGTTACGCTCAAGTAGCCGAGGTTCCTAAGATGGAGAATGGGGGAGATCAACCTCCGGACGACGGTCACACAGTATAGGGGTTTCAATAATAAGTTGTGTCACATTGAATTATCAGCAGGGAACACTGTAGAGAGAATCAAGTGGCATTCGATCGCCATCCAGTCCTTTATAGTTCCCAACGAAATAGCAGAGATAGCTTGTTTCATCCATTTGTATAAGCCAAAGATTTTGTTGGGAGCCTGTTGTACATTCCATTCCCTTTTGAATTCGAAGATTCAAGATAGCTTGGCTTTCTCCAGTATTGATTTTGACCTACAGTACTCAATATCACAGAGACAAGCGGCAGTGAAAGGGAATACAAGATAATGAGGAGAACTCCTATCCGCCATACAAAATGAAACGGCCCCTTGCTAATTCATCCTAAAACGAAACTGTTATATGTCACCTGAAGAAGTTTATTCTCTCCGCAGAAAAGTAAGAAGTGGAAAGAAATCGAATTTGTAGGCCCAAGCAGTCATCAAGAGAATATTTAATAAAAGTCTCGGAAAACCTCACTCTAACTGTTTTACTATATGACAATATAGAAAGAAATTTAATTGCTGCTCTTTTTAAGGCAGCCCAGCCCTGGGTGTAGCACCCTCTAATTTGAGAACTATGCTGCTGTATAAATGTGCCAATGCTACCCACCCATGCTATAAATAATGCAGTTCACCCAAAACGCCTTCTACTCCCAATAACATTATAGTATATCTGTACACTTGGACCTCCGTAAATACTGAAGTGGCCGAAAATAAATCTATCCCGATGCAGTTTGCTTCCTCTATTTGGCCCGACCATCTTTACACTTAACGTGAACTATTTGATGCGTATTATCAGCTTTACCACCCTCGATTACAATTGCAGTCAGCTTGCCGCCTCTTATGCATCCAGTATCGATACCCTTGCTGTATTTTGCAATTTGGAGCCCGCGTTTCGAATCGTGGCCGAATATTACTGTGCTTCGTTCTTTCTTTGGGAGTTTCTTTTGGTACTTGTTCCAAACCTGAAAAATATGTTAGTATGATTTTAAAAGCTTGAGAAATTTTAATATACCTTCACCCACGGCGTGCCGTCGTGGTCATCGCTCGGAATTCCGTCGTCAGAGATAGTTCGCATATTCATGACCATGGTAGGGTCCTGACTCTCTAATGTCACTCCTGGTGTTAGACCAGCGTGGACAACGATCACTTGGCCCATAGATCCCAGTTTTCCTACTCGTAGAATAACAGGACAGGCCTTCAGCCATTTTATCCTCTTCTCTCCCAAAAGCTTAACAAGAGCTCTATCCTTATAATCTCCATGACTGAAACTCTCCTCCTCGAGAACATCGTTCGTCTTGTTTATGTCTTCGCTAGGGTCTGGAGTATCGACTGGAAGATGTTTTGTCGACATGTCCGCATGTGCAAGTATAATTCGATCTTCGTGATTCCCTCTCACAGCCGTTGCACCAAGTTTAATGGCCAAATCAACAACCCCTGAAGAATCCGGACCCTTTGATATCATATCTCCGGCCAGTATCAAGTGGTCTCCCTTCGTCGAATCGAATTGGACTTTGTGCAATAACTCCTCCAACTCCTCCTTCATCCCGTGCACATCCCCAACCACCACCAACCGCCCGGAATTTCGATGTTTGCCAGTCTGGGGTAGAGACGTTGAGGGAAAATCCGCCAGCTTGATCATATCTGAGAATACTAGTTGCGCATTTGTGCCGTATCCGGGCTCCTCTCCATCCATCGCTCCTCCATTCAATGTAGTTGCAGCCGCTTCATCCGCCACTTGTGTAGCCGCAGGTTGTGATATTAGCGCATAGAGTCCCCATGAAGCCCCGAGGAAGATTGCGAGATATGCGATCAGACTGAGCCTCGATCGCGGCTTTGATGCCTGTGCCGAAGAGACATGTTGGTACTGAGGTAAAGAAGACATTCGGAGATCGTAACTTATCGAAGGTATTGGCAGTTAGGGCCGGAATTGAGAAGGAGACTTTGAGCGGAAGTATACCCTCTTCCCCAGATCCATCAACTCTCGACGTAAACCGTATAGATTAGCTACTTTGTAAAGCCGAGAAAGTTTGAGTTCTGGTGATGGAAAGGTTGGAGCGACTTTGCCCCACATGCACCATGACGGGTTCAGAATTGACTAGCCGCCCCACTAGGTCTGGGTTTGTCTGACATGGACATTGAAAAGAGGTTTAGAGAACGAAAATAGTTTCCTAGACGATAATCTAGAAATACTTCGAGAAAGCGAAGGTGCAAAAGCGAGGCAAGCTCATATTAGCTTTGTGGGGAATAGAAAAAGGCTATAATAGTCGCTATCAAGCGAGTCATAAATTTCATATAACCAAAAGCAAGAAAATTTAACGTTTATAGACACCATCGAAAGAATTGCGATTGCATATGCGGAAAGCTGTGGAGCAATAGGTAACTTACGCAGTTTGGGTTGACTGTTCAGTCGAGCATATTCGCGTCCAAAGTATAGGTATAGCGGTGTTGGACGGGTTGGACATCCTGTCGATTTTTGTTTTGCGTCTTTAACTTCGATTCAGCCTCAAGCTTCCCACTGGTACAAAGCATTTAGATTTCTCTAGTAGCTAGGTTTATTTGGAGGGTACTTCTCCATTTTCGAAATAAAAGTACGAATGCTTCTTTATTGTTTTGCTCCGCATGCGGGACAAAGCAAATACTTTACATCAAAGCATCATCGAAAGGACTTCGATATCCCAATTACTCCTCTTCTCTTTAAGAAAATGTCGGCTACCATCGAATTTTCAATACTAGGTGAGTAAATATTGACTATCACAAATCATACTAGCTTCTCAGTGATGTGTCGATTAGGACTCAGGGTTTTCATGGAGATATCTACGACAGCTCCCATTGTCGCCATCCATCCGCAGCCTCCCGGGAAACTTAGTAGCACCCTATCATATTTAAGCTGGAGCGTTAATGACAACACAATTTCATGGAAGTCGCAAGCTTTAGGATCTGCTGGTGATGAAAGAGCTAACACTCCACCCCTAAACTCAAACGCTTCGCCCTTTACTAAAAGTGAAAATCTTGTTACTCCAGAGCAATCACAATATTTAAACGTTGCTGGTAGTACGAAAGGCTCTCCCCCCAGGTTTATACTGGGTTCAATTTCATCCAGTCAGGCCCAAAAGCTAAACTCAGGCCCTTCTATACGACGACGTCCGATACCAGTGAAACTTCCACCGGTTAAGCAATCACTAGGTCATCGGCAGTATGCTTCAAATTCCAGCTCTGGGTTTGATTCTTGCAGTCCTTCACCGTCCAATTCAACCAAGAAAACGCATTCAAAACTACAGACTGAAGATCTTGGAAAGAGTCCTCCTGATTTGACCCACAAGTCTACAGACTCTCCTACCTCACTACTTGCTCGAGAACATGAACAACCTAGTGAAAAATCATATATCTATACTTTTTTTTGGTTCTTGATTGAGTGGCCATTAAAAAAGGTTGTCTCACCACTAGTCAATTTCATCGGTAAGAAAACTTTCATCACCTTTAGGCAAAAACGGTTTAATGGGCGTGTATAGAAGCTAAGACTTTACAGTCAAACTTTTTAAATTCGCCTGTATTCAAATTCCTGTCCAGGCCTGGAAACTTGTTGGTAAGATAAAGTGTCTTATGCTGAAGAATGGTCTTAGAAGAAGCGCTCCTAATGGCCCATCAGTTACGATACTAAAGCCAAGAAATAAGATGATTTGCAGAGTAATGAGCAACTCCTACTACCCTATTATAAGGCATGTAAAGACGCTGCGGGAGATGAAAAGAAAAATGCAAATTTTGCCTGAGAAAGGCACTTCAATTCGTAAGTCCTCCTCAAATATTTACGCAATTTCTTCGCTCAACGGTATGGGAACAAATGCTAACAACTTTATCCTCTTAGTATGGCAATACAAGTGGGGTATTTTAGGCGTCTCGTTCTTCTTCCTACTCGTATTCCGCTTCATCCGCAATTTCCCATTCTACGACCTATGGCTAGATTACTACGCCATCAGAGACATTTATCTTCCTTCTAGTTCCGATGACGGCCCCTACTTCGCTCTCAAGACGCTCACCGGAATCCTTACTAGCATCCTACTCTTCCCCGCCCCCAGAGCAGATCTCTACCACTCTATCGTTGTGGAAAGCCTAGTTTCCTTTAGCCACCTTACAAATATCTCTACTGTGCTCTCTTCAAACACACTTCCGTACAGTAATCTATTGACTTTATCGGGTGAAGCGATTGAGTCGGTGACTTGGTTTCATATTAAAAGTGCGAAGAGAGATTGTTCGGATAGTGTGGGTAATTTGCAAAGTTTATTTGAAGAGGTGCCACTGTTGGTGGAGGAGTATCTTGAACTGAAGAACAATCTCATTCACGTTCTTCAAGAGAGTATTATGAGCTACAGGAATCATGTAGGGGGTGCTGTCGTCAACACTACGAGATCGAGTTCGAAGGCTAAGCGCAATTTGTTGCTTTTCCCAAAGTGGAAGGAGGGGGTGAGGTATGCCAAAGTGGGAAATAAGATTCTAGGGGAAACTGTGGAAATGGTACTGCCGAAGATAAAAGCTTTGGATTCGAAGTTGGGTCAGTTACAAGAATTGCTGGAGAATATTAGGCTGCATCTTGTTTTTGTACGATATTCGCAGCGGTCGAAGAGGTGGAGTATGGAACATGTGAAGAGGCTATATTCTACGTTGACAAATGGGGTTGAGGATGAAAAGGAGTTGGAGAGATATGTGGAAATCATGCAAGGGTACCCGGTGCTGGGGGGCGAGTTGATTATTTTTGATGTATGGAGGCGGGCTAAGAATATGAGGGGACAATTGGAGGGGTTAAGTAACAAGGGAGAAAGAAAGTCAGCAACGAAGGAAAGGTGGGATGGGACTGATTTTTGGGATGCGTGGGTCGAAAGTGAGACGGACCGGGCGAATAGGTTGGGGTTTGAGCTTGGCGAGGAGGCGGCGAGATTGAGTCAGAGGCGCATGTAGGTTATAGAGGGTGCGGAGAGAAACATTTTAGGTAAGAATCAGAGCATAGCGTTCCTTTGGGGGTTTAGATCAGGTGTATAAAGTGGGATTAACTTATGGTCTAGATCTTAATTTTACACGAAAGAAGTTGAGCAGCGCATATGTCATCCACAAGTAATCAGCCACGCACAAGCAACTTATAATATTTATTATTTCAGCCAAAGAGAGGCTGTATCTACCCATGACTGAAGATATTTCGATTTTGAAGTAAATCATAATATAAAGATACAGGTAACAGCCCTAAAATATGCTTAATGAGAAGAGGGGAAAGAAGTCATGAGAGAGGGGAGTAGTTTGGGGGCGTCAGTACCTCATCGTCCAATGCGTAAAAGGCAAAAGAGAATAATGAGATGTCAATAGCTTCTTGACTCTAGACCTAAATTATATCATAATTTGGTAAGGAAAAGATAGCTACAAGACTTTAGCTAAAGAGTAATAAACCGGGACTAAATTTTCAAGTAGTTCTAGTAGCATGAGTCACTCAGAATTAGATTTACATAAGAATAGTAGGTATAAAAGATTTAAGCACCCCTGCCGAAGCCTGAAGATGGCATTCAAAGACGTCTGTGAGTTTCAAATACAAATCTAAGAAGATTAGAGGGAAAATAATGAAAGGGTGAGTGCCGATTTGTGGAGACCGAAAAACTAGTGGGTTGTTGCCAACCGTAGTACATAAGGCGAATAAATCGCTTGCCCACCATCAAATCAATCGATTCAGCCCGGGTAGCTCAATCGGTAGAGCGTGTGGCTCTTATTCAAAAAGAACACCTCAAGGTCGCGGGTTCGAGCCCCGCCTCGGGCTCAATTCCCGAGTCAATAGACTCTTATTTTTTGTCTTTTGTTTTTAACTATTATTTTACAATTTGTTTTCTATTTCAAAGGCAAAATTCTACGAAACTTCTTCTGCTCCACCACTATTAAAGGTTCAATATTTTTAGTTTTTTGCACAAGCGATCTTATTTCGAAGAATCTAAAATCCTTTCTCTCTTTATTAAGATATAATGGGTAGTTGATTTGTTATTTAGAAGTGTTTGAAGTCACGTCAACCAGGTAATTGATATAGTTTATTCCAACAACTGGTAAAGAAAACTTCCAAAACGATACCCTTTTAAAAGGATCTAATTTTAAGTGAAGACAGCAGCTGCAATATCAGCGAGTTCTATTATAATATCGCAAATGAAGATTTTTCACAAATTTTTCTTGTTAGTCGGGAGACAGCGACGCCGTCCTCGCTTAATTTTCGTCCAGCTCCAACTTCTTCTCCATGTATAATACTTGGGAATTCTTAATTTGCTTACTTGTCTCTCTTAATTGCTTTCTACCTTTCTTTTCTACTAAAGTTACTTGATACGGGCGTAGAGTGGACCTCCTGAAAAGATATTTGACATCACGTGATAATATTGCTGAAATGGATTTCTTTTTTTGCTTGCGGTAAGAGGCAGATTTTCCTAACACCTCCTTCCTTCTCCCACTAAGGCTTAATCTGTATTATCTCTATACATCTCATTAGTTTGACTGTTGAGTTATCATGCATCCATAACTCTCCTTTCAGGTTCCCACCCTAGCGCATCGTTTTGCGATTCTCCCACTCCGATTGCACTCCTCATGAATGATTCATGATGCGAAATTATGTTGCAGCCGTAATGTTGTAATCACAAGTTTGGTTTATCTTGCTTACCTACTAGCTTTGGAATGATAGTGATAATATAGGCTTATACCCCAAGAGAGAATGTAATTGATCATGTGATGAAATATTAACTTTACAAGATCAAAACGACATATTCATACTCAAAGAAGAAGTTCGTTATCACCATGCCAGAAGCAAACGATGCCTGCTCTGACCGCACTTAAACATAGCACTACTAGATAAGTCCTCAAGAATTAAATGCTGTCAAATCTAATATAAAAATTTCATTATCAAAACCATAAAAGCAACGAACTTATCGATCAAACTTCTTCAAGTGTCAAATCCCCCTCAAAAACATTCATCGATATAGAAAAATAATAATGTCGTAGTATTCAAAACAAGTAACTATTGTTTTAAGTGAGCTCAAACACCGAAATATTGAAAAGGTGTTTCGAGATTGAGAACATAACCACTTGGTAGAAAGTTTCAATTGTCGAAGATGAGAAAAGATAGGATCAATGTTGAAAATAACTTCAAGCCTTGAAATGCATGAAAAGATTCCCTACTACTAAGAAACTGGGCGCAGCAGGGCTTGCTAGTACTGCTGCCTGGAAACCATGATTGACTGAGTTTCATAGATGGGATAAAAGAGGCTTCAAGTGGTACTTCGAACCCCGCAAATTTATAGTGCCAACTCAAGCACCTCACTAATAAGCCTCCGGCCGGACTGATAACTTCCCGGTCATGGTAACGCTCGAATTCGTACTTCTAGTAGCGTATTGCCGTATGGCCCAGACAAAGCTCGCCGTCTCCAACCCGCCGTTAAATGTCGATAATGTACATCCGATGGTTGAATGCGCAAAGCTATGAAAATGTCGCTACTAGATGAAATTTAGCCTAACGAACGACATTCTCTGCAAAATCGACATTTATTCCTCTATTTGTTGAGTCAAGTGATTCTACCAAGCGCCGATTGCAACGCCATCTTCCTCCTCTCCTTCCGCCATTTCGATGTCTGGTTGGGCCTCCGCACCACGAACCATGTCACCTCCATCAGTGGCAGCATCCTCGACAGAAGTACCGCTATTAGCAGTTTCAGAATGGCCAGTTCCCTCAACGATACCTTCTTCATACAACAGGCCTGGGTACCAGCCCGGAGTAGGAAAGGCGATCCAAGGCATCTCCTCGTCCAGAATGATACAACAGGTGAGATGATCCCATCGACTCATAGTCGGAGTTCGAACTGCCTGGCATCGATCGATCAAGAGATCAGCAACGATAGGCTTTAGTAGGTTCTTGATTGACTCGCATTCGGCTTGGAAGATAGAACGAGACTTAGACGACATATCAAATGTCGCATTAAATTGATGAAGAGTGTCACCAAGGGCATACTTGAGAGATTCGCCAATGGTACGATAGAAGGAAAGACCACCATCGTTGGCCCGATGATGGTAGTTGCTCGCGTAGCTGCTGGAAATGTATTGACGAATAAGGGACAGCGCCATCCAGCAGTAAATATCGGAAGCATAAATGGCTCGACCAGGGACATTATCTTGCGTACGAGGATGAACGAGAGGAGGGGGGTAAAAATCAAGGAGCTGTCGCTCAACAAAGAGTTTCTTAGTCTTCAACTCCTTTGCCTTACTGAGGATCAACTTCCAGATACGCTCACCGAGCTCACCATGAGATTCGTCACGGATGTAGCCAACATTGATGCCATCCTTAATGTGGAACTTACCGACAACATGGATCAAAGCCTCGCGGAAAATCATGGGAGAATGCAGGCGAGCACCAACATGGATCCAACCTTCAGGCTTGTCTGAAATGTGGTGCCAAAGAGTCTGGCCAAGACGAAGAAGATGGGCTTCGACCGACGTACGGATGATGTCGACAGCGTTGAGATAAACTGCAGCTTGAAGTAGCATGCAGCATTGCAGTGTATATCGTGTGCCACCGTTCTCAATATCGTTGGCGAAAATAGGATGCAGGTTGTACAAACAACGAAAGAAGTTGTCGTAATTCGTGTCAAACATCTGCTCGTTGCCAAGGCCGTTGAGATTACTGATACTGTCGAGGTCGAACTTTGCGCCTTTCTCCTAGAAGCAGTTAGCAGGATGTTAACAAGCTGAAATTGAAGGTTCGAAGCGAAGAGTAAATGTTGATTGTATTTTGCAGAATGATGTTAGCTAGAAGAGATAGGATACATGAATTATTTGTTGAAGGATGTGGTTCTCAATATGGAGATGCAAGGCTGGCAGCCGTAAAGCTGAGGTGGAATATCAGTAGAATAAAGAGCAAAAGCCACAATGCGCAAATTGATATCGTCTTGAATAATGCAAGCCAGGGAAAACCCGTACCATGATTTTGAATGTCTTAAAGCTGAGGCCATTTGGATCAATAGCATCTGCGTTCATGTCGTTCACCATAACCAGCTTCCACTTAATGGTAACCCCCTCAGCGCCTTGCTTTCTGGTAATCCTGAGAGGTCTCTTGCTAGCAAAAAGCCTGGCAAACACAGGGGAAGCTCGGTCGAGCATAGATTTATGCAACTTCCATACTTTTCCAGTAGGCGGTTGAATAAGGACGTCGGCATTGGTAAACTTTGGGTAGCCCCACTCTGGCGGAGTAGATGACATGTCTGCAAGGTATGCTGCAACAGGGTCGGGGTATTGGGTGCGTTCGCTCTTAGTTGCGAGCTCATAAGGCGAAAGAGCTAGACGTCGGAGTTGAATAATTGGATATTGGTGAAACTTGACCCGAGGTGGGAGCGTTTTGTTGGCTGGAAGAATGGTGAGGGGCATATGGAAGTCTCTTGCGAGGTGGATCCTCATTGTCCAACTTCTGCTCGACTTCAAGGTGAGTGCGCTTCCCATCGTTGGTGAATTCAGAGGAAAGAGTGGCGCTCTTTGAGCTGCCTGCCGTAGTCCGCATTAAGATCTTATACATCTTTGAAATAGCCAAGATTCCGCGGCCCTGTCGCGTCCGCTGATAGTCTCAGTTATCAAATTCTCAGAGGTAGATTTTAGAATACAAACAAGAGAGCCATTCGGTGGAAGGTACTTCTGTAGACGTAGAGATTATGAGTGTAAAATTGCTAATGATGGCAAACAATAAAGGAAGTGCTCACGATGTGATGGCTGAGTGAAAATTCTCCAGTGAAGGCTGAAGAAATGCGAAGCGTTAAGGGACGATTGGTGAAGAGGAAGGTTTTTTTTTCTTTCTTTTTTTAGAAAGAGAGGATATTAACCACGAGAATATTTCCGTTGACAGAGCGTGCCTGCATGACTTCCGAGTTCAGGCATTCCAATAATTGGCGAACATCAGCAGCCAGCTACTCGAGCTCGTCGAGCACTTCGCTCATGGCACGTCCCTTTCAACTTGAATAAAGCCTCCAGATATTATCTAGAATGAGAAGATAAGGTCTTCATTGCTTCTAAGTAGGGGGTTCATACGATAATAGGCAATATCACTTCAGCATTACCGTAGTGACAAAATTGCTAGAGTATATTTATTAAATGGAGGGGTAGATATGAGCCCATGTATATATCATATGAATGTTGTCTATTACGTCTTCTCGATGTATTCTCCTTTAGAATTCCTTTCAAAAAATACTTTTACGTCAAATATATTTGCAATTCTCTAAGCAGTGTTATTTAGAAGTCTCCTTATATTACTTTCTTTATAGCCTCCCAAGAACAATGCTCATCATTTAGCTTATTTAATTTATGCAAGCGAGTATTTGTGCAAATATAATATTTTGAAGGAGTTAGTCTCACAATTACGGGAAAATTGCTCCGCATTTCTTTTTGGATTGCGCTAGGTAATACCTCGCACTAACGTCATACTTCCACCGGCGCATACTTCAAAAGTCGCATTCCCAACATTCTAATAGCATTAAATCTCATGTAATAATCATATTCAGAATGGCTCGAGCCAAACGCAGTTCTCTCAAACAAATCGCGGAGTCCCGCCTCTATTGGCGGAATTATGAAGAGGCTATATCACATTTCCACTCTTTACTGAATCAGAGAGATGTCATTTTCATGTCCTTTGACCTTGAAGAGAGGCGCGATTGGAAATTCAAGAATCGACGAGATTGGCATCTCCATCTTGGACACTCGTCAGCTTTCGTCTTTCGATAATGATTTCAAGCTGACTTTCATGAGAGAAATCAACCGAGGCTCCTGGGATTGAAGATAATACTATACTGAATAACAAATATCGGGACATTGTCCTTGTCGGCCATGGCATTAGCAATGATATGTCTATGCTGACCGAGTTTCAAGTGGACGTGCAAGACATCCTCCCTATCGTCGATGTAGTTGATACAGCGGCCATTGGACGCGCGGTATATGGGAGAGGACTCAAGCTAGAAAATCTTGTGGAAGTTCTCGGGTGTGCTTATGCCAAGTTGCATAACGCAGACAACGATGCTACGTTTACTTTAAAAGCATTTCTTGCTCTAGCAATTAAGACTCAGTGGGCTGGACCACAACATTGGCTATCACAATTCCGCAATGTTGCTTTTGCGCCAGTTAAAGTCACGGAAATCCTGACTGAGAGATTGGCACAGGAAATTGCTTATGGACGGCCAACCACAAGCAAGCAGGACAGGATGAAGAGAAAGACTGGGCTGACACACTGGAAATTCGGCTCTTTTTGAGAAATAGTTCGAGATGATAGGAATAAATAGTACCTTGTTAATCTACCTGACATGTATACCTTAAGTTTTACCCTACAATGCACCTCACCACAACGCAACAAAGATTAGTAGTTAGTTGGGGACCGGCTTACAATATGGAGTGCACTCTATTGTACATGTCATATAGGGGGTAGCCTAGGCTTAGCTTATCTCGTTAGGTGTGACCTAGGTGCAGCCTGAAAGTTAAAGATTTTCTATTTAGAACTCCTATAGTTATAGAGTGCAACCAATAACTTACGGTTATGATCTTTGTACTCTGACACGATATCACAAATGAACCGATTACCTTTTCGGTCAAAGCTCGATTATCGATAGGGTCGTGTGGCCAAAAATACTTGGAAGAAAGTCACCAAGGAAGCTTGAAGCTAAGGTGCAACGCGGAAGGAACCTAGTTTGATTTGACAATTGGAAAAATGTTATAATACGATATATTGCTAAAATACACGCCGATGGAAGGAAGCTGCTATGCCATCATATTTATCCCATCCAAATTCAAGCGTTCTGAGTTGTGTAATCCATCAAAATGGTATTTTTCACTACCAGTATCGCCGACCATAAAAATCGCATATTATAGGGAAGGCAATGCCCTATCCGGAATTGCTAAGGTTTCGACTTTGTGTGAAGATGCTTTCCATTCAAGATTCGTTTCGAGCAAATATAAAGGGAGGTCGTAATCGGGACGGGATTCAAATATCTACAGCGTTGAGAATGGAGATCAAGGTTTGGTTGAAATATAAGCCTAGCATAGAGTAATCAGCATATTATCCAAGCAGAATATTCCAATGTTTAGATAGGTGTGCCATAAGTAATCAGGAAAAAATTAGAGTTGTTATTTTTAGTCTTCAAGGAGCAACCTCCATTAAGGGTTAAAAAGCTTTTGAATTGTTCATCATAATACTTCGTGGGGGTAATGAGAAAGGGGAGTGTCTGAACCAACCTTTTTTGTCTAATCCATTCAATTATTCGCGAAGCTTTGAACCCAGAAATCCAGGTTGGTTGACAGCTTCTCGCCAAGCAGGTCGAGGGCTGTATGGAAAGGATTTCCGAGGGTTGAATCCTATAAGGCACCTTATCAGTGGGGTTGAACCAGCCGAGTAAAACACTCATGAGTGACTCGTCGATATCCCTGATCAGTGTCTCGTAAAATACTTTTATCTTCACTAGTCAAAGATCCGCAACTCATCTAGGAAAGCCACACTCATCTAAAGTAGGTGAGTTCAAATGACCACCAAAGGTCTCGAGACACTAAGCATGCTCGAGGATTTTGGGGGAGAGGTGCCGCTTCCATCACTTGATTTACACGTAATCTTGCGAGACATCGCCGACGGGCAGGGATGTAAGAAACTGAGATGAAAAAAAAGGTCTTACGGATGATCTCCGGAGTAGGAGGATCAGATCCAGAGACCAAAAGAAACCGACGTCGAGTATGATATGCGATACCTAATTGAAAGTCAAAGTAGCTAGCCAAAGGATGTAACAAAGATGAAACCTAAAAGAAAACAATATAAGGGACGGGCGGGCAACGGCCGAAACGTCGTAGAAAGGGAGATGGATGGATGAGTTGTGCCCTCAGATCAGCTCTCAAGTTCTCATTGCCAACACTTTCTTCCCGTTGTCGCCAAAGGCAATAACAGTCCGTAGGTTGGCCTGCAATTTTGGCTTTTTGGATTCTTGGTCATCACCGGGCTCCCTCCATCCAACGATAGCATATCCGTTTCAGAACTTCTCACGAATAGGATTTCGAAGTAAGATTCTGTTATCATATTAGCAACGTAGCAAGAATATGGGAGGGGAGAAGTGCTCACCTCGCTGCTCCGATTGAAAACTATATTCCGCTTTCACCAGTGCTTTGCGTCAATCGACTACACTGCTCAACAATGGCAGATGCTGCCTCCAATAGAAACCAGAGACTCCACCTACGCAAAACAAGACTGGTAGCATTTTGACCAGCACCTCAAGTAGGAGCTGATTGTCGTCACTGCAGCTCAAATCCCTTCTCCATCCCGATGCTCGGTGCCGTAACTTCAAAGGGGAATGCAATTGAAGGATAGAAGGAATACCCGCTAAGATTTCTGTTCATACGCACACATTTCCAACCAGCGAAGTCTGTTGGACCAGCGGTTGAAGTAGTGATAAGCTCGATGAAGGTTTTCGTCACTGCGGGTTGGGGTAATGTTGTATGTTGAAGAGAAAGAAGTTGGAAAACGCGACGCGAGATATAAAGCACCGCGGCAACTGCCGCCGCAGGAAGCCGCCGCTAAGGTTAGCCGATGTACATTAAGCGCGATCCGCGACTCGAAGCTTTTGATGCGAATGAACCGGGGCGTAACATCAGCAACAGCTCATTCAGGCCTCCTACACAACGTCTACAGTTGAGGGTATATCCTCAACAACGTCGCAACCATGGTCCGTATAATATTCCTAGACGTTTCCCCAAAACTTGCGAAGCTAATGACGATTCGCAGGCACGCAACTCCGAAAAAGCCCAAAGCATGCTCTTCCGTTTCCGCGAAGCCCAAGCCGCAGACCTGGGCATCATCGATGCGGGCCGTACTCGTCGTCCCAAGATGATCACCGAGGTGGAATCGATCCCCACGTGCGAGAAGTGGCGTGGCCAGGTCTTGAAGGAGATCTCGCGGAAGGTATCCAAGATTCAGGATCCAAGCTTGAGTGATTTCATGATTCGCGATCTGAATGATGAGATCAACAAGGCGATGAGAGAGAAACACATGTGGGAGGTGCAGATACGAAATTTGGGCGGTCCGAATTATATGAGGGGTGGAGGGAAGGTGTATGATGAAGAGGGAAGGGAAATCCCTGGTGGTGGAAAGGGTTATAGGTGAGTTTGGGCTGAGGATGTCGTGCTGGGTATTTGCTAATCTATGAAAAGGTACTTTGGGCGAGCAAAGGAGCTTCCTGGAGTGAAAGAGATGTTCGAATCCGCCGCTATAAAACCACGAGAAGATAAACCCCTGGATGCAAGAGCCGATCTGCGAAAACAAGTAGACGCATCATATTATGGCTATAATCTTGATGAAGAAGATGGCATATTATTGGCATACGAGCTACAGAAGGAGAAAGAAGCGTTTGAGAATCTATTAGCGGGGAAAGATGGCAAGGCTCCAAAGGGATGGGAACCTTTGCCTGGAGATGCAGGAGATGGAGAAGGTTGGCGATTACCAACTAGTGAGGAAGTACAAGAGGAGTTGGTGGAGAGGAGACGAAGGAGACTTCTTGATAAACTGGGATAAGTTAATAATATGTCAATAGGCTCTGTATACTAAATTTGTACCACTCTTTGCCAACGTTTTTAGCTATGAAAAAGCAAGTCGAATAATATTTCTTGAGACCAAAAGCTGCTCCACTACGGACTTGACATAGAGAATAGCCGGTCTTATATGATCTACCACCCTCCTTAGTAGCAGCGTTATAGAGATTCAGCCAACTTGACGCCAGACCATAGCGCAATAGCTCCCCGTACCGATCGTCATTCCACCTTCACCCCAGCTCTATCGAAAAATGCATTTCTATCATGGTAGTAAGGAATGAAGTTAGAACCTTGAAACAGCGACGGTGCAAACGGCATTCTTCAACGATTCTTTACAATCTCTATAATCTATCTCTGCAAAGTAATACTCAAAGAGAGGGAATTTCATCGAGGGGACGAACATGCTTCTAGCTGATGGTTCTCGGTCACCCGGCTAGCGTAGAGACCTGCTCATGTCTCGGAATCGCGATCTCAGGGTTGTTGGGAAATCGAGGAGGTGTTTCCTATTTCAAAATATGCGTGAATGTTTGGGGCATAGCGGCTGTGGCAGAGAGATGAGAGTTACTAAAAGGAGCCAGTTTGTAGATGTGGAAGTCGACGGAGGTACGCTAACTCTTCAAGGCAACCCATTTCTTACCTTCGAAGTAGCTCATTACTCAAGTCATTAATCACGCGCTAATTTCAGCTATATGCCCGCTCTTTTATCGTGCTCTTTGTACCTCTTATTGTTATCGCTAGCTAATCTTATACAGGCGAAAGCGGACGAGGCTGAAGCTCCAAAATTTGAAGCTATTCGCTAAACAGCCAGTAAATACAAGTAGAGCTCGCGAACGCCACTATGACGTCTACTAGGAAAACCCCATCTTAAAGACACTGACTTTGATATTTCTCGTCTCCGTTTGTAAAGATCCAAAGCTTCCATCCACGATCAAAGTGGCACAAGCGAAAGGAGCTGGAGTATGTGATTCTTTTAAGTTTCTGATATATTCGTTTCATTTGATGTTTTTCATGTTTGCAATTGGTGTTGGTCTTAATTGTCTTGCTTCGCCTGATTCCTGGCGTTCATCGTATCTCGTTCGATCATTATGAATAGAGATGGCCTGGCAAGAACAGTGTCAAGCGACCTTCTCCAGTCCCAAGATAATTACTCGGTGTCGATAGAGGTATTACGAGTTCTGCTCTCCAAGTGGCGACAGAGAAATACATCGAGTCGAGCCCCACAAGCTAGCCATGAAACTCAACGAACTTCGAAGCTATTTCACTCACCTCCTATAATTCGAGTACTAAGTTCTATATGTTAAATTTGGATTTGGCGAAAATTTTCCCTCAAGCCAACATAAAGACCATTCTAACACCCAAAATTAAATCCAAGGAGCCTGACAAGGTGAACAAGTGATACTTGTCCCCCTCCCTTAACCAGCAAAAATTCTCATTCTCATCCTCGAGCCATTCAACCACGCTCGACGTGACACCACGTACCTCTATCCTGACTGAACCCTTCGCTTGTATAGGCAAAGAGTCTGTGGATGGGAGGCTGGTCCTATCATCTTTCTTACCCCGCCATTCAAGCTGCCCTCGTACACCGCCATACCGCTGGTTTCCAGTCAAGCTCATGATTGATGATCAAATCTGGGGTCACTAGATGTTAAAGATACCTAGGGTCCAAGATGTGAGTCAACAGCAAAATACCTCACAGACAGAAAACGGGAACTCAGCCGGAGAAGAGGCAAAAACAGGAATGGGGGTGCATCAGGGTTTTGATCAATTTTGGCAATGGTTCGATGTCCCATTTTGAGGCTCGAATGCCTATCCTGCCAAGGCCGCGCAAAACCTTCTCGTCATGGCGTCTTCATCTCCAATTTTGATCTTCGGCGCCGTGGTCCCAGCGGCTCGACAGATTCATGCGGTGGTCAGGCCCTTTCGCGGCGAATTAAAAGAGGTCTGTGTAAAACGTGATTTCCACACGGTGTCGGTCGGCTCACCTCGAGCGCTGGGCCCGGTGAGGCTGTCACGAAAATGCAGTAGTGGGAAACAACGGGGATCTCGGGACGACTCGAGTCGGGGTTTTTTTCGCAATTCGCAATGCAATGGAACAAGCGAAAAGATGTGACTTCGCAGAGGGACCGGATTTGAATATGGAATTTGGAGATCAGACATGCATGTGTTTTTTCTAACGACCGATGATGAGCTGAGCGAGGGACTGTGCATCTAGAATCGCAGACCGACCCGAGTTTCCTCACCAACAACCAGCCAGCAACCAACAACAAGGCCCAGCACGAAGGCATCCAGGTACATCATGGAGGGGTTGAAGGAAAACGGCAGCGTCCACAGGCCAGAAGTGCAAAAGGTGGGATGTCTCTGGTTGGATCGTGAGATGTTGCCACAAATCTAGGCGGACAGCTCATCATACTCGGAGCTGTCCTCGGAGAGATAAAATTGTCGAGGGAGGTACGGTGCAAAAAGAAAGAAAAAGAAGGTATCGACACATGGAAGTGGCTGGAAATAAAAAAAAATTTCATGCCAGATAAGAGCTCGAGGAGGGGTGAATGGAAAGGGGGAGGGGGGAGGACCAGGTGTGCAACCGTATTGACGGGGAGGGGCGAGACGTATAGAGGTATCGAGAGCTCGAGAAACAAATTCGAAGGGGCTCGAACGAGATAAGGGGACTGTATGACTTGAAATTGATTGGAGAGAATCTTTGTGAATCCGGCTGGACATCAATTTTGATATCACCAATGCCTTTGAAATAGCCGTTATAAACGAGGGATTGTACACAGAGCTATATCAACATCAGCTCTGTCTTTGATAGTCCGCTCGCTTGCCACCTTACCTAAGAACCATTGAGAAAGGTCTAAAGGTCTATTGTCACCACTCCTCGTCTCAATTCTACGAGCCCCTGAAATGTCTATAGCTCTATTGTCACCACTCCCCGTCTCAATTCTACGGGCACTTGAAATGTCTATAGCTCCAACCGCTGGTCACCGTACATTCCTCGATCCCGGATCAACCGGCCTCAACGTCTCATGATGTTCACTTCGCCCATCTCGACTGATTGGCTCACGATCCATGTCTGCTGCTGAATAACCCCCCACTACCTATGACGATTGGCTGTGCCACATAGAGGGGTCGCTCTTTCCTCCTGGAGGCGTCTCCCGTTTGGATTTAACCACCACGACACAAAACTCTTCACCTCCCTCTCTTCTCTCCATCATCAACAAATTCCAAATCATCGCAATCCACATCAACCACTCCACAACCACATCCCACTCCACAACTATATCCCATCATGGCCACCTCTTTGGAACAATTGAAGGCATCCGGAACCACCGTCGTCTCTGACACCGGTGACTTCGCCAGTATCGCCAAATACAAGCCCCAAGATGCCACGACAAACCCCTCCCTCATTCTCGCCGCAGCCAAGAAGCCTGAGTACGCAAAGCTCATCGACGTTGCCATCGCCTACGGCAAAGCCCATGGCTCCAACATCGACGAGCAGACCGATTCTGCTTTAGATCGTCTTCTCGTCGAGTTCGGTAGCGAAATCTTGAAGATTGTCCCCGGAAAGGTCTCCACCGAGGTTGATGCCCGATTCTCTTTCGATACCAAGGCCAACGTTGAGAAGGCTCGCCACATTATCGATGTAAGTTCCATTTCAGCCCACCTCGGATGGCAAGATAGCTAACAACCGAACTAGCTCTACAAATCAGTCGGTGTCGATAAATCCCGTGTCCTGATCAAGATCGCCTCCACCTGGGAAGGTATCCAAGCCGCCCGCATTCTGCAGCGCGACTTCGGTATCAACTGCAACCTTACCCTCCTGTTCTCCGAGGTCCAAGCCGTCGCCGCGGCCGAAGCCAACGTTTTCCTCATCTCCCCCTTCGTTGGCCGTATCTTGGATTGGTTCAAGGCAAAGACCGGAAAGACATATACCTCCGAGACAGACCCCGGAGTCATCTCGGTCAAGAGCATTTTCAACTACTACAAGAAATTCGGATACAAGACCATCGTTATGGGTGCATCTTTCCGAAGCGTCAGCGAAGTCACTGCATTGGCTGGTGTTGACTACCTTACCATCTCTGTGAGTTTTTTTCCGCGTTTCACTACATTTTTGATCACCTGCTAATATAACTCAGCCCAACCTTTTGGAAGATATGTCGAACAGCACCGAGGCTGTCCCCAAGAGACTCGACGCCTCTGCTGCACACTCCCTAGATATCGCCAAGAAGACATACATCGACAACGAGGCCGAATTCAGATTCTACTTCAACGAGGATGCTATGGCAGTTGAGAAGCTCCGTGAGGGAATTAGCAAGTTTGCTGCTGATGCGGTTACATTGAAGACTATCCTCAAGGCCAAGATCCAGGCATAGATTGTCGGACGGTGTTTATTATGATAGTTAATTTTGATGGCTGGCTTCTGAGATAAAAAAAATAAAATCTATTGAAACCCCATTTCGTGTCTGATTGTTGTTTCTACAGTTTAGTTTCACTATACTTGACTGTTGGCGGCGGTCGTACTTGAAATTTTGCTTGTTGTCTTCGTGTTAGTGGGGTTGAGAAGTGGCACCACTATTGAAGTACCCCACCTCGACTGGAATTGAGACCGATGCAGGGCAGCACGGAGATTCATCAGTAGCATTGATATCGACTACAAGGCAAACGGAGGTATGTGACGCTCGGAGGGGTACTGTATTCGGGGCCGAAGGGCTCTCTAAGCCGCTGCAGAGTATTATGTTATATCACGTGATATGACTCAAAATAACCACCTCTCTTCCACGACTATTCTCAAATGATATTCGCTCGCCATGGAGTTCCCAAGTGATATTTTTATCTTATTTCATCTCTCTCCTGATGAATAAGACGGAACTCCATGATAGATGTGAATTCTCCCACGCTATTTATATTTTTGACTTGATTATATATGTATATATAATGGATATATAATAGAGAGGATTTGAGGATTGAGGATTGAGGTGTGGTTAGGATATTTGTGTATATATTTTTTGGTTTACTGTATATATATTTTGGTTTACTGTATATATATTTTAGTTTACTGTACATAGTTTTGGTTTATATATTTTTGGTTTATATATATAAGAAATAACGAGGGTGGTGGAGTAATTGTGGTTGTGATTTGCAATTAAAAGGTTTTATGGTGTCTAGAAGATTATTAGAGGGGGGAGAGAAGTTGAATGGGATGGGAGGGGGGGTTGTAAGTAAGTAAGTTGTTTGGTAAGTTGTATGGTAAGAACGAGGTGGGTTTCTCGCTTATTTGGGGAAGAGGGGGGATTGTGATGGACTTATTATATACCTGAGACAAACGTATATAAATTTCCAAGACGATGGGAGGAGTTAATACTTGATTCGTTCTCAAACCTGACTTTACCACAACCTTCCTTTACCACCGAGCTATCTGCCAAACCTTTCACCGACCTCGTTATCCAAACCCATTCATCTCAAAACACACCCGACGTCAAATTCATTTATTGATTTCAAAAAGATATTCTCCATTCCCCATAAAATAATTTCGTACATCTTGAAACTCATCAGATAAAAACCCCAACCTAAAACGCCCATACACCCACCCAGTCCGGGGAGGAGGACAACCAGAAGATCGTCCCCTCCCGTAGTCGCTCGCTAACGCAATATGGACGATATGATCCTATCAAACAAGAGCAAAAACGCCCCAACGCGCTCTAAAATGGTATCTTTCTCCTCTCACTCTTTTCCTTCCTTCCCCCCTTCTCCTCATACCCCTTGAAAACCCCGCTTCATTTGCGCAGTAATGTGTTTTCTCTCCCATTATTACTCCCATAGCAACAGCCACTCTACCTGCGTAGTGCACTGTATCTCCGAGACCCCTCGCCCCCTCGCCCGCCAACACTTATATCCAAACTGCATTAGAGAAATATTAATACGCACAGCCAATTCTCACGCTGCCCGACCCGCTTATTCGGAATGTCCCTCGTTAAGCACCATCTCAAGCACAATCTGATTTCCCGCAATCTCAGGATGTGCCATCGCCAACTTCAGGGTCCTCGCATTGCCAGGGAACCCACTCGGACTCATGTGGCTCGTCGCAGCCCCCGCTCCGAGCGGATTGATCCCGTAATCGAGACACCTTACATCCTTGCCCGCAATGACCTGCCTCAACCTGCCGTTCTCCGCATTACGGATCTCGACAAAGTCAGAATCGAAGAGCACGAGGTACGCGCCGTACATGGCAGCCGTCTTAGCACGGCCAACGAACTCCATAATGACCGATCGCGATACCTCACCATGCTTGTCGACGTAGACGCCGCATTCTTCGTAGCATAAAAGGAACTCGGCGTCGGAGAGCCGGAACATGCCTAGTGGTCTCTGGTTCGTAATGCGACCCGTTATGTTGAGCGTTTCTGGATTCTTGGTGTCGGGGATGCTCATGGGGACCTTCTTGTCCAGTGTCATAAGCTCGAATCCTTTTTGCGTTGAGATAGCGATGTAGGTGTGGAAGAGATTGATCGTGAAGCAATCCGTCGGGATGTAAAATTCATCAAACTCGCGGAAGAACTCGGTATTGCCACCAAACTTCCTCCCAAAGAGACGTGACTTTTTCTCAGAAGACTTTTGGAAGACGGGCTCCAGGACTTTGAAAGTTGAATGGAGACCTTCCTTCTTCTTGTAGAAGACTAAAGTGCGATCTTTCATTCGAGCCGTAGCGAAAAATGAGACATCACGGGAGCCAGATAGCTTCTGGGGTGCCCGCCTAGCAGTATCGTGGTTCGGTGCAGGGAAGTTAGAAACGGGCACTATGACATCGAGGTGATAGGCAATCAAAGCTTTGTCGGCAATAATGAGGCAAAGAGAAAACTCCTCGAGAACGGCTATCTGGGTCACTTTGCTCATTTGGATGGACTGCATGGTCAGCTTAGCTTCGATCGTGGGAATGAATTTGGCTTACTCTTGTCCAGCCTCTTGCATCAGTGGCCTCAGATATATAGACGCCGAAATTTGTCCCGATAGCCACCATAGATTTACCGAAGCAATTGAAAGCAGTAGCACAATTGACTTGAGCTCTGCAAACGGGACCCGGCCTTGGTGCGGGATATATCATCTCCATCTCCCGGATTGCCCGATCGAGAGGTGTGCCATCAACGGAGACGGTGTTCTTCTGCACACCCAATTCTGAGGATTCGTAGGCGAATGCACTATCTGCCATGACTCTAAGACGGAAAGGCTCGGCATTTTGCTGGAACAATGACGCAGCATGTCTTGTCTTGGCTTCCAAGATCTTGTCGCACCAATCTTGTCGGTTTTGGGCAGAGGGGGCATATAACGTATATACTTCGGACTTTCCGAGATGCTTCACTCGGAAGGGGTACATAGTTTTGGCATCGTTCTCATTCATGCTGACCGGAGTCAGCCTTGAAACCGAGCTAATGGTTTGTATTGATTGGGCCGAGTTGGTGTGCTCCAGTGTATTTTGTCTCTCAACGGCGTTTGTTGTTGTGCGATTTAAGCCTGCACTAGGACCAGCCGATGTTTTTGCTACTGTGGAAGTCACGGCTCCTATGCCTTTTACTGATGACTTTACTACTGGGTCGTCGCTGGTGCTCTCAAGAACTAGAAGTTGCATCGGAATTGGCTAAAGGGAAAGTTAGTATCAAGGCAACTATCTCTTACATAGAGCTTACTAATTTCGACACATCATAGGTCTCCTTCCTTCGCCCACTAGCAGTATCGGGTTTTTGCATAGTCTTTGCAAGGACGAGGTAATGATCAAACAGGATAGCGTGAGTTTCCAGCCAAGTAAAACGATTTGCGCCAGCCCGTTGAAGATCTCCCTTGAAAATCAATTCTCGTCCAAGATGGTCGAGATTAAGATCAACTCGCATACCGGAACGCAGGTTCAACTTATCAGACAGCTCGCGCATCTCAACCTTCTTGGTCTGCTCATCGACCTTAGCATCACATTCATGAGTCACTGCCTTGATCTCTTCAATCGCCATAGCAAGATTGGTCTTCTCCTCTGTATCCTGGATCATATTGTGATGGACTGTACCAAGGAGAAGACTGTATCTTTGGAGTCGAGTGATGGGGGCTTTAAGATATGTGTTCCAATCCAACCGTCCTGAGAGCTTGTTTTCACGACACTGATCCAAGAATTGTCTGAAGAGAAGATTCCTATCAGCCTCTTTGCGCATGAGATGGGTTGCCATTGGAAACCCAGCAGCGTATTCGATATATGCCGTTTTTGCTTTTCGTATCCATTCTCTGAAAATGTCGCTGAACCCGATAATCCACGGACCTTGCTCTTTTTGCCTATATTTCAATTGTGCGAGGAGATAATTTTCGTTGACCTCCTTGATAGCTTCCACCTTTCCAAACACAAGGGAAGTAAACCTGGTGATTTTAGAAGCCGCGATGATCGGGGGCTGCCAGGACGCAAGATCATCTCGATAAAGCACACGGAGCACATTGATCTGGTCCATGTAGAGATCCTCCGACATGACAATCTCATGCAGATTGTTCTGCTTCTGTATTTCCTTTTTGTTGATCCCTTCAATTTGCTCCTTAGTAAGCTTGAAAAAGGTGACCCAGTCTTCTGCCTTTCGAGAAGGCTCTAGCGCATGCGTTTGAAGGTTGATCTTCTTCAGTGTGCGTGTGCAATGGTGCGAGTAGCATCTCCCGTGGAGTTCTTGAACGTGGACGCGGGGAGAGTAGCACCCTGATCCGGTGAGCTGCCATAAAACTCCAGATATTACACCGGGACCGAACTTAACCCATTCTTCGTCCGGGAGAAGAATGCCAGCATCAAACATCGAATTGACAACTCTTTGACTCAGAGTCTCTGCATCGGCAGTATTCATGGTAGGAACCTTGTGAGTGAAAAGAGCTACAAGCCCATCCTCGATGGTCTTCCGCCTAAGATCAGATTCCCCTTCGCCAGTGTCGCCACCGGCCATTTCCCGAATCCATGACGCAATGCTACTGAGAGCCCAAGGCTCGGAACATTTGAGATAGTCAGATGTAGATAATCTGGTAGGCTGAAATTTCTTCCGCCTACCAGCTGGTAGCGCCGGTAGATCTATAGTTATGGAAGATTGAGGTGTCTCCATGCCAAACCCATCAAGGCCGCTTGGCTGGCGAGCAGCCATCCTAGCCGCCTTCTGCCTTGCTTGCCGTTCTTCCGCATCGGTTTTAGATCTAACGGGAGGAACGGTCTGAGGTGTGCTGCTATGGCTCGATAGGGAAGTTGACCTAGGTACAAATTGACCAGATGGCGCCAGCATATTTTGTGTAGTATATCCATCAAGACCGCTAGGAGCATACGCAGGTCGCCCACCTTCAACGCTCGACGAATACGAATTCGAGTATCCATGTTGCCTATAAGAACCTGCAGGTAGCAGTTGGGGGGTTATATTATCCGACATCTTCGGGACAGCAGGAAGAGGTCGTTCGCGGACAGAGCCGTACGGAGAAGCACCCATACCAGGGTGATAGAAGAGCTCAGGCATATCATCCCGTGTTGGGCTGGAGCTCCCAGATCTGCCACTCAGTCTGGAGTCGGACATACGAGAATGGAGTGAAACTTGCTCATCTCCCTCGTCAAAGCTCAATCGATGTGATTGGGATGTTGGTCGCTGTAACCCACCTGTACCAAATGTATCGACCCGTGCAGCCTCGAACGCAGGGAAGGGATGGATATGGCCTTCTCCAGGAATTGAATAGTCAATCATACCCCCGAGTCCAGGGGCCGGCGTGTGGCTTTGGCTACTCGGTCTTCCGAGCTCTTGTGGTGTTGGCAGAGGGCGACTCTGATCCTCCATTTCACTGCTATGTCCTGCATAAGCAGATGGGTCGTCTCCATAAGACATGTGAGCATCGTATCCACCACCCACAAGTCCCAGGTCCATGTGCTTGTAATCGCTATCGCTGCTATCGTCTTGAGATTGCTGGGGGGTAGCTAAATGGTCATATCCACCAAAACTCAGAGCGCCCGTTCCTCCCCGAGCATCCTGCTCTTCTGCAATCCGCATTGCTTCAAGACCAGCAGCAGCCTCTAAATCGCTTTCATCTCCGTCGTCATCATCGTATTTCGTCTTATCGACGTTATTTTGGGCTAATGTCGACGCATTTGAGGCATATCGCTCGACACCGGTGTTTGTAACTGTAGTGGCCCTAGAGTTGTATCTTTGCAGACCTTGGATTTCGCTATCTAGGAGGTCTCCATTGGCTCCTTGTTGCTGTGCCGGCCTCGTACCCAGGGCATCCCCGATGTCTGCAAATAACTGTTCCTGTGACACATCTTCTTCCGGTTGGGGGGCGAGTCCCCAATCGTCGTCATCGCCAGAATTTTCATCAACTGGTGCGCTAGGAAGTGGGCGGAGCGTAGGATGTCGCTGTAATGTGGAATGTTCTATGGAAGTGTCCTGAGGAGCAGGTGGGGCTGAAATCGTAGATGTAGAGTAGGTCGACGATCGCCTATTGTGGTGGGAAAATGGATCCTCATTGTAAGAGGGTTGCGATTGTGCGGAGTAGGTTCCATAGTCCGGGTACGGTGCCGCGGTCGTTGGCGTCCTGAACTCATTCTGCTCATAGTTGCCTCCGTTGTACTGATTAGCTGGTGGGTTATAAACAGACACCTGCCGATGAGGAAGAGGGGCAGAGCTTGGAGGGGTGTATTCAGGACTGACTGCCTGTTGTTGATCATAGACTGGTTGTTGTTGGTATGGCCGCGCAGGTACAGGGGGTCCATACTGGCTACTTTGTTGCCAATAGGAGGGGGATTGTGGAACGGGCGGCATAACTGCAGAATTATACGATGGCACATAGTTGTTGTAGCCGGAAACCGTCGCCTGGCGTAATGGCTGCTGGGGGGTTTGAGGGGCCTGGTACAGAGCAGGATTGTAAGGCTGGTGTGTCCCTGTTGGAGTTGTATATGCAGATTGAGGTCTGTATAAGGATTGCTGCGGCTGCGACTGAGACTGGGCCCGAACAAAGTTCTGCGGGTTATACGGAACTTGTGGAAGCGGTGGCGACACTCCTAAAGGTTGGTACTGGTGTTGATACCCCGACAGCGCCGGGCTGAGATTTCCAAAAGAGCTCCTGCCAGGAGAATGAGGACTCTGGGATGTAGGACTTTGTAGATAGAGCTCATCATTGGCGACACGGCTGGGCACTGGCGGTGCACGCTGATACCCATTGCTATTTGGATCAAAAAAAGCTGCATCGTCGCCATTGTCGAAGCTAGACTGCCTCTGAAGGCCGGCGCTCAGATCATTTGGATCTTGTGTGCCTTGTGTTCCATACTGCGCTGGCGGGACATGGCCATATCGCCGTTGACCGTTTGTTCGGAAAGACATCTTCGTGATCCCACCGGTTGTCGCAAGAAACCCAAACCCCTAGAATCAAGTCAAGAGATGTAGATAGATCAACCGCGGCAGCAGATCTCGTGCTCTCGGGCTAGTGGCTGAGTATGATGAGTCGAGATCGAGTCCTGCCTCATAACGAGCGCGGGCGTGCGCAGCCTATTGAAATTGTTGGCTGCAACCCATCCGCTCCACCACCTTGTGGCTCTCGAAAGAGCTTCTCGAAAGAGATGGCAACGTCTTCGCAGTACGCAGGATGGTCGCGGATCGCAAAGGGACCGTATGCGCAGGAGGGGCTCTCTGATCAAGCTCGAAAGGCTTCTTTTCGACGTCGTTCGGTGTCAACCAAAGAAGTGCGCGACGACGAACTGGGGGAGGCCCTGTGGGGTAGCCGAAACAAAGCACTAACAAATTAATATGGGAAGCTCAGAAGTAATATCTGCCAGACTCGCTCTACGTCGTGATGGGATTCTCATCAAGGGCCGGGGCGAGATTCCCAGTCGTACGCTCGATGGCAGCTTTGTTGAAGGTCGGTTCCTTTTTAGATGATGAGGTTTGTATCTGCTGCTGAAGGAGTCGCACTAGTTCCCTCCGCGATTGGCTATCACTTGGAGGCTCTTTTACGTGAGCTGGAGGGATACGAATCTGCTTATTTTCATGCGAATTACGAAGGACGCCGTCCTGCTCTACAGGACCCTTCCGGCTTGGGTTCTTGCCTCTTGAGATTTCAGAGATACCGACACGGAATAGAGTCCTGATTTGCACTATCAATGCTCACCAGAGGTCGGGGGATAGTCGAGCAGCCCTACGAACCGTGGCTGATGGGTACGACCCAACGAATCAGCTTCCCGAAACAGCTTAGGTCTGTGCAAGTCTCATAGCCTAGTCGTTCGTGGAGGCAGCAAGCATCTGGAGGTCCGAATAAGGGGGGGGGGTCTGAACTTCAAGCAAGCCGAGAATTCGGGTTGGGTTGGTATGGAATGGCAACGGAAGCTGGAGTTAAAGCTTAAGGTTAATTGTGCCGTAGGGCGGCGAAGGGAAGGTGATAAACTGCAAGCTTCATCAAGGGGTAACATGGCATGGCATAGCATAACACACTTCGGTCGCTTGCTTTCCATCGCGACCGAAGTTTGTCGCTTCGTTTCAACCGCTGTTGGCTTGCTGCTTGCCACGTAGAAGTCCAATTACATTTCCAGAAGAGGTCGCCAAGAGCGTCGGGTGCGTCGAGCAACGCGGTTGAAAAGAAGATTGCGACTCCCACTCATATCTGCCTCTCGTATTCATCTGCTGTTGCACAACAACGACCAAAGCAGAGCTAGTTGACCCTTAAGGAGTAGTCCGGAGAATTAGCGGAGAGACCTCCTACGGAGTAAACGCATAACCTTTCTGAATCCAAAGGAAGTCGTGTTCTTGGCAACCTGCAATACCGATCATCTGTGCCCCTTGACAGCTTGAATCTCTTCTTTAAATCCGTTGATTTTGATAACAGCCTCCGGCGCTTCTCGGAGTATAGAATGCAAAGTCCTGCTTGTCGGCCTCCTGTTGACAAAGAGAGATCGATCTCGGCCTAACCCCTCTTTCATGGCTGACTAAAACTGCCCCTCTTCCGATGATGTCAGTCACGTGCCGTCCGTTGATCTTGAACCTTTCCGCGGATCGGTATCTTTATAAGCTCAAGATTCCACATCGACTTCTCGTCTCCACTTCACCATCACATTCTTCTCTTCTTCTCCACCTAAACAACCTCGAATTCTCTTCACCAACACATCAAACGATCAATCCAAATCTATCACAATGGTCAAAGCAGGTATGTCGGGACTTTCTATATATATAGATTTTCTATTCCAGCTACTACCCCTCCTTTGCGTCTGATGCCAATGGCGGGGTCGTTGGAATGATGTGGGTGGGATTATCCCAATCCTCGATGCAGCAGTGAGGAACCTGGATGGCCACCACCTAAGCTCCCTTCTACCAAGCATATCAAACGATAAGAACTTACGGGTCATCTTTTTATTGCTCTACCATCTTGAGATCCTTGCTAACCATACATTTTCCCTGCAGTTGCAACCATCCGAGGTGACTCGAAGATCACCGGCACCGTAACCTTCGAGCAAGAGTCCGAGTCTTCCCCAACAACCATCTCGTGGAATATCACTGGCAATGACCCAAATGCCAAGCGTGGCATGCACATCCATCAGTTCGGTGACAATACCAACGGCTGCACATCTGCTGGCCCTCACTGTTAGTGATAGCGTATTATTCAGAATGCAAGGAAAGAGGCTGACGATGCATAACATAGTCAACCCCCATGGCAGGACACATGGTGCCCCTGAAGATGAGGTTCGCCATGTAGGCGACTTGGGCAACTTCGAGACTGATGGTCAGGGAAATGGCAAGGGTACCACCACCGACAAGCTCATCAAGCTTATTGGTCCCGAGAGCATCATTGGCGTATGGCACCTTCCTAGAAGCTCTAAAAATCATGTGCTGACTTATTCAAGCGTACTGTCGTCGTTCACTCTGGAACTGATGATCTCGGTCGGGGAGGAAACGAGGAATCCAAGAAGACTGGCAATGCCGGTACCCGACCTGCCTGTGGTATGTACCCCCTCTGTTGATTGTCACTTGGGATATACTAAGTTTAAATTCTAGGTGTGATTGGTATCTCCGCTTAAGTGCATCATGTCCAACGAAGTAATGAATGAAATAGTTGATGGCAATGCTTTGCTGATTGGCATAAAAGTACGCTCCCTAGCTTTGGTTCTCTAGGTAGTTGAAAATGAAGGTCATGCATCTATGAACAATAAACCATCGTTATGCTGTACATGGCATCCGTTAGAGATCGTCAATCACCCAAATTCTAGCAGTGACGTGTCACTTTTGACAAATTCCGTAGTCATCCATGTTTGAGTTTTGCTTGACCCCATTCTTATATAGTGCTAACACTCTCCGCTGTTTTGAAACGTTGGACGACAACCTTTATCTAGCCTCATAGAAGATACTCGTCCTCTTCTTTATAAATGTCACCTTTGAATTAACGGCTACCCTTTTACAAATCACCCCCTATCCTCCCGATCTTTTCCTGCCAAACTGCCTGTCTCAAACTAGAAACGTCATGCACGTGATAATACAGCTAAAGCTATTCCCGTCGCAGCCTATTCCTCTTCGGGATGTGGGGTAGAGCTAAGTGTACAAGCTCACACGACAATTACTTATAGCCAATCTGTCCAAAGACTCAATCGACCTGAACTCCAAAACAACATCCTTAAAGCCGGATTTTGCACCGTCGGGAAGCTGACAGCCTCTCATTGCTATCAGCATACTTTAGAGATCATCGGGAGTCTCACACAGAAAGTAAGTTTGCAATGTTTCTTCACCGTTAGAGTATGTCCTGCGACAATCCGCGAGCTGTCCTTCATTGAGTGCTTTCACCTGGAAGCGTAGGAGAGGTGACAATCTTTGTGCCCCCGAGCTAGAGTGAGCAAGAAAGCGTCGAGACTCTGCCTTTAATCCAATCCGATCCAATCAAATCAAATCAAATCCTTCTGGTCATGGTCCCGACAAAAACCAAATCTGGAAAGGTCACGCTTGCCTTTCTCTACTGAACAATTCATCTGCGAACAATCTGGGAAGCATACATCAGACACCGGGACCACAAACTCACTCTGGAACTCTCAATTTCCAATTAATGCAGCTCTTATGTCAACCTAGAAAATTTTACGCCCTCCTTTCCATCTCCTTCACCAACACCAAACTCGAAATTCTACCCTCAACCGTCTGCCAACGGCACGTCAACTGCACGTATCCGCAACGTCCCGAACATTTGCACCTACACTCAACACATCTTGCTTTCAGTCTTGATCTCTTGTCTACCACCCTCTCCTAAAACCCTCAGGAAATATGCCTGTTCGCGACATCAAGATTGGCTTTGCGGCTGGCAAGTCTGGCACCGCTGGCCGCAACCGCAATGGCTCTGCGAACTCAATCAAATCAGGAATATCTGCTAACTCCATTGAACCTTTTCCAGCCTTTCGACCAAGCCCGATACTCTACCCATTCCCTCCTGCGCCCACTGGACTTTCTCCCAGTCCTTCGTCCCGAGACTCGATTGACCTCGAACAGTCTCTTCCCTCACCCTCTCCTAAGTCTAACCTAAATATATCCTCGGAGACCTACGGCTCGTTCCTCGATCAAACCCTCGATCTCGCACCCGTCCCAAATCCAGACTCGACAGAGATACCTGTAGGAAATAACGGTCTTCCAAACGTCCCTCCAGCAAGATACGATATGGCGTCGAATCCATTGAGCCAAGCCAGGGTAAAAGAGGCCCGCAGCGGTGACACCTTATGCTTGACTTCAATCAACAACCCAAATGCCGAACGAATCTTATCACTTGCATATTGTACTTCACCACATTTGAAGAAGGACGGCGATGAACAATGGGCCTTCGAGTCTCGCGACGCGCTGCGAAAGTTGGTAGTGGGAAAGAATGTTATGTTTAAAGTCCTCTACACGATCCCAAATACTGAGCGCCAGTACGGTATTGTATTTCTCAATGATGGCCGCAAGTTACCCGAAGAAATGATCAAGATGGGTTGGTTAAAATTAAGAGAGGATGCTGGTCGCAAGGAGGATGCCGAGGAAGCTCTTTCGCAACTGGACGGTCTTCGCGCCCTCGAAGCTAAGGCACGTGCTGATGAGCTTGGTCTCTGGCAACCTAGCGGCGGTCGGATTGAGGTCTCGCATGATATGGGGGACCCTCAAGCTTTCTTAGAGACGTGGAAGGGAAAGGAGGTAGTTGGGATCGTCGAGCGTGTCTTGAGTGGCGACCGCATGCTTGTCAGGTTGCTCCTTGCTCCTACCAAGCACATCCAAGGTACGTCGACCAGCCCCTTTTCTATCTCCAAAATCGCTAACAATATTTAGTCATGACACTAGTTGCTGGAATTCGTGCTCCAACCACCGAACGTGTGAATCCTTCCACCGGGGCAACACAACCTGCAGAAGAGCATGGAAACGCGGCCAAGCAATTTGTTGAAGAGAGACTTTTACAACGAAATGTAAACGTCGAAATCCTCGGTCTAAGTCCTCAAGGCCAATTGGTCGCAACTATCAAACATACTCAAAAGGGTTCGATTGCTCCCTTCCTTCTGAGGGAGGGTCTTGCAAGATGTACCGATTTTCACTCGACATTACTCGGCACAAAGATGAAGGAACTGCGTGACGCCGAAAAGGAAGCTCAACATGACAAGAAGGGTGTCTACAAGGACCATGTGGCTAAGGCAACCGCTTCGGGTGGGAACCTTGAGGCCCAAGTCACAAAAGTCTTCAGCGCAGATGTTATTTTTGTACAAAACCGAGCAGGTGTTGAGAAGCGTATCAACATCAGTAGCGTTCGAGGTCCTCGGCCTTCAGACGACAAGGAGGCACCATTTCGCGATGAAGCTAAGGAATTTTTGCGGAAAAAGCTAATTGGGAAACGTATACGAATGAGCATCGATGGCACCCGACCAGCGTCAGGCGAGTATGATGCTAAAGAAGTTGCAACCATTACCTTGAACGACAAGAATATCAATTTGCTGCTCGTCCAGGAAGGCTGGTGCTCGGTCATCCGACATCGCCGCGAAGACACCGATAGAGCTCCAAATTACGACGAACTCCTAGCCGCCCAAGAACAGGCGAAGGAAGAGAAGAAAGGGATGTGGTCAGAAAAGCCTCCCAGGACCAAGAACTTTGTTGATGCATCAGAGAGTCTGCAAAAGGCTAAACTTAATCTCGGCACCCTTCAGCGCCAAAAGAAGATTCCAGCAATTGTAGACTTTGTCAAGGGTGGATCTCGATTCAGCGTCCTTATTCCTCGCGAGGGTATCAAGGTGAACTTTGTCTTAGGTGGAATTCGTGCACCAAAATCTACCCGCAACCCAGGCGACAAGAGCGAACCTTTTGGACAAGAAGCACACGATCTCGCAACGAAGCGTCTCACTCAGCGTGATGTTGAGATTGATGTTCATAACATTGACAAGGTCGGTGGTTTTATTGGCGAACTCTTCATCAACAAGGAATCTTTCGCCAAGATCTTGGTGGAAGAAGGTTATGCTACTGTCCACGCCTATTCCGCGGAGCAGTCTGGAAATGCAACTGAGTTATTAGCTGCGGAGCAAAGAGCAAAAGATGCTAAAAAGGGTATTTGGGTCAATTGGGATCCCTCGGTTGATGTCGCCACAGAAGATTACTCGGCCCCTACAAACGGCATCAATGGTAATGCCATAATCCCTCGACCAACAGATTACAAGGACGTTCTTATCTCCCACATCAGCCCCGATGGACGATTGAAGATTCAGATGATCGGCACTGGTACCTCAGCACTGGAAACTATGATGACGCAATTCAAGGCATTCCACATGAATCCTTCCAATAACGCTCCTTTGCAAGGTCCTCCTAAGACTGGAGACTTTGTCGCTGCTAAATTCTCCGAAGATGGAGAATGGTATCGTGCCAAGATCTTGCGGAACGACCGCACCGCAAAGGAAGCCGATGTCTTGTACATCGACTACGGCAACAGCGAGAAGGTATCCTGGTCCAAGCTCCGTCCTCTCTCACAATCTCAATTCACGACTCAGAAACTCCGTGGCCAAGCCGTCGACGCGGTTCTCTCGCTATTGCAATTCCCAACAACAGACCCAAATTACCTCCAAGACTCTATCAGCTTCATCGAACGCTACTGTGCGGGCCGTCCATTAGTCGCCAACGTCGATCATACAGACCCTCAAGGTCTGATGCATATTACGCTCATGGAAACGGACGCGAAATCCAAGCTTGAGAACATCAATGCCGTTATTGTCGCCGAAGGGCACGCCATGGTTCCCAGGAAGCTAACGGCATGGGAGCGCGGCTTCGATGATGCATTGAAAGCATTGAAGGATAAGGAGACAGAGGCGTATGAGGGACGTTTGGGTCTATGGGAGTATGGTGATATGAGAGATGATGATTAGATGTGAGGGTTGGTAAGGGATGCAGCTAGTCCCCCCTTCATGTAGAGGGCTGGTTAGCTATAGACTGAAAGCGAAGAGTGTTAGCCTATGGATCTTACCTCCTTCGATTACTCCACTCTCGACCTACCTTTTCACCAAACGATTTTTTTTCCTTTCACTCATAGCGGCATTCACTCATGGCTTGTGCTTTGTTGCATTGCGGGACTGGGGCTGGAGAACAAAAAGACATTGATGATTAACCATTGCGTTTTTCTCTGTATCAAAAAAATTATGCATGGCTAGCTGGTTGGCTGGGGTGGTTAGTGATTTTTGCATGAATGGGCGTGTTGATAGAGAACTTGAGAGAAAATCAATCCTAAACGCACATGCATACGCAGTCATTCAACTATTTTTTTGACCCTTTTACCTGCAGTCTGCAGTGCTGAATTGAATTGTAAAATTGAGTGGTTAAGATTTCACCATAAAGACGTAAAGACTAGAGGAAAAATACTAAGCTATAAATAATAATATATCTCGTTGATATCTGATACCTAAGAGCTGAGCAAGTTGGATATTTCTGGCATATGCAATACGAAATACGTACTCGTGGGCATTGATTGAGGTATAGTGACTAGAAACCAAAGCTTTGATGCTAATAGGAGACCGCGTTTAGTCTGTCGGTGACTTTGCTAGCCATTAGAGGGAATCAAGGGCATCAAAAATGTGATATTGTAACCTGACCATCTCACCTACTCTCATTTTCTTCGCTGTGGTTGGTATAGTACTAGCATAAGGGTGTAAATGGATTGGGAGCAAACTATGATTAAGTTAGGTTATTTATATAGCTAACCTTAGTACCTAAGAGGATCCGTCATTATCCCCTCCCGATGACGTTGTAACTAGCAGCCCATCTAATTCCCGCCCGTGCTCGTCAGTGTGACGAGGATGGAAGAATAAGCCGAGTCACAGTGGGAACGGCGAGGAGCATTGAAGCCCGCACCCGCGATGAGATTAGTGTGCCATTCTAACAGCTGGGGTATACGAGCCCCAACTTGAGACTGTGTGGATGACTGGTTCGATTTGGTCGAGAATCAAACCACGCTCGATGGAATCTCGATCGAAGATGCTCGACAGTGTGCCCGAGTCTGTACGGAGCAGTTGGGTTCATTGCAACAAGACAGATAGATCACTGGTGCTGTCACAAATCACCCTCGATCTAAATATGTAACTATATGAAATGCGTAAGTTAATTGCATGCAAAACATTGAAATGATCGAGAGCGCGATATGCAAAGTAAAGTATCAAACATGAAGTAGAAAAGTGCAATCGAAAATGTATCAAACAAAACCCCCATTCATTCATTCATCAGACCCCAAATAATTCTCATCACGACCACGTCCACTAAACCTGAAATCCCAAGCATAAAAGCTTCACAAAGCTCTGAGACACATATGCATGAAGTCGTCGTTGCCATAGCTTGTGACACTAACCCTGTCTGCTGCCTGCTAGCCAGTCCAATCCAGCCCAGCGCACGTGCCGGCCACCTAGCCATATAAGCCCGATTACCAGAGGCCCCTTCGCCTTCGGGCATTTGGTAAGTTTCCATGTTCCCGTGGTGCGACGGTTCGAGACTAACGGTTCCGATAGGTCAATTTGAAACGATACAGAGAAGATTAGCATGGCCCCTGCACTAAGGATGACACGCTCAATCAAAGAGAAGCTACCAATTTTTTTGTCATTTTTTCTGGTTTAGTGGTTGTGGGAGTTGGGGTGGTGGTTTTTTTGGGGGTTTTTTTTGCAAGTGGCGAATTTTGGGAGGGGTTTAAGCGAGATTTGGGTTTTGAGGGTTTGTGATCTGAGGCTTGGTATTGAGAGGACTTCGACATAGTAGCTAGCTGGTCTGGAATGAGCGCTGAATAGGGGCTGTGAAGTACGGTGGTGCCTGGAGGTTGCTAGCCGTATAGTAGCTAGCTAAAACCAGTGAACTGGGAAAACCTACAAATAAATGAATTCCGAGAAGGAAGCACACCTTTATTTCCTACCTATTTGCGAACTCTTCAACTTAAATTCGTCGACCATCGTAAACTAAACATCGACATCTCATCTCCTCCCTTCTAAGAATCAAGAATAACCCCGTAGTAGCGCTCTCGGTGACCTACCTCTATAACATCCTTACAACTCGTTGAAGCAGACCCAAAAGAACCCCATTCCAAAGTCTACGCACCCCACAGAACATCCCCTCACGCCTAGCACCCCACCAATTAAAAAAACCCCCCAACGCTCAATCCTTCATAAAGCGAAATAAAAACGTCTCAATCAACCAATCATATCCGGATTAGTGTAGGGGTTAACATACTCCGCTTTCAAGAGATCAATCGCAATCTCGAGCAGCCGGAGAGCCCCGGGTTCGATTCCCGGATTCGGAATACCGCATTCTTTTTTTGTTTTTGTTTCTTTCTCTTTTGTTATTTATTTTATGGGGGGTTGGATGAGACGAGTTTGTTTAGGGGTTTAGGTTGCTTCATGTGGGAGGGTGAGTGAAATTGGGTTGGGTGTGATTTTTTGGGGGGTGGCGAGTTGGTAAGCGAGGTTTAGATAGAAGGGAGAAGGGAGGGAGGGGAAGAGAGCAGAATGGAGTAAGGGGGAATAAGATATTGATTGCTTTGTTTATTTCCTTATTCTAACCATGATGGCTGATACGATTTCCTTTGAGTCTTTCATCCTCAATGGTACTTGGGAAATAGGCCAAACCCAGGGTCGGTGGGAAGGGTGAAGGGTGAAGGGTAAACTAAAAATTCGAGCGGTGTGGAGAGCACGTGGATCATGTGATATCAAACTCTCACTCGAGATTTTCGTTTGAGGCTCAAGGTTCCGATGTTGATTCGGAGATGTGATGAGAGTAAGAACGAAATGACAAGTGGATGGGCATAAACCAGAAAAGGATGTTCTGAGGATTACAAACCTTAAATAAACCTTCACTCGGGCTCAAAATTCCTGATGAATAGCCTGATATACAAGAGGTGACTGAGTCGATAACGCCAACTCCTCGTAGACTCACCCCCCTCTTCTATACTCTCTCCTCTCCGCCAAAAGAGCTAACCGCTTAAACGACAAACCATGACGTCTCAACCCCCCCCAAGAACCATGAGCGAACAAGACCGTCAAACCCACCTCTCATTCATGCTCGAAGCCCTCAAAATGGTACTTCTCTCTTTCCCCCTCCTTTCCCCCACCAAACTCACACACGCCTAGGCCGAGCTCGCCCTGCACACCGACGAAACCCCCGTCGGCTGCATCTTCGTGCACCGCAACCTCATCATCGGCCGCGGCATGAACGCCACGAACCGCTCCTACAACGGCACGCGCCACGCCGAGTTCATCGCCATTGCGTCCATCCTGTCCGGCGGCCGCTACGCCCCGGAGGTTCTGCGCGAATGCGATCTGTACGTCACGGTGGAGCCGTGCATCATGTGTGCGAGCTTGCTGAGGCAGTTTGGGGTGCGGAGGGTGTTTTTTGGGGCGGGGAATGAGAAGTTTGGGGGGACGGGGGGGGTGTTGGGGATTCAGAGGGGGAATGGGAGGGGGGGTGCGGAGGGAGATGAGGGGAGGGAAGGGGATTATGAGGTTAGTGGGGGGTGGTTGAGGGAGGAGGCGATTGTGATGTTGAGGAGGTTTTATGTCCAGGAGAATGGGAGGGCGCCGGAGCCGAGGAATAAGAAGGAGAGGGTGCTGAAGTTGGAGGTGGAGCCGATGGTCGAGGGTAAGAAACTAGGGAATAGATGAAAGAGCTCTGTTGTGGAGTAAAGCGAAGAAACGACAGCAAAATTTCAATATAACAATGCCTCTAGCGAGCTCGAGGCGAGGTTTATACACCTCAACGACATAAACTGCCTCCAAGATTTTAGACATATCTTGAATAGCTACCGGAGATAGGCAAATCTAACAGTACTCGGCTTCCAGCTCCGAGTCGCCATAGATAGAATAATGCCAGACTCAACCAGCAAGGTTCCCATTGCATACTTCATGTACAAGACAGCACAAACATCATATCCCATTTCAATTTCATTCCAGGAGCTTTTTGCCCTGCCTCTCCGCCTCTAATTCCTTCTCCGCTTGCCGATAGTACTTTGCCGTATCCACACCATGTTGATTATGGTTCACAAAGTTAAACCACGGAACCAAGTGCAACATCACCCCCGAATATCTCGAGTTTCTAGCCGCCATGCCCTGCATATACGGCGTCATAGTGCTGACCCCATATAACGGCTCTCCAGCCTTAACTTTGGCAACCATTTCCCTCATATCCATCTCCCTTTCCCGTGCATTTTCACTAAACCCGTAAAACCGGACTATAACGAGACCACTCGATTAGCCAAGATGGGACTGCAGAGACCGCGGAAAAGGAGCACGAACGGATGGAGCGCTCATAAAACATCAAGAATCCACCCGTGGCTGACACAGCGGCTGTCAATCGCATGGCTGATGCAAACCCTCCCTTTCCAACAAGTGACGGTGCTATCTTCTCCCATATCAGCATCAACGACGGCCCCAAGGCGAACGTCCCCGCTCCGGCGGCGTAATCCGATGGGCGAGCATATTGACACACCCTCTTGAAATGTCTGCAAGCCGTCAATACAAGCAATTGTCTCCGGAACCGTCTCTTCGTTGCGGTGGGAAAGGAGGGGTCTTACGGATCACTGTCGATGAGCTGTGCATATGCGGATTAGCGTTTATCTGGGGCATCGGGGCGCACGGCTTACGGGATAATCAGAGTCGACCTGCTTTGGGGGCACGATATGCCGTTGCTCGACGTCGGACATCTTGGAATCGCAATTGCTGTCCCAATTGCAGTTCGCAGTTCTTGGGGAGTCTATCCGTCGTTGCTGGAGAGCTCGCGCTAAGCGGCTTCATTTGGTGTGGTGGCCGGGTCGTGCCATTCTGGCAATCGCGAATGCTCAGCCTTGTGCTGCGTCGATGCGCGACGCGACTTTGAGAGAGAGTTCAATTCGACAACACCAGAATCATAACTCTCGACCTATTTCGACCCATAACTAGACTAGTTGTCAAGGGAGAAAACTTGTGTTTCATTAGGTCTCTACAATAATAGCGTTTTTTCTATAGATTTTCTTCAAAATGCCTCCTACAGATGTAACCAGCAAGCCGCCAGCAAGAGATTCAAACGAAGACTTTGGAGACGAACTCGATGACATTTTCGATTACGATGTAGATGCCCCAATCAGCAACTTTGCAGCTGAGCCTGCCAAGGAAACCACATCAAGTTCGGACAAGAGGAAAAGCGGTGCGGGGTTGGGCATTGATGAGGAAGTTGAGGTTGCAAAGAAAGCAAGGCGTCCGCGGGTGAAGCTCGACGAGGATAGGTAGGATGTCTTTTACTAGAAAGATGGGATATTGTGCTAACTCAATTCAGGCTGCTCTCTGCAGATGGTATTCCAAAACTACGACAAAGAGCGAAGCATCTCAAATTCAAGGGCAAGGGCCATGAAGTACGTTTTCTTATCATGCTACTAAAAACTCCAGCTAATTGATATTTCAGTATTCCGATGTAACCAGACTTCTCTCCTTCTACCAATTATGGCTTGATGATCTCTTCCCCCGAGCGAGGTTCCTCGACGCAGCAGCAATGGTTGAGAAATTGGGCCACAAGAAGCGCATACAGATCATGAGAATGGAGTGGATCAACGAAGGGAAACCGCACAATGTACATGAAGACTCCTTATTCGACGAACCCGAACTTCCCATTCGGGAGAATGCCGAAAGGGAAAAGACAGCGTCTAGAGTTGCACCCATATTTGAGAATAGAGCGAGCGAGAGGCCCACAACACCAGTTCCTAATGCCGATGTCGAGATGGAAGATCTATATAATGCTACCCCGAGGGCAGCAGGGCCGAAGCCAGCTGCTGCTACTGCTGAGGGGGACTCGCAAGATTCTATTTTTGGTGGCGGGACACAGACTATGTTTGGGCCGTCTAAAACAACCAGCGGGGAGGTACCTGATGACGACGAGCTTGATGCCTTATTTGCCGAGGAATCCGAATTACAGAGACAAGATCCTGAGGAGGACGATCTTGATATGTTACTAGCTGAGGATGCTGCAATATCGAAACCAAAACCCGCGAAGGCGGTGCCCAAACCGGTGGAGGAAAATGATTCGGATGACGATGATGCTCTGCTTCAGCTGCTAGCTGAGCAGGCTAATTCATCTAAAGAAAAAGGGGGACTGGCTCGTCGTGAAGCAGTAAGCGAGAAAGCTATGGAGGATGGTATTGACGAAGATGAAGAGGAGGCGTTGCGTGCGATGGAAGGAAATTAACTGGGGTGTATGGTGTTGTGCACGTTTCTTTTTAGGACAGGGTGTATAGCGAGGCGTTCTGGTTAAGAGGTTGATTGGACAGCCATGGTTATTCACGATTTTCGACGAACATGATAGCTCACAATATTGTTTTTATAATTGCTAAGCCCAGGCCAAGGAGTATTATATTGATACCGCTATATGAGAGTAGAGCTATTGTACACACTACTTTAAAACTCCTTTGTGTTTATAACTGCAGACCCTATATAACTAGGAGAAGTCACCATAGTATGTAGTAACTACTTGTACAATGATAAAACAGATGGGAAAAGCTAGGCTACCAGATAAGAGAAGTGCAGAAGCTTTGGTGATGAGGGCAGTGGTATTGAAAGTAAACCAATAGAAGAAGCTAAGTGCGATATAGTACATCAGAAGCCAACTTAGATGGGCTTCTGTGTAGTAAATCCCCTCGCTTAAACTTCCCCCCAAACACCCATTTGGACGGGAAAATAGTACAGAACTAGACCGTATATATTCAGAGCACAGATGAGAGATCAGAAGTGGCCATACGCAGCTTATCGGCTGATTTTCTGGCGGTACTAGTTTGGTTACTGGAAGGAAGGTTTCATATTATAAAGTATAACAAAGGTATACAGCGAAGTAAGAAGTTAGTTGTGAAGTATTAAAAGCTAAGTAGCGCCACTTCTATGCAGCTGGAGTCCCCTCCCGAATTATAAGTAACAAAATTTACCCCAAAGACAGCAATAAAATAGCACAGATAAAATGGACAATTTGTAGTTACTAGATGTAAATGCCTCGTTGAGGTTAAATACGCTTCTACTGCTAAGGAGTAACAGGGTCTAGTTTAAATCAAGAACAGTTTACTCAAGAGATATGCGGCATTCCTCACTATATTGACACTCTGTCTACCTTTCTCTATATTGACAATATAAAACAGTAGGTGAAATAGAATCTCCTGCTAACACTAGCATTGAGATCAAAGTTTATAAATCACAATCTAAGATCCGTTTTGTATTTTGGGGGGTTAAAAGAAATAGCCTAGAGACCTGGACTAGGACCAATGTTGCACAACCATAATGTATAATTCCTGAAGACTTATGGAGTCCGAGAGTTCTGTCTCATTTACCCTATTAGTATATCAGTCAAAAATAAGGGGGTTATTTAAAATTAGATTGAGGGTATTTGTGGCCAATTTCACAGGTGGTGGGGCCAGTCCATCGTAGCCTTGCCAGCCTTGCAGCTCGATTTTGATTTCACTACCCCTCTACCCAACAGACATTCCAAAACAAAGCGTCAAGTCACAATGTCTGGAAGTTTGGTCGATGCTCTACAAAGAGTCCAAATCTCTCCCGGCTCGAATGACACCAGCGATGCAGATGACTGGATTGACAATATACTCGAGGAGCAACAACCACGCAAACGTGTGAAGCAAGCCCCAGAAGCTCTCAAGCGTGAGCTCGAGCAGAAATATCTTACGCCGCCTACCTCCTTCTCTACAGAATGGCTCGATAGACTCCAGCAGTAGGTTTGTCATCCCAATGTAGAAGAAGAGAAAACTGACATCTGCTTGTAGGAGATGGGATGCCCCACCAGACTACACCTCCCTCTTCAAAATCGCTCCTACCCAAACTCGAACCGTAACACGCTTCATCCGCGAAGGTCTCGAAGGGCGTGTTACAGGCTACAAAGAAGTTACCGTTCCCGCCAACAGTGCAACGGCTAAGAACAGTACATCCTTCCTTCGAAAGCCAGCCAATCGAGCAGAATTTGTACGTGGTGCTGCAGGTTTCTTTCCATTCGCACCTGGAGGCTTGGAAGGGGTCGAAGCTGCTGCAGCATTGGAGGAGCAGGCTTTAAGGTCCGATGTTCCAATTGTGAGCAGTAAGAATAGATTAGAGAGGATTATAAACTTCAGTGGTGAGGGTGGATTACTGGAAATCGCGCCTGGGTTTACGAGGGGCATAGACTTTGGGCAGAAGAAAAAGGGTGAGGATGATCTGAACGAGGCAACGGAGGTGGAGAAGGTCCTTGAAGAGGAGCCCGAGGAGGAGCCAGAGCTGGAGGCAACAAATGGAGTCAATCACTCTTCAAGTGCCGAAGAAACCCCCGAAGACGACGAATACGATGACATCGACTCGCTATTACCGGTCGAATTTCCTGCGTTGGAACCTCACGGTGTGTTGGCTGCAAGTGGAAAGAAAGGCGGTAGAGAGTGGGCTCACATGGTTGATGTCAAACGGGACATTCCTAATTTCAGAGAGCTTGTACCAGATATGGCAAAAGAGTGGCCCTTTGAGCTAGATACCTTTCAAAAAGAGGCAGTCTACCATCTGGAGAATGGCGACTCGGTTTTTGTGGCAGCACATACTTCTGCTGGTAAAACCGTGGTGGCAGAATATGCTATTGCTCTTGCTGCCAAACATATGACGAAAGCCATCTATACATCCCCTATCAAGGCTTTGAGTAATCAAAAATTCAGAGATTTCAGAGAAATCTTTGATGAGGTTGGAATTTTGACCGGAGATGTTCAGATAAATCCTGAAGCCAGTTGCTTGATTATGACAACAGAAATTCTCCGGAGTATGCTGTACAGAGGCGCAGATTTGATTAGGGACGTGGAGTATGTTATATTTGACGAAGTACATTATGTCAACGATCTAGAGAGAGGAGTTGTCTGGGAAGAAGTCATCATCATGCTGCCAGAACATGTCACTCTCATACTCCTGTCAGCGACGGTCCCAAACACTTATGAATTTGCCTCCTGGGTTGGACGAACGAAGAGGAAGGATATTTATGTCATCTCAACTCCAAAACGGCCAGTACCTCTAGAGCACTACCTTTGGGCTGATAAAGGGATTCACAAGATTGTGGATGCAGATAAGAAGTTTCTCGAAAAGGGATGGAAGGACGCAAATGATGTGTTATCTGGTAGAAATAAGCAAAAAGCTCTCCCAGCGCCAGAAGCGAATGCCCGAGGAGGGGGGAATGGTCGTGGGGGTGGGAGTGGGCGAGGAGGACGAGGGCAAAACCAAAGGGGTGGCAATCAGAGAGGTGGTGGCCAACGTGGAGGTGCACAACAGAGAGGACGCGGAGGGCCTCCTCGAGCTAGTCAAACCCCTGGTCATATGGGCCGAGGCGGTCGCCCTGGTGGACGGACTTCCGCTGCCCAAGATAAGACACTTTGGGTACACCTTGTCCAGTTTCTTAAGAAGGAAACTCTGCTTCCTGCATGCATTTTCGTCTTCTCCAAGAAGCGTTGCGAAGAGAATGCGGATGCACTGAGCAACCAGGATTTCTGTACAGCAACCGAAAAGAGCGCCATCCACATGATTATCGAGAAGTCAATCGCGAGACTGAAACCGGAAGATCGAATGCTCCCGCAAATTGTACGACTTCGAGATTTGCTTGGGCGAGGAATTGCGGTTCATCATGGTGGTCTTCTACCTATTGTAAAGGAAGTGGTCGAGATGCTATTTGCTCAAACTCTAGTAAAAGTTCTCTTTGCTACTGAGACCTTTGCCATGGGTCTAAACTTGCCGACTCGAACCGTTGTCTTCTCTGGGTATAGGAAACATGATGGGCATTCCTTTCGGAGCTTACTTCCCGGCGAATACACTCAGATGGCAGGGAGAGCTGGCCGCCGAGGTCTTGATACTGTAGGATCAGTCATCATTGTAGCTCCTGGAGGAGGAGAAGCTCCCCCAGTTGCTGAACTCCGGCATATGCTGCTTGGCGAACCCTCTAAGCTTCACTCGCAGTTCAGATTGACATACAACATGATTCTAAATCTTCTCCGTGTCGAAGCTCTCAAAATCGAAGAGATGATCAAGCGAAGTTTTAGTGAGCATGCTACACAGCAACTACTCCCAGAACACGAGAAGGCTGTCAAAGTATCCGAGGCTGATCTGGCAAAGATAAAGAGAGAGCCATGTGAGATATGCGACAAGGATCTAGAGGCTTGTCATAATGCAGCTCAAGACTTCAAGAAATTAACTCTAGACTTACATCTTGGGCTTCTCGGACATCCCATGGGACGGAGGATGTTTACCCCGAAGAGACTGATAATCTATATGAAAGATGGGGTCCGCACTCCAGGTATTCTTCTCCGCGACGGTGCTTCCGGTGGCGCCAGTGGAGCTACTCCAACGCTCCATGTTTGTGAAATCAAGACAACGAAAGTTCAGAGAGATACGACCGATCTGCTACCGTACCTCCCCAAATTCCGAAAGATGTTCACGGAATTGCCACTGAACCACAAGGAGCCTGTGAAGAACTTTCAAATACCGATCACAGACTTAGAGTGCGTTACGAATACCATGGTCAAAGGAGTAATCCCTGAAATCTTCCAAAACCGCAAAGGCGATGTGTATGTGGCCGCGAAGGAGAATATACTTCGGCTGTGCCACGATTGGGAGGCTGACGAATTTAATGAGTTGGATTGGTCTAAGATCAAGGACCTGAAGCTTCGAGAGCTGGTGCAGAAAAGGATTGAGGCAATGACGATTGCGCAGAAGGCTGAGTGCCTTGGATGCCCGCAGTTCTTAAAACATGTAAGTCTGCAATTTTCACATTACCTACGGTATAGGCATTGGAAATGCTCTTTTCACACTTCGACATTGGGCCATTCAGCAGTTCCTTGTGGCCTTGGATACATACTGGTTTGATTACCAACTCTGTGTATTTGTAAAGGTTGAAGTTGGAATAGCCATTCTCAATGCCTATATTGTTACCAATCCCCCAAGCTTCAATCCCCGGAACAGACTTTGATGGCTAACCCTGTTAGTTTGCCCTATGCCATGATGAATGGCTTATAAAAGAGAATATCTCTCAACTCCGCCAGCTCTTATCCGACCAGAATCTTCAACTTCTCCCTGATTACGAACAACGTATTCAGGTCCTTAAAGATCTTGACTTCATTGATGATAGCTCCCGAGTCGAGCTTAAAGGGAAAGTAGCCTGTGAAATCCACTCAGCCGACGAACTCGTCCTCACAGAACTCATTCTTGATAACGTTCTCGCGGCTTACGAACCAGCCGAAATCGTCGCATTACTGTCGTCCTTTGTTTTCCAAGAAAAAACAGATATGGTACCCAACCTCACCGGGAACCTCGAACGGGGTATGAAAACCATCATCGAAATTTCCGAGAAAGTCAACGAACGCCAAACCTTCTACCAAGTTATCCTCTCTTCGGATGATTCGAATGATTTTGTCTCGAGACCGAGGTTTGGACTAATGGAGGTCGTGTACGAGTGGGCTCGGGGAATGAGCTTCAAGAATATTACAGATTTGACGGATGTGCTGGAGGGGACGATCGTCCGTGTTATTACGAGGCTGGATGAGACGTGTAGGGAGGTGAAGAATGCGGCGAGGATTATTGGGGATCCGGAGCTGTATTTGAAGATGCAGACTTGCCAGGAGATGATTAAGAGGGATATCACGGCCGTGGCGAGTTTGTATATGTGAGTGTGGTTGGGAAGGGTGTTTGCATTGCGTTGGAGTTTTTGGAATTTGAGTTTTTGGTGAATGGGATTATAAAAGGGAGCATTGGAGAGATGAATCATGAATATAACACTAGTTATGAGTTTAGAGTAAATATCCTACCTATTTCCATTCTTGTACCTATGATCAGTAGGCTTCATCTGCTCTGGAACAGGGTCATCTAGGATCAAAAGTCCAAGGGAAAGGAATATTTGACATAGCAGAGGATAAAATAGAAAGGCTCGAGGTAGATGCTATAGGTGTAAGGGTCGTTCATGGGGTGTTGCGGAGGGAGGCATGGCATTTGCTCTAGGCTAGTTGGGCTTGGGTCATACGGTGTCAATAGCTAGTAGACGGGCAGGAATTCTTTGAATCTGACTCTAGATTTCATTTCACTTTTGGCCATATAAGAAGTTGTAGGGAGATGCAGGGATACAGAGCGGAAATGATTTGTGGTCAAAGGATTTCAGTAGACCTTGTACTCGTTTGGAATCTGAGTATAATAACACATATCTTTCTCATTGAAACAGGTCTGCGGAAGTGGTGTCATATTCAGCGGAGAAGATGTGGGTGTAAAGCAGGTATAGTTGTAGGTCAAACATTTGTGATAGCGGCGGGGTCACTCGGCACTAACCTTTGCTACTTGAATATTTAATATTATATAGATGTAGAGTTGAGAAACTATGTATCGGGTTCGATGAATGTAACCCAGGAGAAGAAAGGTTTGATAGATAGGGGTGAATGATTTAAATAAGGGTAGGGTACTTTATTCAAGTCTGAAGGGATTCATGGACTTGCGTTTATCTTTTGGATTGTGGTGAAGAAGACTGGGTTTTGATACTTGGCTTTAGGATATATATAAATAGTTGGATTGGAATAATTATTAACATCTATGAGAAAGAGCTCTAGCTATCGTTTTGGAAATTTAGAGCGCCTTGGATCTTGCGAGCTTTATATGCAATCTAATGTTCTTAAAGACAACTTTTCTTGGGTAAGAACACTGGCGATTCTGTTGCTGTTACTGTTTCTATATCATCATTTGTAGAGCACCAAAAACCTAGTAATTTAGAAATAAGAGTAAAAAGAGGTAGACTCAAAATGTGGTACGAATAGCTTGATGGCCGAATTCGCTGCACTGCTTATATGAAAGAAAGAGTTCATACTAGTACTATACTCAATGTAAAGGTGAAATAAAGTACTCTAATGTTTGTACAGAAAGCAAGGCCATGAACTCCAACCCCACACTCTGATGCATACTCAAACTGCCCAATAAACCTCTATCTTCACTTCTTCAATCATATTGCACCAACCGGGAAACCTAGCCTTGGCCCACACAGTAACAGCGTCCCCAATTTTCAAGCTCTTGACGTATTCTCCTGTTGCAGAAGCTCCGCCTCTTCCTATTTCCTCGAGTGCTTTTGCGGCCATAGATTCAGGGTTGATATTGTCGTCACAGGACCAGGTGATTTCGTACTCTTCTACCCCTTTCCATGCTGTCTTATTGCGTTGTATGCAATCGGCACTTGGGTTGAGATTATGCTGGAAGTAATATTCTATTTCCGGAGGAGAACCGTCTCCTTGTCTGGAATTCGTGGTCGGAGAAATAGTACGCAATGCGTAGACTATCGGACTTGATTTCGAACTAGAGTCTCCTTGCTGGCTGGCAACTAACAGGTGAGGTAAAGACTCAGCACCTTTTTCGTCTCCACACGAGTAAAAGTTAGTAAAATATTCTTACTCTCTAAACTCTGCTGGTCTTCTGAAAAGCAAACTGTGAGATCGCAAATAGACAAAACGTAGGGCCATCAAACTCGGTAAAGGGTAACTGACTCTCTCGCACTACAGTCACAGTCTCTTTGCCCGCTTCAAACCATGTATATGATCCTTTGTAAGTGCCCTTATGTGCATGATTCCCACCCCAACCTTGATCACGGCTCTTAAATTTAAACACTATCTTCCGGCATGGGTATTCTCCACGAATTTGGGATTCCTTTTGCCAGCATTTTTTGACTTCTTCTGTCGTACGACTAGAGAAATCGTCGTCATAAGCCCAAGGTTCGGGTTCTATGGTGGGATATTCCTTTGCAAGCATAGAAACATCCACAACATCCTCTTGAGTTGGGCGGTAGCCAAGGGGGTATGATCTTAGCTACTAATTGTTAGCCTTGTTCAGCTCGAGGCAATTTTGAGGCTCACTATCAGAGTATTTTCTCTTTCGCTTCCAGCTTGAATATTGAGTTGCCCTCCACTTCTACTAGTAACTGTGCGAGGCCAATACTCTGCAAAGTCGATGACTGTGTCTACTAGCTCTAACGGCAGACTCAGCTTGTGGAATAATATAGCTTTGGCCTTGAGTACGTCTTCAACGGATGGTGTGTATCGAGTCGATTTATAGCGTACGTCTACGAGCAATGCTTCTGGCTCGGCTGAGGTAGACATGTTGGGGAGGGCGCTTTGGAGAGCTGCAGCAAAGGTGTTGTATATATATTCTCCGATTCCTGCCATTTGCGTAGTATCGAACGTTTCTGGTGTTATTTTGACAATTTAAAGTCCATGGCTTCGAGGTGTTTATGATTGAGGGGCTCCAACTGACAGCTACCTAGTCTTGTGCCAAGTAGCAATGACGTTGCCTTCACGTGCTAATGCACAGCCACATTCTCAGTTTGTTTCTGATATATAAATGGGGCCAATGTGGCTAGAGAGTGGCTGACTCGGCCGAATCACGTTGCATCACGCAATTGAGTTCAATTCGGCACTTCCCGATATCAGATTAAAGATGCCGAGCAGAACATCCAAAGGTTTACGGTAAGAGCAATTGATTCCCAAACTTTTCTTTTCGCGATAAACAGTTAGTATGAATCCAAATCGGAGTGTCGTTACTATTGCACGGCTAGCTTCAAAGGCTGCTAAGTGCCCACCGAGAACTTGGGCAAGACATTCTTCAGCATCTTCCAAACCGTCGGGTATTGCACCTTTGAACCAAACCACCAAACCACAATATGTTGTTGACAGAACCTTTCATACGCAAGGCACCCAGAGGAGTAAGCCGGCGGCAATGACAAATGCTTCCAATCCAGCAATGGCATTTCCTTGTCTCGATGCCTTAGAATCCAAGTCCGCAACCCTCGAGGCTCGATCACTATCCAGCGGTCCTGAACCATCATACACAAGTGGAGTTACGTTAAACTACCATTGCCACGATCCACTACTGCTTGATTGGGGGGGAGTTCTGCGAGAATTCGACATAGCATACGAAACTTGGGGCGAGATAAACGCAGACAAGTCTAATGTTATTCTCTTACATACTGGACTCTCTGCTTCTTCACATGCCCATTCAACCGAGAAGAACTCCAAACCAGGCTGGTGGGAGAAGTTCATTGGACCTGGAGGTTGTCTCGATACGAACAAATATCATATCATCTGTACAAATGTAATAGGGGGGTGTTACGGCTCCACAGGCCCAAGTAGTATTGATCCGGCGGATGGACAAAGATACGCTACAAGATTTCCGATTCTGACAATGGAGGATATGGTGCAGGCACAATTTCGACTGCTGGATGGATTAGGAATAGAGAAATTGTATGCGAGCGTTGGATCTAGTATGGGAGGGATGCAGTCTCTGGCAGTAGGCGTTTTGTTCCCCGAACGAGTGGAACGAATTGCTAGCATTTCAGGCTGCGCACGAAGTCATCCATACAGCATCGCAATGCGGCATACACAACGGCAGGTTCTGATGATGGATCCAAACTGGAATAGAGGTTTCTACTACGATAGTATACCTCCTCATGCTGGAATGAAACTTGCTCGAGAAATTGCAACAGTGACGTATAGGTCAGGCCCTGAATGGGAGCAACGATTTGGTAGGAGACGGGCGGATCCAAGCAAGCAGCCTGCACTATGTCCTGATTTCTTAATTGAAACATATTTGGATCATGCGGGCGAGAAGTTCTGTTTAGAATATGATCCTAACAGCTTGCTTTACGTTAGTAAGGGTATGGATCTTTTCGACCTTGGAGCCACAAACCAGGCAGCCCGTGCAGCACGTCAGAATTCACATATACAAAGACTAGCAGCTGGGGATCAGCAGGACCTGCAAACGGCATCATGCACGCTTACGTTGCCTGATTCTCCTTACGAAGAGCAACCCGAGTCAAACGCGCCAACCAACCTCAACGCGCCCGTTGAAGCCTCGTCTGGTCCTCCCGCCGACTTGATTCTTGGGCTGAAAGGACTGAGGGATCATCCAGCCTTGATCATGGGAGTTGAGAGTGATATCCTTTTCCCGGCATGGCAACAAAGAGAAATTGTTGAGACTCTGAGAAGAGGAGGCAACAATAATGTGACACATGTTGAGCTTGGGGAGGATGTGAGTCTGTTTGGGCATGATAGTTTCTTATTGGATCTGGAGCATATTGGAGGAAACTTGAAAAAATTCCTTAGGTGAGAACTAAAAGAGCTTAGTAACTCTTATGCCTATGGGTTTACATGAGGCGCAAATCAGGCCTGATAGCCGATTTTCCTCAGCACAGTCCTTATTGCCTAGTGGCATAAAATAGGAAATTTTGGTCAGCACCCACTTCAAGGGCTTCAAAACCCAGAAAATATTGGACCTGTTTCAACGTCTAAGATATATAATTATTGAGAACACAATTGTATGATCTAGGTTGGATATATTAGGATAGCATTTTTGAAATGCTAAAGTACATACATAGCAAAGAGATGTTGTATATACCAGATAGTGAAAATCAAGAATTCTTCGCTAATTTCCTCTGATGCCACGTGAATTTCTGGAAATCCATTCTTGCTTGTCTTTTCGAAGTGGGAGATGTAATCTCATTGCATCCAACTATATTGAATGTCCTATCTTTAGCTAGTTTGGCAGTGGAATGCTTTGGCTACCCTTGCCGAGATATGTTATTTGTATGTTGAGAAATCCGAATCAGTGTGCAGGCTTTCTAGTGTTGAATACTTGCATTAAAGAAGCGAAGATACATTTATATTCACTATCTGGTTAGATATTCTTTAACAAGCTTTCCTCAATTTTTTAATCCTCTTCTAACAGCAATTACCCGCTCCCTTCCTCCTTCCTCCCCCTTCGATCACCTGTTCGAATAGCAATATCCTACCACGAGTTCTCTCTACTTAAGGTTCTTTCTCATACATCTATTGTCAATAGACTTAAGTTTAGAGACATACATAACCACCTTCGAGTAAAAGTAAAAAGATTCTTGTAGCAAATTTAAAAGTACTCACCTCCTTTAGAAGCGTCAACTCCGAGACTCTTTAGCTAGCTGGCCGCAGGGGATTGGGTCGCTAAAGCAAAATATGCATTTAAGAGTAGTCAAAGGTATTGGAATTGCAAGTGGGACTAATGTTCAGAGAAAACAGTCTTTGTAGGAGTTGAGGGACATAATTGAAGGAATATTGTTAATTATGTAGAATGCAATGCTGTTGTCACTCAAGTTACAATGGAGTAGTTAGCCTTTTTTTACATAGGTGAAATGTTCAACAGAAAGTAGGAGACTAAGAAATTGGGTTTTGCAATGTTCCTAGGGTACTTTCTGGGATTTCCTTTATAGGAAGTATAGTTTGATGCAATAACAGGCACTCTACAATTGAAGGCTCATTTCAAAAATAGGAGTTTCTTGTGAAGTACATGGCATTCTAAGCGTAGGAAGGCTGCATAAAAGACTGAGCGAAAACGAAACTTAAATGAATACAAAGTTGACTTCTGAAAGTATGTTTCAAGAGAGCTTGAGAGAAAACCAGCAACAAGCTCACCTTTATGGGCCTGTGCGTTATAGGACACTTTCTATATAACTGGAATTTCAAATTTGGAAAAAGCAAAGTGGGAAAATTAACATCTAGTATTACATTTGATAGACGGCAACTATTAAAGTCGCTATCATTCTTCTCTATTTTATAATTTTGAAGTGTCAATAAGAATCATAGTTTTCAAAGTCCAACTTCGAAAAGTACTCCGTCTTGCACGAACTTATTCCAGGTGGGCTCGTAGATAGTGACTCTGTAGCGGTTCTCTATTATTGATATGTAGGAAGGATAATGCCACATTCGAATCATCTAATGGCTAACAAGTATCAGATACTTCAAAAGATAACACATCGTTGGTATCAGGTACTGGGATGGTGGGGGTTGAAGCTTACATAAGGTTCGGATGACTATGGGAAAGCAAGCACGAGCACAAACCACCAAAGATTCTTGCGATTAACCAAATTGGTATGCACTAGATAAATTCTTCAAGCTGCGAGTTTGATTTCACTGAGCGCTACATGATGCCCACAAATTCGTGTGCATACTTCGAAAGCATGCTTATGCTATATTATATTATGATTTTGCTTCTCCACTCGCGTATCTTCGCAACAAAGAGGTCTGGTACCTCCCACGCCGCAAAGTGGCCGCCTCTGTCCATCTCCTTCCAATGTACGATATTCTTATAGTACCGTTCGCACCATTCCTTCGGACCATAACTCGTATCTCCCGGGAACCAACTCACGCCAACCGGCATGTCGATCGGCCACGCGGTCGAGTCGAATTCGCACTCCTAATAGTAACGAGCAGACGAGGTTCCGGAATTTGAGGGCCAGTACAACATAATCGTGTCGAGCATCTCATCTTTGCTGAACACCGTCTCTACATCTCCATCATGATAAGACCAGTCTCTTAGTTTTTCATAAATCCAGGCAGCCTGTGCGACCGGTGAGTCCGCAAGCCCGTAGCCAAGGGTCTGCGGCCTCGTTGACTGCTGGAGGGAGTATCCGCGGCGTTGCGTCTCCCGAACGTTGTCTAGATACATGGCTCGTTCTTCACCCTTCTTATCTTGGATTGGGATTTGAGCCTCTTTCTGCAAAGTAGATTAGCATATATCCTGCTAAAGCATGTGAGAGCAGAAACTTGCCTTCTGCTCGAGAAAAATGGTGTTCATATGAACACTCTTCAGTCCCTTCGGTGCTTCATGACCTAGACTTGCTACCACATAAGCTCCCCAATCGCCGCCTTGAGCGACCCAGTCGCTGTCTGTATAGCCCAATCGTTGCATTGACTCTGCCCATACACGTGCGGTGCGACAATAATCCCATCCTCCCTCTATCGGCTTGCTGGAGAAGGCATAGCCCGGAAGGGCTGGGATAACGAGATGGAACGCATCTTTAGGAGAGCCGCCGTGGGCTTCGGGGTCGACGAGCTTGTCAATTACATGTCTGAATTCTAGAATTGAGCCAGGCCAGCCATGTGTAAGCACAATAGGGAGAGCATTCTCGTGCTTTGACCGGATATGCAGGAAGTAAAACTCCACACCGTCTATGGTTGTCGTCAACTGAGGATATGAATTGAGTAGTGCTTCGCATCGCCGCCAATCGTATTTCGTCTGCCAATACTCGCAAAGCTCTTGAATTGTCGCTAGAGGAACGCCCTGAGACCAGTCGGTGACTGTCTCCTTGTCTGGCCAGCGGGTTAAACGAAGACGGGTTTGCAAGTCATCGAGAGCGGACTGAGAGATTGCAAGCTTGAAAGGGTTGATAGAGTTGGATTTCAGCACGGGTATTAAGGTTATTTGTTTTGGATGTTCTAGATGGGTGGTTGTTTTTTACAACATCAAACCTAGCTTCAAGGCGACTTATATTTCTAATGCACGGGAATTCTGCCGACTAGGAAGGCCTAACTACACCCTTGCAAACACAAGTTAAACATTAAATAGGTATTAGGAGCGCTGCATTCAAAAGTGGAAATCCAAGGCCGCGCGGGGTACTTCCGTACTATTTTTTGGCATTGACGTCTGAGGCAATAATGATACTTGATCACGTGGATGCGCCCGTCTCCCCTGAGGCAAAGGGCCTCAGCCCATCTACATATCCAACCTCTGGCGGCAATTAGATAAATTTACAGACCTTAGCCGAAAACCGAGAGCCCATGGCGTATGCTTGCTCTTTGATCATTCCGAGCCAAAACCTAGTAATTATCAAGGGAGACAGATACAAAGAATGTACTAAGCTGACTTGTTCGAAATTACTACATTTCACTTTTACTTCTTTGGTATCTGACACTTGATCACAAAATCTCCATTAAAAACAATGTCTTTCTATTTCTGCCTCTAAGTCCTCGCCCCTCCTTATCCTACCTTCCTCAACCTCTAAAAAGGCTCTGTCCCAAGCGTTTCTAGTGGTTCATCCACATCTGTTCTAAACCTCTTCCTAGTCATAATTCTTAGACTGAGATAAGTTGCTACAATACAGAGGATAATAAGGATGGCAAGCAATGCTTCGATAAAAGCTAGCAGCTTACTCTTTTTGTGTGCCACCTTATGGCTTTGGATAGGCTCCCCCGAAATTTGTGTGGATGTTTGTTGGTTCATGTTGAGGGAGTAGTTGCTTGCGTTTGTTTTTTGGGGGATGTAGTGCAACGAAGCTGTTCTCATATACTACAAAGAAAGAGAGTTTCACTGCCGTTAAGGGCAACTTAAAGACCTGTTTCAACGTTGTTCTAAACAATATCTTTGTTGACATTCATTGTCCGCTTTCTCCTCTGAACCCCTTTTCCTGCTTGTTCACTGCCTGAGAAAATAACAAGAGATTGTGCGTCACGACAGCTTATTTTGAAATATTAAGGCATAGACATCAATCACCAGTCGAATCACGTAAGCCTCATCGCTGGTTAATTTCTTCTTATTGTTCGGCGTTTGGCAAGTAAGTCTCACCTGATGTTGTGGATACGCGAGGGAGTTGCGTTGCAAAATAGGCGAATTGCAGATGAAATTAGGTGAGGTGTACTGCCCATATCCCAAATGATCAGCTTATACTGTCTCCACACCGTCTTTCCAATTTACGGTCCTAGACTCTCTCAAGACGAGCCTTCTTTAAGATCTAGGCTATACATTAAGCGAGTTTCTCTTACAGGTCGCGGAAAATAGCGATGCAAACTCATAAAAAGGCCCCAAGAACGTCAAACCAAACACACTCTACAGTGGCCATTGTACTCTAAGCTGTTGAGCAATTGTTAGGATATTAGAGTTCAAGAGCGGCTGATATTCTGTAAACCGACTTTCAATTTCTTAATGAGGACCCAACCAGAATGCTACTAATATCATGTCTCATGAAAGACCCATTCGCAGCCCATCATGCTCCTGCAAAGACTCGTAGCCATAGACTTGCTATCCAATTCTGTGAGTTGAGCCTCGCCGCTGCCTTGGTCCCAAGTGATTTCGAGAATCTCAGCTCCATCACCGTCACTACAAAGTTTCACGACGAGGACGATCTGCTCTCTACCAGTCCAACTTCGACTCAAGCGAACGATCATACGACCTTGTGGATCTAGATCATCGGCCGAGCACTCCCATCTCTCTTCCATCATCTGCGGCACAAAGCCGCCCTTGAGCTTCTCAAAATCCGCGCCGGTGATATGCATGCCCCAGGGCGCTGTGACGGGATGTTCCATTTGGTATTGGTGCTCGTGGTTAATGGAAGACCTAGGGCTGAGATGAGCGTTGCAGGCTAATGGGGGTCAGTTTTATTGAACTGATAATACCTGATCTTACTTGAATAATGCGAAGCGCATTTAATGAAGTGAGGGATAAACTAGCACAGACGCAGGTAGCTACAGCTGAGAGAAGCTTTGAAGGGGGAAAGTTATAAGGTCAGGAACCCAAATGTTGAAGTGGGTTGTTATCTTGCAGGCGCAATTGAGTAAAATGTAAAAACGATTTGTATCTTTGTTCTAGCTGAGGGTGATGTGGTGTTACCGGCACAAAGAGATTGCTCAAAGAGAAGTGGACCTTAATTGGCAGTATCTTCTTTTTGGTAGCAGTGCCGATAGGACACTTTGGCCGCTTGCGATGAGGCTAAACACTTTTGAAATTAAGAGAAGCCACTAGGGGCGCCGAAGTAAAGGAAGTATGCGACCACGTGCCGTTGACAGCTATGTCATATGTTAGTATGATTCTTAGCTTTGTAGAGAAGGCAGTATGGCTTGCATCATTGAGGGCCGTGTGGCCTTTCAGACTTATCTTTTGAGAACTTCAATCTCGTACATTATTCAAAATATCCTATATCTTAGTTGCACCTTAGTCTTGCTACGCAACCTTTGATTTCATATGGTAAGAAACCCCATTTGGCAATAACTTCTGGCCACTTTCAACAATTGCAAGGGAGAGTGAGCAAGGTAACTTCACGCCTTAAGTTAGAGGCTTCCTTATATTACTTGTTTTTAGCCTCCTATCCTATGCTATCTTTACTTAATCTAAGAAAAGGATATAAATACACTCTTCACTTTATAACAACATTAAATGGTTCTTCCGCTTAAGTTATGTTTCATTCTAAGAGATATGCATACTAGCCAGAGGCTAAGCTTCCCTTCCCTTCCTCATCTTTGCCACACTAGGCCACGATCTCATCGCCCCATCGAACCTTGCCTAGACCAAAGCCAGTACTTTTGGCTTATTTTGCCTTCTGCAATGAACAGCAGCGACAGTAGGGAAGGGTTGAAATGTTACCTTTAAAAGAAGCATACCAAATACCAAATTAGACCAGAATCAAAACCGACTGTTTTGTTTAGCCTACGAAACGATCGAAAAGTTGTTCACAACCATAACAACTAGTCTACCATTTTGCCCAATTTGTCTTATTCCGTTCTCTAACATTTAGGCGGCGCTCTCTCCTCCGTTCTGTAGCAACACCTAATCATTCTCAAATACTAGAAAGAGAAGAAAGCTAATCAAGACGGAAACGCTGCACTTTCAGTTCTTATCTCTATTGGCCTTACACTCTCTATCTATAGTTGCATTTAATCAGCCCAAAGTTCTCTTCGAGTCATTTACCCTCTTCAGTATACATAAATGCAATTCTGACTTAGTCTTTTAACGAGAAACTGTGTCGTTGCCCACAAATATCGAGGAGGGCCTTATAATGAAAGGATAAATAACTAAGCTACATCACCTCTGATAGGAATTAACTTAGGTTTGCTATAATATTGTAGAGTGCATGATGATAAGAGTTGTGTTATCATTGCCACGGCTTTCAATTCTCTGGGATTGAGTGTCATTCGGAACCAAAGATATCGAAGCCTTCCAGCTACCGATATGATTTTGATCAATCCAGCCAAAAGATGCTCGTTTGCTATTGCACGGTGCGTAGCACCCGACTCCCTGATTGAAGACGCGAGCAGACCGCTCACCGAGAAAGACGCGCGAATTCGCCTAAAGTGTCAAAAGGCGTAAAAGCGCCCAAGACCTCCAAGAAGCCGGACGAGCAAGCCCCCAAAAAGGTATCACCAGCAGGGCCCTCGCAATGGCAGGGCGACAAAACTAAAGCCAGCCTCTCTTCAGCCTCTCCAACCACCCCTTGGGCGCCCCCAAATTTACGAAATATCCTAGAGGCACCAGCAAGGCAACTCCTCATGACTCCCAAGCAGGCCTCCTACAAACGCCATGTCCCATCAGCCGCGCGCAAACAGGCATTCCTTCCTACTCCAACGTCAACAAACAGAGCCTCGACCAAAAAGGAAGAAAAAAAGAAGGAGTCCAAGAGTATGCTAACAGGCAACCCCCAACTCCAACAACTTCAGCCCTACCTGCCCATGACTCCCGCCGTTACTTCCAATCTCCGCCTTCCCCCGAAATGGAACCGACGTCAGAGCACATACGAAGAATATCCCTGATACATACCGGGCCGTCTCCAGCGTCGTGCCGCCTCCCCCTGATACCTACTCTATGTCATCTTCCTCACATGGAAACTGCAGGTGAGAGGAATGAATCACATCACACCAGCCAGCAACGCACCTTAATCCCACACTCCCAACACCCCAACAACAAAGCCCCCTCGCCAAAAAAGGGAAAAATAAAACCCAAAAAAACCAAACACGGCAAAAGAGACCGAAAAGTACGAAGGATGAAACCACCCCTCCAGAGGTTCAGTCAATTCAAGGGATGCTCTGCAACCTCATCCATTCCAACTAGGCAACCAAATCCCTGGGAATGGGATTAGACGGTTGGGTTGAACTAACCTCGAGGCAACCGGCGAGGCAGCCAGGCACAGTGGTAATTAATCACCAATCCGATCCTGTGATCAGCCTCACTTCACTTCACCCCGCCTCACAACCAACACTGCACTAGCGCGCGTCTGTCTATCTGATAATCTGGGGTGGGAAAAAGCATGTACATATTTACATACTTACCCACTTACATAGCATACACGCCGCTATCTCCACCCAATGAATTCTCCGCCCCCATTTGCGGTCACCGAGTTTTTGACAGAGGAGAGACGAACCCAGATCTGCGTTTTCCCAATTGGCCAATTGAGTGAGCAGCGAGGCACCTTGCGAATTCATCCCATATTGAAATGCGGGGGTGAGGCGGGGGATCACAATCTCCCTTCCTTCCACATGGCAACCTTCCTTCTCGAGATCTTCAGGATCTTCCCCCTGCCGGTTCGTCAAAAAATGAAGCTTCGGTCACGAATGGAAGGAGTTTCAAATGCATGTCACCAAATTGAGGAAGAAATAAACACTCACATGCTTGAAAATAGCTCTCCCGCTGAACACGTTCGCAAGGTCTTCGTGAGCATCATAATTCATCTACATCATAAAATCATACTTTTGAAGAAAAAGAAAAGTTACATGAGAGGCACACCGCGTATTTGCACCCTCCCGTAGTAAACCATTCATTACATCCAGCGCTTGGGCCCAGAGAACTATTTTAAAGGTATATAGAGGAATGAAGCTCTGGTGACCATCTCACTGGAGAGCCTGGTAGCTCGGGTCGTACTCCATGCATATGTATAGGTGACCATTTCCTACAATATGGAAACACAGATGACATCCGAGGAAACGTATATGTCTGCTTGAACAGATAGGTCGGAAGAAAGAATGATAGTAGCTGGTGGTGAAAAGGTAAGCCGGAGGTTCTTTCAAATATCGTTAGGATACACACTAGTTATATTGCGAATTAGACTGTTCCACCACAGAGAGTGAAATGAAACGCACAATTTGACGGTTCAAAAGTAGCCTAGGAAGTGAGGAGTGTGTAAACCTACAATGGTCAATGTTGATATATGTGCGAAAGGACAGTAGAAACTTCACATCCTCAACGACTATCATTGGATCCGACGAGCTTGGTAAGATGATGTGGCACATCCCTAGTAGCCGTTCTGTCATGGCTTCACAATGGAGCCACCAGGATCGGGAGCGCCTTGATTTGCAGCATAATTGTCTTCATCAGAGGCATTACCAACATCTTCGGATGCCCAAGTTGCAGATCTCCCAACAGTGGTTGCCGAGGCGTATGTGTAAGATCGGGACAGCGGTGTCTCAGGATTTGCTGGCTGGGCAGATACGCATGTTGTTTGAACGGGAGGTTCCACAGCAGGCTCCGATTCAAAAGGCGTAGTCGAGAATTTGTTGCCATTGAAATATATCCATTTACCCAACCCACACAGCCGACACGCAAGCCAAAGAATACGCTCCTTTCGGTCATCGGTCATAGATGCAACCTCGAGGTATTTCTCCTCATCATCGATTTTGTCATTCGAAAACCAATTTTCAGGGTAATATTTGCTCGCCCACAGAAGCCCCCTCATTGCGAAATCCTCCGTAAAGGGACGCACGTCATCCTTAACGGGTAACGGGAATTCGGAGTTTTCGATGCGAGCTGGCGTTCCATAAGGCATCAGTAACGTATTTAGCATCACTGTCAACGCTTGCCACGGAAATTTTGCTTCTAGAAGGCGCATTGCACTCGGATGGCGAGCTATGTAGTATATAAAAACAAGAGTAACGTGAATAAAAGGCAAGACATTTGGGTCACCAATCCTTTCTAGGACAATCTCAAGGGTCGAGTTACTGAGACGTTGTGCACGCTCGAAAGACTTTATTGCAAGGGAGGCTTCATCTGAGGTCGTCCCTGCCATTTGCACGTCAGATTCAGGCGTAGGTGTCAACGTAGCCTCTTCTATCGCTTTCATAAGGGGATTTTCTTTCGAAGCAAATCCCAGAATTGCAACTGCATTAGCTACGGCGATATAATAGCCCTGTTCCATAAATTTTCTCGTAACTCTACCAATTTGGTTATCAAGGAGCCCAAGAAATTCGGTCACGGTAGGCTCAAACTTCTCCATATCCCTATTGGTGAAGAGTAAACCGTGGGCCTTTACAAAGGCAGTATCGAGAGGAGGCAATCTATACTGGCCCTGCGTATTGTCGTGGTTGAGAACAGGCTCGAATAGAGTGAGAATTGATTCCCGAGCTGACGAGAAAGGGATTTCTACACAAAGGGATTTCGAGTAGTAAAAGAGCTGTTGGAGGGCGTTAGGTCTAGCTAAAATAGCAAGGTGATGGTATAATCTGCCAGTCGTAGGAGCCTTGTCTGAAGCTTTTGAGTACCAGTGACGAGCAACCCCTGTCCAGACTTCGCGGTCTCGGATATCGTCATCCTCAATGGCCATTCGATATCTCCCTAGATCGCCGAGGCACTCAATCCACGTATCCTCAAAGGCAGGTACAGTTTCGTAGAGTAAGGCCATCATAGAGTATGCTAAGTAGATAAATGCTAGCATATGATCAAGAGATGCGGGAAGACGATGTCTAAGGAGCTCTAAGAACGAATGTATGCCATGGCGCCACATCCGTGCCGGCATTGCATACTTGCTAGCTAATCGACGAAGCGCGGGGCTTGCAGAGGGATGCTGGCTCGCTAGAAAGAAGTCATGGTGCTCGTGTAGAAGAGTTCTATGGAGAGCGATTAGAGCCTGCCATTGCTCATTGTTAAGTCGCGGTTGAGCTCCAGGGTCGGCCGCCGCGAGAGTGGCTTGTTTGTTGTCGACTTCAATACATTTGGCTTCCACCATAACTAAGCCAGCGTATATACCTTTGACTTCGGCTACCAATTGCTCTTGAGAGATGGGGCGTGTTTCCGGCTGAAGGATGATGTCGTAAGCATCATCCTTTGGAAACGGCTCTACGTTTTTTGTTGATGATGTGTTACGAAGAATGGAAGAGCCGAGGGCTGCTTGGGAATTCTGGGCAGAGTGCCTTTGAGATGATGACTGTTGTGGAGAGGTGAACGATTTACGATTCTTTTGCTGAAGTGCTTGGCTCCTATTCTTCTGCATTTGGATAGAAGCAATGTTGGATGTGTCTTGGAAAGATGATCTGGCAAGGGGACGATCTAACTCCGTCCATAACTGTTTATGTTCAACATGAGGTCTTTGAGTCTCAAAGGGCTCCGGAGTTGCCTTGGATCTTGGCCGTGCTGGGGGAGGCGAGGCTGAAGCTTCGCGAAAGGGGGACCCAGAGCCTGCTGAGATGCCATCACCAATTGCGGCTCTTTTCCTCGGCCCATCATCCTCCGAGGCGTCGTGCATAGCAACATCTTCACTTCGAGATTTATTTATATCCAATTCTTTGAGCCCAGACAGAGTTCTGGAGGTTGGAGGAGGAGCAGGGATATTTAACGGCCGCTTCGACTGTATATAAACAAGAGGCTCTGCGACGGAGCTTTCGTTGTGTGGGGTTTTCCTGGGGTTCTCTTTGGTAGTCCTGAGAAGAGTGTCAGCCTCGTGTCCTGCACACCAAGCTGGCGAAAATAAAAGCTGAAAGACCTGCAAAGGCTTGGAAAAGCTGGGGATGTGGTCATATGGTACAAACATACTTTTTCAGAGCCTCGGCCTCAAATTTGACTCGGAAGGCCTGTTTCTCGCTCTGCTCCGCCGGTATTTTATCTGCATGGGCGTTTTCGGCATGCTTCCACAGCTCTTCAGAGGAGAAAATGATCTTGCGCTCGGGACACTCCGGACAAGCCCAGGTCGGTTTGCTAGAATGTTGGCGTTGATGCTGTATCCAAAGGTCGTTAATACTGGCGGCTGGTGCAGGTTGTTGATTCATTGCTACAGTGACAAAAATGGTGTTTAGCTATACGTCCTTTTCTTTCAGCATTGTGGGGGCCAAAATTGATGGGACTTACCGGGATAGCGACAGGCGCCTACAACTACTCTGAGTACGGCGAATTGGGTAGAAGAATGGACCTTCGATGTCCAATATAAAAAGGGAAGAGTCTTAGGAGTAAGATGTAGACATCTTTATTCTAAACAGAGCAGCCATGTCTTTTAACATCATGAGGCTCTTGTAGCTCGAGGCAAAATGCGAACAATGGCGAACCCCCTCCAAGAGACGATTATGGCTAGCAAACTTGCTAACTCCGTTTGGTCACCGAGAAAAACACGATGAATTTACCCGAATAGGCCTAGACGGGAGTAATTTCAGTTATCCAATTCTGGGTGCGGTTATCAGAAAGGTAGGGGTGGCAGTGAGGCCTGAGGCCAGACGCAGCAAATCAAGCGGGACGAGTATCACGTGGTTCTAGTAAATTGCGAACGCTTGGGGCGCACCGTCCGTCACGTACTATTCAGACGGGAAGGTAAAGACCTGTATCTCTTCAGAGTCAGAAAAAAGGCAGGGCGACGTACAACATCGGCAACGAGATATATATAAAGTAGTAGCATGCCCGAGTAGCTATCACGGATCAGCCCATGATACTTGAGCTATGTAGCATTCAGTCGAGTCGGGTGGCACACTCCATGGGGACATTATCTGTTGTAAGACGAGGAGTTATCAGCCCCCAAAACAACCGCCCCAGAGCCATGTTCCTCGGGTCCATGAATATTGACACATAGCCGAGGGGGGGCGGCTAGACGTGAGCCTCAAAGTAGCCATAGTTCGATTTGCTAGTCCAAACCATAACTCAAGCAGCCCGTAGCTTCCTTCTCGCAAAGCAAGGCTTTTATAAATTCCTATCGTGCCCGGCTTCTTCTCTAGTTATGTTATATGCTTTCAGCCACGAGATAGAGTACTGCTAGCTGGCTAGGCGACACGAGCACCTGAAGTGGACTAACTAATCCTATCCTGTGCGAGCGATCGGATGGAGCCCACAACCGCACGGAGTCGTCAGATACAAGTCAGGCTTGAGCCGTCTCAGCGGGCGCCGATTGCTGAGGCTGGCTCAAAAGAGCGAACTGAGCCTCCCTTAAGCGACCCCCTATTCAAGGTAACTTCTCTCCATTCTTTCGAGAATTGCTGCTAATCTTGCTTCAAGGACTTGTGATGAATGGATAGCGATTTTTCGCTTATTGAAAGGGGTATATGAGGTTTGGCCAACCAAACGTGTTTCCGGGGTTTAGCGCCGACTTTTGTTGGTTGTACGGCCTTCGGGGGGCGGTTTTCAAGTCCTATATCCAGCTTGCTGGGCTGGGAACGGGTTGGAGATTAACAATGGGTAATTCTAACCAAGCAGAGTATTTGGGCGGAGTGGTGGTGATGCAGGAAAAACCCGACCTATACCCTATGCTTCGAGGCCTAAGCTTCGAGGCTCTAAAGTGCATGCATACTATGCCCAAGCTCTACAGAAGGCAGAGTGCCACCAACATTTCCCAAAGGCATTGATAACGCTCCGTTTGCGACGGTGATTGTCTACCTGCAGATGCTATGCTACAATCTTCATTCCCTTAAAAGAGGCCCTGCAGCCTCGAGTTCCCACGCCTCGACCATTTCACAGTCTATTGGCAGTCAACCCCACCTATTGCATCCTATTGACTGCTCTAACCTCGGAGGAAGCACCGAGATTCCGTACGGTTTTCAATGCATACACAATCTTTTCGTTCGGGCACGTAGGGTAGCATAGCAGGATGCATTAAGACCCTTCAAGACGAAGATAACGTGTGTCGCATGCTGTCGGACGCAAGATCTTCATCAACATAACTAAAGCCTTCGAATCGCTTGTCTTCACAGGAGGCAAGAATGAGGCTGTCGAAATACTGATCTCGTGGCAGCTTTGTATCAATTATCAGCCATCCAACCCAGAGTTGGTACCCATCGAAGATGTCACCCGCGGCTCGTGGACTACAATTCTTGGTTGAGAGCTGCTGGGCGCCAAATCTGGGCAAGAACTACCATCAAGTCAATTCACATCCCTTATCACAGCTACTCTCAAAATCCCGCCTTCCCAGTCTCCCTAGATGCTAGCATTCGCACTCAACCTGGCTTCTACAGGACTCAAATTTCGGGACCTTTAATGAGCCTGGCCCTACCACTTGGCGGCAACCCAGCCCCCTCTCTTCATAAATCAAGAACTTCCAATGAGGCATCCAGAACAGTATTTTTGGTCGCATTCCCCAGTTTCAGATCAGCTAGACAGCGCTTTCTCTTTGTCTTCTTTGATTTGAGTTTATTTTAGAAAAAAGGGGCACCTCGGACAAATATACAAGGTTGTTGTCCCCGCAAAAGTACAGACGGACGCTGTCTGCGCCTATGCCGCGTGGTTTAGCAAGTACTGCTGTAGGCAGCAGTTTAACGAACAAACCTCTGGAAAGTTAGATCTGTAGTATCTGCATTTTAAACTTCTATTTTCAAGAGAGTGGCATGGGGCAAAAGACAACAACGAAATGACAAGCAGTTGCTTGGGGCCAACACTTATAAGTGATCTATCAGATCATCATGAATCATCAGGTCTATGGATTGAAACGCTACAGTCTTTTTGTATTCGCTGTAAACCTGTGTTTAAACGTTACGTTTACCATTCTAAATTTATAAAAGTCCAGTAGCACAAATCTTATTTCAAAAATGGCCTCCTTGATCTTACCTGCAAGGCATGAAAAGCTCGGCTTTTCTACAAATCCAGTACCTGTATACTAAGCCATTTCCTCCGCATCTCCTCAACTGCCGCATAGCACCTACCCATTTCACCGGTCGTGGGAAGCCAGTCAACGACCTCACCGGGCTTATAGACGTGCGGAAGCAGCATCTTGCCCTCCCATTTATTATCTCCCTTGCTTCTAAAAACACAGACGTATCTGTCGGTTCATGGGTCGCGAGGAACAAATCCTCGAGCGTGAGAGGTTCGATTTGGGAAGCCTTGTAATCGCCTTGTTGCATACAGACGAATGTTTATAGAGACCACACGATCTCAAACAATGGTATCCAACATAGAGATCAGACGTGCATAATCACGTGATATATGCCGGCGGTCCATACAAGTACCACGAGCAGTCCAATAGCATAGTACAAAGGACAAAGGTACTCGTCGAAACAAAGTGGCCAAACCAATTAATACATTCCACGCTGACAAGGGTCACCAACCAATTATATGCGAAGAGATAACTCCCTGGTTGACGAAGTAGGGTGGCTAAATGTTGACTTTACATCAGTTGAATACTCTGCAACTTTTTGTTAGTCGTGTTATGCAAGAATCTTTTCCTCAGTAGGTTTGTGGCGTTATGATGTGGCGCACGCAAGATTTGAAGAACTCAAGCTTTCAGTGGGCGATCAGTGGCGAAAAGCATCGCTCTCTCCGAAGATGAATCATCAGTAAGGCGAAAAACTTCAAAGAATAACCAAAAAGGTTTCATTTTCTTATCGTTATGGCAGGGATTTCTCATCATTGCATACATAACAAAATTTTCACATTGCTTTAAGTTGTCAAATTAGACGATTAATAACACTCCTTTAAGCGAGAGAGAGCTCCAAATAAACCAATCATTCTCCGAGACCAGTAGGAGGGGAAGACCAAGGAATGTCCTCACTCTAGCTATACTTCAATTCCAACGAACTTTTGCCCCCATTCTTACTATAGGCCCGATTGCGTTGTTTTACGGGACGCCTTCATAGATCGCCAATGCTCCTGCAATGCCGATGGTGATCTCTTTTTCTACCTACCACCATTGAACTCCAACCACTCCTAAGCTCCAAGGTTCTAGAATATCATACTTTCCTTGCTTTCGACATGATTTGTTACTCGAGCCAAACGACTGGCTCTTACTGCTACCAACCCCAGCTTTGCTTGCGTCAATGCTTACTCGCCATGTGTTCAAGTACACCTATTAAACCTTTGATCTCCTAGCAGGCACACCACTTTCCGACACTCTTCCTAGTTTAAACTCGGTGACTGGGTACTTCCCTATTTTACTAACACATGTCAAATGCCAGCCTCGAGCAAATGGTAGCCCAAGAACCATACAAGAAAGGTCTCGTCGATGCCGGCATTGTCTGAACCGCATTTGACTCACAGAAGTCTCAAGAGCTGAAATGATGGATGCCACACGAGGTTTGCCATGAATGTATTCTCTGTCATCCGCCCGTCCGCCTCGCAGGCGAGAGATTTGCTCCAAAATGGTATCCAGTCTTGTCCTCCTCCTTCGCCGGTGCCTAATACTATCCGCCACAAACAAATGCCAGCTCAATGACTCGAAACTGGGCATTCGTGACGAGTAAAAATCTATATGCTATAGAGGCATACAAGTACTCGTCACCGGGTGTCAGAGTTGTCGCCTTAACATCTGGTTTGGGTGAGATTGTAACATCAGAACTACCTTCCTACGCCCTGGGTGTTGCATTGCCTAACGGCAAAGAATTCAACACCTATGGATGAGAGACTCGGTGACAATGATCATGGTGAAGTGTTGATTGCTCTTGTGCCCTTCGAGATAAAATTGTTTGATTGAGTTGTCTCATCTCTACTTTATATTTGCCGGATGGGAGATTTGCGTTCGTATCAGAAATATTGAGGCGGGCAGCATAGGTAGATGAGAGGTAGTACTTCAATAGTTTATTAAATGAACTAGGGGCGGACAACACTAATGCATCTAATCGGCCTTGAACAACGAAGCTTTAGAACTAACAGATCCAAGAGGCGTGAGATGAAGTGTTGTTAAGACTAAGAAAGCTTGATTTAACGTCGCGTATTGCCATCTATTCGGTATAAACAATTTGCTTATGAAAGCAAAAAACGCGCAAAATAAGCATTGTTTAGAAATTGGGAATAATTAAAGTCTCCTACTATAGATTTGGTAAATTATGTACTACTATGCTCCAGCCTCGCTGGTGACCTCGGGCAGACATTGTGATATAGCAAATACAGATACTGGAAAAGGTCCTTTTAGAGGAAGTACAAAATCCCTCATGATCCCGTTATTCCTGGCTGTTGCCCGACTTCTTCTAAGCTCTGAGGAGAATTTTGTGGTGTGTAGTACTGGAATATGCCTGAAGCTGAAGAATTTCTCCTTAACCCAATCGTTCCCAAACATCTCGTGTTTACTTGCGGCCCTTTCTGCCCGAATACAACTTTGGAATATGATAGAATTCTGAACGCAAATATTGAAAAATAATGAATCATGTTTTTGTAACTGAAGGACTGATCTCGAAATCCTGTGCCTATGTTAAGCATATAAATCGTTTTGCTTCGAAGAATCGAAGTAGTATGATGGCGCTTTCCCTTCCGTGTTTCTCCGCATAATTGAAGTTACACAGGAGTTGTGTAACAACTCCTTGTGACCTCAAATGATTAACATACTAATCTGCGAAAGCCCCACATATCTGGCACAATGGATATGATGTTATACAACAGCATATGCGTAATACCATACTTTGTCGTTCTTCCGGTTCGTACGGTTGAATTAATATCTACTCAAACCGCATCGCGAAAACAGAATAAACGCTTCCTGCCACCTGATAGAGGAGAGACCTTCGGCCTTGGAAATCTTTGCCCATTTAGGTAGTCTTTAACGGGAGATGTGAGGGGGGGGTGGCTTCTGTGATGAACCGTCACCCACATATTTTCCGAGAGACGGAAGGGAGACCAGAGTTGTAATTCAGCAGTATTACTTTGACTTATATCTCGTGTATGATTTGAAGGTTTGCCGACAGCCTATACTATACAGGCTCACAGGCATAGAACAGCTTAAGTGTCGATAGTTTGGTCCCCTGTCCCCAGGCTTACGAATTATACTTAAATATGACGACACGATATAACAAGTATCCAACAAAAATGAATATTTCGACATTGTAGATTTAACAAGAACCAGGCTTGATTTAACAGAGCGTTTCATCATGTTTTGAGAGCCGTCTTCTTCTTGTCGTCATGAATATCGCTCATCCATCGCCGGATACCCCTTGAGGTAGCAAATAGAAAAATGCAGTAGATGCCCGGAACGAAAATTACAAAAAACACAACGCATTTGTTTCCAACAGCAACTACAACAAGGCATACTCATAGCTGCAGAAAACAATGGCTCTCTTGGTAGATTGAATGCATGCAATAAGCCACAACTTCGCCCTGAGACCAACCGACTCACAAATTATATTCTACTTGCAGATGCAGCAAGGCGTTTCAGTTGCTAATTTGTACAAAAATCAAGAACATAATTTAAGTCAGGGCTTGCCGGAAGCCGGCTTGCAACATTTGATGATACGATTGTGAAGGTCCACAACACCCTCGATCATGTCGAGTATCGGATTTCTTCTATTAAAAAACATGGATGGAGGATTCCATGCATCACCAATCTCTGCTCCTAGCACTCCCCTAAAGCCCAACAAATGAACCAGGTACTGTGCATGGATCACAAGCTTGCAAAGACGTTGCTCAAAGCGCAATCTCAAAGCGGAAGAAGCTACAAGAATCAAACCAGCAAGGAATAAAGCCAAATCCGTGATGAGCGAGCAATGTCTGCAGACGGAAACCATTTGCGTGAATCGGGACTGACTGATGAGAAGAGAGAGGGCAAAACAGAAGCACAACATTGGCTTGCAATGAATACGATTTTATCTAGCTTCGAAATGTGTTCCATGTGACAAGAAAAGTATAGGAGTGAAGGACGAAGTTACACTTATCGGAAAGATGAAGCTTGAAAGTTTGGGATCTGGAAACAAAGAAACAAGATCAGCCATCATCCACGGTGGAGACAGAGCTCGAATGCCCTTACTCAGCTATTAGGTAATAGAACTATTCGGGCTTCACATGACTGCATATTTTCCCTTCATGGTTTACTAGTTTCAACACTCCATTTGATTTACAAGTAGAGACTTTCAATTGTTCTTTTTTAAACTTTACACGTTAGTAATGTTTGCTGAGGTACTTGTTCTACTGCTTTAACTACTTCCAATACGTTTCTTTAAAATTTGTTTATGAATTATGTCATCATCTTATCTTTCCAAGGACTAAAAGATGTGTCATCGCACCTTCTACTTCTAGTTTAAGGCAAATAGAAATATACAGGGCGGACTGTCATTTGAAGAGGAAGAATAGCAGTCCTTTTCTTGCTTATTTTTATCTGCTTAGACATGAGATTTACTATACCCATTTCACAATAATCAAAATTTCGTGCCAAATCTAAGCTTTGCGTGAACTTCTCTGGGAGATCGCTAGTCTAATGACCTTTGTCTTGCCATTATCTGTTAAGAATTGAATATTGGCTGTGCTCGTGTACCTAAGAGTATGTCGACATCGTTGAGACAGCCCTACACTTACAGTGACACTTCTCCAGAAATCCAGAAGCCAGGAGAGAATAGAGATGTAGGATACAAAGAGGGTGAGAACTCTACAGAGGAATCAAAGCAAGACCATGTGCCAAAGAAGCTCCAGATTGAAAGGATATGTATCATTTGTAGCTTCAACGCTCTTATTATTAGCTTAACCTTTCTGCTTCTGCTTCTCATATTTATATTTGTAGGCTTCTTCCAATACCGATTTCAAAGCATACGCTAGGCCATCGGCATAGAACTATTGCTAATTTTAAGGTACCGTTGACATATCCGGATCTTATTGATGCGAAACTCGAGGACCTTGTCAAGGGTCTCGAGAAGGGAGCATGGACTAGTGTTGATCTAACAAAGTAATGGCAACCTCCCCCCATTTTAAGAATCAAATGTTAACATGTCTAGGCTTACCTTTTACGCATTGAAGAGACGAATTCTCTGCTCCATGCTGTTACTGAAGTCAATCCAGACGCACTTTCAATCGCAGCCGCTCTTGATGAAGAGAGAGCTTCGGGAACAATCCGAAGCCCGTTGCATGGTATCCCGATGTTAATCAAGAATAATGTTGCAACAAAGGACAAACTAAACAATACTGCTGGTTCCCACTTACTTCTCGGTGCTACAGTGCCTCGTGATGCCACTGTAGAGACCAAGCTGCGGGGGGCAGGCGTCATCATTTTCGGAAAATCTAATTTGTCCCAATGGGCATATTTTCGAAGTTCAAACAGCTCCAGTGGATGGTCGGCTCATGGGGGGCAAGTTCTTGGAGCATATCACATAAAACAAGATCCATGCGGGAGCTCATCCGGGAGTGGTGTAGGAAGCTCAATTGGCCTGGCTTGGGCTTCCCTTGGAAGCGAAACAGATGGCAGCATAGTGTGTCCTGCCGCACGCAACAATATTGTCGGCATTAAGCCCACGGTTGGCTTGACTTCGAAGTCTTTGGTGATCCCTATATCAGAACACCAGGATACAATTGGTCCCATGGCTCGAACGGTCTCGGATGCTGCTCACATTCTCTCCGCCATTTCCGGTAAAGATGAATTAGATAACTATACGTTGGCACAGCCCTGGGATGTCCCTCCGAACTATGCTCTGGCTTTGTATATTTCTAGTCTCAAAGGAGCTAGAATTGGTGTACCGCGAAATGCTTTACTTGCAGGTAACATTGGTCAGCTAGTTATGGATGCCTTTGAAGTTGTGGTTCAAGTTTTGAAAGATGCAGGAGTGACAGTCATCGAAAATGCAAACTTGGATGCATGGGAGGAATTTGAGGCTGACTACCGTAACCCCTTTGGAAACAATAGCATGATTCTCCACGTTGATTTCTTCTCCAACCTCCCCGGCTACCTCTCACAGTTCACATCAAGCCCTTACAAAATTGAAGGCCTTGCAGATCTTCAGGAACTTACGCAAAACTCACCTTCTAAGGCTTACCTCCAATGGAATACCGCAATCTGGGACAAGTCTCTGGCATATGTTTTACATAATTCAGATATTAGATTCTGGCAAGCATATCAACACGTTTCATACCTTGGAGGAGAAGGTGGAGTGCCTGGAGCCCTAGCAAGGCATTCTCTCGATGCGTTGATACTCCTGAGTGATCTGTCGTCGGGCATCGCTGCTGGAGCTGGGCTGCCACTTATTAGTTCGCTAATGGGGTTTCCATCCGGGACGCAGCCGGGAACCCTGTCGCGAAAAGCAAATTTTGGGGTTTGGTTGAGAGTGGACCTGGAATACCGTTCGTCGCCCCGACCTGTATTTTTTCAAAAATACTCACTTGTGATAGGTTTGGTTTGTCGTTTATGGGTGGAAAATGGTCTGAGGAGAAGCTTATTGGACTTGCATATGCCTTCGAGCAGAGGACAAATTTTCGAAAAAAGAAGAAGCCATTGTTCCTGCCCAAGACTCAGCTGAGGGATACTGTAAAGACCTAGATCATCTGTTGTATGCAGGAAGGCTTCGGCTGCCAGGCTGTATCATCGATGGCTACTTTTTTGTTGAGCCTGCATATAGCGAGCCTCGCCTTTTAATTATGCCCAGCGCGTTGACTAGTGAAACCATTGTGGGAGAAACTTTCCCTTGATAACCTAAAAGGAACCTTTCGGCTAAGGAAGGTAACCTGAATATTTCCTCAAGGTCCATATTTTCTGCAGTTGTTAAGTTTGCCTTTTAAAGGATCAAGTTGTCACTGAGTCGTGTCGGTTAGATATCACTTAGAATACACTAAATATGCAGGTCACACCGCTCCTTTTCCCTCGCCTACTCCTTGAAAGCACTGAAAAAGTAGGCGTCCGATAGTCGGATGTAGCTCTAAGTCATGAATCTGGTGCCGTGTGACATGTCAAAGTGATGCTTCTGAGGCAGTCCGCTTGTGTAAAGTAGCGGACGCGTTTTGTATCAAACACTCCGGATTTTACCTTTTAATAGCAATTAGTGAACGATCCTCAGATCCATCCCAGGTAGCCACGGGATCGGACTTTCCCCTGGATCGGTAGATCCAACCCTCTCCTGGGATTTTGATATCATGTCCCCCAGCCCCAAATACTGCGAGGCGATCACCGGATAGAAAGAGAAGGATAAATTCCGATCACTACCGTTTCAGAAGAGATCGAGGATGATTAGCAAGTTTGGCTATTTTAACTACAACGTGATGATTCGTTCCCAGGAGAAACATTGATCCTGAGACAAGGGTACATACATGAAGCAACAGCGAGCATGACGGCGACCGCGCATAGATTTGCTTTTTGGCCAAGGTAGATTGCAGGAGCCGAGCGGTCCGGGTTTTCGGGCAGGCAAGCGCGGGCGGAAGGAATCCCGGGCTCCCGGGCTAAATATCTGTTTCGATAACCGGGTTCGGCTTCAATATTCGGGCCCGTGCTAGACGATTGCCTCACAGCTTTGCTATCTTATGTAACGCGGCGTTAGGCCAAAATCGAAAATGCATAGGGTAGCATTGGAACTGCAAGAAGGAACTCCCTTGGAAGATAGCAGACGCCTTGTGCGGGGTATTTGTTCACAAGGCTGGAAGAACAAGTCAAGAAAGGCACAGGCCACCATCATCCCATTCTTGAAGATCTGAGAATGTAACGTCAGGCTCTCCTTGGGACATCATCGTAAAGAGCATGGTGGAACATATAAGTCGAGATGCAAACCCGAAGGAAAAATGACAGGAAAAGCAGTCCATCGTTGTGCACGAGTGCCCAATCAGGCCGTTAATGAAGCCATCTTTCTAATCATTTCAACGACCTCCATCCCAACAACTTCCGCCGCCAGTTAACAAACCGCTACTTGCATCCACAATTATAGATAGAAAAAGAGGCAGATTAGGCAACCGCACTAAAGCCTCACTCTTGAGAAGTCTAGAAGCTTTTTCATTTCAATCAAGTCTTCTCTATGCAGAAGCAACAGAAAGAAGCATCTCATACGTCTCTTTACGAATCGAATATGCACGGTTGGAATCGCTTACTTACTACTATCAAGGCGTGCAGCCCTGTGCTGCACTTCACTACTTTAGAAACATAGAGAGTCTAGTCTCCCTCAGCCTGAGCTTAACGTTCACTAGTACCCCACGAATAAGCACGTGGAATAGGATTGCCAGATGACCAGGGATAGTCTCACCTTCGAGGTTATCAGGATGTTCTCGGGTGATATCTCAGCTATCTCAACTTTCTAGATACAATTTAGCCAGAGATCATACGCCCCAGTCAGAAGCCTTGAGAGGGAAATGGTCGTTGTCTTGGTGGTGGTGGGAATCCGTCTTTCATTGGAATATGAGCACTTTTTTATCAACCTCGTGGTTTTTTCTTGCAACTCGTCATATTCGGAGATTCGGAGAGTTTTGTCTCGTGTATTATATTCCACGAGAGCATCTTGCAGGGTGGATCATCCCACCCTCTCCAGACATTCTTCGGGCTGTTTTTGTCCTACTTACACTGGAGCTGGGCGACGTTGAGATGGGAATCTGAGTACATTTTCCATACCTTTCCGATAGTACCCAGAGGCATCAGAACTACTTAGAGAAGGCACTCTCCATGTCATCAGATGTACGCCAAGTATCCAATTGGGGGCCAATAATCGTAAGAGAGTCTGAAGTTTAAGAACGTGCTTATCTTCACAGGAGAGTAATTCGCTAGCCTTTCGGCAAAGATGTTCAGCTCGGTGCCTAGTACTTGAATAGCAAGGCTTTGGTAAGTGTCACTCGCGCCTTTGACATTTCCTTCTCAATGCAATTAATCGACTTGAGCAGGATGAGTCAGATAGAATTTTTTGCATCTCCAAGCTAGGCCAGGTCTGACAATTGCCTACTCTCGGGTTCGGCTTACCCCGCAGGGCAAGATGATGAATGACGGAATTACTAAGAGTTTAGCTTCTCAAGGACTTTATATTTTAGCCGCAGGCAGAACATTAGAGCTTCTCTTTTTGGCCAGCCTTACAGCAACGACATTTGCAACTCGGACCGTGCCGAAATTAGGTGAAGAGTAGGAGGAGGATGCCTCCTTTCCGAGAGTGGGCGTGAACTCCAGATTTGGAATATGAAGGCCAATTCTGGTACTGAGACAATATCAACAGCCGATGTTCAAAACCTGGAGATTTTATGATTTAGAATCTATGGAGAGCCGAAATCTAGAATGGAAAAGAACGTCATAAACTTAACTATAAACTCTTATTAAGAGAAATCATGACAAGAGCTCTCGGCCTTCTTGCTATTTCCTCCATCATGCTCCTCTCTCCCTTATCCTTTTACTCCAAGGACTCCATGACAAGCGAACAAAGTTCTGAAATGGGCTGCTGGAATTCACAAACGTGTCTTATCAATGGCTTTACGTTACTTCATTATGAGCTATCTTCATGACAGCGTCAAGATTTTTCCACTAATAAGATCGACGAACCAAGAGAGATTGATTAACATCAGCGATTCGGGAGTTGGTTTTGTTCAATGTTTTGTTGCGGCAACAAAAGAAAAATACATAAAAATACCATGAAGATTCTCTCAATTATACCCAAGAATCAGGCTATGGAATTTTGTATGATGTTGCTTTAATATTTTATATCATTCACGGTTCACCTAAGATTTACTCCGTCGTTCCTTTATAAACAGCATTACTGTTTACACTTCTATTCTATAGCACTGCATAAAGGTTTCATGTAATAAAAACTTCACTGCAACCTTTGTAACTGGAGGATAGCATGTTCATCTTCTCCATACAGCTGTAATTTTTCAAAGCTTCCCATTCCCATCATAGCCGATTCTTATTTGCAGACCTCGCCCATTCCCTTCTCTTCTAAGACTTAGTATAGCAAAAGGTTACATTGTAGCCCCAAGCATGCATTGCAGCAATACCTCATTCTTCACCGGAGAAAGACCCAGGTGGAATCTAGGTCGTGTCATCTCATGTCCAGTTTAAAGGCTGATCTTCTTGAAGAATATTCTCGTGCCGAAAGGCAAGGTAGCGGTGCTTGGATTTGAAGTTTAGAAGTCGTCGATGCCGAAGGGAGGTTTTCGAGTTATAGCTCGTCTTTGCATAGCTCAATTGATAAGGGGAAAATCACCCGCAAAGCCGTGTTTAAAGAGATGTCGGAGGGAAGTGTCTTTATGTTGTGTTAGTATACTATTGGCGGAATGTGCAGGACGTACTGAGAAATAAAGAACACAACAAAACTCGCATCAAAGCTCTACAGCGAGCAAAGGTTTATCTTCTTTTAACATACTCGAGAAAGCGTGTCTACTCTGGATTTATTATGAGATAGCTAGGTTAGTTAGTTTTTATTTGGAATTTCGATTCTCTATTGGAACCTAAAAGTGACAAGACCTCTGGCCCGAATGATTGGTGTCTCCGCGCGAGTGTGACAATTACTATACTTTGAAGAGTAAGAGGACTCAACCTGACCTTCAGCAAATCCGTCACTCCAAAATAGAAGCAACAAACACTAGAACTGAAAAAAATCAAACATTATTCCTCCCCTCCCTTCTCAGATCCTCGCTTACAATAACAAACCTCGCCTCCGGCCGGGCCCCCTCCCCTCGAAATTACAAATAACAATATAATCACACAAACCACATCTCCAAAAAATCCACGCAGATCTCATCTCTCTCCGAAACATCACCTTCCTCCTCGTGTTGCCTCGTTCTAGAAATCCATGTTGAAGCTGAAACTTAGCATGCCCAAGTATACATACCAGTCCACGTATGTATATGTGGACTATCGGGGCTGAGCAAATTCGTCACTCTATCGTCGCTCGACTGACTGGGGAGGATTCTTCGGCATTGGTGCTGGGGAAAAAAAGGCAGAAGAAAAACGGTGCTTGGTGCAACGCCCGGAAAAGATGGAATCTGCGGCTTGGTTGCCTTACGTGGTAATAGTTGATGCTGTTGATGACATGAGATTCCTGGCGACGTGGACATGGGGGCTTTGCTTATTGACTGGGGACGTGTGCCTTACTTCTTTTTAAGGCGAAAGAAGGATTTGAAATAGAATCATATCAGCAGAGGGGGGTTGGTGGGTGAGAAGTGGGTTGGGATAAGATGGGGAGGCTGCTGTAATACCGTCAGCAAACAAATGAGTAATTCCAATTCGGATTTAAGAACGCAGAGAGAGTTTAGGGGCACGGGTCGAGGCCTGTAGATAAATCTCGAGGTGTTATTGCTAGCAGCAAAGTCGTAGGAGCAAGCAAACGAGAGTACTCTTAGTCAATTGTGACATGGAGGGGGTATTCTTGATGGGTATTGCATTTAGATCTCCTATATAGCGAGAACATAATCTCGCAGATACTTAGAGATAGAGAGCTTTGAGATCATCTACATCTAAGCAATAGGAGCCTCAAAAACTAATGAAATGCTATCATCCCCAGCAGTGATAATTCTGGTTCCATCGCCTTGCACAAAACCTAAAACACCTCCACCCTCCCCATCACCCCTATGACCCTTCCATTCCGCTACAAACCCAGAGTTCGCTATTCCAGTTCCACCCCGCGTATCCCATCTTCTAACAACGCCGTCCATCCCGCAACTCGTCAATAACCATCCACCCGTCCTCGAGTTCTTCACAAACTCCACTTTCACAACGCTGAAATCTTCATGGGCCTCTTTGATATGCCGCCTCACTGCGAATCTGTGTGCAGAGTCGTAGAGCGCAATGCTACCATCCACACTTCCCGCAGCCATTAGCGTTAATGGGGGAGGAGCGAAAGCTATTGTCTCAATACCATCCCCTTGTGCTTGGAGATCTGCTAAAATTTGTCCAGCTTGGCCAGCAGAAGCAGCATTCCCCGTAGCCTTTCCACCAGCTTGTTTCCCTCCTTTAGCTTTGGAAGGAGCGCCGGAACCTCCTCTCCCAGCAGGAGCAGACCCAGACATATCTCCGCCCAAGCGTGGTAGCCCAACGACTTTAATAGACCCACCCGCTCCTCCAGCCACTACAAATGCTCCAGAAGGTGCAATAGCAACACTGAAAAGCCCGCCTTCAACCGCAAATCTCTGATCAAGAGATGTAAGTCCAACAACGTATGCTCCCCCTTCTCCCTGGGTGAGACCCGCCGCCGCTGCCTCTCCAAATACATCCCAAACATACAAGCTCGACTCCTCGCTCACGGTGGCAAGTAACTTCCCATCCGCACTCCACGCCCCCGCCGTACAACTCTCCGTATGTAAGAAATAGCTCTGCATAATCTGCAACGGGGCATCCTTTGACGAAGAATCGATCGTATATACCCAGACGGAACCATCATTCGCACCTAAGGCGAAGGTATTTGGAACAGTTGGATTTGGACATGCTGCTATCCAGTTGATTTCCTCGACCTCTTGTACTTCACCTAGAAACTTCCACGCCCGTCCCGTTTGTGCATAAGCCCTCAACCTCCCATCCAGACCACCAGACACGAGGAACTCTCCTTTAGGTAATGTGAAGGCAAGAGCGTTTATCGAGTCCGTATGTCCCTCTAACTTAAATATCGGAGCTAGACTTTTCCTCTCTACTCTCTCATCTGGCGCAGCTTGATAACTGGCTGGCAGAACAGGAGTGTCTTCAGGCGTAGAGTCAAATATATATCCAATTCCTCCTGCATCATCTCCTTCACTGCCTCCTGTAGCCACTATATTCGGAAGCAGAGGATGCTGCGCTATGCAGAATATACTGTCTTTGTGCAGGTCAAAGTGCGCAGCAGAATCGTTCTGTAATTGAATCTCTTGCATGATATCGTCTTCTCGTCCTTCATATTCGTCTCCAGAATCCATCGCTGCGTCTTCGTCGTCGATGATTTCTTCTGCGGCGTCATTGGGATCAAGCATTTCGGCCTCGTCCTCTTCTCCTTCGAAGTCGTGCGCGGAAGACATTTTTGGTTGGAGAATATCCAGAATTTGGGGGATTATGTATTGAGAGAGTCAGAGAAGATCGTCTAGATTTGAGGAGTTTAAGTATGAAAGGTGTGTGGTTCTCCTCTCTTCGAATCTGCTTTATAATCTGCTTCGGGTGCAACTGGTACAACCTATATTTTTTTTTGTCAGCGGATGCACGGGCCTTCTTCTAGCCTCACTATGTGTTTTCAGCCTTACCCCTCTTGACCCCTCAGTAAAGGCGCTAGGAGTCTATGGAAGAGAAAAACTCCAAACTCTTGATCCATTTTACTAGGTAGTTTAAGTTTGTGGCATCTAGCGTGTTGATAGCAGATTGTCTAACAAGTTAAAATAGCAAACCACAAAATAAGAATTCATCTACAACCTCGCACCCTTAGCCCTCCTCGCCTCCTTCTCCTTATCCCTCAATAACCTACGCAATATCTTTCCGCTAGGACTCTTAGGAATGACTTCCACAAACTCCACACCTCCTTCTAGCCACTTATGCTTTGACTTATGCTCCTTAACCCACTTATAAATAGCTCTCGCAACCATCCTATCGTTCTCTTCCAGGCCAACCGATGAAGACTTAACTACAAAGGCTTTCGGCACTTCCCCCGCTCTATCATGTGGTATGGGGATCACTGCACAATCCGAAACCGAGGGATGGCTTAGGATATGAGCTTCTAATTCCGCTGGTGCGACTTGTAACCCCTGCAATCCTTTCATCAGTAATGGCGTTTAAGCTGATTTCAGAGGTAAGATTTCCACAGACCTTGACCTTAATTAGCTCCTTAATCCTATCTACGATAAAAACATGTTCATTCCCCGATGGAGCTTTTCGGAACACAGCTTCATCACCAGTCCTCATCCATTTGTCGCCTCCATCTGTATCATCCATAAAAGTCTCCAAGTTAGCTTTATCGTTATTCAGATAACCGAGAACAACCGATGGGGACTGAACAACCAGTTCGCCTGGTTGATCGTAGCCGGTTATCTCGACGCCGTCGAGGGACATAAGTTTGGCTCGACAGTTTGGAATCAGGGAACCGCTGGATCCGAACCAGATGTCATGTTCTGGGCTTGCAGAGATGACTGTGGAAGTCTCGGTCAGACCTAGGGAGAGTTAGTACTAGCATTAGGGGAAGAAGAAGAGATTGGAATATTTACCATATCCTTGTCGAATCTTCCACGTGGGATAAACCTTCTGGATATCCTCGGCCATTTCCGCACCAAGAGGAGCAGCCCCTGTGAAAATAGCTTTGACACTGCTGAGGTCATATTTTGAACACTCTTTCGGGTTCTTGGCTAGTAGGATGATAATTGGTGGAACCTGAAAGGAATTAGTTTTGTCATTATCTCATCAACCAAGCTGATAACAAACCAAGTATAATGTCTGAATCTTTTGGGTTTGGATAGCCTGAAGAAAAGTTGAAAGCTCAAACTTAGGCAGAATAATAACTCCATCTCCTCGGAAAGTGCTCGCCTGTGCAACGACAACCAAACCATAGATATGGCTGAGGGGTAGAAGTCCTAGCACTACTTCCATCTTATCGCCCTTTCTCTGATTCCGAGCTAGCCTCTCTTGTGCCTCTATTTGAAGAACGTTTGCGATCACATTTCGGTGACTAATCATGACTCCTTTCTGTGACCCAATTCCGTTAGTCAAACATTTTTCATAGATCAAACTTAAGGTCCTAGCCAGAAGTTACTGACTGGTAATCCAGAAGTGCCACTGGAATAACAAAGATATGCAGTTTGCCTTGCTCCTTGGCCTTTGTCCCACTTCAAAGCGTCCAGCTTTGGCAGTTTGCTTCCTTCCTCAATCAATTGGCCAACTGTTTGGTACGGAAGCTGTTTCGTTCCTGAAAATTCCTTGGGCATTTCTAGGATGTATACTCGGTTTCTTGGAATGCCTGCAGCTTTGGCAGCTTGTAGAGCAACATCAAGAAGCGGTATACACTGTTTGCAATAGTTAGCTGATTAGACTTTGTGCTTGCTCATCGAACTAACTGTAAAAAGAGTCTTTGCGCCTGAAGATTTGAGTTGGAACTCAAGCTCGGAGGCGGAGTACGCAGCATTTGCAGGGGTAGCAAGCCCATCAAGCCGGTGGGTAGCATAAGCCAAAGTCATGGAATCAACCTGCGAAGGGAAACATATTAGTCAAGAAATTCTTCCTTGGCTATATATACATACGGTGTTCAGTGCGAAAATCCCAAGAACTTTGTCCCACTCGGTGCCTTGATTTGGCTGCCATCCTAATTCTTTTGAGAGCCCTCTCGCCAAGAATTCTACGCGATCAGCCATTTCCTGGTGGGTGTATGTTGTTCCTGAAAGCCCGCAGGTAAATGGATTCTTAGATAATTTGATGGGACATCTGCCATATTTCTCCCCCATCATAAATTCGTAGATTGACACCGTGTCAGGTGGGTCTATATGACAATATCAGCCCCGACAGGTTCCTTCACCCTACTTATGGATTCATATATCTTAAAGGACAGTCTACTAACCCATCATAAGTGGAGGAGCCCATGGTGGAGGCGTGAACACCATCGTGGAGCCTAACTAATATGAGGTTAAGGAACCGATTGGCCCCGTTTGAGAATCGCAGCGATTTTTATCAAAAAGAGGCAATAGGGGGATCTCTCTACTTAACATATAGATGGGAATCTTTCAAAGAAACAGGCGCAACGTTTGGAAAGAGAGAATCTAACACGCACTGCTACACAACGAAAAGGAAGAAGGAAGAACTTGGAGACATGGAAATTAAATCAGGGGCAATAACACCTCGGAAACTCTAGCCTGTCCCATATCTCGGCAACGCCAGAACTATCTTTGCGGGGTAGTACGCCTAGTCAAATTCTGTACCGAGGAGGTTTGGTACATACATGGAGGGGATGCAGCTTAAGCTCGGGCCACAATTGAAACTACCCCCTCAGAAGCAGAACACCGAATAGAAACGGGGTATATGACTTGGTGATCTACTTGGGATAGATCCCGAGTTACGTATCAGGAATAGAGCTAAGGAATAGCTATTGAAACGTTTCCTAGGGGAAAAAGCTTGCTACTTAGCTAAAGCACTTTGGATCTAAAGGCGAGGGTTTGGGCTTCGAGGAAAGTAAGGGAGGTCGGTTTATGGGCCGGATTTAAGCTTGGATTAAGATAAGTCAGCGAGAGATTTTTAACACGAGAACTAATATAGTCTAGGCCGAGTGAACTAACCAAAGAGAGGAACTAAAATCCGAAAGTTGGACGGGCCTCTTTTCTCTTACCCCTCAGTTGGTCCTTTGTTCGTTTCCCTCTCCATCTGCACATTTTGAATCCTGGGTCTTCGAAGGCACTTTTCCATACCTTATGTGTAACTCATCTCGTATATCCGAGTGTCCGTTGAGTCTGCCATGTCCGGCCCAGACAGATTGTGAGGTGGATTGTACATTGCAGCTCTATCAATATCGTCAACAGCACCAATAGGAAACGACATGGGGCATGTTGGAAGTGTTTCTCCGACAACCGGCCACACTTTCCCAACCGGCGACGCACATTTCGGTCATTGATAAACTTACATTAAACCTTCCAAAATTAGACGAAACGGAGGAGGTTATAAAATATATAGCATTTCTCCACCCGTCTTATTCTCGTTCCAGCTGAGGTTAGCATTTAAGGTAGATGCCGCAAAACCTCGCGCGGGGATAGGGTGGGGAATGTGGGGTTGAAAACAAAGTTCTTATTCATATGCGGCTCTGTCAAGCATGGCACAGACTAGAGTATTCCAACGACAACGCCGCTCAAGGATTCGATATCAGCCGCATGGTATGGAAACAACATTCAAGTATTTGGACGGAATATTGAGGCCGGAGCAGTATGCCTCGAGAGGATGTTCAAATCTCACCAACTAGACAGGGCTAGAAAAATCGATACAATGTCCTCTCAAGGAATTGGAGATTCGGAAGTAAACGCGGGGCTTTCGAGGCGATTGAATATTAGCAGCGCTAATACAACAAGACGGAACTTCGAATGGCTTATCGCGGGTTTTGGAGGCTGAGAAAGACTTTCCTGCGTATTTCCCACCATCAACCTCCCATCGACTAGAAAGGCAACATGAAAGCGAGGCGCGCGATGAGAGACTTTAGCCAGGAAAGATAACCTCACCGTCGTTTTAGCACAGCATGTCTGCTGTTAGGTGAGCGCCCTATGCCTCAAAGGTTCATAACCGTCCACCAGCATCCTCGGCTCGAAGTTTCCTGCATCGAGGGACGCTCTCAACCTTGTATTGACATCCTAGATGTATCAAACTTCCTCCACTCGATTTTTGTGTCTTTTATATCCAGCTTCGATCAGCCCAAGTCATGACCGTAGAACATATGGCCTAGGCTTGGAAGAGAACCCGAGGTGAGACTGCTCCCCTATATACATATATATATATCTGTGGTTTAATAGTCGTATTTCGTTGATGCTCGTGTTCTCGTAGCATGCGCTACTTCCTATGCGGCAGAGTTAGTTTTGAGCATTATCAAATGGTAGTGCGCTCAACAGAAGCTTTGTACTTGCCCATGCAGTTATCAGGTCGTAATCTTTCAACTCTCTTTGCTGCAATCTCGCTTTGAGAATCAAGAAACATGGGAGGGCGACTTTATATCATATCTTATTGTTCCCAAATTCATAATTCAGTTTCTAGAAACAAGACAGAATTCACTCACAGCATATCAAGCATAGAAAGATGCGCATGCTCTTTTGGGAAGCGGGTGAGGCGAAGGACGAGGCTGCCCTAGTTCACCTCTGGTCAGTCCTGGTCGCTCCTTCCTCTTCGGATTTTCCCAAAGGGGAAAGTAGACAGCTTGAAACATCTCGGTTTCCGTACAACTCCCAAAACTATTCTTCACTTCTTTTCCTTTTCTTCATCCTCTCAATTGAACCTTCTTCACTATTCATTCTTCTATTCCTCAGAGATATTCATTTTTCTATTTTATTTAGTCCTTGAATTCACCATCTTCGGAACACGCTCTCATCTTCGGATTTTAGTACTTCGTCACAGTCCCAGTACTTCGTCACCTCACATCTACACTCCTTCTCCACCTCTATACTACCTCTTCACCTTTATTAGCGTCTTATTCAGGGTGCACTGACCAGCCCCGATGGACATAAAAGACAGCTTCTTTCCGACCTTCTTGCCAGCAACAACAACCTCGATCTACAGATCGACAACTTTCTCAACAAGTTGTCTGTCTCCCCATCCTCATACTATATTTTTCAACTTGCAATTCACACATATCTACATCTTTCTTTGAATCCCACGCCAGCTCAGATAGAGCTTTACAAACCATATACCAAACATATCCAAACATATCCAAACACTATCACTTTCGGTCAACCCCCAAGGCCACATCAACAATGGAAACCCAAGGCCACGCTGCTGTTATGGACTCGTCCCTCGATGTGCCATATCAAAATGAGCCCTCATCACCATTGAATACTCTTGGGTCATCTACACCATCGGCACCTGAGACATCTAATGATCTAACTATCCCTAGCATTGACGCCAATGAGGTCTGTACACACCCAGCATATTCTCAAGTTGATCTCCTCATGCTAATATCTGTTAGACTATACTTAATCAAACCGCATCCCCCAACCCTGGTGCTGAGCGTAACTTGGCATTGCGTTTCTCTCCAAACTCGCCAGCTGATCGCTGCAAGATCACAGCAGCCTTCCAAAGTTTAAAGCATGGTGCTCGCCAGGGCCAAACCTCGATTGATTCATGGCTCGTTCCTGTCCATGCCTCTACTTCCTCACCAGCGCGGCCAGTGACCACAAAGGAGCTAAGGACCAGATCATTGAGAAGATGCCGCAGTCGCAATGCCCGTTTGCAAAAGCTTTTCGATTTCGACATAGACTACACAGACGTGGAAACCTACAATCTGAAGCGAGGAGCTAATGACGACGATGCAGAATTCACACCTGGTGATGATGACTCTATTGCTGCAGGACTGCAAGTTCCTGTCGAAGACAAGATCTTCTTTCGTAAGAAGCGTAAGACAAATTCCCTTGCGACTGTGGCCACCCAGTCTTATCATGTCAATGCTCAAGATGGCAAACCTGAACCATATGGCAAACCTCTGCTCTGGGCCTCCATTCGGCAACAACTTTGCGAAACTACCGACTACTACAGAGCCTACCAATCAAGTGCTTATACCCACAATAAGCGTGTGTACGGATTTATGTGTGACAAGGAGGTCACAGATCGTGATGTTTTCACGGATCAAATCTTGATTTCCAGGATGTAAGTGTTTCAATATCTTTTGATAGCACTTGAATCTGACCAAATGCAGTGGCGGCGGTAGATTAAAGAATGCAACGGGTCAGATGGTTCAATCAGGTGACCACATGAAGTCTGCCGTTACTGAGTCCTTCCAAAAGTCAATGGAGGAGTGTATCTCAGTGGCTGTAATTGCAGGTAAGTTACATTCTTCTTTGGTGATTGAGTATACTTATAGATTGGCAGCTCAAGGAAATTACCTCAGTCCATCTAAACTTCCCCATTACTACACGGTCCTGGGCTGGTTCCATGTCACCGATGTCTGGTCTGAGATTATCGATGGATGCAAGACCTGGAAGGCTCGCTTAGAGAAGATTCATCTCGATGAAAAATCCTGGTGGGCACCAAAGGATTCTGAATTCCACCCACCCAACTTTGCTTTCCCCAAGGCTCAGAACCACGAATGCAATAAATGCCATCATGCTAGCAAGACAATCTTCAATGTGGGTTGGGTTTGTCTAAATCCTTCTTGCAAGTCCTATTATGAAGACTTCAATGGGCAGAAGATCGTTGAAAAGGGCTTAGCTTACAGCAAGGCTTTTCTTGATGAAAGAAAACCCTTTCTGGGTACAATTCCTTCTCCTGAAAGCATTGCACCCCCGCTTCCTACCGACGCAGATCTGATCTCAATGGGAGCGTCTGGGGTTGAGCCCATCTGCAAGAGGGGTATTGTTTGCCCACGTTGCCAATGCTGTACCCGTCGTATTGAGTGGCATCAATGGTCTTGTGAGAACAAAGACTGCGATTTCAAATACTCCTTGACTCAAAAGCCGATATCTGCATCAAATGCTATTGCTCAGATCCCTCCTGAGAAGCGTCGCAACACTCCCCCACACACAAAGTTGGACAGTGTTGTCTCAAAGCAAATGATTGTAGGAGCTTACAATTGCCACCAGTTCAGCTTGCCTGATGAGGATGGAAATATCATCGGGTTTGTTTGCGTCTTGAAGGCAAACAAGCAGATCAACGCCCAACGTGATGGCCCAGACGATATTTTCCTGGAAATGCAGAACGGAGATTTCGGGTTGAAGAGACATGCTGCCCGTGCTAAAAACTGTAAGTTAACGCCTGTACATCTTACACTGGTGACTAATGTGATATAGCTACCCAGGAGACCCTCACTTCCCACTGGGCTTCCAATTGGGTGAGTAGACATCTTTGTGGATATAGAAAGGGGTTTAAGCTTACTATTGTTTAGGGTGCTCCTTATAAGTTTGCCGTTGCCACTGAATCCAAGCCATTCGATCAAGCCCCTCTTGCAATTATTAAGGCGTTGAAGAGAATGACATGGGCTGGCCAAGCAATTCTCACCAGCAACAATGAGGAATTCCAGGCGTTCAATGAACTACTTTCGGTCGGCTATTTTGAAGATACCCACATGGGTGTAAGTTATCCTTCCCGTAGGCGAAGAGGCTTATGCTAACATTTCAAGTATCATGATGATGGTGAGAAGGAACTTGGCCCTACTGTTGCTTCTCTGTCTTTGGGTGTAGGATCGACAATGCATTTCCGAGCAAAAGCAAAGAACAAGATCAATATTCCAGCAAAGATCACACAAAAGGGCCTCAAGTCTGTATCACTGAGCATCAAGCTCGAGCATGGCGATATCATGGTTATGCACGGAGCAAAGATTCAACAGCTCTATGAGGTGAGTAAATTCCATCATAGGTAAAAAGAGATCCTTTTAAATAACAACTTTTCAGCATGAGGTTCGACCATCTGGCAAACTCCGGTTTGCTTTGACCTGCCGCTACGTCCGGCCAGAGATGCTGCCTAATAATAAGGAGCGGCAGTATTCTATTGCGGCTGCTGTACTCCCATTGGGATCTGAACAGTACAATTACGCCGGAAATTGAATAACTACCTATCTGCACAGATCAGAAATAGAATCATGGTATTCTGCGATGCAAATCAAGAAATCTGCTTATTGTTATTTTTACAGTTGAGGGCTTGGTTCATCAAAATAGGTTCCCCTGGATTTGAGGGTCGGGAGTGGATAGTTAGGCTTTGAGCATGGGCATCATCAGGCATTGATATTTTCGGGTGGATTTAAATGGGATTTGACAGATGGCTAACGACTTTACTTGCATGGGCATGTATCTCAGAGATTTAGCAAGTATGTGCTAGCTGAAAACAATGCCACATTTTCTCTCGCATTAAAATCAAGTTCCAAATCTTTGCCTCTCAGGTTCATCCGCCCTCACAGAATGGATTATTTCTGATTAATGTGCATGATTAATCTCAATCATATACCTTTTTATACAAGCAACTCGACAAAGCTAGGTATATATCCATTTCCCGCCTTGTCGCAATTGCAATTACTGCCCCTTTGCCCTATAGAACGTCTGCTATATCTTCTTGTTGGAATCTGAACAAGCTCCTTGCTGTCATTACGTCCTTCATAGTCTCCGGTTTTGAAGGGACAAGAAGGATGGAGAGAGTAGAAGGAGGCTGTTTGGGATGGTCTCGGGTCGTAGAGAACGTTCGCCAAAGTGGAAGTGAAGTGTAGAGTTTAGTAGATGTTGCAGAGGACGAGGATTCCACCTGCGTGCTCTGGAGTCTAGAGATAATGTACATACGGAGTCTTGATGAGAAAGGATGATGTATCGCGGGCACATTGGGGTGTTAAAAGGAACGGTAAGAAGGTCTCTGGGCTGGGCTGAGGTTTAGGATTCATGAAAGTGGGATGGAGGGGGTTCTGGCTTGCTTGTTCTGACTTGGAGCGGTGAGTTGAAGTGGAGGGGTGAGTGATCTAGTGTGGAATGTTGGGAGTGGAAGCATGGTATATGGTTTTGATGTATGTCAGTTTTTGGGGATGGGTGGGTTGGTGGTTTCTAGGGTTTGAAGTGTAGAGAGGTTTCGTGGAGGGAATTGATGTGGTTCTAGAGGGGTATTTGTATAGTTTATTAAGGGGGGTGCAATGGCAGGTTTTAATGAAGCCGTAGGATAGAGAGATGGGAAAGTGCACTTGGAAACTTTACTGTGGTCCATGATAGATCATATAAATTATAATCGCCACCTTTTTGGAAGATTTCGTACTGCCTATGTAGTATAGGGAATTATAGGTTTCGATTCTCATCCCTCTCCGTCTTCTCCGATCTTTCTAACAACGTCTGGTTTCTATCTCTTTTCAAGCACCACAGAGCGCTAGCCGTACGTCATTGTGATAAGTGTGTTACGCTCTGTGAGAGGTCAACTAAAATAAATTCACTCACTTCTAGCTATGACCATACCAATGTAGCATTCTTCCCGCTTGTTGCTAGTCAAAACATAGCTAATGATAACAGGTATCAAATGATTGGAGTATTAAAATATATCTAGTAGAACTGCGTATTTTCAGGTGTTTGATTTACGTTGACTGTGCTATTTCTTAGTTAGGTTACTCAGGCGGCGCGCCCCAGGAAGCACAAACTGAATTCGACAAGAACACAAACCCCGATCCCCTGTCTTACTCTTAGCGAGTATATATACTAGACCTCAAGTCCGCAATAAGGTTCTCAAAACACAGACAGCATATAGACAATCTCTCTTTCAGCCTCGGTCATTGTCAATTTCACTTATTTCTTTAACCTCAGAACACGCTGCAAACTCAAAAAGTGTTCAAAAAGACAAGATGGGATTACAATCAACTGGTCTCCCAACTTACCTCCTCGCCCTCCTCACCCTACTCGCAACTTATCTCTCATTCCGCGCCTGGACTCCTCCAAACCCACATCCCACCATAACCGGCCCCGACGCCCCAAGAGATCGAGGCTTCGGCCCCAAAGCCGCCATCTTCATGCCCCTCCGCCGCTCCCTCCACCTCTTCCTCGGACTCTCCCAAGCCCTCCTCATCCTCACCCGCCTCTCACCACCCCACCCCCTCCTCTGTCCCCACCCCGAATCCCTCAACCCTCCCTGTTCACCTGGTCCCCAACCACCATCACCTGCCTCTCCCTCGTCCTCATCTTCGCACCCATCCGCATCCTCGCCTTCCACACCCTAGGACCCAGCTTTACCTTCAAGCTCGCGCCTCCGAAGAAGCTGGTCACCACGGGTCTCTATAGGTATGTGCAGCACCCGAGCTATATCACCAATGCGATCGTGTTCATAGCAAATGTGATGATGGTGGACCGGCCGGATGCCGTTGCCGGGTGCTTTATGCCGGAGGCGGTGGTGTGGAATCGGGCTTGGTATGTGGTTGGAACGGCGTTTGCGTGCTTTGTGGCGATGATGGGTCGGATGAGGGTTCAGGATGAGGAGGAGATGTTGAAGAAGAGTTTTGGGAGGGAGTGGGAGGTGTGGCGTGCGAGGACGAAGAGGTTTGCGAGGACGAAGAGGTTTGTGCCGGGTGTAATTTGAGTGAGACTGAAGTGTTGCTTTGAACTTATAAACAGGGAAGAGAGTCTAGAGTACCGAGGTTTAGGAAGTACACGAGTACGCATGGGAATTTTTTTGCGGCTTTGCCAAAGTCATGAGCATGGAAGTGAGCTAGAATTTATCGTATAGGAAAGAGGAAGGGGCTCTTGGGATATTTATATTAGGTATAGTAGAAACAAGGACAAAGTTTAGACGGAAAGAACACTGCTTTTCTCTAAAGAAAAACAATGATACACATTAAACCCAATAATTCAGTTGCAGTTTAAGAAACTGCGTGCGCTTGTCTCCCGATTGACACTCTACTAAAATCGAGTAATGGCTGTGACTTCTCTATAAGTACATATAAAAGTGTCCAAACCATATCTATTTGACAGATCTACCTCTAACTCCTACGCCGCACCCTTAAACAACTCTCAAGCATTACAAAAAAACCCATCCAAGCTTGCGAAGTGTCTACTCTCCCATGATGTAATTGCGGAAGAAGCAAGCGAGGACTTACCAACCCCCTAGCCAAAACATAACCGAACCCTCCCCCAAAAACTCCAGGCGAGGTAAGAAAAACATAAAACCCATCTTTGCGTAAGAACTCGATATGAGAAAGACCAAAAAAATATGGTAGAGCGAAGGTACCGTCGGAGGGGGCATTAATGGCACTCGTGCCACACCCACACCTCAGAATGGTGCTTATTTCGGGAGCGGGTTCCCACTCGACCAGCGATCCAATTCTGCCCTTTTTGAAAGGACTTGTTCTTATTTTCTATTATAGAGGATGGGTGGGTGGGTATGGTCGGGAGAGTGACTAAGTAGTGACGGTGTGGTGGCTAGTCGACGTCAGGGCCCACTCCCTTCGACTATGGAATCTAGGCCGCAATCTTCCGTGGGATTTCCCTCACCCCTCTCTCACTTTTTTAAAGGACTTCTACTGTCCAGATTGCGCTTTGCTCGATCTCGGCGTTGCATCCTTCCTAGCATAGACGTCTAAATCCCCAAACTTAGAATAGCCATTTAGTTGTCTTGGCCAACCAACGGATGGGGGTAGGTGCCTCGTTCCTTGTTTTGTATCCAAGGCGAGTGGATAAATTACTATGTTTAACACATGCTTAACAAAGCGGATTTTGATGGTCATCTCCAGTTGCAACCATAACATAAAGCCACCGCTTCCTGCCATTGCGATACTAGGTTTAGGGATGGCGAGCAAAGAGGCAAGAGGCACACTTCTCCGAGCCGAAAGTGAAAGAGAGAAAGAACGAAGAGAGAGGATATAAAGAATGGCAATGTTATGCAGCTGCGATGAAATGTTCTGCGAGACGTTCACCTTTTATAAAGAACGACGTTCCTACCTTTAAGTTTAAGTCTACAACTAGACCTGCCCTTGACGCCTACCCGAAACGCATGTCCAGGATTATTTTCGGATCTTTCCCGGTTCTATCCTAGCTTGCCCAGGTTACATTAAAGAATACCCTAGCATGCAGGTAATGCCGGCAATTGTGAATTTGGTTGGGTACAGTGTATTTACTTCACGTCACAGCGTCAACCTAAGCACTTACAAACTTCCTGCGTAATATTCTAGATATACAGAGCATCGCTTGTTATCATGGTTATTCGATAGTCGAGAAGGTATCTTTATATTCCTGGACTTGTGGAACAAGGTACAGTACTAAAAGTAAGCTTGGAGTTTAAGGCTAAGTAATTGAGGCGCCACTGGATCATACAGTGTCAAAGACTTAAGACCCTTGCTTCAAGGATTCGCACGGCGGGATATAAACCTTAAATGCTTATCTTAGATATTGCTATCTCAGAGTAAAATATCTAGATTCTTACTCAAAGATTCATCCCCATCCCGCCACTCAACATTTCACTAAAGCCATCGACTAGAAAAAGATCAGTCAAGCTATAAACGGAGAGAATGACAGGTCTTTTATTGACCAAGGTCTATGTTGAATTCATATTACAGGAGATAGCAAGTCTTGTAAACTCCTCCTCCTCCCGTGGCAGTTGAGGCCAATATCTAAAACGCCCGCTGAATGCATTTCGAACCCACTATCCAGTGCATATTCATGATAAATTGCAGACTAACACCCATACTATGTTGAAATTTCCAGAACAGTTTTATATATTTGCACACACTATACCCGCAGCAAATGTTAAGATCATGTTGGGTTTGGGGCGGCGGCACCAGTGATCCCATTAGGACCATCTACGGGCTCAACAGGCCCGCATGTACAGAAGAGGTTGAGATCTCCATAAGCTATAAAAGTTAGACTGTGAATAGAGTGGTTAGATGGATAGGCTTACAATCGTCTAATCTTGTGACGGTAGGCCAGAACTTCTTTTCCTTCAACCAAGGTAGAGGGTACGCAGCCTGCTCACGCGTGTAGGGGCGGTCCCATTCTCCAACGATCAGATCCTTCTGCGTATGCGGAGCCATTTTCAGCACATTGCCTTCTTGAGGAATTTTTCCCTCTTCGATGTCTCTGATTTCACTTCTAATTGATATCAAAGAATCAATGAAGCGATCAAGCTCCTCTTTACTTTCTGACTCGGTTGGCTCAATCATAAGGGTATTAGCAACTGGCCAACTCATGGTTGGAGCGTGGAAGCCGTAGTCTTGGAGACGCTTGGCAACATCAATTGCTTCGATTCCCGCAGTATCGTGGAACCCCCGAAGGTCGAGAATAAATTCATGTGCACAGCGAGAGTTCGCATTGGTGTATACGACAGGATAATGAGGGCGGAGGCGGGACATGATGTAATTCGCATTGAGCAATGTGATTTCGGTAGCATGTTTCAGTCCCTCCGGGCCTAGTAAAGTAAGTAAGAGCCGAGGACCAGATATTGTTCACTTACCCATCATCATAATGTAGGCCCAACTAATGGGTAAGATACTTGCACTACCCCAAGGGGCACCACTGGAAGGGGCAATGGGCTCCTTACCGCCCGTCTGAACGAGAGGATGGCCTGGCAAGAAAGGAGCCAGGTGCGACTTCACGCCAATAGGGCCAACTCCAGGTCCACCACCGCCATGAGGAATACAAAACGTTTTGTGCAGATTCAAATGGCATACATCGGCACCTATCTCACCGGGTGAGCATAAACCAATCTGAGCGTTCATATTTGCACCATCCATGTAGACTTGTCCGCCATGTGAGTGTACCTCGTTACAGATAGCCTTGATCTCAGGCTCAAATACCCCAAAAGTGCTAGGATAGGTGATCATTATGGCTCCAAGTTCCTCGCTGTACTTCTCACATTTAGCTTTTAGGTCTTCCATATCCAAGTTGCCTGTCTTGTGATCGCATTTGATGGTGACAACCCTCATGCCAGCCATGGCCGCGGAAGCCGGATTCGTGCCATGAGCGGACACAGGAATCAAGCAGATGTCACGTTTCTTTCCAGGCTGCTGCTCTTGGAACTTGCGGATGACACGTAGACCCGTGAACTCTCCCTGTGCACCTGAATTGGGCTGCAAAGAAACTGCATCGAAGCCAGTGATTGTAGCAAGGACAGCCTCAAGGTCAGAAGTAATGACTTTGTAGCCGCGTGCCTGGTCAAGAGGTACAAATGGATGTAGGTCAGCAAACTTCGGCCAGGTCACAGGAGCCATTTCGGCTGTGGCATTCAGCTTCATGGTGCAGGAGCCAAGAGGTATCATTGAATGAATGAGGGAAAGGTCTTTGGATTGCAGGTGAGAGATGTAACGCAACAGCTCCGTTTCGGAGTGGTAAGAGTTAAAGACTGGGTGGGTGAGATACTTGGAATTTCTCTTGAAAGCTGTTGGAATAGGCGAATTCTCTTGTGCAATGTTCGAGTATGTTGTCGAGACGAAGTCATCTAGGAACGGGCGCTCCTTTTTTTTATCCAGGCGGAAATGATACAAGATCCGGCAAATCAACCTCAGATCTTTTGCATCAACCGTCTCGTCAACAGTAATGCCGATGCGACTACCGCCATCATCAAGATTCCTAAAGTTTACAGAATTCTTTTCTGCGTATTCTAGGACCCTTGGTGCCCCTGGCTTGCCACCAATCATGCCTACATCAATCACAACTGTATCAAAAAGGACTCTTCCATCCTCCCCTTTTCCTCTAGTGCCCGTCGTAAATCCGCAGAGCTGTGCAACTTGTTCGATGGTTCTAGCACTGGTGATAATCTTCTCTGCAATGCTCTTGAGGCCATCCGGACCATGATAGATAGCGTAGAAAGCACTCATATTTGCTAATAATGCTTGTGCTGTGCAGACATTACTTGTAGCCTTTTCACGCCGGATATGCTGCTCTCGCGTCTGCAATGCAAGCCTCAGAGCTCTGTCACCCAACCTATCCTTGGAAACCCCGATTAGGCGGCCAGGAATCTTGCGTTTGTACTTTTCACTGACAGCAAAGAAGGCAGCATGAGGTCCACCATATCCCAGTGAAACACCAAATCGCTGGGCATTGCCAAAAGCAATGTCAGCTCCAAATTCTCCGGGTGGGGTAAGTACAGTCAAGGCAAGTAGATCAGTAGCTACACTAAGGGTTGCCCCTTGATCGTGTACGGATGTGGAAAGACTTTTAAAATCTTCGACACCCCCCTCTGTGTCAGGGTATTGAACTAGAACTCCGACAAGGTCGCTTCCAAGTTCCTTAATCCGTTTTCCACCATCTGCAAGAACGTCCGCAACTTCAATTGTGATGCCAAATCCATGGGCACGACCTATCAAAACGGCTTTCGTTTGGGGGTGCACCAGATGACTGACAAGGAAGGTCTTGTTTGTGCTTTTCTGCCTCGAGGCCGACATAGCATTCAAAGACAGAGTTAGTGCCTCAGCAGCGGCTGTGGACTCGTCAAGTAGCGAGGCATTGGCGATTGGAAGTGCTGTCAAATCGGAAACCATTGTTTGAAAATTGAGAAGCGACTCTAACCTCCCTTGGCTGATTTCTGGTTGGTATGGAGTGTAACTGGTATACCAGCCAGGCGCTTCCAAAACGTTTCTTTTGATAACCTCGGGGACCTTTGTTCCTGCATAGCCACACCCAATGTAGCTTCGCTTATTCCTATTCATCTCGGAAATGTTCTTCAACTCCTGAATGCACTGTGATTCCGAAAGGCCAGCAGGTAGAATCTCCCAAGTAGTCCCTTTTGCGGATAAGAAAGGTTGCGAGGACAAAACATCAGGAGGAATGACCTGCTTGACGAATTCGTCAAGGCTGCTCACAGGAGGATCGAGAGCTTTCAACATCTGCTTTGTTGCTTCCTGCGAGGGGCCGATATGGCGTCGAGGAAACGAGTCTAATGGCGGATGTTTTGCATCATCTACTAGATGTTTATTGGTACGTAAATCACCGGTGTCGGGTTGTGCGAGATTGAAGTAGGATCGCGAGCAATTGCTACAAGACAGAGGGAATTGGGACAATCTGCTGATTGCAGGCGTCCGAATTCGAGTCGGGAGCCGTCCCAGGGTTGTCACGATTCTAGACATGTCTGCGGAAGGGCTTCAAGATGGGAATTGAGGGGAGTTGGATATCGTCGTGCTCTGGAGAGAGGGATTGGAGAAATCCAAGTATCGAAAAGACGACTATGCGGTGGAGAGATCAACGTGAAGGCGACTCGTGTGCTGCGTTGTATCATTCGGATCTTCGAAAGTGCAGGAGCCAGTAGGTACAGATGAGGGGCTCCTAAGCATCTCAATTAGGATTTAAAAGGCTTCCATGCAATCCCTTTCTAGTAGATGCGGAGGCGAGTATACTCAATAGCACGAAGCTACGGTATAAGAACGCGGTGTGGTGGGGGAGGGGGCGAAATCGGACTAGTAGTATAAATAAAATAGGGAAAAAAGTAGCTAGATATGTTGATACCGTTATCGCTCTCGGTAAATATCGTACCTAGGTCGGTCTCCATCCCTGCCGAACATGCCTTTTGGATATAGGTAATAGAGATAATTCCTCAGGCCACTCCGTAAATGCTCCGTATATAGATAAATAACGTTGTTGGGCCCCTTTTCTCTACCTAAAGACCGATTGAAACTCTGCGAAGGATGTTGCTCAGTATGGTGATTTCGTATCAGTAGATAAGATGCGGTGTATCACAAAGCCGTGATAAACCGGAGAGCTGGATCGGTCTAACTCGGAATGCGCTAGCGTAGATGCATTCTTAAACATTCAAGCTCCGAGCTCAACTCGGGATCGCTTCCGAAACATCTACTTCACAGTCTCCATACACTAGAAAAACCGCAATCATGTTCGGGGGCCGTGAGTATATCTTCCATTGCCTTATAGCCATCTACTAACCCTCTTGCAGCTCCACCACAACTCACCGACCAAGAAATTAAGCTTGCAGAAGCTGAGGCTGCCCTATCGATACAAAAGATTATCGTTGGAGCTGTTCTATTATATTTATGTACGTCTCCCCGACTGGGGTTTCTCTCCCTAGCCCTATTAAGGATACTACTCGAAGCTGATCTAAATGACGATGTAGCGCCGTTTGCGATTGATGCTGTAAAGAAGCTGGTTTGAGGAGTTGGGCGTGGTGAACAACAGGGGAAATGGCAGGTGTACGAAAACGACCTAAGATGTGCTCTATGATGGCTGTGACTATATCATGAAGAATCCGGGAGCATAGATCAAAGGGACTTGTACCGCAGATAGCTCAAGGACGGGATGATAAGAGGACATCGCATACACGCTCCTCCAAACAAATTGCAGCCATACGAATCGTGCCAATACTGGTTCCATACATTCTCGATACGAGGACACTAAGTACGCACATTGTTTCTTTAGCGCCCTACAGGCAACTGTGTCGTTTTTACATACCCGGAAGTGCCATTGAAAGTCTACACGGGCAAGTGCTTATCTGCTTTGGAGTTGCCTAGAATTATCAACTTGGGATCATTTTGGCATTTCAAGATTTTTCGGCGAAGGGTCTCTTTTTCAAACTATAGGGCGCTCTCGACATAACTTCTTCGTGCTCAATTGTAAACGTTGATGGTAGAAGTTTATCTAGTCATTGTTCTTGGAATTTTACAAGACTAGTTCTCTTGATTTATCCTTTTAAATTCGTGACAACTCCTCTTTTTAGCCAAGAAATGCATTTTCCCTGATTCATCTGGATAATTTATACAAGCACAAGAAAATGATTAAATATTATAGAGAAGTCGACCAAGACAAGAAGAAGTGATGAAGCGAGTGCTCCACCTCCCACGAACTTCCTCCTTTCACTACTTCCAACCCATTCCACCTGTGAATCCACAATGACTTTCCACTCATCCAACTCGAGCCTAAACCCACACAAACCATTTCCTTCTTCTATTGGGGACACCTTGGCTCAAATTTCTTCTTTCTCGACGTCTGGTGTCGCTTCTCAGGATCGAATATTGAATGATCATCCGCAGCATTGATAATGAGTGGCCATGCAGTTCGAATATTTCCGTCTTCACCCGTCCAACTGCTCACCACTCATTACTCGTCCTCGAGCCCGTCCGCTGGTGGCTCTGATGCCGGCCTTAAAGCCAACATATCGACATGGAAGTACATATAACAGGGTCTCATCTCGACCTCTTCCGCGTCATACTATCCATGTCTTTCGGGAATGCAGCATCGATGAGTCTACGGCTCTCGGGTCAGCATTAACCATAGTCTCGGCGAGTCGGTAGAGATACCCCAAGGGCCGAATCACGAGATAGATGCCCATGTCGTCGATGAAGTTTAGCAAGCTGAAACGGGCCAGGAAGGATATGGGCCGACAAAGGAGGAATATCCCCAAGTCGTCGAAGAGGTTGATGGGGTCGAATGATGGCAAGTGCATGAGGCCTATTTGATTTGCCGAGGGGCCCGTCTGAGAGAGATGATTTGCAAATGCAATTGCAAGAGACGTTTTACAGATGTCCTGTAAGAGGTATTGCAGAGAAGTTGCAGCCGTTTTGTTTCAAGAGAAGTGAGTATCTCGCTCCACCAGCTCTATCTTATTATCTTAATCTTATCGATCAAACGAGTATCGCTATGTGATACAACGACATGTTGACGGGCAGCGACGCTGTGATACCAACCGCGCTGTCTTATGGAAAGATGCCCATTGCTATCTATCAGCACCCACGTCTTTCGTCCCAATCTCCAACCGTCACTCGCACTGTGATATCCGGTGGTTCCATGCCAGTGCACCACGTCGCTTCTCCTCAGAGCTCCATCGGTATCAGACCTCAGAACCGCGATAGAGCTCTGCGGCGGGGGAAAAGGGGGTCGCAGGGATTCGGCCACGTTACAACGCACGCATGACGGCCTGTTCCTGAATGGACCACAATCACATCGATATGTGCCTTTTATTCGCCAGGTTCGGGTGAGACGTGGACGTGTTCCTTATTCGACTCACAGCGACGTTGGTAAGAATAGAGAGCCGAGACGGTGTAGCGGGCAGAAGAGACAACAACAGACAACGAGCCACTCCCATCCAACCTTTGGGCCTGAATATAGCGCTGGACTTAGCCGGGTCGGGCCGTCCACCGCCTGAACGAAACGATACCGTACCTCGACAACCTTAGTGCTCTTCGCATCCCCTCAGATCCACAAAGTCGCCGACAGCTCAGCGATATTTATTGATCGCATTATGAATATGATTGTGCGCTAAACACCGTGGTTCCTTCTCGGGCTAAAGCGATCGGATTCCCACGACATCCATCTACTCTCCATCCCATCTCATACCCATTCGCGGAAGTCGATCGCGTGGGACTCAACATCGTTCAGTCCAGACAGGCAAAACCCTCCGAGACAGACCACAGACCACAGAAGACAGAAAAGCAGAGAGCAGAGAGCAGAATTGATATGCCAACAGCCATGTCCAGACTTCCATTCGACTCGTTCCTCCCCTCGGGCGCCATCGAGCCCCCTCGGACCTTCCCACCGTCGAGCTCGATGCTCATCCCTAGGAGGATCCCGGAGTTCAATCTCTCGCAGAGCAGCAGTGCGACTTCATCCCCCACCACTTTCGTCCAATCCACCTCGCCGTCCAACCTAAAGCACGGTCATCCCATCTCACCCCCGAAGACGAGGAGTGGAAGTGCCGAGGAAAGCAGCGCGGCTCTGGTAGAGAATTGGCGCACCTATACAGACCGGCTGAGGAGCCAGGCCGAAGGCGAGAGGAGACATATGGCTGCGGATCGGGCAATGATGGAGGAAGTCGTGGCCGATGAGAGGAAGCTGTGGGACCAAGAACGGGCGATTATGAAGGCCCGGATTTCGGAGCTGGAAGTGCAGCTACATATCGCACTCGAAGGCCACCCGTCCAACCCACATCCTACGTACCGGCGGGTGGTTGTCGCTGCCAAGCGGTCTACAAGCTCGGAATCAAAGGCGGGATCGACAGCAGGAAGCCATGATGGTTCTTCCCATCGGGCTGTTCCACAGGAGTCTGGACGAGATGCTGATGGAATTCCTTTCTATGCACCTGCACCCCAGAATCCGAGTCGATCATTCGACGTCCTGGAGGCATCCAATTTGCGAGTCGACTCGATCACCACCAAAATCGAAGATCCCATCCGGGTCACAAGTAAGGAATTGACAGCTTCGGATTTTGGCCATTCCTCTCCTACCAATATCCATAGTCCGGAAAAAATACCAGAATTGTCGACTAAAAGCATTGACATTTCGCAGCTCCAGCCCAACCTCGACGGCGTAGCGATCAGAGCGTCAGCAGTTTCACCTACCTTTGCTGCAAAGGTTTTAAGTCCCCAAAAATCACCTCAAAAACAATCTCCAGATATCAAATTCTCGCCAAGGGATAGCACCAATTTAAGTCCTCTTTCGAGTGGTTCAAGGGAGGAGAGAGCCAAAAAGACCTTGGAAGTAGCCATTCAACCCGTGACCAGGCGGTTAACGATGCATGCTGGCCATACCCCCAATCACTCCATCACAAACTTCACGTCGCTGCTGGGAACTGATGGTGAAAGCGGCTCCGCAACGCCCACGCAAGCGCATCATGACTTGGCTGAGCATGCGCACCACCACTCTGACTTTACTTTGGGTACCTCTGAGGATGGTACCGACGACGCATATGATGAGCCTGAAGACAATGGTGACAAGGAATTGAGCGGCCCACTGGGGTTCACAAATGATGCCGATGATGACGACCCGTTTCTAAAGACCCTGGTGGGTAAACTAGAGGAGATAAAAAAGAGCAGCGAAATCGCACCTGGCAGCGAGAGGAGTGACGAAAGTGTTGTGTCACGGGATGATATTTGTGACGACAATGATAGTGATGACGAGGAAAAGGACGAGGAAGGCCCGAAGTTGAAGTTGAAATCCAGTAGCAACTTCGGGAAGCCACTCGGTCAGGCTTAAGCTTACAATACTTTTCGATTGTTAACCAACTCTATTATCGAATACTGGACTATTCGCTCGGGACACCACACTCAACTTCTCATATTTCTTCGTGAGCATACTGGTTCCTCTCTTTTCCGGCGGCTATAAATCAGTAACAACGACCTTATTTCATATTTTCTCTACGGCGGATGGACGGTTTAGCATGGCGAATCAAGGTTGGCTTGGTAGCCAAAAAATTTCTTCGTATTACTTGGGCGGGAATGGGAATACCCAACGGATTACTGAATTGGCCTTTGGCCTGGATGGATTAGAAAATTACGCACGGCATACGTGGCTGGTTTGAATGGATAGATTACTGGCTGGATGTGACGGCTAGATCACTCCTACCTCGACATAATTTTTCGTTTGTTTTCTCTCAAGCAGCTGGCTAGGAGCGTGTATTGCTATGGGGATTGGACACGATGGATCGATACGATAGCTCTTAGGGGACTGATTTCTCCGGAAGTAAGGTTGGAGGAATCAAGAGTAAGAGGTGGATGGGGGAGAAGCAAGAAGAAAGTCGCATTTTGCAGTGTCAATGAGCAGCATATGAAATATATATATACCCCTGTGAGATTATCTGTTATAGGGTTGATTGATGCCAGTGAGATGAATTGCAAGTGTTGTTTGTGCTTCGTTTGTCTCGCCTCTAATGCGCTCTTCTTGGGTCTTGATCAACAAACTTGAGAGCTCGAAATATGGTAAAAATCAAATCATGAACTAAATTGAGATTGCCAGTCGCAATACTAGAGTACCAAGTACTATATCATACCAAATGGAGGAGATGGTACATCATTGCTGTGTTGAGGTTTCTACCTGTATGATAAGGCAACCAGAATTTTAAATGATACGTTACTCTAAAAATAAAACAACTCCACATTAGGGGGTGACCGGGGAATAAATTACTGTAAATAAGAGTAAAGTTTATGATGGATTCCTATCAACACAAACCTAGCATATAAACTATGCCATCCCAGCTACAATTCTCTAAAATTCCTATCTACGCTTAAAGTTTCGCGTTTAATGCATCTATATTCAAGTGCAGAAACATTTACGAAGTGGTAGTACCAGCAGGGAAAATAACCACGAACCCTTCAAAGCCGAAGCTCGAGACAAGCTCTCAACCAACAACGTATCGCTGTTACAACATCATCTCCTTCGCCTTCCATCAATCACCTTCAACAATTCTCCAAAAATTTACATCGGACGGCATCATAATCTATTATCTAGTCACCTTTTCCTATATTTCTGTTCTCCTTACTAGTACCAACCAGGACTAGCACATAATTTCGGAAGGATCGCCCAATTTGTCCAAAGATCACTCGAATTAATACTCGCATTTTAACAAATTTACGCACGTTTGAAACCTCAAAAAAATCACCTCCACATCCCATTGTGGCTTCTGGATGAATCTATGCCATCTGCCTTTCACACCTTTAAGCTAGTGCCAATGGCTTCTCAACCTAACCGTCAGCCGGCACCCATCCTGCCTCCATCTACGCCAACCACCAATGCGCGCCCTTCACCCCAGCAGACAACCGTGAACACCCAGATCAAACAGCAACACGACACTCCCACTTCAACGCCCACTACGGAGCAGCGCATGAACCCCCCACCCATTCCGCCCTCTCTGTCAACGCCGGTGCGCGAAATGCGTGAAAGCTCAGTCATGTCGTCGTCCGGGAGCAGTTCGCGCAAACCCCGCCAGAACCTCGATGAGCGTGACCATATCCTCATGATGAAGCATTGCTATGAGCAACGAGGCAACTTTAAGGAGGGGACGAAGGCACAATTCTGGACGGGCGTCAATACCGCTTTCCAAAGAGACACGGGGAAAATCCTAGCGCAGATGAGTGCGACGGTCGCGAGATTGTGTGAAAGCAGGCGGAGGCAGATAAGCGACTTTGAGAATGGTGTTATTCCTCAAAAACCAGGAGGGGAACTTAATGACAGGCTGGACCAATGGATGGAGTTTTTGAAAGTCGAGGATAGCGAAGGCGAGAACGAGAGAATGAGACAGGTTGAGCAGAGGAGAAAGGTGGAAGAAGCCAGGAAGGAAGCAAGGAGACAGGCAATCGCAGTAGAAGCACTTGCAGCACAGCAAAATACTGGGGCACCGAGACCTTATGGAGGACCTCAACCACCCCCTCCAGAACAGGGTGGACAGCCTCAACAAGGTTATGTGGCACAACCCCATACCCAGCAACAGCAACAACACCAACAACAACAACAACAACAACACCAGCAACTGCAGCAACAACAACAACAACAGCCATTACAACCGCAACCGCCTCCACAAGCGCAGATGGTACAGCATGAAACGCCTAATGGGGAGCAAGATATGAATGGTTACAACCCGCGCAAGAGGAGGCGAGGAGCCAATGAGCGCCAACTCACGCGCGAATTGCAAGCACAGGTCGAGCAACAGCAATGGGAGCAACAACAATATTCTCTGGCCCACCCACCTGAACCCCCGAGGAGAGTTGTTGTTGAGGGGCAATTGACAAAAGAAGACTGGCGGGATGTCATGGGCAACGACGCTCGGTTGCGAGCTGTAGAGGCCAAAATGGAGAAGATCGAAACCCTAGTATCACAAAACAACAAGTTGTTATTGCAGTTAATACAGAACCAGACAAAGGAGAGAGATCGTAATGCGGAAGAGGAGAGAGTGCCAGTTCATCTTGATGCAGAGTTTGAGCGAGATTATCTGTGAGCGAGCCCAACCACACACACCTTATCCAACGCAGCAGACATACTGAGATTTATTTTGAGGTCGGGACGATACTCGAAAACGCCTCTACCCATCCCTTGAAACGCCATGACGGCATATCATGGACGGCTTGTTCAAAAACAAAAATAGATATTTCGAAGACGGCTTGTGCTTCTTGAACATATTGGAAGTATTAATGACTCATTGATCACCGGTTTTGCGTGGTATGTACTTTTTCATTTTTACTTTTTCCAACATGCCCTGGATGGTTTCGGGCGTAATGGTATACCGTGAGGGATAAGTGGTTGATGTGTATGTTATAGTTTTTTTTAAATGGCTCCCATGGCCCCCTAATATCAAAGGGTCTCCGGCAGAGAATAGGGAATCGGGGGATGGAGGGATGGAATTGGGGCGTAGGCGTGGGCGTCGGCGTTTAGCGGGCTTATGTATTATATATCTTGCCAGGAGAAAGGCTCTCTCAATACCCAAATTTAATCTGTGTGTTCGAGTTGTGTTTGCTCGGCGTTAACCTGTGTGTTTCTTCTGGTAATGCGGTTAAGATCTGTTTTGTTTTTGCTTGTAATTTGTTGGATCTTCGTCTCGCTTGTCAAAAGTGTCCAAGTGTGATAAGTTGTATATCTTGTCTATTCCCTATTACCAAGATTGAAATGTCGGTGCTTAGTTACATGGGAAGTCAGAATGGCGAGGTTTCTTTTCATGTAGATTATCTCACCTAGTACGCTAGCGATACTGGGCTTCACCAGCTGTCTCAACAGCTGCCTTTAGCGAGGTAAACAAACATACGGCCCATTCTGTCTCTAGGGTAGTTTCCATATCTCACCCCGGTCGCTACATAGCATGTACAGGTATAAATCGGTGAGTATACAGATTAGCAGATTAAAAACAGCCCCCTTTTCAAGGAGCACTCTTCTAGTGAGAAGTTAATGACGCCCCTTCTACACAACGTAATGGAACCAGCAGTAGGGTCTCTTGTTACTAACCCTTTTACGGTTGAGAGTCCAGCGGTTTCGGAACTGTTTTGGTGTTTTAGTGAATACTTGAGATTCTTTTGAGGGTTCGATCAACGGCGGGTACTGCGTCTTACCAGGCGGGTATTCGTAATTGGAATCTTTGGGCTTCGGAGGTATTGTGTAGACTTGTTGGTGTGTTTGTGGAAGGCCTGTTGATGTTGGTGGAAGAAGAAGAAGAAGAAGAAGAAGAAGCTGAAGAAGCTGAATTCGAAATCCCAATGAGTATTTATCAAGATTACGAATAGAAACACTGAAGAGTTAGTTAGGCAAATATTCTCAAGGTTATAGACCCTATTTACTCAATTCAATCAAAGCTCAAGGTTGAAATATTTATAACATGGGAAGGGGGCACGAGTTATGTGTTTTCCGCTTACTCAAAGGAAGTTCCACAATCTACCGACCACTTGGACTCGCCAAGGTAATTAGAAAGTCGAATCTTCATCGCTGTTGTGCCGGAGACCGGATATAAAATGCCGGCTGGACTCGGCTCGGCCCGGGAAAATTCAGCCACCAACTCCCGCCTACCAGCACTGTCAGTTATAACCGCACCGCCCGCCACCTTGTGTCATATATATACCGACTTGAGAAATTGATATTCCATAAATTGGAATCTCGAAGGATGACGAGTGGGTAGTAACATTACTCTCGCTATGCGATTTACCTTCTGGATTCCCTATCTTCAAAAGCCGAGGTTTTCTAATGGATGCAGCGCTGTGTGCATCTTGGAGTTTATTTTTTTACTAATTTTTACATTTGTTATTGATATTTCTCGCCTTTTTGGGTGGATACTTTTTAATAGGCAAAAAAATAAGACGGAATTGAGAATCTTTTTAGTATATAAAATGGCTTACTTGCTTACTGGCCACGAGGTACTTTAGAGCCCATCAGGCAGCAGATGAGATTATTTCAAGGTAGAGGCTCAATCGATTAGCTAGAGGTGAACTATTCATCACGAGAAAAAGTGATAAGTCTAGAAGGAATGATAAGATATTTTAGACTCCTGCTTGCCGCCGAGCAACTCGAACTTAAATTTACCACATGAAGCGAATATAAAAACCGCGTTACTAGTGAGTATTTGAAACCGAGAGGTCGCTCTCGACAACGGTAATCTCCATCTTAGTTTAATCTTGCTGCTTCCTCAAACTTGAAAGGCTAGCTTACGTTTTCCACGGGCCAAGCACACCAGTTGTGGCACCATTCGGCATTAGAGGATGTAAACGGAACGTAGATGGCAGATGCAATACATGTCTTCGAAGCCTTATTCGTCTCTTATCAATTGAAAATGTATCAATTGAAAATGGATCAAGCCTGAAGTTTTAGGCTTATGTTACGTCAAATACGGGGATTTTATTATGCTCTGTTCGGGCTCGGCACAAACTGCCTTGGCGCACCACAACAGGGTTCAGGAGCCGACCAGCAGTTTCATTGGTCGGTGCAGGGGGTCTTCAACATCTTAAAGTGTACGTCTGTCCTTCAGTGACTGTTGACTGTGTATTTCTATGCGATGTTCCATTATACAATTAAGAATTGTTGCTCATGTAAGAGAAGATGTGCAATTTATTGATATCTGCAACGAGTGGCCTCATGCCACCTTTCTTGCCTCCGGGATATTATTTCGATTCTCTCGGCTGGTCACGTTTTCACAGCTTGATGCTCGACTTACTTAACTCTAATGAGGTACTGTCATTCTTTGGAAATGTAGTATAGAGCTCTAGTTCCCTCTCGCTGCATACCTCCAATGATTTGCGAAGAGTTAGAGTGAGGTAGGTTTAACTGGCCGCCGTCCCTTTTCTTTCGTTCCTGACAATCCAAGCACTTTGAGACCGACTAATCTTACTAGATATTGGCAATTGCAACAGCATTCATTGCTGGAAGTGATGCTATGACGACTGACACTACTTTCCGAAGGACGCCGTTGCTCTTACCGTTCTAGGCCACACGCCCTTGCCCTCATGGTGAGGCACGCTAAATTGGCGAATTCACAAACACAAATATTTCCCTTGATATCTTGTGGAATGGCTTCTTGTCTAGGAGATTGGACGGAAAATGAAGAACCTGCAAATACCTCTGACGACTGTCTCTAAATTCGTACTTGTGGCCACATATGGAGGACGAGACTCTGTTACTACGTTGTCCGCCATCGGAAAAGCCATCATCGTCATTTACAGAAATCATTTTAGTGCCGGTCTTTTTAGGGCAGTTCAAATGCAACGAATTTTAGCACTACACTACCTACATCTCTGCCGCTAGGGTTTCACACAATCCTAAATTCATGTTTTCTACGAAGCGGCAAATTTCGAGTAACAGGCTGTTTGTGCAACGACCATCCTCCCTCTTCGATCATCGAAACTCCAGACAAGATATTAATGAAATCGCTCTCATAACTTTCTAGCCCAGTCTACAACTCCTCTCCTCAGCATCCACCCGACACAAGCGAAGAAGCGCCCACCGAGTCGAAACCCTCTTCGAAACCTTCACTTCAAAATTAGCAATCTCTGTTACCACATAACCCGTACTTACACGCAATCAGAACTGCCGCAGTACCTCATTTTTCGTTTGCTATCCCGATTTTGACAAGATCCCCACCCCGATTTGCAGGCAAACCCCCGGCGGGGAATTATATGTTTCATTACGAAAACTACATATTTCTACTCAATGGTTTCCAGTAGTGTTTTACTGTCAGAGTCGCCATTTGCCAATATGCCATCCGGCCTCTCCAAGCAAGATTGCTCGCAGGCCAGTGAAGGGTTTACCGGCGAACTTGTTACATCTTCTAATATTACACCTCCTCCGGGGCTTCAAGAAGATAACAGTGTGAAGTCTGATGCCCTCTATATCGCTGCAAAAATGCAATCTTCGCATCAGCCGAATAGTTCCGCAGCGCCATCCATGGATGGACAGCAGGAGGTGACACCTATTGCCGAGCAAGATATACAAACAGGTTCTGCCACAAAAAGACCAATGTTGTCGTCCAAAGACTCGGAGGGAAAATTCCGCCGAGTGTTGTCAGGCATTTTCAAGAAATCCAGTCACCAAAATGCTGATGCTGCTCAACATGGAGAAACGACTCCTCCCTTCAGTAAAAGTCCATCAGATCATGAAAAGGAACGTCGAAAAACGCCCTTCAGGAAAACATCACCAAAGACTTCTCCGTCGTCTACCAGAAGCAATACCCCTACGTCACCTGGATCGCAAAAGGACAATGCACCAATGGTACCTCCTATCCGCTTCCAAGAACCTTCCCAGGAAAGTATTCCAACTAGGGACAGACCGAGAGCATTTACATTATCTTTCCGCGATAAATTACACTGGCACAAACATACCCCAGTTCGTCCAGAAGTTCAACTTGGCCATGGTTTGCAAAGAGGTCGCTCCACAAGTGCAGATCCTACTTCTCGGACCCAGAGTGTAACATTGTCAAAAAACTCGGAAGCTCTGTTACTAGAACGACAGATCATTCAAATGGCCGCTGATAGTGGTACTGGGCTCAAGGCTCGAAGTTTAAGTATAACGTTGACGGAAGATCTTCAAGTCATCCCTACCGAGTTGTACACCGAATATTGTGAACAGAGTAAACTGATTAGCCGGAGGGGCAAAAGCGTTGGGAAGGGTACCACAGCAACAGTTAGACTCATGAACAAAAAAGGAGGTTACTCAGGCGAAGTGTTCGCTGTGAAAATATTTCGCGGAAAGTCAAGAAATGAAAACCAGGAAGAATATGAGCAAAAGGTCAAGTCAGAATACACTATTGCTAAAAGTGTTCATCATCCCAACATCGTCGAGACGTTTCGACTTTGCACATATAATGGCCGTTGGAACCAGGTTATGGAATTTTGTGACCAAGGCGACCTTTTCAATCTCGTCAAGCAAGGACATCTTCAAAAGGAAGATCATCTAAAGGATCGTGTCTGTTTATTCAAGCAATTGGTTCAAGGCATTCATTATCTTCACAACCATGGAATCGCACATCGCGATATTAAACTCGAGAACATTTTGATTACGAAAGATAGCAAGCTTAAGATAACGGATTTTGGGATTTCCGAGGTTTTCGCTGGTATACATCCTGGCCTAAGAGAAGCTCACGGGCAGTGTGGAAAGGACATGGGCGAGGCTAGGCTTTGTACACCAGGCATGTGCGGCAGCCCGCCGTATGTAGCCCCTGAAGTTATTGCGAAGCTTGGTAAGTTACTTGTCTACTTCTAGTCCTTGTAAATATCTGGTACTAATATATCAACTAGGTAAATACGATCCGCGTCCTCTCGATGTTTGGGGTGCCGCGGTTGTGATGATTTGCCTGAGCGCAGGAGCACCTTTTTGGAATATAGCCAAACCTGGAAATTCTCCACAATACGATCAGTTGGTCAGCGGGTGGAACAGATGGAATCTTAAGCATCAGGATAGTGATGATACGAAGCCAAACGAAAGAGATTATCCTCATGTGAGCTGCCTCGACCTCTTCATCAATCCCCCGGCTTTGAGGCGGATTATTGTCTCTATGCTCAATCCAGACCCTTGCAAACGAGCAACGATGGCAGGAATCGTTAAGAACGGATGGTTCAAGGCCCAGGATTGCTGCCAGGTTGATAGTTATGAGGATCCCGCGAATACGATTGATGCTTCCAAGATAGATTCCTCGAGAACTAAATGCCGGATTATCCAGCATAACCATCTTGCCAAACATGAAAAAGGAGGCCATCATCATCTTATTCGGGTTCCTCGCGAAGGATAACTCGGAAGTGCACGGCTTTTTCGGTTTTCAACTCCTTCGGCGTCCTTGGTTGGCGTAATGACAATTGCACAGGACACATAGACGGCTCCTTCTCTAGCTGGTTGGTGGCATCCTCTACCGTTGAATGTCGGGACTACAACGGCGTTGTTCAGATGGTAGAGGCATATTTCATTGAAGTATCTAGAGTTCATGGCCGATGCAGAACTTTTAGGTCACGGTGGGATTCATTTGTATTTAAATACCGTTTCGTAGATATCGACTTCTAGACGCATCCCACAAGAGATCCCGGGCACCGGATATATGGTAGATAGTTTATATAGTGAGAGTATGACCAAGCCTATTGTAACTTCGAAGTCCGGTCGTGAAATCTCTACAAATTAGATGCAGATGACTAACTTCCACCTAAACGCCCTCGTCGAGGTATTTAGCTGGCTGCTTTGTTGAATTCTCTCTTCCGCGATAGACAATTATGGAGGGTATCCTACACTACGCGCGTCTTTTACACTAGTAAGCCTGTACATGAATGGGCAAACTTGAAAGTTTGTCGTTGCAGCAAAGCTCGCTTGCCAGGACAACAACACCAGACACCAGTGCCTCTCCAACCCCTCTGTCTCTTGCAGATCGGGTGCAATATGGCCTGTACTGTAAGTGGCAATTTAGAGCCCGATCTATGCAGAGCTGCATTATCGGTGGCAAAAGATGGAATAGTTGGACGCTAATCAGTGCACAGATTCTCGGATTCTATGGGGCTTCTAGGCGACGACAGGGGATTTGCAGGTCGACGATGCGTTACGGAGTTTCCGCAAGGACGAAATTAAGATCTAGGTTAGCGCATTGAGTCCGTAGTAGAGATAGGAGAATGTAGTTTGATCGAGATACTTGTTTTTGGCGATACGAAATAAAGATATATTGTACTTCCATGGGTCGACGTGAAATTTTCCGATGGCTGCTGAAATAGCAAATGGACATCTTACCCCAGCATCTGCCAGTACACAAACAAATTACACAAGAAGAGCTACTGCCGCCTTCTCCATCCGCACACCACTCCCACGACACCGTTCTCCATCATCTCCAACACGCTGGCGACCTTCAAAAGCGCGCGAGCCTGTGCAAGGTTTCAATGGCAATAGGGGATTCCCTAAAAGAACGACTACGAGCCAAGTTCACCCGACGCTATTCCACGGCTTCCACCGTCTCGCAGAGCTCAGCAGACGGTGAATCTGCCCTTCCATCGCCCACCCTGCCTCGAAAGACGCTTGGAGGGCTGCAGCCGCGTGACAAACACTCGACACCATCACTGCTGAACCGAAACTCGGGGATAATTGACGAGAAGGATGATGTTGAAGGCGATGTTGATGTTGGCGATAGTGCCAGGGTGGATACCCGTCCAGCACTAGACCAAATCCAAGGGAGTAGCGATCTACACGACACTTTATCCAAACCTCAAGAATCACCTCAAGAGACGAACAATAATCCCGAGGGTTCCAAGCACGATAGTTCCTCTACAGCAGATTTCCCGACTCCCAAATCCGACGTCGCGCCGCTGAGAGAAGACATCCAGGAAGATAATGTGCCGCCCAGACGTGAGATCCAATTCACCAATAGCTGCGCTTCTTCACCCCGCGCGAAGGCTCCAGAGCTACCGAGACGACAAAGCTTGTTACCTGCGGGTCAAACAACGCTGATAAAGACCCTTCTTGAGACGGATCTGGCATCACAGTCGCGAGCCCCGAGTCTCGATTATTTCGCGCAACACGATCCAACGACAATCACGCCAAATATGGTGAGCAGGAAGATCTGGGTGAAGCGCCCCAATGCTTCGGCAACAATGGTCACGATAGCTGAGGACGATCTGGTGGATGATGTGAGGGACATGATCCTGAGGAAATACGCAAACTCGTTGGGCCGGACGTTTGATTCGCCCGACGTTACGCTGAGAATTGTTCCCAGGGAGGAGCAGAGGCAGGAGAGGACGCTGGGGCCCGAGGAACACATGAGTAGGACGTTGGACGCGTACTTTCCGGGAGGGCAGACGGTGGAGGAGGCCCTGATCATTGACGTCCCGGTAAAAAGGACGCCGAAGCCAAGTCCGCAACCGCAACAGAGAGGATACTACGACGAAAGCCGACCGGCAGAGGCAGGCTCGGATTACTTCCCTCCCATGCCCATACCGGCTGTACCCTCGCCGCATCTGCCAAATAGCGTGCCTGTCAACGGGGATGTAGCTCGACATCCCGTACTTACGCAACACTCGATGTCGGTTCTTACAACGGGTCATGTTCCTGCCCTTCCTTCGCCCGGCAGCACAAGAAGGCACGGGGCCCACAGGGAAAGACCCAGAATGGGACGAACGCACACTGCCTCTCCCACCATCGCTGGTAGTATGTCACAACATAGCATAGGAGGACCGCCCGCGTTGAACAATGGTACGCAAACATATCTACGAGCTCCACGTTCAAGAACTCACTCCAATGCTTCAGAACAATCAAACCCCCCTCCAATAGTCCCTCCTCTTCCCACTCCCCCTGCCCAGCAAGCAACCGACATAGCCACCTCCATTCAAAGAGTTTCGACCCCTCCCCCAGGAGTCACTTCCCCTAGACCTTTAAACATACGCCACAAGAAGAGTAAAAAGTCCAACGCCAACCACCCCTCCCTCCCAACCGGTCTGCTCAACGGCTCCGTCCCGCCGATTAACGTCCTTATAGTCGAAGACAATATCATCAACCTCAAGCTCCTCGAAGCCTTCATGAAACGTCTGAAAGTGCGTTGGCAAACTGCCATTGATGGTCGCGAGGCAGTGACTAAATGGCGAGCCGGCGGTTTCCATCTGGTTCTTATGGATATCCAACTCCCTATCATGAGCGGGCTGGAAGCTACGAAAGAGATCAGGCGATTGGAGCGATTAAACAGCATCGGAGTATTCAGCAGCAGTGCAAGCGCGACCGCGCCGGAGCAGGAAGTGAATAATGAACCGGATGTGAAAGATAAGCTGCCGAGTACAGTACTGTTTAAGAGTCCGGTCATTATTGTGGCGCTTACGGCGTCGAGTTTACAGAGTGATAGGCATGAGGCTTTGGCAGCTGGCTGTAATGACTTTTTGACTAAGGTATGTTCTTTCTATTTCTTGCTCACTTGGTAGATTGAATAAAGTACTAACAGCCCTCTAGCCAGTCAACTTCGTATGGCTCGAAAGAAAAGTCATGGAGTGGGGTTGCATGCAAGCACTGATCGACTTCGATGGCTGGCGGAAATGGAAAGACTTCTCGCAACAGGGTGCCCTGACTGAAAAGGAAGACGCGGCGAAGGCGAAGGAGAAGAGTAAAAAGAAGAAGGCGAATCGGATGAGTTTGGGGAGTAATTCGGGGAGTACGAGTCGGCTGGCGCTGGCGATTAAAGAGGAGGGGTCGGGGCCTGAGGGAATTACGGTTGGGTAGGTGGGTAGGGGCGATTTTTGAATTGCATGAAGGGGTATGGTACATGAATGGAACGGAATGGTAATGGGATGAACGAAATAGGGTTATTAATGGGTGGGGATCGGCATCTTATAAAAGTTGCATACACATGCTGGGCAAAGACCGGCTGGCGTTTAGGGGGCTTTTTGATTAGCGCTATAGTGTCCTGGGATGGCTTACTTTGGTTGGGGGGGTGTAGAGGTAGTTGGTAACAGGTAGAAAGTGGGTTAAGATGGGAGGAGTTGTGATAGCTTGTGTGTGATGAGAAGGAAGTTAGCAATCCAGAGAGATCGTCGAGATGAGAGGGTTCTTATAGTGATGCTTATGCTTATAATTGAGATATGGTAGTACTTTTCGTGCATGACACATATACTTTTAATGTCGGGCTAAGCTAGTTCATAGGTTGTCATTTTTGTCATCCTTACTTCTGTGTCTCTTTCTTTTTTGCCCAATTCCCCTTTCTGCGAGTATCCCTTTTTCGCATTTCTATGCATTGATGTAGGTAATCTCTTCACGTAAAGCCCGAGCGAAGCGGCTGCTTAGAGTAAGCTTAGTGCTACCTACATATCCCCCCTTTCTTTCTCCTGCATTTATGTTCCTGTCTTTTACATTTTTCCTACAGCAAAGCGGGCTTTCGTATCTTTAATTTCTCAAGTCTATTTTGTTGTATATATCTTAGATCCTTTTTGTATCTCTTCATGCTTATCATTCTCTAGGTCCTTCTCTTTCCCCCTTCGCTTCACTTTGCAGATTGATAGGAGAGTTAACCTGCTCGCGGGACGCACTTACTTGGCTTTGAATATAGGTTTAAGATACATGTATACTCTATTTAATATGCTAAGAAGAACTTAGTCAAGTTCATAATCAACTAGGCTGGGCGCGTTGGGAGAGCTTGTGAAAGCTTACCTAACACTCAGCAAGGAATATTCCCCACAACCCCGCATACAACCTCGGCGTGTGCACCCCTCACTCCCGGTAAGGCTGACAACGTACTTTCTTTCCCAGATCTACACCTTTACTTGATCAATTCACCACCAGCACAAGCCATTGGGACTCTCTCTCTTTCCAATGTCTTCGATAACCCAAGCCCAACCCGAAACGCAAATTCTTGTACTCGGCGCTGGCGCTATAGGCTCATTCTACGCCTCTCGTCTGGCCCTTGCACAAAACACACAAGTCTCTTGCATCTGTCGCTCCAATTACTCCGCAGTCTCTTCTTCCGGATTCCAAATCTCCTCTCCAAAATATGGCAACTACATATTCCGCCCCGCCCATACATTCTCTTCCCCTACCGAGGCTACAAAGATTGCCAAAGAGAAGGGAATAAAATGGGACTTCATCCTCGTCAGCACCAAAGCACTACCAGACGTCTCAGATGATAGTGCAATACTCGAAGGACTAGTCACAGAACAAACAACCATAGTATTAGTCCAAAATGGAATCGGGGTCGAAAGCCCTTACCAGCTTCGCTTCCCCTCCACCCTCATCCTCAGCGGCGTCACCATCTGCTCCGCCACCCAAACCTCCCCAGGAACCATAAAACACAACCGCTGGACGCGAATAAGCCTCGGTCCCTTCCTCCCCTCCCCCACCATGCCCCTCGAAGAGACCATCACCACCGCAGAAAACACAAACCGGACATTTGTCACCCTGTTGAAGCAGGGCGGCATCAAAGACGCAGATGCATACGCACACACGAAGCTGCAGATGATAAGATGGCACAAACTCGCCATCAACGCGGCCATGAATCCCTCCTCCGTCCTAGCAGGTTGCGTCCCCAACCGCGTCATGGCGTCGGACCCGCTCCTCGCGTCCCATCTCTCCGCTGTCATGTCCGAGATCCTCACCCTCGCCTGCGACGTCCTCTCCGTATCTGCGTTCCCTGAACAAGAAGGGTTCGCGAGTATCGAGAAGATCCTGGAGAGCACGCGGCGGAATGAGAGTGGGAGTCTGCCGAGCATGGCGGTGGATTGGCGGGAGGGGAGACGCATGGAGACGGAGGTTTTGCTGGGGAATGCGGTGAGGATGGGGAGGGAGAGGGGAGTGAGGGTGGAGAGGTGTGAGGGCATGTATGCGTTGCTTTGCATGTTGCAGAGGAATAGGGAGGACGAGGGGGTGAGGGAGAGGGAGAAGCAGAAGAGTAGGATTTGAAAAAGTATTATTTTGGAGGCGTGGTTTGATAGACGGGGAATCAATACCTGCGAGGTTAGAAGTTCGCCAATATAAGATATTGAAAAGTAGAACTTGGAAACAGTATTTTGCGGCCCTGTTGGACTATGGAGAAGCCAGGATTGAGCAAGCAGACGTTTCCGTTTGAATTGCGTGTGAAAACGATTTGCAAATAAAGAGATTCCTTAACACAGGCAATGAAGACTATAGTTTTCAGGCAAAAAAAAAAAAGGGATAAAAGTACTTTCCGTGACATAAGTCCCGTAGGTACCATCACTTTCGTCCCTACGTGGAGGAGGAAGTATCCAATTCTTAGAATTCAGCCCAAGAAGAAGTAGTCCAAGACCTAAACACGTATAGTCAGTTGCGTAACTACATGCACCATTAACGAAATAGAGAGTTTGTTTCAATAGTAGAGGAGGATAGCAAGCAGAAGAAGTTTCCTTGTTGATCTAGTGATGCCGGAGCAGATCTAATGCCCCATCTATATCACGCTGTACCCAGCCTAGATAGAGAATTATCCCCCGCCCCTCCAGAGTCTATACACAAACATCTAAATGCAACTTAAATCTAGACGAAGACTTTGACATCTGCTTCTGTGATCTTGCCTGCACCAACAAGACGCTTGATCTCTGCAGTCCAGATGCCCTTGATCTCGTCTGCGATCTTGAGGCCATTGAGCTTAGAGGCAAGGTCGGCAGTCTCACCAGGGTCAATCTTGCCCTGCACAAGCTCGACGTCACCCAGAACGTTGTCGATATCGGCAGGAGAGGGCTCGCCACTGACAAAGTAGTTTGCATCCTTGATACTGCCCTTGAGCACACGTCGGTTCTTCTTGACAGCAGTTTTTGCGGCCTCCTTTGCCTTCTTGCCTTGCTCTCTCTCAGCCTTGGCTTTCTCTTCTGCTTCCTTCGCTGCCTGTGCTTGAGCTTCCTTCGCTGCCTTGGCGTCCTCAATGGCCTTCTTCTCAGCAGCTTCCCTCTCGAACTTCTTCTTGTTCTTCTCGGCATTCTTGGCCTTCTGGAAATTCTTGATACGCTCATCACCCTTCATGACGTCCTCAACCAGTTTCCGGAGACGGGCGGAATCCTCAGTCTTCTTCTTCTTGCGAGCGTTGTTGTTCTTCTTTTCGACGTGACGCTTTTGATCACGGTTCTCGTTGTCATCAGGAACATCTTCGTCTTGGTACTCAAACGAGCGCCACGAGTCAAAGTTGAAGAAGAAATTGTAGAAGGCTTCTACTTCTGGTTGAGTGCTCTTCTCGTCACCGAACTTCGGAACTGGCTGGGCACGCGAAAAGCGGCCTTCGGCCTTGAAAACGCGGCTCCACAACTTATAGTAATTGCCTTCCTTAAGAGCCTTCTTTGAAGGAGGATCAATGTTAGCGCCTTCGTCAACGGAGTCAAATTGTCTACGCTTAACGGGATCGAGTAAGACTTCGGTGGCTTTTTGAATGCACTTAAAGAAGCTGTCATCTTCAGTACTTCCAGCGGCGGCTTTCTTGTCTGGGTGATGACGGAGGACCTTCTTGCGGTGAGCTCGCTTGATTTGTTCTTCAGTGGCCTTGTAACGGTATTTGGAGAGACCTAGAACAGCATAATGATCTTGGGCCTGGAAATATGTTAGCCTTATCCTCATCCTCTAGTCAGTGCTACCATGACATACCTTCCAGTCCTTAGCATCGCGGGATAGCATGTAAGGGTCCTCAGGTTCACTGATATCTCCAGAATCATCGTCTTCGACCTTCTTGGCATTTTCTTGGGCTTGAATTCGGTCATCCTCAGAGAAAGTGCGCTTATGGCGAGCACGCCGAGCATGTGCAAGGAAATGGGGGCCGACAGGTTCAATGCTGCGCAGTGTTGCGGCAGAGACCTTTCCAACAGCTTTAAAGTCCTTCTCCCCAGACCAGCCCTCGGGCAGAATGGGAAGAGGGAGCTCAACCGTTGTGGGATTCATTATCGATATTGGAGGTCGATGTGGGGTAAGGTGGGATCAGCAGCGAGATATTCGCTCTGATATAGTAGACGCCCGTTTGCAGTCGGGTGAGGAAAATCTGCCGGCGAGTAGTGAAGTATATTTGTCGAATTTACGATGCAACTCGAATAAAAAAATATTAGCTCAAGGCTTAACCAAGCTAGTTTGGTGGGGCTAAGAATAACACCCGATTTTCCAGGCTCTAAGTTTTTGTAGCGGCGGCGCGGCTTATGGTAGCGCGGTACCCAGAGATTACACAGCGCACGTGCACAATTGGAACGTGACGAAGAGAATATATGCTGACAAACTTGATAACTGAGAAAATGAAACGCACGGACTAAAATCTACCAAATGATTTAATTCGGGGGAGAGATAGCGTAAAATGGTCCTGTTAATTGGCAATCTTTTCATGTTATCGCTTCGCTTAATAGCTACAAGACCTTACCGGTAATGGTAAATAACACTCCTTTCAAATACGAGCGAACCTCACCTCTTCGCTCTGCAATCGCAGCAATTGAAGCGCCGCATTCACTTCCTCAAAGCGCCGTTCCGTCTCCAACATAGCCTTCAACTCTTTCTCCAACAGATCCAATCGCTCCTCTTCCTCTGGTGTCGGTTCTCGGTCGTCCTCATTAGCATCATTCGGATCAGGAGTCGCAAAGTCTTCGTCATCGCCATCCGTCTCCCCCCCGCTCTCTAGTGGCATAGTGCCCTCGCTACTTATCGTCCCATCACTCAGTACGTCTACATTTTCCAATGTCATTATTATAGCGGTCGACTCATCCTTTTCTTTTACCAATTTAAATGAGAACTCTCTCGAAATTATGGGATTCGCCGGAGCCGGAGCCTTCTTTGAATTGCCCAGCTTTCCCAGAATGAGGGCCTCCTTGTTCCGGCTTGATGCTGGTACATTTCCAGGCTCTGTAGTAGTAACTTGCGAGCTCACAGAAGCAGCGCCTGAATTGCCTAGAGCAGCCGAACCGGGAGGGGAGGTAGCCGAATCCATTGAGTTTGATCCATTGTCTATAGAAGCCTCTCTTGAAACTTTAATTTCTTGTTTGCTCTTGCGCTTTTTGTGCTTGCGTTTACGCTTTTTCTGCTTCTTTTGTTGTGCTGGTCCTTCGGTTTCGATAGCGGGTGGCACAAAATCTGAGGGGGAGGCATGAGCCTGAGAGCTACTCGCAGACCCCTCCGAATTGATCAATATAGCCTCCAATTTCATAGCAATGCTTCTGGTAAATGGGGTATTCAGGCTCTCTTTGCCGAGCTCACTATCAAGGGAGATATCTTCGGTGCCTAGGACACTAAGGTTCTCTTTGTCAAGCTCATTGTCAACAGAAGTGCCTTCGGTGCCTGGAGTGCCGGAACTCTCTGGGGACGACTCGTAGCTCATAGTAACTTCTTCCTCGTCCGGAGTACTCGGGCTTCCTTCATCTGACTCATTGTTGGTGGAAGCCTCTGCAAGAAGGTCAAATGGGTTGCATGAATTAGACCCATTCCCCGAAGGAGCCGGTCTAAGAAAGCGAAAATTTAGGTGATTTTTGGGTGTTTCCCAACTCTTTTCCTGTTGGTCTGGATTTGGGGTCTGGGTAGCGGATGAGACAGAATCCGAGAGACCAGGATTAGGAGGCGTCGATCTGCCAACAAGCTTATTCAATTTGGTCTCTTTTTCCGCAACGGCCGCTTCTTCAGGGACTAATTCATCTTGATTTGCTATGCTCTGCTCATTATTGGTAAATCCCTCAGTAGCTTGATCACATTGTTTATTCAAGTCAAGCTCAGCCATATATGTTGCTTTTTCTCGTTCCTTGTTGATTATCTGTCTTCCTGGTTCCTTGTTTTTAGTCACAAGTAGAACCTCTTCTGAGGGTTTAGAGTTAGAAAGTGTTGAATTATTGGCAAATTTTTCCAAGTCGTTCAATTCGGCCTCCTTGCCCACGAAGTTTTTGTCAGAAGCTGGGCCAATTCGATTTGCTAGGCTCGACTGGTTGCCAGCAAAAGCCTTTGAAGGTTGGGTATCTCGCTTGCGGGGCTTCGGGGTTTCGAGGGTCCTCCCTGATGATTTCTTGCTTTTAGCTTGCGGGTTTGAATTAAACTCTGGAGGGCCTGGGCTGGGAGTTTTCTCGTCAATACAAGCTTTTTCAGAGATTTGGACGTGTTGCTGGGGCTTTTGTCTCATGCCGCCATCCTTCTCCATTCTCTTTTCACTTGTTTGACCTCTATTTCTGGCAGGCAGGGGGATAAAACTTGGGGCGCCAGGATTGAGAATTCCCTTGTTCACAGAAGCCTCTTTAGGAACCTGGGCGCTTTGATTTTTTCCAGCGGCTCCGTTATCTTGACTTGCTTCTCTAATTGTGGCGTATTCTTTAGCTGAACCTGGGCTATCGAAAAAGGCCCCTTCACGACCAAAAGGGGCTTGGTTCATCGACCCAGATCCGTTCTCAATATAACTTCCTTTACAGTAGTAGACATCTGAGTTTATTGAACTTGTCCTATTATCCTCGAACGATCCTTCAGGAATTGGGATCTCTTGATCAGCCGCCCTAGGTTCGTTTGTCACAGAAACCTCTCGTTTAGATGTCTGCCGAATATCTCGAAATCTCTGAGCCCTCATCATTCTCTCCCTTGCCTTCCCTACATCCACGGGAATCTGCCCAAACTCAATAGTTTGCCCCGATATACTCACGTCTTTGCTATCTGTTTCCAAATCTCTTTTGAAATGTTGTATAGAATCCAAAAGGCCGGTAAAGGGAAGGTTATGCACACTTGCAAATCTTTTCAAGCCCTTCAACGCGGTCTCATTGAGGAAATCTGACCTGCGTTTGGTTCGCTCCATAGTCCCCGTTTCTTTGGCTAGATCTAATTCAGCAGACGCGTAATGCTTGAAGCTTTCAGCAATCTCCTTGAGATCCTCCAACTCCATATCGTCATCTCCTTTTTTCGACTTGTTTGCATTGATCGGCTCATTGTCCGGAGGAAGTTGCCCGAGGACCAAGTCGTCTGTCGCCGCTGGGTTTCTCTTCCTTTTCATCAGTTGTGCAATATAGCTGCTGACTATTATTTGCGCATTGTTCCATCGTTTCTCGTACACTTCGGGATCCTCCAGAATTTGCATCTGCATTATATCTAGCTCAGTGTCTGTGACCTCAGCCTCAATATTTCTTCTTCCATATATCAACTCCCCCGGATAAACAACATATGGCTCATCGGATTTGGCGGCACTTAGCGTCTCATAGTCCTCTCGTTCGAACAGTCTCGAAGAGCCATCCACCAGGTCATAATCGCTGCGAGTCCCCAGCCTTCTGCTCCGCCGATAAAGCACAGCCGGGTCCGATGGGGAAACCGTCTTACAGATTTTTTCTTTTACCATCTGTTTCTCCTTAATTGTTCCTTTCTCGAAGACCTGCAAGACAATTTGAAGAGCGTTTCTGAATTTCATTGCTTCGACAAATGACCATTTCAACAACTTCCTCTGCTCTCGCTTTTCATAGTGCGATAATTCGCTGTTTCCCTGCTCTGAATAGTCCATTTCTGTTATGTTGAAATATATGATACCGTAAAAGAGCGGTGGATAAAAGTGATAATAAAGTATGCTAACAATTTGATTTTTACAGGAAGTAAAAGCTAAAAGTTACATGAAAGATGGCTTCGACAGCATACAGGCACTTGCTTCGTTCAGCTCAGATCGCCTTTCAAGGTTTGCTCCTTCCTTCTTTCGTATTATCACGTGCTGATCACAAATGCAGGCGACCTTCCTGTTCTCACCGCAGCCCGACAAGAAGCGCGCAATGCTTTTAGAAAAAACGCATCATTGAGAGAAGGGGATCCAAAGCTAGCTCTTGCCATTGCGCATGCAGAAGATGTGTCGAGAATTCTAAAGGAAAATATCGTGCAAGGAATAAAGACGGATGATGAACGGTACAGTGAGTTTGTCCTAGGGAAAGGTGATACAGAGACTTTGATGGCTGACTAGAAACAGAGTTGAGAATGCACGAGTATACAGAGAGAGGCGATAATGATACTGTCAAGCTGCCAAATGGCCAGAATGTTGTTATTGATGGGAAGAAATGTTCTGACCGGTAGGTTATCGAAGTGGGGTTTGAGGGTATGACAGTGTGATTGTACATAACAAGATCTGGTTTATATCATATGAGGAATGAGCGAAATGTGTATAACAATGTAACTGAAAATCTCCAAGTATGCAGGTCAAAGTTTGAGCAACACATTTGAACACATCTATTTACTAACAGCTAGCTTTTAAGTACGGTTAGAAATGTCATGATAGCAAGGGTAATATTTTGAGTATCGGAAAAGAGTATACGTTCGTTGACAGAGTTGAGTTAACGGATTACCTTGTGGGGATAAGATAGATGAGTAGTCACTCTTGAGACAATTTGCAGAAAGAAGTTGAGATACAATATAGATATGTCTTCTTAGACCAATGGTGTGCTCACAGATTGCTTTGCCTAAAGACGGGGGAGATTATTTCATCATGAGCGAGGTCCGTCCCGAATGACCCTCAGGTATATTTCAAGTCCTTAACTATTACGTGCTTGATAAGGGCGCATATGATTCCCACCGTCCTGCGCCAAACACCGTCCCATATAATTTTTTCACAATCAATTCCCTGCCAAACTAGCATATTGTACATCATCTGCACCGGGAGGCGCAGCCACAGTAGACATGCTCGCAAAGTCATCTCTCGGTGCTGCAGCTATTTGCCCCTGGAGATGCCCTCCTGTAGCTTTCCCTCCTGCCCCAGTAAATGCTGTACGACCGGATTTGACCATCGCTGTTCTCTCATCATAATCCATCATACCAATAGGTTTTGGTCGCCCCCACTGCACCCGCAGTGGACAGCCAGCAATTACCGCCTTCCCTTGGCATGCCTCTGCGGCAGCTTCGGCGCTCTCTCTCGTTGCATAATTTACAAATGCGCAGTGTGACATGTGAGAGCAGACCAGGGATCTCAGCTTTCCAAATTGGGAGAAATGGTCTCGGATCTTAAACTCAGGTAGATCGTCCTCCACACCAGTGATGAAGAGAGACATGATCGATGTATCGGCCGGTGGTAAAATATCTTGCTGTGATGGAGGCAATTGCGCCGCGCTTGGAAATGCTCTCCCTCCCCTTGCTCCGCCTCTCCCTCCACGCCCCACCGCTCCCCGAGCACCTCGAGTGCCCGACCCGCCTCTGCTATCCCGCGTCCGTATCGGACCAGGACCATTCGTTGCCAGCGCCGTCGAATTTGGATTTGAACTGCTCCCCTCTTCACCCTCCGCAGCAGCCTCAACTCGTCTCCCCTTCTTGAAGTAAGGCTGGCTATTCGCCAAGCGTCTCAATAACTCCCTAGCCTTCTCATCTGTCTTCTCGTATGCCTCTACGCCTCCCCTTCCATCCTCGATCTCCTTTTCGTGCTCTTGCGCATAGAACTCTCTGTTCACGGCACTTTGAGGACCGGGCGCAACCATCTTTAATGCAGCATCGCGAACGACAATGGGTAGGCCGAAGGAAAGATCCAGCATGCAGCACTGGCAGCAGTTCTTCAGGCGGGCGCATGTGAGGCAGATATTGGTTCGTTTCTGGCGCGCGGTGCGGTCTGTCTTCCATCTAAAGACTGTGAATGGGCGTGTGCAGATCTTGCACTCCTCGCCATAATCTTGCTTTATCATCTGGACGTAGGGATTTTCGGGAAGACAGTTCTCGCAGACCGAGGGGAAGTCGGTGGTCTCCCAGCCCGACCGGTTGAGATCTTGCTTGATTTGTGGCATCGTGACTCGGAGATGTATTGTTCGGCGTTGTTTCTGTCGAGGAGGAACGATGTCTTGGGGATGAGGCTGAAAGATGAAGAGGCGACGAAGGCTTTACTTTTAGTCCACTGGTGGTCCGCGAAACTGATGAGTCAGCATCTTTTGATAGTCAACGGGGCTGCGGCTATTGCAAGGCACGTGCGTTTCACTATTGCACATCGTGCACAAAACCCTACGAATCGTAGAAGCGCGCTTAATCTTATGCAGGCCCAACCCGAATACGCTACCCGCCATGCATACGGATCTGGTGCTCCCCTAGTCAATAAAAACGATCCCTGTCCAGCTGCAATTTTGAGGGGAATGAAGGGCAGTACCCGATCAAGATGCGATAGCCACGGACTACATAAACATCCACCTACGTCTATCTCTTCTTTTCCTTCTCAAGTCATTCAACACACTTCCACTTCTCTCATATACTTCTCGGTCAAGTCATTCAACAAGCTTCAATCCTTCATATACTTCTCGTCAACCAATTCAACCAATTTATCACAATGGCTCCCACTACTCTTGAACCTCAAGACCGTCAACGTGATGCCAGCTTCAATAAGGCAATGCATAAAGACTCTGCCGGCGCTGAGGGAGGATTCAGGGCAATGATGAAAAAGGACAAGGTCGCCCAGAAAGCTGCCGTGGATGAATACTTCAAGCACTGGGATAATAAAGCCGCAAAGGACGAGACCCCTGAAGTGAGAGAGGTATGACGAGAATATCTCCTGATTGACACATGACAACTGCTTACTTCTCGCTCTTTCCTAGGCACGAAAAGCTGAATATGCAACTCTTACTAGACAGTACGTCACGGAATCTATAAATCATCTACTTGGCTAACGTACTCGCAGGTACTACAATCTCGGGACGGATCTTTATGAATATGGTTGGGGCCAATCTTTCCATTTCTGTCGCTTCGCATATGGGGAGCCCTTTTACCAAGCCATTGCCCGTCATGAACACTATCTCGCCGCGAAGATTGGTATCAAGGATGGAGACAGGGTCCTCGACGTAGGCTGTGGTGTGGGTGGGCCTGCGCGCGAAATCGCCAAGTTCACCGGGGCACACATTACTGGTCTCAACAACAATGACTACCAAATCGATCGCGCCACTAGATACGCGGAAAAAGAAGGGCTATCCCACCAATTGACATATGTCAAGGGTGACTTCATGGTATGAACTTCATCCCAACACTTATTGCTCCCCTTCTAACTTTTGCAGCAAATGGACTTTCCAGAAAACTCGTTTGATGCTGTCTATGCTATCGAAGCTACCGTCCACGCTCCCTCCCTCGAAGGTATCTACAGCCAAATTTACCGAGTTCTCAAACCTGGTGGTGTCTTTGGTGTCTACGAATGGCTCATGACCGACAATTATGACAATGATAACCCACACCACCGCGAGGTCCGTCTCGGCATTGAGCAGGGTGATGGAATTGCCAACATGGTAACGATCTCTGAGGGTCTTGCGGCCATCAAGGCTGCCGGCTTTGAGCTGGAGCTCCATGAAGATTTGGCTAGGCGACCGGATGCGACGCCCTGGTATTACCCTCTTGCAGGCGATTTCAAACATATGGGCACTATTTGGGATTTCCCAACGATCGCAAGGATGACCTGGTGGGGTCAGTTCGTTGCCCACAGATTCATCGGTGTGTTGGAGAAGATAGGATTTGCGCCAGGCGGAACGCAGAAGACTGCTGATAGCATGGGTTTGGCTGCTAAGTGTTTGGTCGCTGGTGGAAAGGAGGATTTGTTTACACCAATGTACTTGATGGTCGCAAGAAAGCCCAAGGCTTAGATGGGTTTTCCGGATGGAGTTACGGTGGAATTATGGAGAGGCGTTATACATCCTTTGAGTGTCGTTTTGGAAGAAAATAAGATAATATTTCTTTGCCCTTCTCTGCAAACATCGGAAGACAATGTTTGCTTGGTCTTGCTTCCACTATAGATAGCACTGTAATTTAATACTTTCAACGAAAGAAAATGAATCACCGGTCTTTTTAATCATGATTATACTTCAGCCGGGAACTGGGGCCATGCTGTAGTTGAGTACCTGAGATATCTTTGACGGCTGAGTGGATCATATGACATGTATCTACAAAGTAGCGCCATTTTGCTATGAATTAGCTAACTGTAAGTGGTTTCGATAGTAGACACGTACAACATTACAGCATCAAGATCCTCACTCTGTAAGGATACCGATAATCCTTACATCTACTCCATCCTCGTTAGATCTTTCAAATTGGTTTCTGCTGGACTAATAAAATATAGAAATCTACAAAGCTTAGGAATTAGATTCATCTAACCTGATCTAATGACTGCGAAACTATATAGAAGTGATATTTCAAATCCCGATTTTTACACTTGAGGTTAATCAAGCATCAAATATCTAGGCTACTCAAAAAGCTATCATCAAGCCGTTAGATTTAATTCGATTAATATTCATGACTCAATGATAAGAAGGTTCCTCTACAGACTTATGAAAAGCAATCTCATATTCTAATATTTACTGTTCTTAGGAGCATTAAGGCTTTAAATAGTAGCTTTAAAAATACCACCCTTATAAAAGCTGACTTATCAATCTACCTTAATTTATACACAACCATACATAATTATCAACCATCTCCTTCATAAAACATATCCATCGCACTCCTCCCAAGAAATACCAACCCCAATCATTTCTGAGCCAACCAACACTCTATAACAAATCTTTCATATTATCATATGACATATCTGAACCATCATCCTTTTCCCCCAAACAACCAGCCACATTGCGAAACATCCACAAAGCCATAGCCGAGAAACAAAGCAAGCGAGCAAGTGAGCAAGCAAGAAACTCACATCATACAAACTCGCCCCTCCACAACCCTCCACCTTATAAATCATACCTCGAAAACCCCTATCCAACCAACAGCAAACAAGCGAACATAAATAAAACCCAAGCTCTCATATCTCGTTCGTGTTACGGAAGTCGCATTTGAGATGAAGATCGAATGATATCGCGGAAGACCCGCCACCACGAACGATCGATCCACCTGGGCGAAATTAGTTGCCGTCCCCCCCGCCCAGGCCGGATGGTGGTCGACGGCCGAGAGGCAACTTATCCGGGATGAGGGCACGCGGATCTAGAAGTGAAGTTGGAAGTCTTTAATAAGTGGACGAGACACGGGCTATGACTTTACAACTTGGAGGCAGCTCACAAATACGAGGGGGGTGAAGGGAAAGCCAGGTTGAGAAAGTGGGGTAACACAGGCACATGGATTGCAGTTGCACCCCTCCCTACCAAGCCAGGTACCGTACCTACATATGAGAGCGCCCACGTTTACGAGACTTATTCGCTAAAAAGAGGCGTTCATTCGGTCATCTACTCATATTCATTCTCATCATCCCCATTCACGCCATATATCTACCTACCTACCTACCTGCCTACCAAGGATAAAAAAAAGTGCTGGTCGCCCAAAACCCCCTCTCACTTTTAAGATCGGCCTGCCTCCCCTAAAGAACCTCCCCGCAGAAAGGCAAGGAAGGTATCCATCCGCAAACAAAAGATCTGAAGGTCAAAGCAACCTCGGTATTGGAGACAAATAGAAAAACGCCAGCCATGCACGCACGCTTGAGCAATCACTGTATATCGCACTCTCCCACAGCTATGCTGCGCTTAAGGCGCACCGTTTACTACGACCCCAGGCACGACTTGGCCAGGCATCCCGGACTGTAGAGCGGCGGCAGCCGCTGCCTGTGCTACGGCGTTGGCTTCAGCCTGTTGGACAACGCCTTGAACTATCGTCTTTTCATCAGGGCTGAGGTTCCCGGTGAGGGATCCGTAAAGCTGAGGTTGCTCTCCTTGGAGTTCTAGATACGAATTAGCGTTTGCTGTCGATCTGCAGGGGTATTATCTTACTTAAAAGGGCATCTCGGAAGAGCTGATATGGCTCTATCTTATCGAGAGGAGTTTCCAGGAGACTTTCCTCGCCTAGCTCATCATCTGAATCATTATCATCCAGGTTCTGGAATTTTTGTGCCTATAACTTGTTAGCATGGTCGTAAAGTTTGCAGTAGGGACTATTATAGTTACCTCTTCATTTAGGAACTCGAGATAAGCGTTACTCTCGTCTTTGGCATCATTCTCATCCTCTGGTTCAGCCTCTTCATTCCAAGTGTTATCGTCTCCAGCCCACTCGTCTTCTTCCTCATCGTCACCGTATGCAGAACCATCCAGGGGGTAGTCATCCTTCAGAGCTTCCTCGCGGTCTTCTCAAATATCAGCGTATGCTTAAATTAGACTAGCAGGGCCACTTACTCTTTGTAGCTGCAGGAAGAGTCTGGAATAATCGGACGATACCCTATCATTTTGTTAGAGAATATTCGAGATAATGCCAGGAGGACTTGCCTGTAACAGTCTCGGCCAGCCTTGTTGAACGCTGACTGGTACTTGTTCGGGATTCAAAGTGAGCAAGGCAACGATAGCAGCGATAGATAACTTTTTGTCATGGACCCTAGTAAAGCTATCAATGCTAGAAAACCACAGGCTGAAGAATTTGTTTGTCCATTGCTTGGACTCAAGCACCTGTAAGGTAAGGACCTGCGAAATTTCAGTTAGAGCCTTTTTTTGCCGGACATGCTAGGTTACGTACTGGGTTGTAATATATGGCATTGATCACCATCTCCATGAGGTGGATCTTGTATGACTTAACCTTAACTTCCGTGTTTGTCAAAACCCGCATGGCGATCTCAACCTAAGTAGTGTCAGAAACCAGCAATAAGTATATCACCAAGAGCTCTTACAAATGCAACAACGTATTGATCAGCATGACCACGTAGGCTAAGCATGATCCCTTCAGCTAATTTGCATGCACAAATTCTATCCACCCCCCCAACCTTCTCATCTGCAAACATGTCTTGCACCATACTAAACATTGCTTGTAGGTACTGAGGGGTCGTAATCAAGTGTTGAGCACCGTACTGAACAAAATTATCTAGAGCTGGAAGCATATCTTCAAGATAGAGTTCTGCGCCAGCCTTGAAAGTTGCATGGATGAGCTCAAAGGCTTGCCACATAGTTGGAGAAATCGACTTTGCAGCGAAAGTACAGCTGTCGATAATTTCGAAAACCTCGTTATAAAGATCGTAGAGCTTATTCTCGAGAGTGACTTTGATGACAGGCATCAAGATTGACTCCATGTGCAACAAGACATCCGGCGTACTCTCCAAAGTCAAAATCAGCGTGCCGATTGTCTGCAGAACGCCCAAGGCGGTAATACTCTTGTCGTCTAGATAATCTCCATAGCTATCGTCTCCATCGTCTCGCTTATCGTTCTTCTCTAGGAGCTCCCTGACAATACGCAGGTAAGTGTCTCTTAATTGTTCACTTAATGCAACTGCAAATGGTGTCAACTCTTTGGCAAACACCTCCACAAAGTCCTCCATGACATTTGACAATGCGTCAACATCAACCTCATTTGCGAGTTTCAATAGCTGCTGCATGATCTGAGGTATATTGAGCTGCATGCTGTTTCGGATGATGTCGTGTCTGATGAGTGGTTGAAGCGCGAGTGCCGCCTCGACACGAACAGGGAGATCTGGATCTGCCATGCATTCTAAAATGTTTTTGTAAATGATGAGAAGATTGTTGGGATCTTTGAACTCGAGCTGCTCAAATTTCTCAACAGTATCACAGGCTCGTGCTCGGAGGAACCCTTGCGGACTTCGGAAATCCGGAAAGACGAACCGGACCAGGAAATACTCGACTTGCTCAGCAATAGGGCTCTTCTTGCCAAGAATAACACTCGACAGAGTCCCAATCATACGAAGGGCCCCTTCCTTTGCAATGTGACTCTTTTGAGAGTCCTCGGTTCCTTCATATTCGCTCACAATCCGGTTGACAAAGGTAAGAATGGCGAAGGTTTGCTTTCTTCGGACTTTGGTGAGAGTAACGAGGAAATTTGTTGCGGCAACATCAGGGGCTGAAACTTCTTCGTAATAGTTGAGCTTATGATGTAGATACTCCTCGGGATCCGTATCAAATTTTTCAACGTCATCCTCGGATAGACACATAACGGGGAACAGGAAATGGGTAACGAGGGTGTCAAGATGGGGCTTGAGGTGGACCCACATCTGTTTCGGTCGTACGCACTCGTCTAGAAAGACGAGAGTATATGAAAGGCAGGGTCTGCTAAGCCAGGTTGTCTTTGCCACCCATTTTTCAATTTGCTGAAGATATCCCTTGAGTATCTCAGGTGCAAAATTAGCTGTGAAGTTCTTGGCGAATTCGGTGTAATCGTCCCCATTGCCCTTCTGGAGTGATGCTGGGTTGCCATATCTAAAACAATTAGTCTCCGTCCTCCCTTATGCAAGGACTACTAACCGAACAAAGAGTCTGTTAAGGTTGAAATAGGACCATTTCTTAGCTTTCCACCAATGGTTCGCTTCCCGTTCTGTCAAATCTTCCGGTAGAGCAGTTGGGGGAACCTCCTTTGCGACAGTCTGGAGAAATAGAGTACACCAGCCTACAACCACCGGTTGCTCTCTTAGAGAGGCAGCCAACTCGAACTAAAATTTTGTCAGCACTTCTACCGTTTGGAGGCTTCAGACATCCCACATACGAAAGTTGCATGCTTATACGCCTTCAAAACAATATGTAGCATCTCCCCAGCATCCTCGCTCATCTCATTTACCAAGCCCTGTCCAAGAACCAAGAGCCTAGGGAATGTTGCTTCGACGATTTTGTCGAAGTCGGCTCGATTTTCTCCTGACTTGAAGCGAAAAACTCGACAAATACCAAGCAAGCACTGCAGGCCCGCAAAAGCCGAAGCGGCATCGTTGGAGTTTAGAAGCTGAAGGGTAATGTTTACGAAAGCCGGCCATTTCTCAGGGAAATCGTAGTGGAGGATCTTCTGGAGGATGGGAACCAGCTGGTGTCGGATGTGTGGGGGGGACGATGCAAGTATGGGCAATAACCGCTCTCGAAATCTTTGCTTCGCTTCTTCAGAAATTGGTTTGCTCTGCACAGCGTCGTCGCTGGGTGACCATCCTCTCGTGATCCGATTCTTCAGGTAAACGACGGCTACAGTGGTGGGTTAGTATCTGCTCGCAGCGGGGTAGGAGAATCTGGGGGAGGGGTGTTCCATACTCGACATGCGCACCGAAGCTTCCTGGTCCGCCTGCAAGATCTCAAGGAGGGCATCGATAAAACCCGGATGGTCCTCGGCCTATAATGCTATCGTCAACTCGAGGCCCTGGGCGAGTACGGGAGTGCTTACAGTTTTCAGGTCCAGCTCAGCGCGACGTCGAGCATCCGCATCGGGGTCGAGAGTCGCAACGATGCGACTCCGAATACCAGCTACATCCATCCTAGGTGATCGAAGTACCGTACACAGCGAGTTCGAAGGGCCAGTATGCAGCAGACGCCGGTGGGTTCAGAGGTTCAGGACCCGTTCAAGATTTAAGGGTGGTGCAGCTAAGGCCTTCGCTTTTCCTGCCGAAAGGCGGTGTCAGGTCCCAATCGTCAGCAACCTAGTAGAGTGACTTTGACGTTTCAGGGGCAGAAGGAAAGATGCAGGATCGAGGACTCGTTGCACGGCATAAGAAAGGAACTGCAAATGGATAACGATCGAACTTGTGGACTCGGGGGGGTTCATCAGCATTGAAATTATGAATCCGGTACGATAACTCGTTAATGGAAAAGATCCAGACCCCTGTCATTCCAGCAATAGGTCTCTCGGTTCCGATACACAAAGGATATATTATTTGTGATTCAAGCCTCTTTGAAAAGGATGGGAGCAGTAAGACATCAGCTCTCGACGATTCAAGAAAAGGCTTTGCTACATTAGCTATCAAAACAATCTGGAGAGTACTTCTGCTGAACTCCTGGTTCTCCTCTCCAAAGGGAGTGCGGCCTCGGTCGTCGAATAGCCAATCAGCCCTATGGCGAAGCTGGCAAGATAGGGTAATTGGACACATATATGAATAGATGCGTAGACACCTATATTTGCAAAGGTGCTAAGGTGATCATGTATAGCCACTTATCCATATAATACCAGAGAGGACGAGGGTAGGGTTTACGACGCAGCCATTCATGGCAAAGATGTTCCATCCGGTGCCACTTATCGCGAAGAGAGAACAAGCCAGAACCAAACAGTGTCTCTAAGGTAAAAGATACGGTAGGAATTCATTTTGGATGGTGAGTCTTAACGGAGAAAGGGAAGTGTAGAGAAGAATTTAATTATCTAGATCAGAAGATGATGTAGCAACGGCGACTAAGGTTATCTCCAGCTATCTCTTCGATCCCAGGGCGCCTCGTGGGCACACGGATCAACCCCGCCTTTAGGGTCACACGTGATGTTTCGGGTTTCTTTTCGGATTCGGGTGGAAAGTGAAGCATGCCAATCTGATGTAAAAGTCGGGATGACTGAGGTGAGATGAGATGAGATGAGATGAAATGAGACGGATCCTTCTTGCTTCTTGGCCAGTCTGATATGAGAACGGAGGAAAGGCCCGTCGGAACAACATTTCCCCGATATATAGTCCTCACCACTACTACGGTACTCCAGTACCTCATCCTCATCTCCTCCGCCGCGCTCTCTTCTCCCTTCTTCCTCCCATCTCTTTTGCTCGTTCTTCGCTCTCCGCTCTTCTTTCTCCTCCTTCTCATCCGACAAGAGACGAACTCGCAATAGTTCGGCATTTGTTTGGCTATCATGGAGTGCTTGCTAACCCACTGCGACCTGCTCCCAACTGCATGATGATCTGAATATACCTTGCTCTTGATGTCATCCATCCGCTTGTACCTCCCCGATCCGGATCTAGAGCGTTGGGCTCTACCTGGTCCCGTTGGCCGTTGTCGGATGGAGGTCTGAGGTGTGATAGAGAAACTACCTCGAGGCGGGGAATTTCCACGGCGCACATAAGTACTCTGCGTGTTACATTCTCCTCTTCTTTTCTCGTCCTTTTCTCTTTCAATTCAATCTCGCGTTTCAATCTGATATCTTGTTGCCGGCCGCTCCTTCAACATGTCTGCAGGTCAAGCCACGGACAACGAGTTACAACTCAAGGGCCTTCGAGTGCCTCCCCATCCTCTTGATCCATTGTCTATTACTGAAATCGAGTCAGCCCGTCAGGCGCTTCTCAAAGTGCGAGGTGCGGATGTCGCTGTTCGCTTTCGTGCCATCTACCTCGAAGAGCCCCCAAAGAAGGAGCTAGCACAATTCTTAGACCTAGAGCACTCCGGGAAGCTTGCTGCAGATACACCTAGACCAGCTCGACTTGCAAAAGTACAATACGATGTTGTCCGTGGGGACAAAAAGCATGAATTCACAGAATCATGGGTCGACATCAACTCAAGGAAGGAAACCCGACATCGGGTCGTTGATACAATGCATATTTCCCCAATTGTACTGCAAGTTTATCTCCTCGTCTCGATTGTGATGGGGCTGTGTCGCCACAAGGCATCTTCAGACCCCAACTGGCCCCTTATCGAGCTATGCTTACCATTGATTTTCTACAACTAGAGCTGAATTTAAAAAGTTCACGGAAGCTTGCTTTGAGTCAACCGTATACCGTGAAGCGATAGCTGAATTTGATTTGCCGGAAGGCTTTGTGGTCGTTATTGATCCAGTATGCTGTCTCTCATCTTACATCGAGACTCGCCTTGGCTAATTACTGGTGTTCAAGTGGCCTTATGGTGGTGACGCTGAGGACAATGCTCGTTATATGCAAGGCTTGTGCTTCGCCCGTGACGCTCGTTCTGGAAATGAAGATTCCAATCACTATGCGTATCCTCTTCCAATAATACCAGTCATGGACACTTCTACTTGGGAAATTGTACGAATCGATAAATTGGCAACGGGTGGGAAAGAAGATGGCTTATCTTATGGAACCCACAAAAAGAAAGTCTTGGCTCACTGTAACCCAGCAGAGTATATTCCTGAACTGCTCCCGCAGCCTCTCCGTACTGATGTAAAGCCTCTCAATGTTGTCCAGCCTCAGGGGCCCTCGTTCCAAGTTGATGGGAATTCAATACAGTGGCAAAAATGGCGGTTCAGAGTTGGCTTCAACCCTCGGGAAGGAGCAACACTTCACGATATTCGATATGATGATCGCCGTGTGCTTTACAGGCTGAGCGTGAGCGAAATGACTGTCCCATATGGTGATCCGAGACCACCATTTCACCGCAAACAAGCTTTCGACTTTGGCGACGCGGGGGCGGGCTGTGCGGCAAACAATTTAGCCCTGGGGTGCGATTGTTTAGGTGCAATCAAGTACTTTGATGCTGCCATGACCCAGCCGGACGGAAAAGGCAGCTTGAGTATGAACGTTGTGTGTCTTCACGAGCAAGATAATGGAATTGGGTGGAAACACACCAACTTTCGAACACAGAGAGCCGTTGTGACTAGACTGCGTGAACTTGTTGTTCAGTTTGTTATCACGCTGGCCAATTACGAATATATTTTTGCTTACAAGTTTGATCAGGCAGGTGGGATTACATTGGAGACTAGAGCTACTGGTATTGTCAGTGTTGTAAATATTGATCCTGGCAAGACCAGCCCATGGGGTAACGTGGTTTCTTCCGGCGCTCTGGCTCAAAATCACCAGCACTTATTCTGCGTTCGAATTGATCCAGCAATTGATGGATATGAAAACACAGTTGTAACAGAGGAAAGCCTAACTATGCCGATTTCGAAAGAGAACCCCTATGGCAGTGGGTACGAGGTGAGTGTATTATTCACTTGTAAACTTGGTGGCTGGAAATGGCTTCGGGCATTTTTTGGTTCTGGTCGCTTCTCCCTCCCTCAATTTTGCAGGTACGCTATCAAACCATTCTAATCTCAAGAATAGGTCAGACAGACTCCTATCAAGACTTCAAAATTCTTTGATGCCTCGCCTATGACCAATTTGACAATCAAAATAACAAACCCGTCCAAGTTAAACCCGGTATCAGGAAGACCAGTTGCTTACAAGTTTATTCCCCACCCATCACAACTAATTTTGGCACCCCCAGACAGCATCATGGCCAAGAGAGCACAATTTGCTCAACACCACGTATGGGTCACAAAATACAAGGATGGCGAGTTATGGGCCGGAGGTGAGTTCACAAATCAAAGTAAGAAAGAAACCGATGGTGTGGCGGATGCTGTTGCAAGGAAGGAGAACGTCGAAAACGAGGACCTTGTTGTCTGGAATGTATTTGGTTTGACTGTGAGCAAAGTCTTAATTAAGATCTCTTCTTTACCTCTGCTAACATAACTAGCACAACCCCAGAGTAGAAGATTGGCCCGTCATGTAAGCATTCTTTCCCATTCCGACGGAGACTAAAAGCTGACCACGGAACCCAGGCCCGTTGAAATCCATCAAATTCATCTTCGTCCGGCCGACTTCTTCGCTGCAAACCCCGCCATTGACGTCCCGGGAACCAAGAACACAACATCCGTTCTCGTTAATAATAGATCTAAATCATGTTGCGAAAGCGGAGATGTTCAGCAGAACCCTACGTCTCATATGCAGGGCACGGGACCGGATTTGGACCCGAAAGCTGAGGTTAAAGGTTGAGGGGTTAGAATTTACCCAGTAATTAAAGTAGTTCTATATATAGATTTGATTTGGCGGGAAAAAAGTGTCTAACCGATTTTGATTTTTAGCGGTTTGCCTTGCTTGTGTGATGGTATGATTTTTGTCAGGTCATTCAAATGAACGTTTGCTACTGTCCTGCTGAATTTGCTACACCGGTGCTTCATTTCTCCGAGGTGGTCTCTGGGAATGGTTATATCAAGTAGTGCATCGGAGTGTTTAGCAGACCAATCAATGCAGCTGTGAATCAGCCGGACTCCATGCAAATTTCAACGGAGCCTTAATTTCCTCTTCTTGTGTAACCCAAGTTCAAGTCTCGTGTTGCTACTTCTTATTTTGCCCCAAGTCCATGTTTATAACCCCACCGATGCCATTTCCCAAGGTATCCCGAACAGTTCAGGTAGAAAGCTTCAAGCCACAAAGCGGGGACACCGGCACAGCTATACGGAGCAGATATCGGCTGATCTTATGTATCTCGATCGGAGCCATGCTTATGGGTATTTGCTTAGTGGCTGCTAGAAACGTGTATTGCAATCGCTTAAGTGTGCTTAACATAGTTATCCGAAGGCTCGAGTAGGAGATTCCTTTCCCCACAGAACCTTATTTCTTCAAGATGCTAGCTCAACATAGCTCGTGGTTCAAACACTTGGTAGGATTATGGCCATGGGTGTCATTGGGAATTAGGCTGGAATGTAGGTGTTGCGGTCAGTGGTCGGTGCCGACCGGAGAGCTGTTGTGTGATGATGGGCATTATCGAAAATGTGGAATCGGTAGGCGATTCCGAATCGTTTCTTCTTTAGGAAACGTGCACCCCGCATAGTATAGATGTCGTGGAACGAGGTGGGGGGAAAGCCCTGAAGAGGGGTGGGTGTGGGAATACTTTATTTATACGAGGGGTGTCTGCTCTTAGGATGGGAAATGAGGAATTTCAGATTCACATATGACACTTCAACAAGTGCATACCACAAATACCATGGCAGTTCTTTCTTTTCTCGTTTTAGGGTTAGTTCATCATGCACCTTTTCTTCCCCGGCTCAAATTTATTATAAACTACTTGTATAGTGCTCACGATAAGTCATAGACTTACCTTCTGCGCTGTGTCGCAAGCAATCATCCTGCCAGTGCAACCACCCCAGGGCTGCGGGACGTCATATGGTTTGTTCTTTCCCTTCCAGTCTTTCCCACCCCTTCCCCTTCTTTTTCTTTCCAAGTCACAAGTGTTATTGGTTATAAAGATGCAACCTCCACAGAGTATAATAGATACTTGACGAAAGAAAGAGCAAATCGATCTTGACGATACGACTGAATAGAAATCCACCATGAGCCTTGCTCGACGAGAATAACGCCAACGCCAACCATAATCAGTGTTTCGATCATCTCGCCTACGCTTGGTACTATCACGCAGCCGCCTTGTCCCACGATCACTCTACCGGGCACGGCGTGCCGGACGTCGACGTCGTGTCTGACGACGGAAGAGTGCGTCTATCTGAGCACGGTGACGAATTATTGTTATTGTAGTCTGGGGATCAGTACGGTGTATAACTGTGAATCGACATGTTAGTTCTCTCCTTTCTCCCTCGATTCTTCACCCTGCTCTGGTTGTCTTTTTACCCTTACACCTTTTCGCATTGCACATTTTGGAATTAGGGGGAGGGAGGGAGGTGGAATGTGAGATGTGATGTTTCGGAATAGGATGGGTGGAAGGAGGAATGAGGGATGGAGTGAGGAAAGGGTAAAGGTGAACTTTGTGCTGATGCGAATGAATAGGTGCGTTGGGTTGCAAAACGAGTTATTTGGAGGTCTATATCCCGTGTGCGACGTCGCTTCCATCTCCGTCTCCAATTCTAGTGGCGCTGAGCGAGCCTCCTGTATAACTGTGGGGGGTTGAGAGGTGCACGTGTAAGGAAGTGGATATGAAATGTGGGTGAAAATGAGAGGTTAGGTTAGGGAGTGTGGGAAGAAGGTGAACGAACTAGGACGAAGGGCATTTTAAGGAGGATACGGTTTATATCGTAGAGTGTCCAAAGGCGATGATGATGGATGTATAACTCTTAAGTGGAATCTAGTTTATTGGTATGCCTATTAATCAGCTCAAGACTACCATAACCATAAGACCTCGCATATAAGTGTTCGCTAATAAACACCAAATGAAAGCAGCATCCTACGTGCGATCGTGTTGTATAAAAGACATATCCTTTTAACCCTTAGATTTCAAACAAACCAAGAGGCTCGCTATAGGTAGGTAGCGGGTAATATAACAACGCAATTTCTAATTAATATCCTTATAAAAACGATATTTTTCACAGCAGAACATTTATATATATATAAAGTATTGTTTCATTTTTGTGTTGATGAATCTAACTCCTCTTATGGAGAATAAACTGTACATCTTCACAAATAATTACATCAACTCTTGTCTCTGAATATTCTTTCACGTTTATACAACTTCTGACCTCCAGCGCTAATTCCAAGTGCTTATTACCCCCTATTAACTCCAAAAACAAAACAAACCTTTATCACTACTAACCTACACCACCTGCTACTGCGCCTCCGATCTCGACCGCTCGCTTTCTCCTCCTTTCCATTTCACTTTCCTTTTATTTCAAACCGAGTTCCCTTGAAGACTATGTATCGGAACTAGACATGGACTTTGCTCTTGGTATGAGAATTATAGGTGTAAAATAGGAAGGAAGTTAGATTAAAGGCGATAGAGGCTTCTAGTAGAGATGAAGATTACTGTAAATGAGTGCTTAAGTGTGTATATCCTTAGAGAGTTGTGCTGCCTGCAATCGATCGAATTAAAATAACTTGAAAGCGGTAGGTAGTTTTGACGGCGTAGCGAACCCGGGATCTTTGGAATGTGTATATTTACTGTAATTATTATTCTAGATTCCATAGACAGTTGTATTATTCGTCTTCCTCCTCCTCATCACTAACCTCCTCCCCAGCCTCAATAGCTCGCTCTCTTCTCCTCGCAGCCCTCTCCCGTTTCCTCTCCAGTAGTTTAGTCAGCCTTTTGGCAACATTGAACACCCCTCCAGTGCCCGACCCACAAGCAGGACAACTGGGATCCTTCCTGTATCTCTTCAGCGCACACGACTCGCAGAAGTAATGCCCGCACTTCGTCACAATAGGATCCTTGTACCGCTCTTTGCAAATAATACAGGCAAACGGAATTCCCTCTAACATAGCATCATCGACATCCGAGTCTTCTGCGTCCTTCTCTCGATTTGCGCTCGCTATTTTGGTGCCCCCCGTGACCTTCTTCCCTTTGGTGACGTCCTCCCATTCCTTATCTAGCTGCCATCCTTGCTTATAATCCTCCCGGGTATGGGAATATTTGCAATTATCCCCAAATCCGCAGAAGCCAGTCTGTTTGTAGTCCTTACAGACGTCTGCGGCGAAGTCTGTTACGGTGATGGTGCGGATGTTGGTCGGTGCTTTGACAGGTCCTACAACTCTGGTTGGGGCGTCCGGGTTCTTGTGTATAAATTTGGTCTGGTTGGCGAGACCTTTGTATGTGCCTTCTGGAGCGTCTGATTGTATATCTCTGGTTTTGCCAAGTAGGTTCTTGGAAGAGAGAGCGTCGGTTGCGTTTTCGTCGTACCAATTGGTCTGCTTGGTAGCGTCATTCGAGCTTTTGATGGTGGTGTTCCGTTCAGCGCTGTATTTGGAGGCTGTCAGGTCGGTAGTATCAGTGGCGGTGTTTCTGGAAGACGCGGTGATTGCACCGGTGTTCTTCTTCCGACGTTTGATCTTGTGTCCAGATTCATCTTCCGAGGAGGAGTAGTCCGAGTCGCTGTCCGAGGCTGGAGGGGGAGCGGTGGCTCGTTTGCGGAAATTGGGTTTCCCCGTGCGTTTCTTGAAGAGTGCAACAGGAGCTGGAGGGGAGTGGGGGGGTTCTGTTGATTCCATCGTGGGATGTATTCTTGTCCGAGGAGGGCGTTGTGGGTTGTTGAAGTAGAGTTCACTGTAAAATACGACGTCTGTTGGAACATCAGCTCGCCACAAGGCTGAGGCGAGGCTCTGGACCCAATGACTAAGCCTTTGATTTGTCAACCTAACATCTCAGGAAGAAACTGTTTACCTCTAACCCTATTAGATAATTAGATGATCAGAATGCCCGAATAGTAGCAAGCAATAGAAAACTGTGGGCTTTAATTAGTCATGGCAAACAGCTAGACAAGAACAAGCTCAAGAGCTAAACAGCTTCGTCTGCTACCGGTAGTCTTCTAGAATTCCCCTAGCTTATCACAAGGATGCACCGGTCCCAGTCCCATCTCCGCCAAATTGCATCCTTCATGCAGAGAAGAGTTGACGATTGACCCATTCTGCGTTGTTGTTTGAGGGAACGAGGGGGAGAGCCAATCATGGGATATCGCCACCTTTGTTGCTTGCATGCTGTTGATACTGTGTACATACGCAGGTCTGTAGTAAACAAATCCAGCAGCAGATAGATGCAGATAGACCAATTATATACTTCGAGCCCCTGGAAATACCCGGCCGATTGCTCCGAGCTCGAGAAGATCCACAACTTGCTGATCTACGGCGGCACCATCAAGGGAGATTCATTAAACTCCACTTCCACTTGCTTTCACTTCCACCTCCACCGCCCTCACCTGCTCCTGCCTCACCCTCCTACCTCCCTCCATTGCCATCTAATCCGGAGTCTCTCCATTGTCATTCTGATCGATCGTTTGGGAGTCGTGTTTTGCTTTGTTTATTGTTTTCTTCTACCTTTCTTTCTTTCTTTTGGTAGCCAGGGAGAACACGGTCACCAGCCAATTAAATCACCCTCGCGATAACAGGCCTGCCGGGAAAAGATCAGGAACGCGCCTCCTTAGTACGAATTTATCGGTCAACACAACACATCCATTCTCCTGCAACACCAGCACCCTTCGTCCCACGGTGCGTTGTTGCACCGTCATAATCCAGCATCCGCTTTCGTGGATTTCATTTCTTCACGCGATCAGTCACTGAAAGTTGATCTAAACGTCAACAGGTGGTGTGCGAATTGCAGAGCGGGGAAAGGTCGGGCGAGCAGAATCAAGGGGGATCCGGTCGATACCTAACGGTTAGGTTGGCGGTGCTGGGCAGTGGTTGCACTTCCGAGCGACCTCTGTTCCTCGATCGCGATCATGGCCGCTTCGCTGGCAGGAGATCAGCCGTTGCTCTCTGCCTCTGAACAGAATGATCCATTCCTTTCGCCCTCGTCAGGTTCACATCATCGTTTTTCCCATTTCGACAGCCAGCTCTTCGCCCTGGGCCCAACCGCTTCTCCAGATCAGGCGAAGCGGACATTGGAGGCTCATCTTGCGGAGACAGAACGTCGGATAGAAGACACTTCCAAGCTGGGAACAACTCTCGTACAACAGCGCAAGGAATTGGCAGACCGTCTGAAGGAGGTTGAGAAGCAACAGGCGGAGGGAGAAATCACTCCGGAACTGCGTCAGAAACTCTCGGAAATCGAGAGGGAGTACAATGAGGTTGGAAGAGAGACGGCGCGGGCGTTCTTGCCCAAATCAAGAGTCTCCAGCGCCGAGCTGGGCGAATCGCCGTTCAACCAAAAGGTAGCACACACTCTCCCAATTCTCACATAATTTCACTGACGTGTCACAGCGATCTGCTAGCCCCTCCAAGTTCGAAAGCCAAGCTACCAGCTCGCCGTCCAAGCTCAGCGTTCCAAACCGAAAGCAAAGAAACCAGCCTTCAAACAGAGTCCATGATATCGAATTTGCTACCGAAATCAGTACATCACTTCTAACCCAAGTCCGAAATCTCCAAGCACTACTCGCAGAAAAGGACGATGCATTGAGGACGGTCACACTCGAGAAGTCGAGATTAGAAATTGAGGCGGAAGGGTTCAATCAAAGATTGCGCGCCTTGGACGACAGTGAACACCGATACAAGGACGAGAATTGGAACCTGGAGCTTAAAATTCACGAGTTTCTTGCGGCTCAGAAGGAATCGGCATCTCGTGAGCAAAAATTAAACCAAAGCCTAAACATTGCTCAGGCCGAGAAGGGCGCTGCGCAAAAAGAGCTAGATGAGATCAAGTTGAGTCACGCAAAGCTTTCCGAGGACCATGTAGCTGCCCTTAAACACCACGAGGCAGAGCTGGGAAGTGCTAAGCGCACTATGACGAAGACGGAAAGCGAACGTGGCGCCCTACAGCGCAAGATCGAAGAGTTGACAGGTCAGAACCAGGAACTCGCCCGAGCAGTGGCCAACCAACGTGGCAGATTAGAAGATCGAGATCAACAACGCCGACTGAGTGATGAGGATTTCGAAACTGCTGAAGACAACGCTACCCCTGAACACTCGCCGCCGCCTTCTCCCATTAAAGGAACCCCAAGGCATAGCATGCTCGAGTCGGAGACGCTGAAATCCTCACTCAACCACTCTCTCAAAATGATTCAAAACTTGAAGGGAACGCTCCATCGTGAGAAGACTGAGAGACTTCAATTGACAAGGTTACTTCAAGAGGCCAGGGACGAGATCGATGCGCGCCGAAGCGAGATCGGATCGGCCAACGGGAGAAGAAATCGGAAGGCTGAATCAATAGCGTTCAAGAAACCTTTGAGACCTGCTCAGCTTGGTGGACCTAGAAGAAGCCGGGATGAATTGTTCATCGAAGACCCAAATTGGGAGGAGGACGATGGTCAGGGAAGCCCAAGCCGCTCATCTGCTATTGCTATTGCTCGTGCTCCTGGGACTCCCTCCGCTATTGGGATCCTTCCCTCGAGTCTCACTGACGCCAGCGACCACTTCGAAACTGCCAATGAAATGGAAACGGACGTTTTCGAGACAGCAAATGAGCGTACCGGAACTGAGACGGAGGACTTCCAAACAGGCGTCGAAGAGATGAGTGGCAGTGATGACCTCACGGAGACGGAAACCAACCCGGGTCCCGCTGGAAGGCTTCGTCAAAAGCCCCCACCTCTGCCCTTGCTCCAGCCAGGAAATCGAGAATCTTTCCAAAGCACTGCTTCTTTGTCAGGCGACGAATACAGCTATGAGGAGGTGAAGACGCCTACTGCCTCTCAACCACAACGCCTCCGCTTGAAAGTCAACCGTGGTCAGAATAGACGATCAAGACAGGTCAGCGAGGAGCCCGAGTTCCGCAGTAGCCCGCCGAGCTTTGCAAGTAGTAGCAGAGGTGGTACTCCACAGCAACAAGGCCAAAGCTTGTTCGCTGAACTTGGAGATTTCGATGGAAGCGATGAGGAAGATTCAATGATGGGAACTCCAAGCCGCCAGAGTGCGCATACTTCTCAAGCTGCGACACCTTCCTCCCGACCTGGCTCAGCTAGATATGCTCCTTTCTCGCCCTCGCCACCACCTCCAGTACCGAAATTGCCCATGGTCGATTCTAGCATGATGACTGAGCCGTGGGAGCCCAAGCCTCTAACGGAGTCAGAGCCCACAACTCCACGTACAGCAGTTCCCTTCCTTGCTGGAGGTTTAGTGGGAGCCAGATTCGCTGAAGCAGCGCACATCTTAGACGACAAGCGTATTTCTGTAGGCGCTCAAGGCGACTCACATATGTTAGATGCTGGCTCCTCTACAGGTGCGCAGGCAAATGCCCCTACGGATAGCCGCGTTTCGACGGGCGCTCAAGCTGTCGTACAAATGTCAGATGCCGGCATTCAATTCATTGATAACAGCGGTATTTCAACGGGCTCTCAAGCTAGTGTGGATATGTCAGATGCCGGTAGCCAATTCATTGACAGCCGCGTTTCTACAAGCTCCCAAGCTGGCGTCCAGATGTCAGATGCTGGTGTCCAGTTCATTGACAACCGCGTCTCGGCAGGCTCGCAGGCTGGTGTTGAAATGTCCGATGCCGGCAGCCAGTACTTCGGTGACAACCGTGTTTCTACGGGCTCGCAAGCTGGTGTTCACATGTCTGATTCTGCTAGCCAATGGCACGATGAACAAACAGATGGCTTTTTGAAGGTTGAGTCTGATCGCTCACGACCTATTTCAACATCGACTTATAGTGATATGAGTTCTCAGTATGACCCTCACTTAATTGAGGATAGCCTGGCCAAATTTCCTTCACCTCCAACGTCTCAAACCGAAAAGCCAATGGCGAACCTGGATGTTGCGGAGGCTATTGCAACTCCATTAACATTCTCCTCGATTGTTTCCGAGAACTTTGAGCCATCGCAGCCAGAGCCCCCTGTTGTTCCTGGTGTGACAGTTCGAGAGCAACCCATAGCACCTCTTGTTTTCTCGTCCATTCATTCGGTAGATACAGAACCAATTGAACCTAGGAGCCCTGAAAAGGATGTGGTCGTCGTTCCAAAAGACGCGTCCGATGAAGACGCAAAGCCAGAACCAGAAACACCAAAGAATACCTTCCCTGGATCTATCTTTGGTTGGGGTAAGGGCAAACGGCCTGCCACTCCTATCATTGCAGAGGACGATACTAGACAATCCGTCAGCGACTCCCCTCTAGTAGACACTCCTAACTCTCAACGGCCTTTCGGCGAGATCTCGAGCAATCCGCACGACCATCCTCCAAAGAAGATTAAGGTTGAAATGAACGACGGAAGTTCACAAACAGCCTTGACCGCTGAACAAATTGATGATATGCTAAAAAGCAAGCAACAAAAGGCTGCTGCTCAGGAAGGCCAGAAAACTACCTCGCTTCGTGGCGTCATTACCCCTAGTGCGCTTAAAAATAGTAGATCCCAAGAAAATATCGACAGTACTGGTCCTCCTAGGTCGATGTCGCCTGAGTTTGTTCTTGCATCTGATCCCTCAACTGTAAAGAGACCTGGGAGTGCTACAAGCGCAAGAAACAATTCCATAACAAGCCGTCCACCACTTCCAACCGACCATAAGCAAGTTATTGCAGCTGCTGCACAACGCTCTGGGTCATCTTCTGGAACTCCTATGTCTGGTCCTGGTAGCATGGGTCCGCCACTCATGTCCGCTTCTGCCTATAGAGCTGCTAATCCAACCCTCAGCCCCTCTATTAGATCTGGCACTATCCCTAGGCCTATGCATTCTTCTGGGACTGCAGAGTTACACTCGCCAACCCGCGCTAGGGCATCTAGAGCCTCGTCTGTAACTTCTTTCGCGTCCGAGGTTGACGTTCGCTTCGGTTTGAGACCAGGTATGATGCCTAATGGTATGCAGCCCACAACCGATCCACGGATGATCAACGCCATCACCCAAACCATGATTGGCGAGTATCTATGGAAGTACACTCGTAAGACTGGTCGTGGGGCTATGTCTGAGAACCGTCACCGACGTTATTTCTGGGTCCATCCTTACACCAGAACACTTTACTGGAGCGATAATGATCCGTCTTCGGCAAGTCGAGCCGAGGTAAAGGCTAAGAGCGTCCCCATCGAAGCTGTCAGGGTTGTTACTGATGACAATCCCATGCCTCCTGGACTTCACCGCAAGAGTCTGGTTATTGTCACTCCGGGCCGATCGATCAAGTTCACGGCAGCCACCGGACAGCGTCATGAAACGTGGTTCAATGCTCTTTCTTACCTACTACTTAGAACAGGGGATGAAGCTACCGGGGATACGTCTGAGCTTGCCTCTGGAGCCTTGACCCAGGAAGATGTCGACGAATTCAACCCCGGCTATAGCAATAACACTACTCGCAGAGGCCCTCCTTCTTTGTCCTCTTATAACAGTCGCACAACCCGCAATGAGTCTCCATCTCGCTCAAATGCTCGACTTGCAGCAACTCCTCAACTCTCCTCTGTATCCCCTCGCCCTTCTATCGGCACATTCTCAAGAATAAGCAGTTACTTGAAACCTGGAAAGGAAGGGCAAGGGAGCACTTATGGAAGTAAGCGAAGCCGACACAGTCTCAGTAACACCAATCCAGACAGTATCTATGAGGCCAGCGAGGTCCATGATAGTGCAGAAGACTTGAGAGAAATGATTGAGAAGCAGGATCGCGAATCTGACAGGCTCGAAAATGTCAGAGCTTGCTGTGATGGTAAGTTTATATTTTGTCCGTTATATGATCGCACTCTAACAGGGTATAGGTAAACACGATGTCGGCCATCTACATGCTTCGACAAAAAGTCGCCACGCCCAAACGATTGGAGCTGCTTCTGGTGCGTCGCCATCTACCCGTAACAGCCGCGGCAGTTTGATGCGGCGAACGGAATAAGAATTTCCTTGTTATAACCTCTCCACCATGTCCCAAACCTGGGTTCTCTTTTACGATTGATGTCTCTTCTTTTGGTATCGAAAAAATCATTCCGCAATCTACGGAGCGCGAGTCACGGCCTTTAATCATTGCATGATCCATAATCTCCTCGTTTTGAGTAATGAATTTGTGTGTTAGACAGCTGAAGATGGAAGATAATACAGGCGGTGACTGTACCTTCTTTTTTTCTATTTCTTTGCGAAATTTCGTTGTATTATTGTAATTGTGCGAAACTAACCGGGGACGGAGGCGAGCGGGAAAGGAATATGAGAAGTGGAAGATTGTCTCTAGGGGTTGATTGGAAGTTTGATAGGTAGACGGGGAATGAGGGGTTGGGTTGAGCTGATAGGTAGTGGATCAGACGAACATACCGAAAAAATTGTGCGGGTGGAACTTTTCAGTCTATACTTCGCTGTGAATTGTCGGGCAGGTCCCGTAGGTGAAATATCATCTGACTTTCCTCACATAATGTGCTGTTCTGTTTGCTTACTTGGCCATACGAGAGGATGGGGCTGTCCAAGGTGAATCCACCCCTCTCCGTTGAATTGAGACATCATGAGACATTTCTCCCGTTGCGAATTGACTGCGGAGTTGGGAATCCAATCAGATATTTCAAGGCTTTGCTCCCTTTTCTTCAAATCTATGGTCTTGCCGACGCGAGCTGGTGGTTGCTGATAAAAACCCCCCTTCGAGCGTCTCCACTTCTCCATCTTTCGTAGCATATTTTTCTTGGCTTGTCGATCAACACCAGCATCCATGCACGCCTCTCTCGATATCTGGGGAAACTTCGTATCCGTACCTGATTGTCATACGGTACTCGGGTGTGCCTGTCTGGTCTTGGAAGTTTGCACGTGCGAACCAGACCATTACGCTAGGCGAAGATCGTGCTGGAGGGAGTGCGGGTACACAACGGTCTCCGAGCGTTGAGGTTTTGTTCGGTTCACCGTTTGTTGATATCGAGGCTTGAGTCTGGTCGGGGGAGGAGGCATATTGGGGTTCTTCGCACGAAGGGGAGAAGTTCGTCGGGGTGAGGTGCTGAGGTTGAAGGATTTACGGGATCCTGAAAATCCCTCATATCTCACTCACTGGGAGGGAGGGAGAGCTATTGTCACATACATCGGTTTTCAGTCTCGTTCGGTTGGCTGCCTGGGTTTCACGTCCTTCCTTCTCTCCTATCACTCGCCACGCCTTTTTTTCTCGGCAACAAGGTTGAAGAGAAGGAATACAAAACCACCACTTGCAGGTGGGTTACTCACGGATCTCGATCGGTAGACGATGTGCGAGGAGACGATCTACGAGTTCTCGAGCCGGCATTGCAGGTGTAAGTGTAGCGTCATCTACGTGTGTGAGTGGGCGGTGGTGGAAGAGGGGTATCCGAGGTGTGATGGGAGGAAGGGGGTTCGGACCAGGAATTCGAGGGACAGGATTCAGGGTGGGTGTTGGGGACGGTGGGAGTTCGATAGGGAGAGGGGGGATAGGTGTCAGAGAAAGTAAGTTTATCTCTTCCAGGTTTGGTTTGGCTTGGTTGTGGAGAAGTGAAGTGAAGTGTGCTGATTATGGGGTGGATGTAGGTTTAATGTTCATGTGAAGCAGTAGGGAAGGGGCCACTAGCTGATGCTAGGAGCGAAGGTTGAGTAATCAATTACGGGTATACGAACAGAATGACAGGTATCGTAGGATTGGCATTAAGCTGGGAGTTTAGGGACTGGAGGCATTAATGGTATAAGTAGCTTTTTGCATTGCATGGGGTGTGATTTGGAGTTAGGCATGGCTTCTACTTGAGCCGGTTTTGCGAAAGGGGTGGTCTATAAGCTATCAAAGTATACCCTACAGGTATTATGAAATGTTTTGCTATTCAAGAACGTTGGATTTGGTGTTTGAGAGCGATCAAGTTAAGATGGCCAGTAGTGAGATGCATGAAAACATGTTGAGATTCAGCCATATATTGCAAGGAGTTCAGGTACATCTCAACTTTGAGAATCGCACATTCGATTATGGGTTCAATTGCCCTAGGGCGTGCCTGTCCTTCTCGCTTTCCGGCGTTGTCGATGGCGCAGAAAATTGCTCCTTCTTGACAATACGGCAACTACTCTACATCCACTCATCCAGTATGCCCTTATCAGACGTTAAGCTTAAATAACCATTCTATATAGGCCTTTCACTAGCAATTGACGTGAAGTCTTATATCTCGAGGCGGAGATTTGCATCAAAGAGAAGGCAAATCTTACCCCTCGAATCAGGAGCCAACCATATGATTAGCCTTTGCTTGTCAATCCATATTTTATAGTTCTCAAATAAAGCTGCCTTTTGGTCTTAGTTTGAGTATATATTTATTCCACCAAGATTTGCACTTTTGAGGCCTGCCAGAGGAAACCGTTCTTATAATTCTTCTAGGAGTATGGCATTCTGAACTAGGTTTATTCAGTGCTACTCATTCCCGCCTCAGTGGAAGAGCAAATCCCTCCTTCATAACTCAAATTTGGCCCATCAGATCCAACCAAGCGCGATATAGCAGTATTTTCTCTATCGTCTCTCCATCATTCATTGCTGAAAGAAAACCTTGGTCTGACCTCGATGCCTACTCGCCATTAGCACGCCGTACCCTTTAGCCTCCTCGCTGGAAAAACATACCAAGACTCTGTCCCAAGCTGCTCATTGCCAAGGCAAACGTTTGATGAAAGCTCGATGTCTATTTACCCATGATTAGCATCTTGCATAGCTCAAACACTCCTTCCACCATTGAGAAAAGAGACATACTCATTGACACAAACCTGTCCCCTCCACTCATCCCTTCCCCAGCATCCACCACGAATACTGCCCAACGCCTCTCTACGTTCAATCGTCCCCTCGCAATTTGGCTCCCTCAACGGCAGAAGTCTATCAACGAGCATGCGAGAATCCATGCATGGCTTGATAGCGGTGACCTTGCAAGTGCATTGCGGCGCCATGTAGGTTCGGAAGGTGTATTTGCACATGGTTTCGGTGTTGTTGGATTGGTGTCGCCGGATCGATGTCTTTGTGGTTTTGGTTGATTTCTCTTCAGGAGAGAATTTGGAGGTCGGGTTGGGACAAGATTAAAGGTGAGCGTGTTTCAGTAGATGGGAGGGAGAGTGAATAGAAACCCCAAAGAACAACTGGTTTTTGTTGAGGGTACCATCCATATTAGTGGAATTGCATCTGGGAAACTTTAAATGAGAACTTCAAAGCTCATTCATTTCTGCTAACTTGAAGTCTGCTTTTCATTGTATGATTCTTACTGTGAATTGAGGAACTTTACATCAGAGAAAAGAGCTCTTTATCCTATGCAGAGACACACCAAAACCAAAGGGTTTATTGAGCTCACGATTATGATTGTTTGGCCTATTTTCTTTCATCCGAAAGATACAGCCTGGATTGACTTCGGTTAAATGGAATAGCGAAAGATATGGCATTGCAAATTCAGTTGTGAATATGAAAAGCCATCTCGCCGCCCATCTCGCTTAAGCGAATCCGACAAGGCTGACTTTAAAAAAAATATCAACATTTAAAGATCCTATAAAGGAACAACCAAGCCTTGAAAAAATAGCCAAAACAAATAAGAAGAGAAGGGGATAGATAGCAAAAGTTCGGCCCGAGCGTTTTTGCCTACATCTTTGTCGTCGCCAATATCCACCACCTCAAGACCAGTTTGACCTGACCACTCCGCCAGAGTGGATGCCTTCTGTGCTTGTGGGAGGAGTGATGTTTATTTTGCATTAAAAACCATGACAAGATCAGGTCCGCGCGTGGGCAAGGCAGTGAGGTGAGTGGCGAAGCGGCTAGGTCACGTAAACTCGCAAAAATAGTCGGCTTTTGGCTTGGACTCCAGTGCTTGTAAAGATTGCAGCGAGGTGCTCATTGTTATAAACTCAGAGCGAATAGGAGTTTATGTTATTGAGGTGTTAGTATAGGGGTGTAAATTGGTTATCTGTTTATGATTTATCGCAAAGACCCTTGGTATAGTTGATAAGGATAGTATTATAGCTTGTAAACTTTCACCTTTTCTTAATAGGTAATCCATCACACCACTTCATACTCATCAATCACGCTCTTCGGCTTCTGAAATTTGCCAAGCGGGACATATTCCACATCATTCATCCCGAATCCCTTCGGCCCTCCAATATCAATACCTCTTTGGGTCGAAGTCCATTTCTCAGAGGCAACGATACCAATGACCGTTACCAAAAGTCCGTACCGATACTCGGGGCTGCCAATCGCTTCTCCGTTTTGTGCGTCGATTACGCAGATTAAATCCGGAACAATACCAATGATCTATAATTGCCTTTGATGAGTGAACCCTCACGAAGTCAGGGGATAGAATACTGACCTTTTCGCTACCGTCCTCGTTGATTTGATATGCTGCAATATTCTCATTTTTGAAAGGAATCTTGCATTTCCCCCGATACTGTTTCGTCTCGCTCGAAGGTATCGAGTTACTGTCCGCCCCATCGATGATGAGCTCGCCGTACACATGGCCCATTCTCAATGTTCTGTCACAGCCGATGATCTTACCCTTGAACAAGACTTTTGCAGAGCCACTACCACCAACCTCGTCAATAATTGACTCGGCCACTGTGTCAATTCGATTTGATTGCCGTGCCTGTACTACTGCTCTGCCTATTCTCCATGATAGTGAGATGGTGTGCTCGACAACCCATTTCTTCGTATCCGCTGGGTCGAAAGTCAGTACTGGTGGCTATACCAAGTGAAATTAAAAACAACAAACCTCCCGATATTGGACCATCAGCACATGCACAGTGCGATCCTAGCTGGGATAGTCCTGCTCGTAAAACTCTCTCAGCCATTAGGTCGGAAGTAGCTTTTGTCATGAGCTATCTATGCATCAGTAAATTACTCTCGCAACGTTGCATCCCATCAGAACATACTACAACATTACCGGCCCCATCGCACATTGTAATAGGTAGAAATACTGCTCGCTTCTGCCCACCGAATACAACTGGAGTTGTTTGCCACTTGGTGGGATATGCTCGGCCCATCCAATCTCCATCTACTGTTGGGATATTCATCTGAGTACTAGCCCCCAAAATCATTCCTTGGAGGCCGTTTCCACCACCGATCTCAAGCGCTATCACCGAGGAAGGTTTTTTCTTTATAATTGTGGCCAGTTCGATTTGAGCTTCCATCATTCTATAGCATCTGTCAGTTTTCTTCTTTCTTTCAAATATAGGACGGATACAAACTCATCGCCCTGTAACTTCTCCAAACTAACAGTAGGAGATCCCATACCACCACCGCATCCTACTTCGTCATCATCTTTTAAATCTTCCGGACTGATTACTCTTACTATACCACCTGCTCGTAGGATTCCCCTCAGTTTCAACATGTGCGAGTATGGGCTTCCTCCGCCTCCTGTTCCCAAAATATAACAGCCAATACTTATCCAGTCCAAATCCACTTCCGAAATGATCCATTCCCGGTTCTTAATGATGGGTCGGTAGCCAGCGATATCAATTTCAGACACACGCTCTGCTTCATGTTTCTTAGCACTTGAATTATCATGTGGCTCAACTCCATTTTCAACAGGATATTCTTCTTCAGAACTACCAGTGATGTCTTCGGTGCCGACAGTTGACATGTCAAAATCGCCCGCGGCTCGCACAACGAACCGAGACTTATTAGCAATATACTTTATAGTTTCCCATTAGCCGAGAACTTATCACATAGACTTCTTGACATACCTGAAGTGGAAGTGTCTCCATCTCAACAATTTCCACTGAGTCTGCCGCGGCTCCACCTTCGATCGCCTTAGTAATAACCCGCTTACAAATTTCTTCCAAAAGTCCTTGCGTCGACTTTGTCTCCGTACTCTCTACTGTGTCAATAACGGCACTTACTCTAGCAATAGCTGCTCCTATGGCGTTTGCTACTCCGGACCATTGCGGCTTCAATACTTTACTTGCACCTTTCAGCACATCGGGTGCAATTACGGCTCCACCACCAACCAAGAGAACGGGCAAGTCTTCGGGAGAGGTTTTCATTGTATCGATCACTTTCTCAATCATGACTTTGACGACTTCCTTGTACTCCAGGATATCATTTTGGCCTAATGCATCAGCGACAAGAGCACGATTGCCAACTTCTATGTTGGTGTCACCCGCAACTGTGTAGTCTGTTGCCGTTGCTGTATCTCCACCGAAGACCAATGCTTTAGTCTGAATTCGGTATCCAACACTGTCGGGTCCGACGACTATTTTCCCATTGGACTTGCGAACAATAGACCCACCACCGAGACCAATGCTAAAAGAAAGTGTGAGTTAAATCCTTCAACCACTCAAAAGGAGGGGAGGACTTGACAACTAAGGCAGTTTACCTTTTGACGTCAGGACAAGAAAAGTTCATCCTCACTCCACACATTTCACTGAACGCAGCGGCTTGGCGGGGAAACCCATTTGCCAGCAGCAACCCTACATCGGTCGTGGTACCACCTATAGAGCCCAGTCAGTCAATTAATCTCTACACCAACTGGAAGTAATTTTCATACCAATATCTACAACCATCATTGACTCTTTAACATCATTACCCACCAAAAAAGCTGCACCTCTCATTGAATTAGTCGGCCCACTAGAGAATGTCCTAATTGGCAGCTTCGCCGCAGACTTCGCCAACAAGACCGTCCCGTCATTCTGAGCGATAAACAATGGACACTTTAATCCCAGCTTCTTCATTGGCTCTTGAAAAGACCTGATAGTCTTCCGAGCAAAAGGCAAAATGGACGCATTAAGAATAGCAGCGTTCTCACGCTCCAAAAATCCTAGGTTAGCGACTTCTTTAGAAAGAACAATATCAGCATCCGGCAAGGCCTTTCTGATAATCTCAGCTGCTCGTTCTTCCTGCTTAAAGACTGTGTCTATGGGACTGAAGATTGCATTGACGACGATGCTCTTGATTCCCTTTGCTCTGATAATCTTGCACTCCTCGATGATTTCGGCTTCGTCGATGTCGACAATGAGATCGCCATCCACTGATAGTTTCATTAGTAAAAGAGGTTTGCTTCAAGCTCTGCTTTTCGAGGCCATTTACCTTGAAGCCCTCCTTTAAGAAGCGCATAATGACCACATATCATCTCTTTTAAACTCACTGGCCAATCAACGCACGGAAGTGCATGCTTCGAAAAAGGTCCGCAGAGTCGAATAACAGCTACTCTGGCCAGCCTAGAACCATCCATCTCCACAACCGCATTTACGAAATGCTTGTCTCCATTAGTTCCATTCTTCTATAAGATTGGGGAGGAGCAGACTGTGGTTCCAATGGTAACACTGGCAACATCCTCTGGAGAGATTTTGGCCTCCTCAAACATAGTGTAGATTGCGGTATTGATTCCATGACTAGGATTGCTGGTTGTTGGTGCCTTGTGCCTGAGAAGGTTAGTTATAGGCTTTGAACTTAGACGAGAGCTGACAGGATGCTTACCATGCAATTATACCTCGATCTTCCTCAGAAGATCGGAGAGGGTCGAGTATCACTCCATCCGTGTTGGTCCTGATAAGATGTCAGAACGTTGCATCTTTGCAACAAGTTGTGATTAATTTATCTAGGGTTTGCCCACCCTCCAACATCAACGCCAATCCTCAAGTGTCTTGATGCCATTTTTCAATAGGTTTGGCTTGTAATGGCTTTTTGTGTTCCAGTAATGACTGAAGGAGAGCTGTGAGTTTGAGGTTTTTATCTTCCACTTCCGCTCCCTCGAGAGTGGGGAAGATAGAAAAGGAAGTAATGGACGATTCTACAGAAGCATTTGATAACGATAAACACACTGCTTACCCATAGAAGATTTTCAATCCATAATTCAAGCTCTCTGTCAAATTCCCTGTCCAACGTGACTCGTGAGGAGTCTGTATCTCGGCAATCCCACTCTCGACCACCCCTGGACCTACAAAACCAGCTGCTTATCGCAACGTGATACCAATCAATAATCGTTTATACGAAGCAGCCAAGTAGTCCAGTACCTGCTATCTTCACATCTTCTTTGTGGTTATCCCTCTAGCGCTGCTCCGGTCAAATTAAAGTTAGCTGATCGGAAGGAACGGCGAAGTCAGGTCCAGTCTCAATCCGTCAATACCCTCGAAACAACATATGCATGCTTGCTTATCTTGCTGCTTATTGAACTGTGTTGTGGATTAACTTTACGTTTGTAAATATACTACAGAGATACCACAAAACAGCCTCCTTGGCAACTTTTGTTGCCGCGTCACCACCCACTCTTGGATTTGCGCAAAGCAAGCTTGTTTATTCATTAGAAATCAATTAGTGCAAGAAGTCATCATTATCAATGACATTAAATATGGCCCAGTTTTCCTATCTTTCCAATTTTAATTACATCTTCAGCCCCCTTCAAGACACATTATATAAAATAAAAGCTCCAGTTTTGTTTGTGAAGCATAAAGTTTCCAGACAATGTTTCCTCCGCCTCAGAAACATAACCCAAGAATGTCATACAGAAGCCAAAGACTATGGGCATGAAAACTGACTCATGTAGCAGCCGCCTCATTGTTCCCCCTGTCACCCCTGGGGCCAACATAATCTGCTTTCTACCTTTTCGGCTGTTGTACTGTTAGCCCCCCCTAAACCTTAACGATTGGTAAACTCTAAATACATACTTTAGTATATCCCCCATACGCTTTCGTACCTGGAGATCATGGCTAACGTCTGACATGTAGCAGTTTGGCTTTTTGTAAAGACACCCTAAATTCTACGTTGGTGTCTTCCCCTTAGCTGGTTTAACATCAACAGCCATGTCCGAAAATATATACATAATTAAAAGACTTTCCCTACCAATGCCCAAACCCAATGTTATAACATTCATAAAAGGAAATGTAACTGTGAGTGGCATCACTCTGGCTGGCCCCTTCCACTCATAAATTGACATTAGACGAGTCCGTTGCCGCCCTCCTGTTATCATCCGGTCTAGACCTCCTATATTACTCCTTGGTTGTATCTTTTCTGTCGCCTTGCATGTTGAAGTGCTCATTGCGAAATAGGGCTTATTTATTTTCCAATAAAGCAGTTGGGGCTCGAGTCTTAGAATCTTTCTTCTGATTCTTGAATCCTAATGCTATAGGTGACGATTTATTGACTCAAACTCAAGCTGCAAAAGCATAGCTTCCGAGCATGGCATAGACTACCCAAGGACTAACATTTTCTTTCCGTTTCAATATATTCCCGACAAGCTTAGCGTTCTTGATACCAAAATGACTGCCCACATACTCCAACTGGTCGATAGCCCACTGCTTAAGAGAATCAGGAGAAGCTTTTGATCTTCCCGCAACATAAAGAGGCAAGATTAAGGAATAAATATCTGAGACCTGTGACGGAGTGTGAATATGGTTGGCTTCACTAGTCCGGCTTTCGGGTAATATTCTGTGTCGAGCTGCACCAAGGCAATGAGTATATTGTGGGACCGAGGCACAGATCCCACTAGCGAGGGCGACAATTGTTCCATGGATGACTTGAAAGTCATAAGTCGTTGAATAATCTCCATTCTGGGTGAAGGCGTGTTCAAGGATCGATTCATTGAGAAGGATTCTAGCTAGGCGAATGACATTCCATGCCTGATTTATATGCCTTCGGGGATAAACATCGAAGTAAAATTCATAAACTCTATCACAGGGCTCCGGAATTTGTATGGTTGTTGGCTGCCAGTCATCGGGCATCCTCGTGGAAAGAGCTTCAAACTTGGAATCGAGCTGACTAGAGGCAGCAATTGCCTCGTTTGTCGATAACAGACCAATTCGAACACCACAACTGATATCAGCATACTTCCCCATCAATCCTGTCAACTCCCACTTTGGATCACCAGCTCCCAAAAACTTCGTAGCATGTTCTCTAAATTTATAGATTTCGTCTGGCACCCTTGTCTCACTTGCAACACTAGATATTATAAAATTGGTAGTCAGTCGAACAATCACTCGAAGAGTGTAGGGGTCCTGAAAATGATTCAGACCACGCAGTTTGACAAGGGTAAGAGCACCGTTGACATGCCCGACCCAGGATTTGTCATGCTGTGCTGACGAATTGGTAATCTTTTCGAAAAGATCGAGGAGGAGTGCCGCAACGACTGTCGTCTCTTGCGTTGCCTCTTCAGGACACTTTAATGCTTTGTTCGTTATTTGCAAGGCAGATATGTACTTCTTTCTCGCATTTATGGTTGCAACCTCGGAGTACACTTGATGTGAGAGGTATGCCAGGCTGACGGCCTCCAGACTGAGCGTTAAACATTGAGACGAGTTGCTTGGCATATAAAATTGGGTGAGGAAACTCCATTTGCCAGTGGTTCCGGCGACATACTGAGTAAAGAAGGCATCTCGGGCCTGAACATCAAGTGATAAGATAATAGACTGAGGATTTTGAGACATAGGAAGATATTTCCTAGCGAGAGCTTGGGACTTCTTTTTTATGTCTTCGCTCTCATTTCTGATTCGAAGTTTGGTTGTGTCTCGGTACCCTACGCATGATGCTTGGGCTCTAATACATTGGGCACATGAAGGAGTCTGAAGTCCACACTGGATGTTGTCAGTTAACTTAGAAACACATTATAGACTAGAGGAGATATGATACTCGGCCGGGATCTTTGACAAGCGTGTGCAACGAGGTATTAATAAACCTCCTACCGCCTTATGATAGAAGTTCCCGACATTAGTTGACGCAGAGATACTCAGGCTCAACCTGTTCCACTTCAACATTATGTGTAAATGGGCTAATTAGCCGTAGCGAGGACTATGCCACATTCACTTCTAGATATCGAAGCTGAAAAGGACTAGTAGCAGAGCATGTGTAACGTCGAAAACCCCGCACGCTCATCGAAGCCCCGGCCGAGTAGATGTGCAGTATGTAGTCTCGCCAGCTTGAACTTCCGCTAAAAAGCAGAGGCTTGAGTGCTCATACGGCGAGGAAGACCGTGCTGTGTACATACCTTCAGCCGCCGGTCTCTGCACCTCTGGCAGGCTTTAGACAACTTTCCACGAAATACCATAGTCGCGAGACAGAGGACATAGATACTACTCCCTCGGACATTTGAAGAGGGGTTGGTTGATTATACACTTCTTCAAATACTCTATACTCACGTGTTCTGCTCACCTCGGACTTAGCAAATAGCTCTGGTGGCACCGAGGCCAATCATTTGGGGGTGGTTGGTGGGGCTGCTCTCAAGGCGCTTTGCCTTTTCCAGCATACACTTCGACGTCGGCCTCAATGACATCTGTTTTGCAACCACATACTTGACTACTGCATGGGGTTTGGAGATTTGGAGAACACTTTCTCTGTTGTGAGTGGCCTTGCTTTTGACAAGAGCAGGCAGTTCTCAATTAGCGCTGTTGATCCCGGCCGGATACTACTAGAATCGAGAAGTTAAGTTGAGCCACGAAAGCCTAACCCCAAGGCTATGTCTTCTCCTGCTTCGAGTGGGACGGACTTGTTCGGATCTCAAGTTATATAAAGTCCATTGGATGTCTGCTTGGTTTCCTCAAAACTCCCATTTCACAATTCCTCTTTTCTCTACTTCAACAGCAATACTTCCCAGGTCACACTTTATATTCATTTCATATTCCACTGGGCAACCCCCACATCAAGCCGAAATGGCATTCCCATACAAGCATGTTCTTCTCATTGGAGCCACCGCAGGTATTGGAAGGGCAATGGCAGACCGCTTGGTCCAAGACGGTGTCACTGTAACTGCCGTCGGTCGTCGAAAGGAGAGACTCGATGAGTTCGTCAGCAAGCATGGCGAAAGCAAGGCTAAAGCTGTTCAATTCGACATTACTAAGATGGATGAGACACCTAAGTTTGCTTCTGAGTATTTTAAAACTCTCCCTCTCTCCTCATAATCTGTCCTGACGAAAACCGCCAGTGTCATGAAAGCCTCCCCAGACATCGACTGCGTCTTCCTCAACGCTGGAGTCCAAGGCGCCTACAACTTTTCCAATCCGGACACTTGCGACATGACAAAATTCAACTCCGAAATCAACACAAATTTCACTGCCATTGTAGCTCTAGCCCACGCCTTCCTCCCCTTTCTCCAAAGCAAGAAAGAACAAACTAGTTTCATCTTGTAAGTCACATCATCTCCGTTCTGCCTGGATTTACAACTGACAAGAAACAAAGTACCGGATCGTACATCAGCGTCATCCCCGCTACCACCTTTCCCGCCTACTCAGCATCCAAAGCCGCTCTCAATGTCTTTACCCTCTGCCTCCGCGACCAGCTCGAAGCATCAGGCTCCACTATCAAAGTAATCGAACTGTTAGCACCACCAGTGCAGAGTATGTCCTCCCTCCCATCCCAAAGCACGCCCCAAACTAACTCTACCAACCCTCAGCCGAGATCCATGACCACATAGGCGTCGAAGCAGGTCGCAAATTCGGCATGCCACTCAATGCCTTTACCGAAGAAGCATACGCAGGCCTCTGCTCCGGCAAGGACGAAATCAACCTCGGCCGCGTCGGTTTCCAGGATGCGTATGAAGACATCGCGAAGAAGAGGAGAGCCACGTTTGATTTCTTGTCTGGGATTCTGAGGAAGAATTGGTAGGGAACTAACTACACCCTGCTTTGCAAGTTTGAAAATTTTGGCGAGAAACCCGTTGGCGCTTTCATGGCCTTGCGAAGATTCCGCTGGAAAGATGGAAATGTATTGATCTCGAAATCACAAGTCTGCAAAGTAGGGTCATTTCCTAGTAATGGTGGTGGTTCGTTAAGAACCCATCATGATCATTGAAAAAAATGCGGTTGCTACAGCACGGAAGGGTGCAGTTGAAAAAAATTATATAAATACCCTGTCCGTGCAACGTTTCTTGTACAGAGTAAATAGCATCTGGATAACAGACATGGAGAATCTCTTCAAACATTGATCAGGGAACCATTCCCATCTGTCAATAAATTTTCCAACCCGTTCGGCTCGGTCGAAACCTCTCCGAGACCTCCTTTCTGCACTTGTATCACTTGTATCACTTCCTAGAAGAAGATCCCCTCGCCCGAATCCATGCCGCACTCATGCTTCAGCCCTACCGGAGTGATCAACCCGTCATTTATGACATATAGTAACAGCTAACTCCCTCCCGCGAAAGAGCAGTCACCCGTTCACAATTACCATATGAGCAGAATGCAGTGTTGAATAAACATTTCCATGATCCCTAGCCCCAAGGGCTATGCTTGGGTAATTACACCTGGTAAGAATATAGCTATGATATGAAGCAGGGTATAGTCTCTTGATCAACAAAACCCCAACCCCCTTACGCCTTACTTACTTTATTCTTTCTTTGCTCGTAGATAGACATGAGACACCCTGAACCCCACCATCCATCCCATATGCCAAACGCCAGCCGCCCCGCACCAAATCCGATTCCTATAGCATGGTGGTATCCCACCCCCATTCCATTTATACACGTACACATCCCTATCGTTTACTTCACTCAAATTCTTTCTGCCACTTAACCAACTGCCTAGTCAACACATCCATCATCTCCAAACACGAAAGGTCCTTAAAATCCTTTTCCGGTGGCGTCGATGCTACCGATTCGCTTTTGTCTTCACCAACTTTCGAATTACCCTTTCCATCTCCGTTGGTTTTGATCATGGGGAGACTATCCGCCAGACCGCGCATCATTTTCTCTGCTGCCTCGCCGCTCGCCGGAGAGAGAGATTCGCCCGCTAGTTCCAGTTGTGTTCTCTGTATAAAATCCAGAATGCCAGCTACCCTCTTCCGCATTTCTAACATCGATATTTTGCTATGATGGCCTCTACCTCTCCCAGTTTTACCTTCGTGGCTCGAGCCTTTTCCATTCGAACTATGTCCATTTTCATCACTCTTCTGGACATCTCTAGATTGCGATCGATTTGGCGACGGGTCCTCGCCATCGGCAAGGTCTCGGTCCTTTGTATACTGGTTCTTCCCTAGCTTTCCCTTTCGAGCGTTGGGAGGCCTGCCACCTTTCCTGTGCGAAACCGGGGGTGGAGGTAATGTTGGGGTGTCTGGAACGGCAGGCTGAGAAGAGGGTGGAGGGGGATCTGTAGGTTGAACTGCAACTTCTGCTACTTCTGCTACTTCTACAGGAATAGGTGTCTCCGTTGTTACAATCTGCGCTAGAGGTAGTTCTTCAGCGGGGTCCGAGTCTGTTCACAAACAAATTAGCTAAAGCAACACGAAAGAGTTCTAGGGACATACCCTCGACCCTACGCCGTTCAGCGCGGCCTTTGCGCTTACTCGCGGCCTCTTGTCTTGACCTCTCCCGTTCTCTCAACTCCTTCTCCTTGTGATTTCGAGCTGCAGCACCTCTTATTTTCTTCCCAGCTCGTCCATTGGCATTTTCGTCTGAGTCTGCCTGGGACGCAAATTGAGGAGGTTCTTGTGAGGGTGATGGCGAGGCAGATGCAGTCCGCTGTCTTTTAGGGACCTCTGGTTTCCTGTTCCAAATTATCAGCGGAAATGCCAAAGAGTAACAGCTTTTGGCGCTTACTCTTCACTATCGCTCCTACCACGCTTGCCTCTCCTAGTCCCTCCATCAGTACTTCCAATACTCTCGCCACTCTTCTCTCCTTTGCTTGCTTCGATTGCCCTCCTAAGTTGTTCTTCTTCGTCGTATGCAGCGTCTCGGCTGTTCATTGTGGACCGCCTTTTCGCGCTCTGAAGACTCGACGATGGGCGACCATTCTTGTTGCCTCTCGGGGACTTGGTACCATCCTTGGAGAAGGAGTCTGCACGCGAAGTTGGTCGAGATAAATTCGGGTACAAGGGTAGATAATTCGAGAAACGTTGCCTGCGTTCCATCATGTTAGCAAAATTCGAGACAATCATATCATCGGGTTTCTATGTAAATATTTGGGTGCCTCTGGAGCTGCCAGCCTCAGAGGCTTCAATCCGCGCCGCGTTCTCGCGTCGGAGCTGCGATGAGTTGAGAGGGGTTTTGGAGAAATCTCGAGGAAATCCATCACGACGTACCCATTTGCAGCAGTGAAGATCTTGTGTAAGTCCTTCCGGCATTGTTCGCAGAAATATTCATCAGGACTGGTATCCTCGTTCATAATTCCCACACACCCTCCGTGCTGCCAAACCTTGCACATGTCGCATTGCAGAAAGAATCCAGCGAGGTCCTCTCCAGCATCCGCCGGAGGTACAATTGGCTCTTCAATTCCTTCTTTGACGCCATTTTTAGTGTCCTCGTCGACCAGTTGTGGCGGCCCTGGGTATTCGTCGAACCCACAGATGCAGCGGACGGCCTCATCATCCTCGCCGACCTCTCCTAGACCATTGGATGTCTCCGCTGGAATCGCTTGCGTCTTCGAAGGCTTTTCCTTTTCGTTACTTCGGCCGCGCTTTCGACGTGGCTGGAGCGTGTCTTCCCCAGCGGTCGCGCTCGTATCATCCGGAGGTTCTGACGACAGCGAGGCAGAAGGGGTAGACTTCCGTGGCGATTCTGCTTTGTTGTGTGATCGAGTTGCCCTCTCCGCACGCCCAGAGGAATTCGAGGAGGCGGAAGAGTGGTGTGAATTCGACTGGGGCTGTTGGCTGGCGCGAGCAGCCCTCGATGAGCGCCGCGCTGTGTCCATATCTGCCAATGCTTGGAAATTCGAGGGTGCTCGGGTTGCCCGACGGTAGGTCCGGAAGGATTAGAAACGAGTGTGTGTGATGGTGGTTGAAGAATTGGACTAAGTTGTTGAACTGTGGCCAAGGGAGCTCCAGGAAGCGTTCGCTCGGGGTATCGAGAGAAAGAGCTTGGAAGTTGAACTCCGGGGCAGGTCTCGCATCTAAAGTGTATTGGACGGATTCGAGGAACTCGCTCTCTCTTCGCGCAGGACGGGCGGACTCTGAATGACCATTGTTTGGAGAAGTGAGGAATTGGTTCTCGAACGATGAGCTACTTTAACTTCAGTCGGGGCCCCCGCCAAAAAGAAAGACTTGCGCGGGTGGTCGCTCTGCCGCGCTTGATTCATCGAATTTGTGCGTACTTCGTAATGACTAAACTTGACCCTAAACTCCCGTGCACAGTGCCCACCATCTCTAGTCAGTCTAGCTTGCTGGCACACGCATGTATGTCCAATATTATTGCCAACTGCATCCTACCAACACCGTCGCTATACTTTGCTGCCATTGACTACAACTCCTTTGCAATATCCCGACTCCCTCCTTTGCACTATCCATCGCACCGTCGAGAACCGCACTGGCTGGCCGTGGGTCCGGAGACAAGCGGCTGTCTCCAACGCTGAGCAATCAGAGAGGTACGCCTTCGCATATTGCGTCCAGCATCGAGCCTCTCTGCCAGGCTCTTGCTTTGAAGAAAGGGATATCCTGCGCAAGAGAGGACTGGAATTTGCTTGGTGGGAGGCGTGTATAAGAAAGGGATATTTGGCTGATTGCTTCTAGTGGTTGTCTCGTAGCAGTCTGATAGGAGAGCATAAGAAAAAGCAGCTTTAAATTGCTACAAGATCGAGGCTTCGCAGCGGTTATATCTCAGCAATATTGCCTTGTACAGCGCTGCCAGGGGAATTTTGGGAGGACAGGGACTTGCTATTGCCATGAGTGCTTCGGTGATGGGTATGCTGTGTTCTGTTCTGCTCTTCTCTCGTGCCCTCATCCGCCACTTCCCTTGAAACGGCCTGTCTTCGCTGGGGATCTGGAGCTATACAAGACCGCAGCTGCACTTGCCTCTCCAACCTCCTTCTACACTAGCTAACCCAGGCTCTTGTCAAATGTGTAGGTTACTCTCCCGATTCACCACGAGACATGTCTCCCGATGCCACTTCTCCGTACCCGGAGAGACCCATAAAGCCTCTCCCCAAGCGCCGTCTACGAGAGCGTCTTTCCCCAGAAGTAGCTGAATCGATCCATTACCCACCTGCGCCCAAAACCACCACGCCGCTCTTCTACCATCCGTACGGCATTCGAGATGATAGAGCAACAAATAGCTTGGTGGAGCCTCAGCACCCGAGCGAGCGTGAACGCGCAGACGAGATCGAGAGGAACTACATTTCAAGACGCAATGGAGACGACCTAGACAGTGACGAGGACGAAACTGCGTATCGAAGCCGGATCTATTCGAGACATTCCGCAGACACCACTGGGCGATCTTACCGTTACGTTCAAAAGGCAGATGCCAAACATCCAAATCCTCAACCACCAGGGTCCACAGCGTCTTCAGCAGATGGGTATGATTCCTTTGAAAACACCAACAATAAGAAGAAGAGGAAGATCCCCACACCTGGCGACTCAAATCTCAACGGCGTACATCTATCCAGCGACCTCGCCGGCATGGGCATATCAGGACCTGAAGACCTTGCTGAAGACACAGCCAACGGCATTGGTGCCGGCTCGTATCACAGTCCTGGCGGGGTCTCTCAGGGCTTCTCTGGGCCTGGAAGGGGAAGGTACGGTCGCGTAAGAAACGGAAGGAGCCCACTGAGGACCTTGTCTGATGCCTCAAGCAATTGGGGCAATGGACGGACAACTAAACAAAGACAACCTCAGTGGCCGCCGTCGAGTAAGTTGCATAATTCCTGATATCAATTCACCTTTGATCGGGAATCGCTGACAAGGATAGCTGAAGCGCCGGGTATCATCTCCAGGTCAATTGCTAGCGCGAATGCTGAAAAGAGTCCCATAACTCCCGCCAGAGGTCAAGAAAATATTAGTCTCTTACAACAACAAGCTTCCAAGAAATCAAGCCCCGCGTCCACGCAATTCACCTTTACGTGCGATTCGCAAGTACCTGGCACTGTCCCCTGGCCTGGACCAAGCAGTTCGTCAGTCAATCAAAGCCCATTAGCAGCGAGAATGAGTACCCACGGAACCCAGACAAGCCCAAACATGCCCGCAAATGTCCACCCTGCCGACAAGGCCGCGCAAAGACCTGCAGGCTCCCCCCAAATGCCCAATGGTCAAAAGCAAGCTCAGCCCCAAACAGCCCCTCCTAAGAAAACCCGTCGCAGACCAGCAAGCAAAGAATACCAGATTCAAGCTCGTCAACGACGTCATCAACAAGAGTTCCGCAACTATCATCACCCTCCCGCACTGGAGGATATTTGGATCTGCGAGTTTTGTGAATATGAGCGCATCTTTGGTACCCCGCCAGAGGCGTTGATCAGACAGTACGAGATCAAAGATCGACGAGTCAGAAAGCAAGAAGCAGAGAGACGAAGATTGTTGGAGAAGGCAAAGATGAAAGGACGCAAGAATAAAAAGAGCAACAAGGGTAGCAAGGCGGCGGCTGTGGCGAATATCCAAGACAAACAACCTCAGCATCAACAAACCCAACAAGCGGCGTCAATGAATCAAAGCCAGAGCCAGGGTACCCAGAGTGAGGAGGCGTATTATGAGGACGAGTATGAGGAAGACTCCGCTCAGGATGACCCACCGCCACCATCCCCTGTCGGACACTCAGCGCCTGGCCAACATGAGGTCGTCCAGCCAGAACCAGATCCTAGAAAAGCACCATCTTTGCACAACGGAGTAGGAGTTGATACTCGTATCGCTGTCTGAGAATGAGTGGAGAGCATTTTCAACAACCTCAATCAATTGTCATACCTTCTTAAGGCTGCGGATAGGATGCGCTCCTGACCAGTCCTCATCTTCCACCATTTTGAAGGATGCAGCAGCTTCGGAGGAGCAAATTCCAGTATCTTTGAACATTCTCATGCCTTGGATTTCTTGTCCTTTCGGAATATCATCTGGCATTGCACAGAGGTTGAATACATTGGTATCAACGATCTATATCCCGCACAGAGAATCATATCACCTGCCCCTTTATCATAGCCTGGTTTTCTACTTTATTTTCCTTTTCTCACTTCTCCTCTCATAAGAATGCATGGATAGGTCTGGCAGCTTCATGAACTGGCCTTGGATGGTGTTGTTGTTCCTTGTAAACTGCCTTGGGCTGGAGAGGTGGTTGGCAGTTTTCTTAGACCGAGATGGATGAGGGAAGATAGCTGGCTACTGAGCTCCAAATAAGGGAGAGAACGCTGAGCTTGAAATTCATAGATAGCTAGCTGATCATGAATGCACTCCGTACTTAAACATTGTACAGTCTTTTGTGAGTTCCAATAAAAATATATCATCTCAGCATGGTTTCACCTATATTCAATAAGTAAGCGGCTCTCCTGTGATTTACATAGCTCTGTGGTAATGATACATTGAGGGATCCTTTGATCTCCATTTTTGAATATTAATGTAACTTAGGTGCGTCAATCACCCAGCTTCTGAAAGCTATTTCATACCACACGAGGAGCCAATCTCGAATTGCTAAAGCTATTATTCTTCATACCTCACCAAATCAACGAGTCAGGCACCTTCTAATCCTTCACACTCGAGATCAATTTACATATATGAATTCTAATAGCTCCGAAGGTAGCCTCGTTAAGAATGACAATGTAGAAGGTTTCCAATTACTTTTGATACCATTCCCGCACCATCTTTAGCGAGAGCTCATAACCGTTGGAAGTAGGATAAGTTTAACAGATCCAGACAAATTTGTATGGATGAAAAATGGTTCTTTCTCCTTAGAATTTGCACAGGACGAATTAGATCTAGAGATTCTTTTTACAGAGCTTAAAGCACTATAACTAGATTTCTATCTTGCTTTTTGGGGGGGGCCAAAACTCTTTGCCTTCTTGATCGTGTGTCAGACTGCTCGTAAAGCATGTTGATAGTTCCCAAGGCTCATATGGCTCTTTCGTATTTGTCTATTCGCTAAAAAGCCATGCGTACTGCTACCCATCTACCCACGCACACTCCCCTTACAAAAGTTGCAAAACCATGCTGCAACCTTCCTCAATATTCTTACCCGTATCTCTCGATTTGCAAAACCCATGCCATACTGGTACATCTGACGCTCCACCGACCTCTTCGCGGACTCCTTTCCCCACTATCTGTCTAACTCGTTTTTCTTATGCCCACGAGCCATGTGTGTGTATAAGCTCCTATAAGTGGGATAAGGCTTGTCGCAAGCGTAACAAGGATAGGGACCTACCCAAACAGAGCCTTGCTACCGATGATCTGATTGCCAGGGTGTAAGCTCTCGGCCGCCGGTACGGTTGATAGGCATTGGGTCTATGTTTCGATATCCAACCACAGAAGGTGACCAGATATACCCCTGGCCTGGACTCCTTTTCGTTCTAACCGGCGTATAATATTGATTGCCTTGGCTATCCGTATTGCGAAGTCGCCCACCGTAGTCCTGGCCGTAGACTCGTCCCTCCATGTCTTCGCCCCATCTCAACATTTTATTGTGACACTTCTCGAATGGAGATCCCCTGGTTTTTCGTAGGTACTGAATGATACTTGTTGGATGTTGGGGATGCAATGGATGTTTGGGTTATAGAATGAAGTAAAGAAAAGATATTTATGGCTTGAGATCTGTACTTATAACCCAAGGTAGGTAACTTAACCCCAGAGGGAGTAATTTTATATACTTTATGATTAACTATTCAGAAGTAGACAATAAGGCTTCTCGTTCGCTTCTCGTTCTATTCACTCGGAAAGAGCTACACTGACCTAGCGTGAATAAAATTTCAATCTCTGCAGGGCCTTATTCACCAGTGCAAAAGAGCCGCCCTCGCCCTACAGACACATCTCAAAGATATAAGCACCCTTCGCTGAAATCCAAAGGCGTTGTCACATAAATGATATCGTGCAAACTTTAATACGTCGTTGTTGAGGTTTGCTTAGCGAGATCTATGTATTAAGCGAGGCAGACTTTGGGAAGGAGGGAAGGATTTAGTTGTAAAACATTATTCATCTTAACGTGGGTTGCCTACTAAGAACTAAAAAAATACTACATCTACTTTCATAGCTCCTCTATAAACAGAAACGTTCTATTAAACGAGATATAGCGAATAAATTGCGCCGAGCTGATGGAATTCGCTTTTCCAGGTTCTTTTTAATAGCTCTTTTTTAGTTAAGTCCTGTATTTATTCACTAGGAAGATATAAATTTCAAGAAAGCTTTTGCAAATCTTGTAGCAGATTTGACGCACTTTTGTGGTGTAATGGTGAATTGTCTATGCTGCCGCTTTTGGTGCCACTTCGAACACCGTTTTAGTATACAGTCACTCGCTTTTAATTATCCAACAATATGTTACATGACTTGTTCACGAGTATCACTACCTACAGAAAGGTTTTGATTTGACTAAGCGTTAATGAAATAGCTGGTGCCAATGGAGCAGGCAAGTATTTTTGCTATCTATACTTGGGCTTTTAGGCAGGATGAATTTTCTGCTTAGACGGGGAAGGGAGAAATCCACCATTGAAAGCTTAGTTCAAAAGGGAATTCGAAGATCGCCAGTCACGTAGCAAGACTACAAAAGGTTGTAAATCAACGATGTATTTTCGACTATCTGAATAATTGGGAGTGGGAAATATATGTGTGCTTGGTATCTTGAAATATGTATGGGCTATGAAAACCTGCTTCCATTTTGAAGACCCTTCCATTGCCGTATGATTATAGGAATGATGCTTGTTTGGTGGAACTGGTTGAATGCGTGCTGCGGTAGTATCATAACGTGCAGTCGATGATGGGGTCGAAGCTACTGCTGGGGCTAAATTGGTAAGTGTGAGCATAGTGAATTGTAACTCATGAAACAGGTGAATTGCTGTGCTGTAGTGTTTAGATGAAAAGAAAGCTGCGGACTGGTGGTACCAAGTTTATCCCCATTGCTGTACATTTGAGATCGCGTGATGTCGAGAAAGGAGTAATCAAGATCGACCGTGTGGAACAGGGAGAAATGTGATGACCCGGATCATTCAGTTCTCTTCCTCCTCGTCACTAGCCCACACATCAGAATCGAAAATATCTTCTTGAATATCTTGAAAGAGATCATCAATGAGAATTTCGTCATTTGTCACTTCGCTTTCTTCGTCCACCATCGACTCGTCGTCGTCATCTTTAGCCCATTTTAACTTGAGATCTTCAAAATGGCCCCGAATATTATGCTGAAGCCGGAGGGTCGAGGAGAACTGACTTTCCTTATGGCGGTTGGTGTCGAAAACATTATTGAAAAGCACTTCCTCAAAATCCCCTGTGACTTTCTTCAAGGAGATATTGGTGCCCTTTGCAAACTCAGCAGGCAATCCGTCCCAGAGGCTTTCAAAAACGCTATTGATAGCTGCAGTGCTTCCTTCATACATAGATTTTCCTGATTGTTGGACAAATCTGATATGAGCATGTTGGATACGCTTGAAATGTCCAAATCCTACTTTATGATCAATGAAAGACTAACAGAACAACCTTGTAAAACTCACCATGTTCTCTACCACACTGGTCATAAACTGTGGCCCAGAATGCTTGAATTTTGGACTCCACTTCACGATGAGCTCTCCTCGCTGCATCCTGGATATGATCGTCGAAGATAGAGGCTGAGTAATTTTGGATACTGCTGAGTGTTCTAAAGGAACTCTCTTTCCATTGTCGAACTGCATCCGTGATATCAGGGCTAATCATGTGCAAGCTTACAAAAACATCATCCAGGAATTCAGTAATAGTGGTTGAGATGTTTTCGTCATAGCTAGCCCGAAGGGTAGGGAGTTGATTATGGATGGTTTTAGTCCATTGGATGAGGATACGATCCAGATAGTTGCCAGCTCTTTCATATTTTGCCAGAGTTAGTAGTGATCCCTAAGGTATTGTATAAAGAATAGCTTACAGCTGATCGTTCCATTTAATCGCTACCCGCGGTTTGTTAGGGTTGAACTCGCCACGGTGTTTGTTAACAGCTCGATATGTAGCCCAGTGCATTGGCTTTTGAGCCCATGCCTTCACAATCCGCTCGAATTCATTTGCAGCAACAGCTTCTGTCATATTCATTTTGGTGACCAACTGGGATTCGACCATGTTCTTACATCTCTTGGCAATCTGCAGGTTGATGCCCTGAATACTCTAGTAACACGAAATGCGTCAGTTGAAAGCAACCTAATCCCTAGAAAAAGAGTTGAGTTTGGAAATGGAAAGTGTCAAAATACCTGGGCTAGAGCAGCAAATTTCTCCTTGAAAATGGCATTCACTTGCTCTCGAAGCTCTTCTGATACCATATATTTAGGAGAGATGTTTACAACCCAGGGTGTCATAGACATCTCGAGGCTAACGATATCCTCCAAGTACGATTTAGCATTGCGATCGCGAGTTGGTAGAGTAGTTTCGATTAGCCAGTCTTGAAGACTTGGAATTCCTGTATCGCTAGTCTTCAAGAAGCCAGGAAGCGTCTCGCCTCTCTGAGATTTTGCGAATGCCCAGGAAGAAACACAGGAATACCTGGAGTTGTTTCCCACTACTTGATTTACCCATCTGCTGGAGTGCCGCATTGTAGACTTCTCGGATCTCAGACGTGGATACTTTGTTCCGATTCTGGATGCATATAGCTGTCATTTGCGATTTGCAATTAGCCACACCATTTTGCAATTCGGCACTTCTTTCAAAGGCTTGGAATAGTTTCGTGCTAATTTCACCCTCAAGTGATCTAGCGTCCCTTAATTTCTGTTGTATCGCTTTACGCTCATTATGCCATTTTTTTACCTCGGGTGTAGGCTTAAGTCTAGTAGTGCCTGTTGATAAAAAAATTAACTTTCGACATCATGACGAGAACCTGATGGGAAAGACTTGACTGACCTTCATTTCTAGTCTCTTGTTTCTTGGTGGCCCCCTTCTTCGGAACTCCCTGTGCGTCAGGTATGCCTTTTTTCAGAATGGTGTTGTGCTTCTTCAACTCGGTCTGAAGGTTTGAAATGCTCTTTTGTACTTTTGCTTGGCTCTCCCTTTTCACTTTCACGAGTCCCTCCACTTGGCTTACTTTGCCTAGAAGAGCTTTCCGCTTAGCGCACAGAGGCTCCAGGTCTTCATAAACATTGGGATGCTGATCGATGTATCGATCAACTGTGAGCAAGTCATCCGTCTTCGTAACGGTAAAACATAAATTTGCAGCTGAGAACTTATTATCGAGCTGCAGAGTTCTTTGCGTTTCTCTCCTTAGTATGTCCTGTGCCTTTTTTTTAATTAGTTTATGGTTAGGGATAGGACGCCGCGACTACTCACTGGCTTGTCTGATGCAGCACGGTCGCTCTTTGCAACAACACATGTTACAGACAAGTTTTTTTGGTAATTTGCAGCAACGGCACCTCTAGCTATATTTGTATCCAGGCTTCCAGGTAGGTCTACAAGCACAATACCATTCTTCAGAATTGGGGCTTTAATGAAGAGACGAACCAGCTTTACTAATGGCCACTGTGCGAATAATACCCCCCCATCTTCCTTGGACTTACTGCTGCCAATGTATGGCTTGATTTTGAAAGCGAAGTCTTTGCGGTCTTGACATGTGATCTCCATGGTTTTTTCTAGAATATTTCTGACGTTGGGGTGGCGCATAAGCACCGAGACAGTGTTTTCTTCAAGATCTCCGACAACCTTGATATGTGGATACACACATCTAAGCTTCTGAAAAGCCGCTCGGATGCGTATATCTCTCTCAAAATCTGATTCGCCATCTTCGCCATCCTCGTCTAGGGATTGATCTTCGATATCTTGGAAGAGCGTTTCAAGCTCTGTCCTCCAGTCTTTCTGGGATATTCGATCAACAATTGCCCTGTAGCGAAATTCCGGTTCGTCATTCGGATTGTACATAATTTCCACACAAACGGCAGTGCAAGCCCTCTCATCATCGACAATGAGAAGATCCTCTTCATTGAGTAGAGCGTTGACTAAACTTGATTTGCCCGCCCCGGTAGTTCCGAGGAACCCGACGAGAAGTCGACATTCCCTTTTTGCTTCCTTAACGTTTCCTAGAACGAGAATCAGAAAATTTAGACTCTGAGATGGACTCATTGATTAGATTTCAAAGTCAATATTGGTTGGACTTACTGATTCGGTCTCTCCATTTTACTGTACCTGGCGTATCCTTATCTGCCTTCTTGAGGGCATTTTCTATTTCCCAAATTGCAACATCGCCATAAATTGAGGCTTGTTCTCGAATTTGAACTTGGGTTAGGAGGTCAAGCTCAGACAAGTCTCGCCATCTTGGAGTTGAAATATCGACATCTGGGGGAGGCGAGAATTCACTCTTTATGAGCGACATATTGAGCCTTTTTTAACCTCGTTATTTTCGCTTAAGGGTGAGGGGTCTGGAAACTGGCGATTGAGAAGGTACTAGAGGATGATCTATTGCACGTCAGTACAGTTCCTTTACGAGACATGAAAAATGTCTGAAAGGGATGTGATAACAAAACTAGAATGTTCCTCACTTGAAAAGCAAAGTAGTTGATGGAATTGAGTTGCGAAATCGTGAGTTCGAGGTTCTGCGAGGTTGGCTGAGAAAGAAAACTGAAAGCTATCGAGCATAGCTTGACGTGGGCGACAGAATGTATCTCCTGAAACTGAGATCAATCAGAAGCCAAATGAGGGAGTAGTCTGGAGATGGATGAGTTTGTGAAAACCGAATGGGTGAATAATTATGAGAGTTTGAAAGTTGAGAGTAGCTGTACATACCTGGAAAAGGGTACTAGGTAGAATGATGGCCGAAGGAAGGTATTGAATTTGAGGTCAAATTTTTTAGTGTTGTTCTATGTTGATGAGAGAAGGATTCTAAGATCAACGAATAGTTGCAAGGGGTTTGTAGTGTTGTGTAGAGCTGTAGCGATCAATTTTTAAAGCTGAGATTGTAGAGATTTGAGATGAGCTGGAGTGGAACTGCCCAGAAGCGAGCTTGGATGAGATTTAAAGGTCCACTCGAGTCAATGAAAAGTGAGTAAAGTTAGATGACTGGAAAGTGAAAGCCTGAAGACAGTGGCGATTGTGAAAATAGTCTTAGTTGCCGCGAGTTTGAGAAGGGAGGTTGGTCAAGATATTGCTTGATTTTGGCAGAGAGAAACCCTTCATATTTAATAAGAGGGGCTGATGGTTTAAAAATGCGTTATTTATCCCCTTAGACAGATATAAATATCATCTCACTTAAAACCGGAAAGGGCTACGAAATATAAAAGTGAAGAAAATAAAACTGCGATAAGGGAAATGATGGCAGAGAAAGCTTAAGCTTTTATGTTTCTATACCAGAGATTTTCATTTTGGCTATTATCCAAGATGCGAGACAAACCCGTAGCTATGGACTTGAAAGAATGAGTTACTTGAAGGTCCGCAAATCGGTAGTTAAAGTTGATCTTGACGTTCGGCCCGGATAATCAGGTACCCTACACGTGATCTTTGTTTGGCTCCCAGAGCTCCCTCCTCCTTTTTTCGTTTCCATCTAGCCGGAGTTGCTAATTGAAGGCTTTGTGGAGTACTGTTCATAAGTCAAATTCAGCCTAGAAAATATATGTATTTTCTGTTTTCTAGGAAGCTTCCTCGACCTGAAAGCCATTAGGCAGGGGTTTGTCTTGACATTGCGGGGACTCCGCATTCGAACAATCCCATCCCGGCTTGTATCGGCTTTCAGTAAGAGAGCTCTCTTCTTAAGAATGAGCATCAACAATACCGTCTTGTAAGAGCCCTACACACATAGCCTTACGAGTGATAATAACTCCTGGGCTTCAAATCGATTCAATGTTTCCAGCATCAAGGTCTCCGGCCTTTGCGCGTGCGATCATTTCTTCTCGAGCTCGCAAACTCTCCTCCTCTACCTCTACTTCTACCTTGGATGCCACGCCCATTACCTCCGTTCTCATAGCCAACCGCGGCGAAATTGCTCTACGAGTCGGTCGAACTGCTTCTGCACTTGGCGTACGCTGCACGACGATATACACAGACCCGGATGCACAATCGCAACATGCACTCTCGAGCCCGTTTGCCGTAAACCTCGGTGCAGCAAATGCGTACCTAGATGGGGAACGAATCATATCAGTTGCGAAGGAACAAGGCTGTGAGGCTCTACATCCAGGATATGGGTTCCTAAGTGAGAACTCTGCGTTTGCGAAGAGATGCGTAGAAGAGGGATTGGTATTTATTGGGCCACCGTGGAAGGCCATTGAGGCTATGGGAAATAAATCGAGGAGTAAGGATATAATGATCAAGGCCGGTGTGCCATGTATTCCAGGGTATCATGGGGCCAATCAAGAACCTGAATATTTGCTAGAAGAGGCGAGGAAGATTGGGTTCCCTGTCATGGTTAAAGCTGTAAAGGGAGGTGGAGGAAAGGGTATGAGGATTGCCCTAACTGAACAAGAGTTTTTGGACAAATTAGAGAGCGCGAAGAGTGAAGGTCGAAACTCTTTCGGGGATGATGTGATGCTGGTTGAGAAATATATTGCAACTCCTCGCCATATCGAGGTACAGGTTTTTGCAGACAAGTATGGCAATGCCGTTGCATTGGGAGAAAGAGATTGTAGTCTTCAGAGGAGGCATCAAAAGATTTTAGAAGAAGCCCCAGCGCCAAACCTGGCCGAAGATATTAGGCAAGATCTCTGGGGAAAAGCAAGAGCTGCCGCTTTAGCTGTTGGCTACGAAGGCGCTGGGACAGTTGAATGTAAGTTTTGGCACTTGGTCCGCAAGAATAAGGACTAAATCAAACCTAGTCATCTTTGACAACGACACTAACGAATTCTTCTTCATGGAAATGAACACCAGACTACAGGTAGAACACCCCGTTACCGAGGCCATCACAGGCGAAGACCTTGTCTCTTGGCAATTCAAAGTAGCTGCCGGCGAACCACTCCCCTTAGACCAAAACTCCATCGCGCAACGGATATCAGAACGTGGCTGGGCCATCGAAGCTCGCATCTACGCCGAAAACCCAGACCAAAACTTTATGCCTGACTCTGGAAAACTAATCCACCTACGCACGCCTAAAATCTCCGAAAGTGTTCGTATCGATGCTGGGTTCATCGAAGGCGATACCATTTCTTCAGCATACGATGGCATGATTGCAAAACTTATCGTCAGTGGTCCTACACGAGAGGTTGCAATTCGGAAATTACATGCTGCGTTGCAAGACTACGAAGTCGTAGGTCTAAGCACCAACGTCGGGTTTCTGAAGAAGATTTGTAAAAGTCCAGCTTTCATTAGGGGCGAGGTGGAAACTGGATATATTCAAAAGCACCATGATGAACTATTTGCCCCCGAAGTCCTTGGGCCAGAAACTTTCGCTCAGGCTGCACTAGGACTTCTCGCAAAAGAGTTGGTTGATACTAAAGCCAGTTTGCGAGATGGACCACATGGACAAGCAATTGGCTTCAGTGCTCATAACGAACGCCAATTCACATTCTTAACATCCGATCCTGAGCCAGAAGCAGTGACTGTAGCAGTCAACCAGTTAACCCCTACCACATTCTCCATCTCTGTCAACGGCCAAGGTTTCTCGGAATCTTACCCTAACATAATCTGCTCGCTCTCCTCCAGTACTACAATCTCAACTTTCTTCCCTCACACTCGTATCGAATCTACGGTTATTACAGATGGCAATCAAATGACTCTTTTTCAACATGGAAAGCAAATACAACTAAAGCTTGCAGCCCCAACCTGGTTCGAGAAAGCATTAGGGATAAAGGAGGAGAAGAATAGTGTTTTGTCACCAATGCCTTGCAAGGTTTTAAGGAATGAGGTAGAGGTCGGAGAGGAAGTTGAGAAGGACCAGCCGCTAGTAATTATTGAGAGTATGAAGATGGAGACAGTGATTAGGGCACCGCATAAGGGTATTGTTGCGAAGTTGGCGCACCAGGCGGGGGTGAGTGCATTTCAAACCTGCGATAAGAATTATGCTAATGATGATGTAGGATATTTGCAAAGCTGGGACAGTGCTGGTGCTGTTTGAAGAGCAACATGAGTGAGCATACAGATCGATTTCGGCTTGCTGATGATTGATTATATGAATGTATGAATAACGAATGAAGGGGTTATGGGCGTAGCATGGTCATGCCGAAGGAACAACGACAAGAGGAGCTGTGAGGCTCGGGAATTACGTATGGGCTAGTATAGGGTTTAGAAGTTAGTCATTTGCTCTAGAGTGATTAGAATCCACGAGTCGAGATATAGAGTATCTTTATCATTCGCATCTCGAAGCTAATGAAAAGCCGAGATTATTTTCTACCATTCTATAGTCAAATATCAGAAGGGACAGCGCTCCTCCTAATACGTGAGACGATGCTATGCCTTGGTGGTGTATATCACCGTCTACAAAAACGTTAACTACTTTACGTATTTCCTCAGAAACAGGAACCCCTGCTGGAAAAATATGCTATCTGACAGCGTAAGTAGGAATAGCAAATATCGGTATAAAAATATCATAATCTATGTAGCTACCCATTCCTTCCCTAGCCAAAATTTTCATGCAGCTCCCCGGTGAATTTTAGTTTTCTCTCTCGAGTTTCAAATTATTCTTGTTCTTTATACCATATCTCTCCTCCCCTGACACTCACTTACAACCTCTCCCCATCCCTCCCCACCTCAACAACCTGTTCTATCCCCTCATACGCCGGCAACCACAACCCATACTTCTCCTTAATACCGGGGCTCACGAACCTCCCACCCACAAAATGCCTCCCATGAAAATACCTCACCAGCGGTTTCGGCGCCGTCAAGCTGACAAGCACAGCGGGCATGAATTTAGAGCCCGGTCCGGAGGTAGGGGGTCCGGTCTCGATGTCCCAGGAGGAAGGGGCGTCGACGGATGTGATTGGGATGGAGGTGTTTTCCAGGGCGGAGATAACAGCAGGGAAGGGGTCACGGAGGGGTCCGCTGAAGGAGAAGCCGAAGATGGCGTCGACGATGTAGTCGGTTTCTTGGAGGGCGGAGGGGAAATCTTGGGTGAATGGGACATTTAGGTTTCGGAGTTGGGTGGAGAGGCGCTGGATGACGGAATTAGCTAAGTTTGATTTTGATTTCGTTGAGAGGGTATATCGAATAAGAGTAAGTGAGAGAATGAGAGGCTTACTTGGTATAACTCATTTTTGCTTTGCTTCGGGTAGTAGATGGTTGGTTTATAACCGTAATGCCATAGGTGTCTTGCCGCGACCAGACCATCACCTCCTATTCAACTTCTCAGCTCTCATTCTTACTATATTTCTCTACCTAGATAACGCTATCTCATCATAAATAAGGACCAGAAACTCACCATTATTCCCTGGTCCACAGGCCACAAGTATTCTCCTTCCTTGGCTAGGCGGATGAACACGATGTACTATACAGGAGTTGAGAAAATGTGACTATACTCGGTCCGAGAGATTGTGCATACCAGCTTGAGAAACGGAGAGGCCAGCAAGTTCCATTAGTTGATCGATGGAAAATGCACCGATGCTCATGAGGTCTTTGTCTAGGAGAGCGGCATTCTTTGCGGAAAGAGTCTAGGGAGGCATTAGCCTTGATTCATTCTCAATCATGAGATACAACGAGAGAAAGTAGGGTAACGGCAGTCAGTACCTTTAGTGCCATTGCTACGTATGATATCTGACTGTTGGATGGCTATCCTAAGACTTTGACGAATGCTCTGGAGATGCTTTTTCAAGAAAGCCTCTTCAACGTGAAGGAGACGATAATTGGCATGCAAAGACGAAAAACAACTTGACTCTCACTTAAAATCAAATCAAATCAAAACTTGTATTATTTCAACCCATCAAACAATGCGATCTCCTCAGGTGATGGATGATGTTGATCCCCTCCCATTGACATCACCCCTCCAGCGGAACCCACCCCCGCCCCGCCCCATTCCGTCCCTGCAAAAAGTTCCCGTGGTCGATTAATCTATCTCTCGAACCTCGACCTCAACGTCTATACCGCCCCTCACAACCCACCACCCCCTCTCAATATGGTAGTGAAAATCCGCCTCGCCCGTTTCGGACGGAGAAAGTCGCCGTTCTACAACATAGTCGTTGCGCAAGCACGGTTCGCGCTCCTCGATTCCCAATTCTTAACCTCCAAGCTTTTGGAACCCGACTAACGCACCATGCAGCACAGCGAGGAATAGCAAGCCAATTGAGGTTCTAGGTACTTATCTACCCCCTTTCACACCTATCAATTAGTGAATCGCACATACGATAGATCGATGGAGGCAGCGGGAGTAATGGAGAGAGGAAACACGAGTCTAGCAAGGAGCATAGATGGGAGAAGTTGGCCAGGAAGCGAGGCTAACGGAGAACCATAGGGACATACGACCCGGTTCCCAAAGCCCCCACCAATGGCGAAGGACGCCCGTTCAAAGATATAAAGCTGGACTCTGCGAGAGCGAAGTACTGGTTGGGAGTTGGGGCGCAACCTAGCGATCCGGCTTGGAGGTTGCTGAGCATGGTATGCTTCCCGGTTTTCTTTCCGATCATCAAAAGAACGATATTGTGTAGTATAGTGGAGAGAAATATGGGGAGGGGAAGTGAAAAGGAGGATTGCTAATGCGTTGGTGTATTATAGGCTGGATTACTGGAGCCAAAGTATAGACCTGGTGCTACGAAGTAGAGATGAAAAAATATCAAGGGGAGGCTGAATAGCAGCGGAAGATGGGGGGAGGTGAGATGAGACTGAGAGCGAAGACTTGTGGGGTGTCTATATCAGATAGAGTATATGGGCCGTACTGTATGAGTTTGTAAGAGGATGGCGTTAGGGAATTTGCATGTCTCTGGATGGGACTCATTCAAATGAGACTCTAGCCTTCATGAAATCTTAAAAAGAAAAAGCTAAATTGATGCCCCTATGCATGATCTTTCACTTTGTAAAAAACTCTATTGGTAAAGAAGTTCCATAATGATAGGAGAGCCAAATGGCGAATCATATTTTCAGTTATTGACATAACATGTCTACAATTAAGATCATAAGTACACAATATCATTATTCCTCTATGCTTATTATCTATCATATCGCTGCAAGCGTGTTATCAACCTGAGTAATCTTACTCCATATCTACAAGAAATATCTCCAAGGCCCTGTTCGGCAGAATCGTACACCATTCATATGTCCCTAGCGCCGCCCTATTCAATGAGCATTAAACGCCTTTATCCTCTTATCCTAGTCTTTCTATCATTAATGAGATACTCCTGTGAAGAACAAATTGGTGCCTAAACATAAGACCATGACAAATAGGCCATAAATAGCCAGACCTAGTGAAAGCTTTCTCAAAATCGTTTTGCGCCATGGTTGTGCCATTGGAAACCCCTCGGAGTCCATTGGACCTGCTTCCTCATCATCCCCGCTTTCGCCCTCGTCCTCCTCTTTCGTTAGACGTTGATGGTGTATCGACTCCGGCGATGAAATCTTATAGTAAAATAAGCCTGGTAAAATGAAGCTAATACTTGTACTTCCCGTGCTGCCAACGTAGGCCAGGACTTTGTCGAGAGAGGAAATTGTCATAGCTGCAGTATAGCCAAGGGTAATAATAACAGTGGTGATGACTGCAAATCGAAGTTCCCCAATGCTATCGTTTCTCGCAATTGGACGAGCTGAACCGCTTGTGAGTAATGGAACTGATCTTGCTGGTGAGCTATTAGGTGAGTTACGTGTACTCCTGAAACCACTCGGCCGCCATTTTAACACCGCATCTACGGAAGCCCGGCAAGGGTGAACTTGCAGCGGGTACGAGAACATAACCATGATAACTATCGCAGCCCTCCCAATTGTGGAGGCGATCGAAGGAACATCTTAATTCTGTTAGTGTATATTTTCATTGATATAATGCTGTACTTACACATTGATACAATGTTCCCCATAACATTATTGCCAAACGACAAATAGCCGGTGAGCGCAACTAAAACGTAGATGGAAGCAGCAGAGCCAATACTCCCTGCAATGACACCAGTGATTCTAGAGGAATGGGTAAGCAAAATTACTTTGAGCGATTGATCAAAGAAGGTACTGACCGTCGTGGCGAATTATCTTTGATCTCATTGAGAATCGAAAACATCTACTCATGTTAGAGATAGTTCTTGCTTGATGATGTCAACAGAATCATACTTACGTTTTGATGGCAAGTATACGCAAAGACAATAACGGGGAAACTTTGCAAAGTAGGAATGAGGCCACCCCATTCAATGATTCTAATATCCCCTCTATCCGCCAAAGTATCTCCAACTGCAAAGTGATATACAACCAGAATTATGAGGTATCCGATGGATATCAAAGCAATTAAACTAGTATACTTCAGGGAGTCAAGACGGCGGAGGAAGGAAAGTGGGATGACGATGAGCCTAACTTCAAGTTAGTAAGAGTATATTGCTTCAGGAGTTAATACATGCATGAAGACTGTGATCCAGAACTGTCTATCGACAAGGAACGAAATAGATTCGGCGGTATCATTGAGGCCTACTATGACACCTGGCATAAGGTCGCCGATTATTATCAGGTAGCTAACACTAACGCCAAAGCACTTGATAGCAATCGCCGAATCGAATAGTACTGCTGCGTTTGGATATGTAATTTGGGATAGAGCAAAGAATGAAGATGTCCCGCGTTCGAGATATCGAGCACATCGAGATTGTAGGTATAAACCGAAGGCTGCCGCCATGCCTGACCAGATTATCACTATCGTCCCGAGCAGGATACCCATATGGCTGAGAGCCAGGGGCATCGCCAATACTCCACTCCCGATGACTGCAAATCGAGTTAGATGAGAGGGTAGCAAGTATAGGGTAAACCGTACTGGTATTAACAAGATTGATATTGCTGCTCAGCCAAGAGGCCTGGCCCCCCAAGCTCTCTTCCTTGATAGCCCGGCTCGACCGTCTTCTGTTATCTAGTCAGCCTCGTCCAGAGAAGAAACTCTTTGAATTCCGTCTCCTCACCTTCTCCCTCTCCCCGAATCAGAAGACGTATACCCCGACGGGCCCGCGATGGATGAATAGGACACCATATCGACGTCGTTGTTGTGTACAATGAAGGAAATCAGCTGCCGCGAAGGCGGATCGAGAAGGGTAGGTAGGATCTAAGAATCCTAGACCAGAGGTATGTTTGATTGAGGCGTCGAGACGTTGCAATGGATGGCTGCGAGCTCATGCCGATCCCGAATGTGCAGGTGTAGAATCCACCTTGGCCGTCAGAAACACGCTCAGGTACAAATACAGTTAGACCCCTGACTCAAGGAAGTCTGCCGTTGACGAAGGTGAAAAGGTGACGATCACTCTACATCTCCAGAGGATTGGAGAGGTCGGAGTCTTGTGCCCTTTTTGCCGCCCCGACAGGAAAAGAGGCCCACTCCACTCCACCCACTCCTCACTCCCACTTGGGTCTACGGTATTCCCGCTCAACTTAGCCACCCCGGATTCCCTCTCCAATCACTTCAGTTCGAATCCGGGTTCTTCAGCCTTACGTTATCAGGGTCCGGTGGAAGGGTACGAAGCCGTTAGGTACAGCATCGTTTGGTCACATTTGAAGCTGTTGATCGTCCCGAGTCGCGTTATTAGACACGTCCCGGCACCTATTCCTATTTTACGAACACGATGGCAATGGAGAATACCTTCGATGAGACGGCTGTCGAAACAATCGACTTGTTGGAGGCTCGATTACGAAGAATCGAGTATGTGGTTTGTGGTCACGACGAGAAGGCTACCATCACAGACAATAACAACAATAACAACAAGGGGACCGCTACTCAGCGACTCTCCGATTTGGAACACAAGCTTCACCAACTAGCTTCCAAGTCTCGGGTAGTTCAAGACCTTCTGAGACTACGTGAGTGAGGAAAACTTGGTCCCTGGATCGTGGCTAATTTCCCCAGATTCCAAATTCCCAGATCTCTTCCAGTCTATAAACCCAGATGAACTCCCTACCACATTAGACACTGCGAGCATTCTATCCATTGTGATAGCCTCTGCAAGTTCATACTCCTCGACAGCCTCGAGTCTCAGCTCAGCGTTCGATGTAGCCATTCCTCCGGCCGAACTCTCAACCCAGCTCATCGATCTCCAGCCTCGAATCGCACAGGCTGAAGCTATTCAAATCGCACAGGATTCGGAGATGGCAGAGCTGCGGGAGAGAAGTGCAGCCGTGATTCAAAAATGGTACACGCTCGATGTCCTCGGCACTGGGGAAACCTGGGCTGAAATGGAGGAACGGATTGATCAGGTCGACCAGAGAGTCAGGAGAACCGCATTGGCAAGACGATTGGACAACGATATGATTTAAGAAATGTCATCCCGACTCAAATACCTGGGGAAGACTATCCAGCTCAAGGACGTGCCGTCACAGATGTAGGGGCGAATTGGCCCGGAAACGGGCCCTTCTCCAACTACATCAGGCCAGGAAGATGGAAATATAATGTCTATGCCATTTCCACTCTAGAAATATTTATTCTCCCGGTATTACTTCATCGAGATGTCTGGATTGGGGCTGAGAACGTGCTCGAGTGTTATGACGGGAGAAGAGGGGCAGCTCAGAATGCAAAGGCTCTCTCTCTAGGATACGGAATACGGCATGATCAGAGCTCGAGGGATCTGCGTCTCGAGGGAAGAAGATCTAAACATGGGGTCCGTGGAGCAGCAAGCATGAGGAATATGCATATTATCTGTTAAGCTAAGGCGACCTACCGGATGATGGCGACCATGGCTCAAGTGCTCCAGTCAGAGGAACTGGAGCAAGCAAGTGCTTCGTATCATGCGTGGTCATAATGCCGGGGGAGGTAGTATACATGATATCAGTGAAAGTTATTGCCACACCCCATATGATTGTCGCAGTTCTTGTCACAGCTTAGTTCCGAAAAAACCGGTTTGTACTCTTGGTCTCGTCAGATGGGAATCTCTCTTTCCGCTCAAAGTGTTTCCCACTCGCAGTCAGAAGTTGTCTTTCTACCCTCGGGTGCTGATTCAAAACATGGCGAGCTTCTGAATGTGTTTTATAGTATTCCCCCTCGGCAACTAATTTGCGGTCCAGCTGGATTGCACTTTGAGGTAGAGCTGGCATCTTCAACAAGTCCAATTTCATTCGTATTTCTGGCCAGACCCGTGTTCGTCCTGGAAACCGACGACTACATTTTAAAATGCTTGTGCCCGTCTTCTTGGGTGGACTTGGACTTGGCGATGTGCGGGGCGTGAAATGTATGATCTGCAACGGAATGAGTATTTGCCACGCCAACGCCACGTTCATCCCCAGCGCATTGATATATCTTGGTCACAGTCGAGGTGCTGTCCTGCACCGTAGGGTTGGTGAGATCTGCCTCGATCCCCGCACCGTTTTGGCCACGCCATCTTTCAGCCATCACCTTGAAGGCTTGACGTTATTGTACAAAGGATATACAGTACTGTAGATACTCGTAGATGTCTTGGGCACACAGCCACACGTGGCGGATAAGATCGTCTCCTTTCTCATCTCTCGGCCCTGTCTGGTGCCTGTCCTGCTTTCCAGGTACAATGTCGACGGACCAAGATCCTTCGGTCTGGGGAAATAATCTCACCCGTCGATTCGTAGCGAGGAGAGGATGGCGTAGATGTTCTATTTTGAAATGCCGATCGATCACTTGGACATTCGAGCATATAAATGTTGGACGCTTCGGGGGACGCCCAGCAACGCCCAGAGCTTCCTGCGAAGCTCGAGGTAGCATCAGCATCATCACCAACGTCTCTCGCCGTCCCGTCCCCCATCGAGCTTATCGTCGGAGTCTGTGCATCTCAAACCGTCGAGGGGTCGAAGCATTGCCCCTCCGTTCGGAATAGCGCCCTGCCTCGCATCCATCTGAATGTCCATGTCGGTGCGCTGCGTCGCCTTGCGTTCCACCGACCCTGGGACTCCCCCGATCGTTCTCGGGCCAATCCAACGGTGCTTTTCGTGCCAATCTGCCGTGTTCTCCATCTTCCTTCCGGTGGTCAGCTCTCGTCGAGGTCCGCATCGGTATTAATCCATCTGAAAGATTCGAATTGCACCGTGAAACGCGTCGGGCGTGAGAGTTCGCGTGGTTCAAGGGGTCGCCATTGGCAAGATTTCGGGGAGCAGAGCATAACAAGACGTGACTGGCCTGCCACACCCACGCTCGCTGGGATTCGCAGCACCTCACAACGAACCAATTTAAAGCCATTTGACGAGAGTACGGAGTAGGTCGAGCAGCAAGCCACGGCCACGAAAGAAGAGTACGGTACGTGGAAGGCGAGATCCAGACGCCGCGACGTCGAAATTTCAGTCTCCACTTCGATCTCTCTGCGGATCCTCTTCTGAAATCAATCTGGACCGACGAAGTAGATGTACGTATACATTACATACAACTATACAACCCGACCGCAATCAGTCGATCCATCCATCGAGCCTGCCAAACCGTCCGTCCCGTCCAGCGACAATAACGACAAGCTTTCGGCTTTCACGACGGACCAGATCCTCCTCCTCGCGGCATTACGGCATCGCGGCATTGTTGATTTGAGATCTCCCTCCTCCTTCATTCCCAATTCCCACCTCCCCCCCCTCCTCTCCTCTCTCCAACCCCAACTCATTCATCTATCTACTCTCGCCTACTTCGCACCATCTATCTCTTTCGTCGAGACAGATCACCTCCTGGTCCGAACTCATCCCATCCTCCCCTCCCTGCATTCCTGGATCCTTCTCTTCTTCAACTCACGCATCTCGCTCGCATCGCCCACTCAATCGCACCTCTTTTATTCGTCCACCCTCGTTTTCCCATTCGCCGACTCCACTTCACTTCGTGTCGCTCGACGTCTCACATTCACTACCTACTTGGAAATTCCAACAAACACTCTCGACTCTCCTTAAACCTTTCTTTTCTACTCACCATCCTCTGCTGGCCGTTGGCATCGTGAGCTCCCTTCCGCCATCGCCATCCACGACGTCGCCAAGCTGTCGCTATTCGCCAAGGCATAATTCATCTCCTCCTTGCTGAGTAAGGAATTAACCGTATTGTGGCCAGCCACCCTTCACTACAGCTGAAACGTTCTACAACCGCACAATCCAGCGCCTATTTTTTTACTTTGTTACGCATATTACCATCTTCTCTCGATACTTGACGGATCTTGAGGATCGACTGCCATACTGCCGTCGATAATTCCAATCTAATCGCTCGTCGAGGACCGACTCGTCGCCATCTTGCCTATGCCATCTTACGGGTCCCTACATTCGCCATCACTCCGTAAAATGAACGGCGGAATGGAGACCAAAGGTCGAAGACCCGGTGGGATGCGGGCGATGAGCATGGACAACATACTGGGAGATCCATTCGCACTGGCAACGGTGTCGATAGCAGCTGTATGTCGAGAGAACCCCCCCTCCTCCCCTATCTCTGTCGCATGGTGACCATCGGGAATCGTGACTGACAGCGACCTTCACAGCTCGCTTGGTTTATTGCATTTATCGGATCGATAGTCGCTACAGTCGAGAAGTTAAATCCTGCCTTCCCGAATTACTCCTGGTTCGCAATTGCATATATGCTCTGTTGCATAATCGGCGTCTTCGTAGTCATTGCGTCGGATACAACGCAGACATACCACGTAGCTGTCGTCGGGTTTCTTGCTTGCGGACTCGTTTTAACAACTTCTACCGTTAATGACACCATCTATTCTTCGAACGGCGCGAAAGAAGCAACCGCTGCTGGTCACATTTTGCTTTCTATGGTAAATGTATGCAGATTCCGTCTCCAGATCCCAATTGCATGCTAACAAGTCCGGCAGATTATGTGGATCTTCTACTTTGGATCGACGCCATCTGCCATGCCTCGTGCATATCTCGATTCATTTGCATTGCACAAAGACAGCCGCATGTCTCAGGGAGGGCGACCAATGACCAACAATTATGGCAGTGGACGACCCGATACTTCAATCTCATCTAATGTACCCCCTCAGATGTATACTTCGGCACAGCTCGGCGGTTTCGAGACTTCATCCCCCGTAGCTGGATTCCCAGGAGGAGCCGCAGGAGCAGAACGCAACTCTTCTCAACCTCGATTTGGAAATGGAGCACCACCAACCACGGCGAATACCCTCGGTGCGCCCGCCCCAATCAACGGCGAGCCTACAGCTGGCGAAGTCGTGGCTCCGACGGAATACCCATACCGCGCGAAGGCGATATACTCATACGAGGCAAATCCCGACGACGCAAACGAAATCTCCTTCTCCAAGCACGAAATCCTCGAGGTCTCGGACGTGAGCGGAAGATGGTGGCAGGCCAAGAAGGAGAACGGAGACACAGGCATTGCGCCATCAAATTACTTGATCTTATTATAAGTTTTTTAATCGATAGAGAGGGGATGATATTGTTCGCATGCGCAGCTTCGACTTCGCCTGGTTTGGTGACTGCTAGCTGGGGCCTTCAGGATGGAAAGGAGGAAATTGGCGGGGATATGTAACTGTGATACCTCGGAGAAAGACCGGCCGGTTGGGCAGGGAAATGGCAAATGGATAATCCCTTTTTTTTTTTTTTTATGTCCAACAGCAAATGCAACAAACCCGGGAAATAGGGGGGTTTTTTTATCGGAGTGTTGGGAGTTTATGTAATAAGTCAAATGTGAAATGATTTGGTTCTCCCTTTTGAATCTTTGATTTCCCCCTTGTTTTGATTGGAGGTGTATGTGTATGTGTATAGATGGTTGGGTTATTGAGTGTTTTTTTTTGGTCGTTGGTTACTCTGTAAGAGGGCTAAAGTGTGTTTGTTTGGGGGGTTTGGGGAGGGTAGGGGAGGAGAGGAGAGGAGAGGAGAGAGGAGAGAGGAGAGAGGAGAGAGGAGAGAGGAGAGAGGAGAGAGGAGAGAGGAGAGAGGAGA